>CM061137.1:24467295-25667295 GCA_030789695.1 Scilla litardierei
TTACTCTAATGTTGGTCCCCAACCCGCCATTTCTTCTTAAAGTGCTAAAAAATCCTATCAAGCACCTACGAAGAATCACCCTGCTTTTTTGTATAATCACACCAATCCGAATAAGAAGCATGTAAAACACGGCTTTGTGATTGTGAATCAAAATGATTCATTTTATTCCAAGATGCAAGCCATTCACAACAAACATGCAAAGAAAATTTTTTCTACACTAAAGCATGTTTATCCATCTAATGCAAAGTTTCACCCCAAAATCACTTGTCTCAAATGTGGAACTTTCGGACATTATGCAGATCGTTATCATAAGAGGAGGCCCGACAAGATGACTAGGAATGCCATGAAACTTTGGATTCCTACCAATGTGGGGTTATTAAAGAGGGTTGTCTATGTTCAATCACTAGTCAACAATGTGATATGTTGTAGTGAATACATTATTGTAGTGAATACGTTAGAAAATCAAACTCATCTTGAGTTTGGATGCCTATTATATTGATCCACACACACATGATTGATTGGTTGGATGTGTAATTATTGCTTATTTATTTGCATCCAACTTGTGTGTTTGTGTGTTTCCCATTATTTCGAAAATTATTTTTAAAACTTATTTTGGGAATGGATCAAGGGGGTTTGCTATGTCATATATGCATTATTTGACCATGTATATGACATAGGGGGAGTTTATATGCTATGCATTTTCAAAAACATTTTTTGAAGCATATGATTACCCCTTTGATGAGTTTGGGATTTTTTTTCCAACCAATATTGATGGATATTGATCAAATTTCATCATTTGACATTGAATTTTTGTGTGTGATTTATTTTAAAATCAGTGTCAATTTTATCAATGCCTAAGCTTTAATCTTTATTATTTTGCATTGATATGTTCCATGACTCCATAATTTCTTTTGAGATCATTGAGTCAATGTTTGACCTATTCAATGATCTAGGGGGAGCATGTTAGAATGATTTAATACCTATTTATATCTATTACATTTGGTATCAAACATTTTCTTTTCTCATTGTCATTTGTCATTTCTTTGGGACTTTTCTTTTCCAAGGGAAGATTTATTTGTACAAGGGGAGAATTATTTGTCAACCTTTTTGAAAATGACAAAGGGGAGAGTTATTTGTATGTCAAAATTGTATGCATGTATGCTTGATAAATGATATTCATTTCATTATGCATCATTTTACATATTACCCCTTATATTCATAATTGTGTATGTTTACATTATTATTCGGGTATGCCTATAAGTAGGAGAAGCCATTAGGACGTGCTTATTGATAATATTTATCATTTTCACATAATGGGTGTCTTCATCAAAAAGGGGGAGATTGTTGGGTATTGGCTAATTAGCCCACTTCCATCTTGTTTTGTTTTGATGATGATCACCTAATTATGTTGATTGCTAATGACTCTCATTGTTTTAGTCTCAAATTTATATTGATGTTTATTTTGATGAGGATACAAAGCAATAGGTATGGGATAATGGATCAAGGCTATGGAGTGAGGGGATTCATGAAGATATTGCACTTCATTGTATTTTATGTTTCAATCTTCATGTAATCTTATCTTTCTTTTATAGATTACTTGTAGCCTTGATTAGATGCACAAACACACTCAAATGTACACCATATTCCAGCATAGGGTTCCTTAGAATCATGTTGAACCCATCCCATTTGGTTCATTTCTCTAAACACACGGTGTGCATTTTAGAGTTGGACAGACGCCTGGTGAAGGGTCACCAGACGACTGGCGTATTAGATTTATTAATCTGCTGACACTGCCATAGATTAGAAGCCTGACAGTCATTGACTAGGTGCCTGATACAGTGGTCTAGACATCGGGTACATGAACTCCAGACGTCTAATCAAGTAGAGCCAAAATTTCAGTGCTCTTTGCTTTCTGCAATCTGTTATCTGTAGTCTGTCTGTCTTCAAACAGATGTCAGTTTTTTTATGGTTGGAATTTTTCATTCATTTTAATTCCATTAGATTGCAAATTTAGTGATCTTTCCAACGCATCCTGAATCACCTCAATCGAAGTCCATATGAGGGAGTTATGACTGTTTTGGTGATCGAGTGTTTTTCTGGATAGATTCTGCCGTTCGTCTGAAACACTTTCACCAGACATTTGAACAGTGAACCAAACGTCTGGTCACTTTGCTCCAAACATCTTGTCACTTATAAATATGCTCATTTATAGCCGTTGGGAGATTTTTTCATGGAGTCGTTTTCTTGTCTGTTGTGCAAGATTGAGGGCTTATTTAAGCTCGGTTGAGAGGCAGTTTTTGGCACCAATGCTCACTGAACTTGAACTCATTTAGAGCCAAAAACATAAAGCATTTTTCTTTCTCTCATTTCTCTTTCACTTTGGTTAAAAGTGTTCTTGCATTTAGATTGCATTAGAGATTGTTTTTCCAAGTGCATCATACTCTACATCAAGCACATGGTGTTTCAATCTTCATGCCTTCATATCCATTGGTAAGATCTATCAATGCATAGGTAAGATTGTTTCTTTTTTGTTTCTTTGGTTACGAAACCTAGCACTCAAGTTGTGAGTGTTGGAAGCGACGATCTAGGATCTCTAGGTTGATGATAACAAACGTGCACGAACTATCTAATGTGTGTGTTAAGTGTTTTCAGGTTGAAAAGAGTTCGAAAAATCAAAAAGACATTTTGGGCGTAAAACAACAAGTTGGTCATTTCTGCGACGTCGTAAAATATCAAATATGACCGTGGATGATGGGGGAGACGACGAGGAAGTCACGGGATTTTGCGGATCTGAAAACTAGTCCAAACGGCTAAACTATGCGACTTTGAAGCTTGGATGGCAATATTGTAAATAACTAGCCTACGGTTATTCATTAATCCCTATATATACCATATACCCCCATGTGACCGGCCAAAGAAAAATCGCCCCCTCCCAAAAATATTATGCGGCTGCGTGTGAATTAATTGGATAAATAAATAGAGATTAGAAGAAAGAAGGGAGAGAGAGAAAGAAAGGAGATCTAAAGCATTTTTGTTAAATTCCTCTTTCACTTTTGCTTTTGTTTTTTCAAGCTACCCTAAACGTGCACATACAGAGAGAATCTCGTACAGGAGGAAACAAAGTGAATCACAAAGTTCTTATTATAGCAACACCATCTCCAAGCTACATCATCCGTTGGCAACTTACTGCCGAAACATTGTGAACCCAAGCAACAAGCCCAGATCAAGAAGCTGTCGTGGTTGATCCTCATTCTCGCCATCGAGATCCCTGCTGCCGACTCCACACCAACCTTGAAGAGAAGACCCAGGCTGCCGTCGAGATCATTCGATCTGCCGTCGATAAACGTCGAAGCTGCCGTCGAATTCCCTCTCCGACGTGGACTTCCCCTACAGCGGTGAAGAATCTCCTTACTGCCATTGCCGAGAAGATCAAGCCGCCGTGGAGCCTGAAGCTTGATGCCGGAGAAGAAGCTGCCACCGACGTCCACCTTGTTGCCGTGGACGAGTTGAAGTTGCCGAGCTCATCTCTCTGCCGAACGAACCCTCAACTTCTAAAGACAACCATCAAACAGAGGAGATCTTGCTGCCGCACGCAACAAAACAGCCTAGCTTTAAAGTTCACATGTTATTAGTTAGCTGGCTTTGAGTTTTGATTAACGATTGATCATTTGTTTTTTGCATGTGGAACCAAAGAGGAGGCTCATGGCTTTTTGTGCGTAGCAAAGGAAAGGAAGCATGTTTCTTTTTTAAATCAAAGAGGGGAGAAGCTTAATTAAGATTAAGTGTTGATTTGTTTTTTCTGTTCAATAACCCCACACACGATTTACATCTCTAGTTGGTTGCACACACTTGATTTAATTCATCACTTCAATTATTAATCCCTTTTTGTCTCAAACTGTGCTTTTGATACTTCAAGTCACGCATGCAAGTTTTGTTTGGGTATTGGCACCCTGCCGAATTGTCAGTGAGTAGCAATCAAGCCCATCTCTGGTGCTATTGCCACAACATCATCTCAAAGGAGACTTGGAGGCCGCAACTTCTTAGGAGCATCAAAGAGGAGGGAGGAGCCACAACTTGAGTTTCGTGATAGCGAGGAGAGATCTACATCTACGTCAGATGAGATCTGACATGTGCTGAACAACAGAGACGACACACCATCACTAAGCGATTCTAAACTCTATTTTATTATCTTTTGTGATTGTGTACTAATCTTTGTGGGGGAAACTTTACCGCTATTTGTGACTATTTGGGGACTTGTCTGGTTGTGGCTAGACTAGAGGGTCTTGACGTGTTGTCACAGTCAAGAAACAACATTTACTAGATTGATAAAGCTCTGCACTTTGTTGAGTGTGGTACAGTCTAGGTGGGGAGTTGAAGCTAGGACCAGGGACGGAGCTACATAGGGACCAGGGGGGCACGTGCCCCCCCTGAAAATTGAGAAATAAACTAGGTTTATATAATTTTGGTTTCCCTTAAAGACAATGAGAAAAGTTGCTCGCTGGCTGGTGAATGTGTTTAGTCGTTGAAAGTGGCGGGTTCGATTCCAGATGCTAACCTTTAAAGTTTTTTTTCCAAAAGTTTTTTTTTTCCAAAAATGACATAGATTTGATTTTTGAAAGGGACAGCTCCTGCGGTTTTAAAAAAAGGCGGCTTATGAATCAAATAAAGGGCGGCTCCGATTCTTTCTCTCTCCGCATTTTCTCATTCTCATTCTCATTTTGTTTTTTAGTTCACAGAAAACTTTCAAGCACGGATTAGAGTTTTTGCTCGATTATTGTCTTTTCTTCTTCTTGAGATTGTTTTATTCTGATTTGGGAAAATTAGGTGATCCATGGTTCCGAATTCCGAGGTGAGTTATCAATGGTAGGTTTAGGGTTTTTGCACGAGTCTTATTCTTCTCGGGATTTTTTTGATCTGAAATGGAGGAATTTGGTGAATGAATCTGTGTTTTGGTTGTTTGATTTTGGAGAATTTGGTGATTTGGGGGAATTTGGTCATCTGAATTTTTTATTCTTATTCTTCTTTCCTTGTGATTTTGTGCAGTTATCGTCCGGTAAATTAGGGAAGGTCGAGCGCCAGTGGAGGGGCGTCTTAAAATCAGTGCATTACGGGTTCTTTTTGGTATGTATTTCGATTAATCTTGTTAGGGTTGGGTTTTGTTTGATCAAATTCGTCTGTTTCTGTTTAATTTTGTTAAGTATGGACGTATTTTTGTTTTCATTGCTACAATTCACATATACATTGGTTTTAATTTCATTGGTGTATGTTAAAATTGATGCCCGTGTTTAGAATGTTATGCATGCCATGAAATAAATAATTGCTAAGACTATTAATGATGAAATTATTAGTATAGTTCAAGCTACCGTGATATATGTCTTCTTTTGTGTGTCAGGAAGAAATTTGTAATCTGTAAGTCGTTAAGACCATCTTGTCTAAGGATGCGTTTGAGTCAATGTAATTTTTTTACTTTTGCTACATTTTTGCAATCAAAGAAATGTGTGTGGTGCCCCTCTTGAATTTAATTCCTGGATCCGTCACTGGCTAGGACCCCATTGTAGTTGTACAAAAGGAGCATTTTAATGCTAGTATTTGCTTGGAGGCTGGATGTTGGTCGTTGATGCGATCGAACCAGGGTAAATCTGTGTGTACTCTGTGATTGCCTCTTATTTACTCTGCTTGTGATTTTAACTGCGTGTTATTTCTCGTGGGTTCTACGAGAATATTTTTATAAGCATATTCACCCCCCCTCTAGGCTAGGATCCAGATCCAACAGTGAGTACATAGTGGCGGTTTACTCCACTTGGAGAGTTTCTCTCCATATCCCGGTTTAGGGATTGTAGCTCGTGAAGAGTATGCTTGTGTGTCCCGATTTAGGGAGCACTAGTGGATAATCCATCGCTCCGATTTAGGAGGATGGGACCGGAGTAGGATCCCCAGGAAGAGATCCAAACCAGGATAAACTCCTTGTGTTTGCATTTGCATTGTCTCTTTGATTTGTGATTATGTGCAATTATATTCCACATTGCTTAATTAGTTTTAATTAGCATTTTAATTGGAAATACACTATTCATCCCCCTCTAGTGTTACTTAGCGTGCAGGAGATCCTACACCCCTAACCTCTTTGTTGCACAGATGTCTTTGATAGCCACCGAGCTGCGGCAGTGCTCGGTAATGGTGGCCGATGTCGAGGCGAACCTCGATCAGGAGCATCGAAGAGCAGTGGTCACCGAGAAGGCTGCCAAAGAGGGGAAGGCAAGGTTGGAATCGACTTTGCTTCAGGTCACCGACCTTTCATCAAAAGTAGAGATGTTGAAGAAAGCATTGGCCAGAGAGAAGGGAGCGCGGGCAGCCACCGACATGGCCAGGGTAGTCGCTAAAGAGAGCACTTTGTCATATCTTCTTTGAAGAGGGCGTTCGAGGATGAGCTAACCGTCAGACAAGAGATATGGAAGAAGGAAAAGGCTAAGCTCCGAGCTCAGATCGCAGAGCTGAAGGAGGTAGACCATGAGAAGATCGCTGCTGCAGTCATTAGGAACTACGAGGAAGCCATTACCCCTTACATGGCGACCTTGTTCTGTGACAGCTTCCTCAGATGCAAAGAGCATATCGTGTAGAGGTTCCCACCTCCGGGGCAATTTTGGCAGGCTCAGAGAGATGCCGATGGCAGGGAAGAAGTAACAAAGGCCGAAGAGTCCTCCAAAGTCTCGGCCATAGCAGCTCCACATTTATAAACTCCAGTTGTATACATTTCGCTTTGAATAAAGGACTCTTCATAGGAAAGTGCATGCTGTCGTTTAGTGCTTTTCTTGTAAAATCTTCAGGGGGGAAGCCTCAGCATTTAGATATGGTCGTCATAGGGGTTTAGTGAAGATTTCACTCCTCACGTCGAATCTTTGTAAGTTATGCAAGTTCCATGGGGCCCCTCTGTAGTCCGAGTCTACTCTAAAAGGTAGTAGGCACGGGGTTCGAGAAGTTTGTGTTCACCACACAATCGGCTGCTAGGGGAGTGGCCCTCGGGCTTGCGGTCGATCCAAGATTGGTCAGCCCACAGGGGGAGAGGCCCCCGACCTTACGATTGATCCAAGTGAGATAATATCAATTGTAAAATAAATCTTGTAAGATAATCATCTTTACCAATTGTAAAATAAACATACTTGGAGCCATGGGCCTAAAGTGCATCAAAGCATATATATAGAAAAATCAATCACACTGATACACATGACATTGCCAAAAGAAAACATAACATGAACCATGTTGGCAACATCAATGGTTTAAAATCAAGACCATAATAACCAAGTGTAAATAATGATCTTAATCAAAACCCAAAGTGAGAGTTAAATTATGTTATAAAAATATTTTAAACATACTTAACATATTAACTCCCCCATTGACATACATATTGATCAACAAATGCATGTATGCCAATGTAGTCCCTAAGGTCCCCTATTTTCATGAAAAATAAATTTGAGAATGTTTTCAAAATCATGAAGCATCACACAAACAATGGGTATGCTAAAAATAAACATTAAAGCGTAATAGCCATGCAATATTCATATGTGTGAGAGACCTAAACATTAGGGAACCAAATCCAAGAGGGGTTTGATTTCCTAATGTAATCAAATGAGGTGATCACATCCCTAACTAGAGAGTTGATGTATCCATCCCTCTCTTACACATTACACCTAGTGGGAATCTATAAACTCAAGGTTTTCCTAAGTAAGTATGCTTTTTAAATACATAAAAAATCTGTTTTTAACTTTATGTGATAATTTTAAAAATGGTACAAACAACATTTTAGATGCTTTACATTTTATGTCATAAAAATTTTCTAGCATGCTAATTTTAAATTGACAACATATGTTCATATAATAAGCTTATTTGATAATTTTTTTGAAACATGAAGCTATAAATTTTATTAGATAAAATTTTGTATGTTTTGAATCATGCTTAAAATTTATGTGATATATTTTAAAGTTGCATGTTATGTTTATTAGAAACATAAAATTAATTATGTGATAATTATGAACTTAATTCATGTGATGTTATTAAGTTGTAAATGTTAATGGTTATGTTATTCTTGTCCCTTATTTGAATAACACAAGAAAACTCTTTTAGGTTAGCCATTAAAAAACTTTAAGTGTTATAGGATAATTAGATTCAAGAGATAGAGAGAGAAGCTTTCATAGCCAATGGAATGAGTAACCATGGTCATAGGCCATGGTTCTCTATATATTGATATAGGGGAGGAGATGAAATGCCTCAAGGAGACCAAGAGTCCCCATTACTCATAGTAATGGGGACTAATGATAGTGGGTAATGAAGGAGGGGAGGCCAAAGGCCTCCCTCATTCATAACACTCCCCCTTACCCATTCATCACTTTGGTCTCAGCATTAGAGGCAAAGAGGGGTGGATACTTCTGGATCCAGAGTAAGAGTGTTTGCCTCGTTAAAACCTTAGCTGTAGAAAACCCAGTGGGAAAACCCCAACAGCTTAAGGGAAAAGAGTGCAACCCACAGGTTACTCCCCATGATCCATACAAGCTTCAGGCTTGCAGGTCTTTCAGTTGTCGCATGCCAATGTTCTTTACAAGTTTTACAAAAATACATTTGGGCAAAGACTTAGTAAAAAGATCAGCTAAGTTATTGCAGGACTGTATCTGCTGAACTTCGATCTGCTTGTCCTCCTTTAGCTCATGTGTCCAGAAAAACTTTGGAGATATGTGCTTCATCCTGTCGCCCTTGATGTAGCCTTTTTGAAGTTGAGCAATGCATGCAGCGTTATCTTCAAACAGAACGGTAGGCTCCAAATCACCGGTCTTCAGGCCAGTAGATTGAAGAATGTGTTGGACGACGGATCGTAGCCAATAACACTCTCTGCTTGCTTCGTGGATCGCAATGAGCTCTGAATGGTTGGATGATGTAGCTGTTGTGGTTTGCTTCACCGATCTCCAGGAGATAGCAGTACCTCCGTAGGTAAAAACAAAGCCAGTTTG
Organism: Scilla litardierei; assembly: GCA_030789695.1. Taxonomy (NCBI): domain Eukaryota; kingdom Viridiplantae; phylum Streptophyta; class Magnoliopsida; order Asparagales; family Asparagaceae; genus Scilla; species Scilla litardierei. Next base: position 24,476,289 of record CM061137.1, read on the forward strand.
GGATTTTGCCGTGTGCTGATCAGAGAGATAACCTATATCAGCATAACCAACCGATTTGGGGGAGGCATCTCTCTGGTAGTAAAGTCCAAGATCAATGGAACCCTGAAGATATCGTAGAAGATGCTTTACTCCGTTCCAGTGGCGCTTTGTGGGCGTTGCACCGTGTCTGGCTAGAAGATTAACTGTAAACGCTATATCGGGACGCGTACAGTTAGCCAGATATAGAAGTGCTCCAATGGCACTGAGGTAGGGTACTTCAGGACCCAGTATCTCCTCCCCCTCTTCCAGTGGCCGGAAGGGGTCCTTTTGTACATCTAGTGATCTTACGACCATATGAGTACTTAAAGGATGACATTTATCCATATGAAACTTGTGTAGAAGTTTCTTTGTGTAATTAGATTGGTGTAATAGGATTCCACCTCTTAGGTGTTCTATCTGTAAGCCAAGACAATACTTTGTTTTGCCTAGGTCTTTCGTTTCAAAAGTATATTTAAGGCTTTCAGATATCTCTTTGATCTCTGCAGGAGACCCTATAAGATTTAAGTCATCTACATATACAGCTATGATGACGAATCATGTTCCCGTTCTTTTGATAAAGATACAAGGGCAGACTTCGTTATTCGTGAATCCTTGCTGTGCAAGGAAGTCACTAAGTCTGTTATACCACATCTTTCCCGATTGTTTTAGACCATATAATGATCTATGTAGCCTTACAGAGAATACGTCCCGAGGTATCTCTTTCATCTCTTGGGGTAGATTAAACCCATCAGGGAGTCTCATATAGATATTTTTATCTATATCGCCATATAGATATGCAGTCACAACGTCCATGAGCTGCATTTCTAGGCTTTCCAGAGAAGTTAGGCTTATTAATAATCGAAAGTGATCGAATCCATGACCAGAGAATACGTATCTTCGTAATCAATCCCCGGTCTTTGGGAAAATCCCTGGGCTACAAGGCGTGCCTTATAGCGAACGATCACATTATTTTCATCTCTTTTTCTTATGAAAACCCACTTATAGCCCACAGGTTTTACACCTACTGGTGTTTGGACTACTGGTCCAAAGACTTTGCGTTTCAAGAGTGAGTCCAGCTCTACTCTTATTACCTCGTCCCACTTTGGCCAATCATCTCTGCGTTTACATTTCGCTAGAGATCGTGGTTCGACGTCATCGTCATATTCAGTGACGTGAACGGTAATATCGAACGCAAATCGTCGTCGACGACTATGCTATTTATGTCCAGTACTTCTCCAGTACGTACAAAATTTAATGATGTTTCTCCTATTGTTTCCTCTGCTGGGGAAATCAGGAGGGGAGAAGTAGCTGGTCTGAGCTCAGCATCCTATGGAGGGATAATCTTTGTATCACCAGGAGTCTTCCTCTTTCGAGGAACTTTATCTTTTGAACCTGGTGGGCGTCCTCTTTTCATTTGAGGTACAGCCAAATCTGCTGCCGGTGGGTTGCATCCATCTATGGGGATGTCAATCCTAGCTGGCGTTTGGCAGCAGGGACGTGTGAACGGACAATCTTCTGGTTGTCCGTGAAATTATCCGGTAATAGATGTACTGTATTCTGGATGTGAAGGATCTTCAGGATCTCTTCTTCACACAGATTAGTACGCGGATCGTAAAGGGACAAAGACTTCTGGTCCCAACTAATGGTCTCAGAAGCTTCTGGCTTCTTGTGTGCCCAGTTTTGGAAAAAATTTCTCATTAAATTCACAGTCTGCAAAACATGCCTTGAATGCGTCACCCGTCAGGGGTTCAAGGTATCTGATAATAGAGGGTGAATCAAACCCAATATATATACCGAGACGACGTTGAGGACCCATTTTAGTCCTCTGAGGTGGTGCTATTGGGACATATACCGCACAACCAAACACTCTCAAATGAGAGATATCTGGAGGTGCGCCGTATGCTAGTTGCATCGGGGATAAAGTGTGACCTCCAGAGGGTCTTATCCTTATAAGTGATGCGTCATGTAAAATAGCATGCCCCAAGCATCCACAGGCAACTGGGATTGCATAAGCAATGGACGTGCAATCCACTGGAGTCTCTTTATAAGAAACTCAGCTAATCCGTTTTGGGTGTGAACATGTGCTACCGGATGTTCAACTTCAATACCCGTTGCCCGGCAATAGTCTTCGAAGACTTGTGAAGTAAATTCTCCCGCATTATCAAGACATAGTTTCTTGATATGGTCATCGGGGAAATGAGCACGCAACCTTATTATTTGTGCCAATAGCTTTGGAAAAGCTAGGTTGCGGGTGGACAAGAGGCACACATAAGACCATTTGGTTGATGCATCAATCAGTACCATGAAATACCGAAATGGGCCACTTACGGGGTGAATAGGCCCGCAAATGTCGCCATGTATTCTCTCAAGGAAACCAGGAGACTCTAATCCCACTTTCAGGAGGGATGGTCTCGTTATTAGTTTTCCCTTGAAACAAGGGAGACATGGAAATTCACCCCTTTGAAGAATCTTCAGGTTCTCCAATTTGTGTCCACGGGATTCAGTGATGATGCGGCGCATCATTGCTGTTCCATGGTGACCAAGTCTATTGTGCCAGAGTTGGAACTCTGTCAGTGATTTGCACGTCTGGTGCTCAATCATATTGGCTTCTACTGGTTGAATGTATGTTTGGTAGAGACCCGACGGGAGTCCCTTTAATCGCTCGCAGATGATCTTCTGGTCATCTTTTTGGCGAGTTACAATTAGATATTCAACCTTATTTTCATCTCTGGTCTCTAAGTGATATCCGTTTAAACGGAAATCCTTGAAACTTACGAGATTCCTATTTGATTTAGGAGAGAATAATGCATTATTTATTTGAAGTCTTGTGTTATTTGGGAGCAATATAATAGCTTCACCAGTTTCTTCGATTATTTGGGACAGTCCTGAAATTGTGATAACAGGACCGTCATATTTGTTTACGCTATTAAAATAGCAATGATCGCGAAGGATTCTGTGCGTCGAGGCACTGTCCACAAGGCACTCAGTCATCATCTATATAAGCAAAAACGAAATTTTATTTGAGCGGAAATGTAGATAACATTCGAAAATAAAAGATCGTACTAAAGCAAAATAAAGATGAAGATACATCGAATTCTAAATGCATAGATAAAAGATAGTGCTCAATCGAGCAGGTCGTTGTTCTCGAAGTCTTTAGCAGTAAAGACAGTTGGCGGCAGTACACCAGCCAAGTTTGTCTCAGGTCGAGACTTCTGGCTCGCCTGGTATAAATCCTGTAGGTGGCGAGGAGTGCGGCAGTTTCTGGACCAATGGCCAGTTATGCCGCATCTATGGCGTTTGTCCTCCCAGGTCTTCTTTGGAAGTGAAACGTGCTCGGTGTTCTTTCGCTTCCAAGTGAAGTTTCTTTTTCCTTTATTGTTTTTGTTTGTCTGGGGAGCTGCACCTCTTGGTTGCTTCATTACCGCTTTCCCTTTAGTGTTTTTAGGCTTCATCTTGTTTTTCCACTTCTGGTGAGAAACATGGTGGGCTTCAGGGATTGGGGCAGTGTCAGCTGGACGCAAGTTATGAGTTGCAAGCATTAAATCTCGATTTTGCTCTGCCCTAAGTAGGCATGAGATCATATCAGAGAATTTCGTGAAGTTGCGTTCACGATACTGCTGCATGAGGATTGCATCTTTCTCGTGAAACGAGGTATATGTTGTTTCCAACATGCGTTGTTCTGTCACTTCTTCACCGCACAACTTCAGGCGTGAGGTGATGTTATGAAGTGCAGAATTATACTCAGCGACGGACTTATAGTCATGAAGTCTGAGGTTTTCCCACTCATAACTGGCACGTGGTAATATAACATCAATTTGATGTTTATACCGTGCTTCCAGCGCTGTCCATAGGTCCTTTGGGTCCTCAACCGTTAAGTATTCGGCCTTCAAGGTCCGATCTATATGTTTCCTAATGTAGATTATGGCTTTCGCCTTATCTACATCGGATACAGTGGTTGTAGGGCTGCTGCTAGATGTAGCAGAACCGTCGGCCGCTGCTGGGGCCGAGGAAAGAGCCAAAATGGACCCAAGGAGGGCCATCGAACGCAAGTGGAACTTCAGGTCCACTCGCCGACTCAGGTAATTTGTCCCTGCAGAGTCAAGGACTTCGAAATCGACGCTTGCCAATTTTGCCATTTATCTACGCAATTTAAAATGAGCATGAATTAATTAAAATTCAAATATTCATGCACAAAGAAATAAACAAGTAAAAATGCGGGGATCGGCCAGATACCCAAAATAGTACACAGTCCAAAGTTCGTTTACAGTCCATAAGAGAAAAAAAGAAAAATACAACTTTGGAAACCCAAACTGGGTCCCTATATCTCCGTCTTCATATGCTGTTGCTCCGAGATTTGGCTTTTAATACAAATTTCCTCACTTACAAATTCTCTCAAAAGAAAAATAAAAGTGCAGGAATGTAAATAGGTATTCAATGGCCGATCCTGAAAAACACATTTTTACTTACTTAAACATCCACGCAGTTCTAAATATGCTACTGGCATAAAAATGTACAACCACACATATATCTCAAGCAAAACATATTTGTAAAGGAAACTAGAAAATATAATTATCTCGTAGACCACGTGGAAACGTCATACACCGTTAGGTTAGATGACTAACGGCAGAGCGGTCTCAGGATCTTTGAGATAGTTATATTTTTAAAAATAGAGTCCTAGTAAAACATAGATTATTATATGCAAGAGGGATGTTTAAAATAATTTGTCAACAAGATTATTTTTGATTTTACTCAGGGGAGAGTCCCGTTAAAGAATTGGCTTCAGGCAATTATTTAGTAGGCTAAATATAATTTTTGACCGTTAGGTAATGGGGGCTGCAGGCCCAATTAAAATATTTTGTGTTATTGATACTCACAAATGGGCTTCTGGACCAACTATCAATTTTAATTAAATTTAGCCTACTTTAGGTTGGGGAAAAACCAATAATCCCCAAAAAACCGTAAGTCTGTCCCCACAATCTCCAACCCATTAGTTACTGATTTGAGTCTAGCAGTGGCCAGAAATCCCCCCCACGCAGCAGCCAGAGTAAAATACCCCACCCCCTGCCGCCCCGCGAGGGTGGAAGGCGACAGAGAAGAGCCCCCCCCCCCCCCCCCCCCCCGTCGGGAGGAGGCGATGCTGATCTGTCAAAGGAACCCCCCCCCCCCCCCCGTCAGGGGGGGGCGCTGCCAGAGGAACCTGTAATGCCCTACCAGCTACTGCACAAGTACTAGAGGGGGGGGTGAATAGTACTTTAAAATAATAAGGAGTATAATTCCAAATTAAATTGCAATCAACTACCAAATCAATTTGCGGAAGCTTAAATTGAATGACGACAACGAAATTAACAATGCTAACAAACGATGTTAATGGGTTCGGATCCACCCAAGTCTCCCCGACTTGTTCCCGGTGATCCTACGTCCCAACCACCCGGATCCCTTCCGGATACTTGAGTTAGAAACCCTAACTCAAGATTTCCACTATGAATATCTTGTGAAAAACCTTCACAAGATCAAATCATACATGCAATGGCAAAGTGAATCCCACAACCCGGGATCACAACCTTCTCTCACAACCGAGAGAGCCAATAAGCAATATAAAAGAGTTTAGATGAAATAAATACTCTTACCACAAAATCATATACCTTGAGTTTTTCTTACCCAATAGGTGGAATGAAGGATTTGAGGAAGATGAAGTTACCAAACCCTAGCACCAAGGAAATGAGCAGCAATGGGTGCCTAGGGATGATTTGGAAACTTGAATCAAGCAATAGCTTGAAGAGCTCACCAAGAACAAGCTTCTCTCTAGATCTAGAAATGAGAGAGAATGGGTTTCTTGTGAGGAAGAGAGCTTTAGATTTGAGGGAGAATAGCTATCTCTTTAGAACTCAATGAATCTCTTAATGGCAGCTCTGTTGAAGATAGAAATGACCTAGGTTCGTATTTATAGGGTCCCATAAAAACAAGTTAGGTCAATCTCCAACGGAAAGAAATCTGTGAGAATTAGTCGGTCAAAGAACACTCACTGACCGACTAGTTCATCAACTAGTCGGTCAGTCACAAAGCATGGACCGACTAAGAGCAGATCTGAGAAGAGATAGAATTTCAGACCTAGAAATCTAGTCGGTCCAAGAACACTGTCTGACCGACTAGTTTCACAACTAGTCGGTCATCCAATGAACGTAGACCGACTAAGAGGCAAAACAACATAGTCTGAAGGCAAGTTGACTTAGTCCGTCCAAGAACAAAAGTTGACCGACTAGATTGTCAACTAGTCGGTCATCAAACGTTCTTAGACCGACTAACGGTAAACAGTAGCTTAGGAGAATTTTAGAGTGAACATTAAGTCTCAACTAGTCGGTCAAAGAAGCATCACTGACCGACTAGTTCACAAACTAGTCGGTCGGTGAGTCAACGTAGACCGACTAACTGTAAACAGTAAAGTCCAAGAAATTAAGGAATCAAACTAGTCGGTCCAAGAACAGTTGCCGACCGACTAGATCACCATCTAGTCGGTCAGTACTTGTTCTTGTACCAACTAACATGCACAACAAAGTCCGAATCGAAGCGCGACGCTTCGAGGAAGTTAGAATGAACTTGTGCAAGGATCCTAGAGCTACGAAATGAGCGTAATGAAGATAGAAACGTAAGATATACTCAAGGCTTAACATTCTATCAATCGAAACTAAAAGACTATAAATAAAACCTTAATAAACGGTCTTTGAGAGCTTCGATTGAATCTTCATAACTTCCAAAGCGTTGCAGGAGCTTCAACGAAGCTTTAGGCATGAATATGAGCTTTGGAAAGTGTTGAGATGTCGCTTTGAATATTCTCGTGAAATTGGCGACGATCTCCAATACTGCGCTCACAAATTGTTAGTTCATGAATTATTTATGTTTGCTCATCATCCAAAACCAAATCCGGGGAGTCCAATATTCAACATTCTCCCCCTTTTTGGTGATGACAAACCAACATAAATAATAATCAAAGATAATAATTCAAATGTAAAATACTTACTCCCCCTGCATTGATGACACGTTAATTCCAAAATGAATATAAATAAATTGCATCAAGCAGACGAGTAAGATAAATAAAATGAATTGATTTTTGAAATATCGGATTTTGAAAATCCTTATATGTATCTTAACTCCCCCTGAATCTAATATATCAAACTAGATTCTTGGAAATTGAGTTAAATTTTCATTTGCGCTATTTATTATCATTATCTCCCCCCCTTTGGCATTATCCCAAAAATGGGGGGCATACAACGACAACAACTAGGAAATGTAAAATCCAACATCGGGAGTCGTAGACAAAGACAATGGACCAACTTGACACCAAGGGAAAAATGTGGAAATCAAAACAAGGTGTGCCAAATTTTCCATTATCAATAAAAATCAACGATAATCAAAATCATCAAAAATAATATTTGGTATTTTTTTTCATTTATTAAATAATGAAACATACTCTCCAATATTCAATATTTCTTGGTTAAATTTGTTCATGGAAAACAATTCTATATGAATATAGAAATATAATCTATTTAACCAAGTTTGCATGCTACGAGCGACGAATTCACATTTCATATACATTCAACGAATATTAAAATGTGCACGACGAATTAAGATAAAGACAACGACGATGTATATATATAAATGATAACATCAAGAGTACATCCAAGAAGATATCAATACATCAAAATACAACATATCCATCAAGAAGAAATACATCATCATCCTCCTCCTCATCAAAATAAATACTACAACAACGACACCATCCAAAATACATCAAAACATCATAACCCTCATACTCTATCCTAACCCAAAATACTCTCGCTAAGATATATCATCCAGAATGTATATGGAGAGTCCTCGGAACAACGATCACGGGGAGGAGGCTGGATCTGCAGCGTCCGTGGGTCCAGTCGACGGAGTGGACTCAGGATCTGCAGGGAGTAGAGGTGTCTCAACAGATGGAATCGTCGGGGCAGGAGTCGAGATCTCAGGAACAGGCTCTACAGCAGCATGGGTCTCGACAGCAGATGTGTCAGCAGGAATATCAGCAGGCTCGGAAACTGGGTCAGCAGCAGGCTCAGAAGGCTGAAGAGCTGCAGCAGATGGCTCTGGAACACCGGAAGTGGTGGCAACTCCAGGAGCAGAAGTGGAAGTACCAGCAGTAGCAGCAGCAGTGGCCTCATCGCCACGGGCAAAAGAAGTGACAAGCTCGTCAAGCTCCTCATCGTCCATCTCCTCGGCCTCAGAAACTGAAGGAGGAAGATCGATCCCCATCAGACGAGCCATACGACAAACGACCTCCTCGGTACGAGCCAAACGTGACTCGTGCCGACGAAGAAGGCGTACGACATCGTCCAATGTAGCAGGACGAGAGGGGGCTGCGGCAGCAGACGGAGAACCCTGAGAAGCAGATGCGGTAGACCTCTGTACGTGACGAAGAGCCGCTAGAGATTTCTTCACGGCCGTCGCGTTCAGAGGCGTACCCAAAGGACGCTCATCGTCAGGAGGGAGGGGGACTCGAAAATGACGAAATACGAGGGTCAACAAGCAGGGGTATGGAATGTGCGCAGACTTATTGGTCTTGCGTATACACTCGAAAGAATCCATCTTATCGAGTATCACGCGAGCCCAATTTATCTCGCACCCCAAGAAAAGAGCGTATATGAGTTTCAAGAACGGCTGGGATGGGAGTGAAGAGGATCCATACTTAGGGAGGAGACACGACTTCAAAATCAGGTTAAGAACCCACGCATTCGGCTTAAAGGATTTCGATGGAACACCAATGAATGCAGAGGGGATAACCTGGAAAATCTCAGAAAGAATAGACTGATCCAAGGAAGAAATGTCGTCTACGGAAATGTCCGAAGGAAGGAGACCACACGATGAACAACCAAGGATCTCCCCCAAGATTTCTGCCGTGAGAACTATAGGAGTTCCCAAGACAGTCGTCTCAATGGAGTGGCTGGCATCGTACTGGCCTCGAATACGGTTGGCATAGAACAATTTCACGAGGCGAGGGTACGGTTTGGGATTGGCCTTGGGGTCGTATCGGAGATAGTCTAGAAGGCCACTATAAGAGAGAAGATCAGCAAGGCCGAGAAAATCAGAGAACTGAACGTAATGCTCCAACAACAGTGGACAGTGCTCTATACGGTTGTACGCTGCGAGACACTGAGGGTCATCGCGGCACAACGATATGTCTACACCGCCAACTGGCATAGGAGCTTTACCCTTGGCCTTACGGGTCTTCGGAGGTGGGGTAGGATCCCTAGTAGGCTCATCCTCAGGAATAAAATCAGTGTCGGAATCGGGAGGAGTAGCCGGAGTGTGAAGAATAGGCTTTTTGGTCTTGGATTTGCGGGGTTTAACTGTGGTAGTCCTAGGCTTCTTAGGAGGAGGCGAAGATGGAGAGCCTTGGGTTGACTTGGCACGACGCTTAGGCTTCGGGGGATTCCTAGGGTCCGAAGGTTGTTCTACGGTCATAGGAGAGGCCCCGGAAGAGGCGATAGGAATTCTAGTCTTAGCCATAGAACTACGAGCACAAGCAAGTAATCACGGAGGATCAACAACCCTAAGCACAAAACCTAGAAGCTAGCACAAAACCCTAGAACACCAAATGAAATCGAACACACAAACCCTAGAGGAGAAATTTCGAAACCCTAGAAAACCTAGGAGGAGAAAACGAACCCTAGGGCAAGAAATTGACCTAGGAGATGGAGGGAGATACCTAGGGGGTGGAGTCGACGGCGGCGGATGGCGGCGATCGACGGAGAAACGGCCGGAAGACGAAGGGTTTCGAGAGGGGGTTTTGGGGTTTTCGAGTTTGAGCTGAGAGGAAACCGACTAAAAATGAAATTAGTCGGATGAAAAACGAGTATAAGTCGGTCGGGATGCGAAAAGACTCAACTGCCCTAACACACTTAGTCGGTCACAGTTCAAGCACTGACCGACTAGATTACGATCTAGTCGGTCGGTCAATGAGCTAGAACCGACTAAGTCGAAACAGTAGCTCAGAGTGATTTTTAGGGCTAGATTTAGTCGGTCGCAGTATACTTACTGACCGACTAGTTTTCAATCTAGTCGGTCGGAAAGTGTACTATGACCGACTAACGAAAGAAAATGATAGGAGATGGATATTTGCTTGATCTAGTCGGTCTGAGTTCATTGGCTGACCGACTAGATGAGCATCTAGTCGGTTGACAAGTGAACTGAAACCGACTAGAAGAGTCCAAAAATTGAAATTTGATTTCTCTTCACAAACCACTTGGATGAAACATCCTAACTCACTCATTAGTCATCTAAATTACCCCATAAAACGTCGAAATCTTAAGTACGACATTGAAATACGAATTCGATCATAAATTCAAATAAATCACATAAAATTCCCAAAATTCAATTAATCTAGCATGAATGAAATATCGCGAAATATATTAGCATGCAAGATGATTGAATTGAAATATGAATCCTATATTTCGGATTCACCCATAATCCCCAATTCTCGACGCAACCGCACAAAGGAGTCCTCCTTTAGGGGTTTCGTGAAAATATCGACGATTTGCTTTTGGGTTTCAATGTACACTAAAATGATGTCCTTTTTAGCAACATGATCATCTAAGAAATGGTGTCGGACATCTATGTGTTTCGATCGGGAATGGTGCACCGGATTCTTTGAAAGACAAATAGCACTTTGGTTATCCACCATGATAGGGCTAGTATCACAATGAATACCAAAATCCTTCAATGTGTGTCTCATCCAAAGAACCTGGGCACAAGCGGCACCGGCGGCAATATATTCCGCCTCGGTGGTTGAAAGTGATACCGAATTTTGCTTCTTGGAAAACCAAGAGACAAGAGAATTTCCTAGAAAATGGCAAGTGCCACTAGTACTTTTCCTGTCGGATTTGCATCCCGCATAATCAGCGTCACTATATGAGACTAACTCATATGTGTTAGATCTCGGATAAAGTAATCCAAAATCTAATGTGTAACTTAGATAGCGAAAAATACGCTTTACCGCTACTAAGTGAGACTCCTTAGGTTGAGACTGATAACGAGCACAAATACATACGGCAAACATAATATCGGGCCTACTTGCGGTAAGATAAAGCAAACTACCTATCATACCTCGATATAGACGAATGTCTACATCCTTACCGCCCGTATCCTTGTCAAGATGCGTAGTCGTGCTCATTGGAGTCTTTTTCCCGGAGGCATTCTCCATTCCAAATCGCTTTAGCAACTCCACCGTGTACTTCGTTTGGTGGATGAAGATTGCATCGTTCATTTGACGAATTTGGAGACCTAAGAAATATTTGAGTTCGCCCATGTGGCTCATCTCAAATTGTTCCTTCATCACATTAGAAAACTCTTCGCAAAGAGCGGAGTTAGTAGCACCGAAAATGATATCATCAACATAAATTTGAACTAATAAAATATCATTATTTGCATGCTTAATAAAAAGTGTTGAATCGGCTTCGCCCATTTTAAAATTCAAATCCAAAAGAAAATTCTTTAGGCGATCATACCAAGCTCGAGGAGCTTGTCTCAAACCATAAAGAGCTTTCTTTAGTTTAAAAACGTGATTTGGAAATTTTTCATTTACGAAGCCCGGAGGTTGAGAAACGTAAACTTCCTCAACGACATCTCCGTTTAAAAATGCACTTTTAACATCCATTTGAAATAATTTAAAATTCTTATGGCATGCAAAACACAAAAGTAATCTAATTGATTCTAATCTAGCTACCGGAGCGAAAGATTCTTCGAAATCGATACCTTCCTCTTGACGATAGCCTTGAGCTACTAACCGAGCTTTGTTCCGGACGACGACTTGGTTTTCGTCGGTTTTGTTCTTGAAGATCCACTTTGTCCCTATGACGGTGTGGTTCTTCGATGGCAATTGAACAAGCTCCCAAACTTCATTCCTCTCGAATTGAATGAGCTCCTCCTCCATGGCTAAGATCCAAGCGCTATCATCGCATGCTTCATTAATATTCTTTGGCTCTATCGATGAGGCAAAGGCACAATTTGCGAAGTGGTGAACTTGGGATCTCGTCTTGACACTATCATAGATATTGCCAATGACTTGCTCATGGGGATGGTCACGAACCGAATGAAGCCGTTTGGGAATACCTTGATCACTTGGAACATTCTCAACAACTTCATTAGTTGGGTTAGTCTCAATAGAATCAATAGAATCATTAGACTTAGAATTATCAAACGAATCACATAAAACATCCATAGAATCATTATCATTTGAAATTCTAGTTGGAACAAATCCTTCATTAAATGAGACATGAAGCGATTCCTCGATCGTTGAGGTTCGTTTGTTGAATATCCGGTAGGCTTTGCTACGCGTAGAATATCCAACAAAAATCCCCTCATCGGATCTCGGATCGAATTTGTCCAAACTACCATATGTGTTCTTAATAAAACATTTCGAACTAAAAACACGAAAATGTTTAACTTGAGGCAACCTACCAAACAACAATTCATAACAAGTTTGTTTAGTGCCGGGCCTCAAAAGTATTCTATTAAACACATAGCAAGCGGTGTGTACCGCTTCCGCCCAAAATTGATGGCCAAGTTGGCTATCATCAAGCATAGTGCGAGCACACTCCACTAGCGTCCTATTCTTTCTCTCAACTACACCATTTTGAGGAGGTGCACGAGGGAAAGAGAATGTGTGAGTAATACCAACTTCATCACAAAATGTCTCAAAAGACTCATTCTCAAATTCACCTCCATGATCACTACGAATAGTGACAATGGTGGTTCCTAAGAGATTTTGTACTTTCTTAACAAAAATTGTGAAGTTTTCAAAAGCTTCATTTTTATTACACAATGAAAATACCCAAGTAAATCTTGAATAGTCATCTACGATGACAAGTCCATACCTTGCATTTCCTAAGGAAGCTACTCTAGTTGGCCCAAATAAATCTAGATGTAATAGCTCTAGTGGCCGTTTAGTAGAGATGCTTTTCTTAGGTTTAAATGAAGATTTAGGAAGCTTGCCGCGTTGACAACAATCACAAAAACTTTTCTTTTCAAAAACAAGCTTCGGAAAACCTTTAATAGAATTCAATTTTGAAAGCTTATATAGTGTTCCAAAGTTCATATGTCCAAAGCGTCGATGCCATAAGTGTTGTTCACTTGTGTTGGCAACGAGACATTGTTCATATGACTTAGGAAGATCCAAAATATAAATGTCTTTACGACGAGTTCCGGAAAATAATAATTTTTCATTATCCTTTCTTAAAATATGACACAATCATTTCGCAAAGCTAACTTTGTAACCTTTGTCACAAAGTTGACTTATTGAAATAAGATTATGATTTAAACCACTAACAAGATAAACATCACTAATTAATGGTTTAGAAGGGTTACCGACTTTACCTACACCTATGATGGTTCCGCTCTCGTTGCCTCCAAATACGACGCGGTTTCCATTCGCAATGGGAACCACTCCGGAGAGCAAACGAGCGTCACCCGTCATGTGTTTGGAGCACCCGCTATCGAGTATCCAATTCCCTTTGGAGCTAAATTTAAATTTGATGCTCCTTTTCTTTTTCTTTTCCTTGAGTACCTAAAGATAGACACTTTCATATCATGGTACCCAAGGTCATTGGGTCCAAGGGATTAGACCTTTGGAAGCCAAGTCCAAGTGGACTTAGACTTCCCCACATAATTCTTACTATGCACAACATCCGAAAAATAAGCATTCATGTACATTTGTTTTTCGTCCATGCTTGTGTCCTTTGGGCTCCAAATAGTGAAAATTTTGGGAGCCATCATCCTATTGGGTGCATGCATGCTACGTTGATTTCTACGTGATGCATGTTGTGGATAGGCATACGGGACATGATGGAATGGTGCACGACGAGAATTATTCATATGATGAGGTGGGTGTACATATGCATGTGTGGGAACACGTGCGTGAGGGTGTCTCACTTGGTGTGCACGTGCCTGAGAATGTGTTGCATAAAAATCATCATATGTGTGAGCCGGTGGAGTAGGACGTGTGTTCCTACGTGGCATGTTATTAGTGTACATGTAGGCATGCCCCTTCTTTGGAGGTCCACCCAAAGTGGGTTTCTTTCCGAAAGAGGGTGTGGACGATGTGGAAGCACCATTGGTAGATGAACTACCAATAGAGTGTTTGCTCCCACTCGTTGAGGCTTCGGAAGTTGGCCTAACAAAAGTAGTGACCGACTTGGATGAATTTCCCATCATATACCCCAAGCCAATGTGGTGTTTGGCCGGAAGTAAATCTTTTAGGATATTATCCAAATGGCCCTTACCCTTGTTGAATTTGTTGATTCGGCCCAATGTGTCCTCATATTTCTCTTTGAGAGAACGCAAAGAAGTATCCAAAGCGGATATTTGCGATGTGAGCACATAAACACGTGATTTAAGATTCTCGTTCTCAATACTCAAAGTCGAGTTTTGAGAAGTTAAATCCGCTATCTCATGTTCTTCCGCATCCTCAATGCTAACATGTTCAAGTTTAGATTTGAGATTCACAATCTCATTTCTTAACTCTCCAACAACGGTGTCGTTGTTGGTGATGATATTCTTAGGCGATGTTTGAATGCTAGCTAGGTCATCTTTTACCTTAGTATATCTATTTACTAATTTAGTGTATTTTGACCAAAGTTGAGAGTTAGCATTTCTAAGATCATCCATCGTTACCTCATCGCTTTCGTCATTACTATCATCAGAAGAGGAGGATCCTTGATCGTTCTCCTCTCTTGCCATGAAGCACATATGTGCTTGCTCCACTTTCTCATCATCCGACTCTCCGCTTGAGGAATCCTCGGAGTCGGTGAATGTTGCTCCGACAAGTCCTTTCTTGTACCCCTTTTTGTATTTCTTAGACTTATCGAATTTTGGCGCCTTCCACTTCTCCTTTTGTTTGTTGAGAGGACACTCCGCTTTTATGTGTCCTGGCTTATTGCACTTGAAACACAAAGGAGAGGAAGAGGCGTTAGAAGAACCAAATTTACCTTTGGTCTTGAAGTTACCTTTCCGGAAGAAACGGTTGAACTTCTTGGCCATGAGTGCCATGGACTCCAAGTCCAACTCGTTTTCCGAGTCTTCATCATCGGAAGATGTGGATGAAGCCGTCTTGAATGCAATCGCCTTTTTCTTAGGCGCATCTAGGTTCAAATATGACTTCATCTTTTCTTGTAGCTTCACCTTGCTATCTTTGCGTACCTCGTATGACATCAAAGTACCCATTAGTTGAACTACGGTATATTTGTTCATGTCATTACCTTCCTCGATGGCGAAGGTACGTTTTTCCCAAGAAGAGGGAAGTCCTTCAATAAGCTTTAAGCACTTCTCCTTTTGAGTGTAGATCTTGCCGAGGGCCTCTAACTCGTTTATTATGTCAACGAAGCGAGCGTAATATTCTTTCATCTTCTCGCCCTGTTGCATATGAAACATTTCGTAATCTTTGGTTACGACTACGAGTTTAGAGTCTCTTACCCGACTCGTCCCTTCATGTAGTATGAGGAGAGAGTTCCAAATTTGATATGCACTCTTACATGTGCATATCTTATTGAAGTCCTCGGGCTCCAATGCACATTGCAAGGCGTTCATTGCCTTGGCATTGCTTACCTCCGCGGCGACCTCCGCGGTAGTCCATTTCTCAAAATCTTCTTCTTCGGGCTCGATGTACTCCTTCATTGTAGTCCTCCATAAAGATGCACTTCGGAGGAAGGTTTCCATCTGACATTTCCAGTACCCGTAGTTGGTACCGTTGAAGAATGGAGGCCTTGTAGAGGAATGTCCTTCCATCACCGATGACGCTCCTTCACGGTTCCTGAAGGTGTCGTAGTTGGAAGGTGGAGGCACGGTCTTGTTGTCGTTGGCAGACATAGCTGAGTATCTGGCTCTGATACCAAATGTAATGCCCTACCAGCTACTGCACAAGTACTAGAGGGGGGGTGAATAGTACTTTAAAATAATAAGGAGTATAATTCCAAATTAAATTGCAATCAACTACCAAATCAATTTGCGGAAGCTTAAATTGAATGACGACAACGAAATTAACAATGCTAACAAACGATGTTAATGGGTTCGGATCCACCCAAGTCTCCCCGACTTGTTCCCGGTGATCCTACGTCCCAACCACCCGGATCCCTTCCGGATACTTGAGTTAGAAACCCTAACTCAAGATTTCCACTATGAATATCTTGTGAAAAACCTTCACAAGATCAAATCATACATGCAATGGCAAAGTGAATCCCACAACCCGGGATCACAACCTTCTCTCACAACCGAGAGAGCCAATAAGCAATATAAAAGAGTTTAGATGAAATAAATACTCTTACCACAAAATCATATACCTTGAGTTTTTCTTACCCAATAGGTGGAATGAAGGATTTGAGGAAGATGAAGTTACCAAACCCTAGCACCAAGGAAATGAGCAGCAATGGGTGCCTAGGGATGATTTGGAAACTTGAATCAAGCAATAGCTTGAAGAGCTCACCAAGAACAAGCTTCTCTCTAGATCTAGAAATGAGAGAGAATGGGTTTCTTGTGAGGAAGAGAGCTTTAGATTTGAGGGAGAATAGCTATCTCTTTAGAACTCAATGAATCTCTTAATGGCAGCTCTGTTGAAGATAGAAATGACCTAGGTTCGTATTTATAGGGTCCCATAAAAACAAGTTAGGTCAATCTCCAACGGAAAGAAATCTGTGAGAATTAGTCGGTCAAAGAACACTCACTGACCGACTAGTTCATCAACTAGTCGGTCAGTCACAAAGCATGGACCGACTAAGAGCAGATCTGAGAAGAGATAGAATTTCAGACCTAGAAATCTAGTCGGTCCAAGAACACTGTCTGACCGACTAGTTTCACAACTAGTCGGTCATCCAATGAACGTAGACCGACTAAGAGGCAAAACAACATAGTCTGAAGGCAAGTTGACTTAGTCCGTCCAAGAACAAAAGTTGACCGACTAGATTGTCAACTAGTCGGTCATCAAACGTTCTTAGACCGACTAACGGTAAACAGTAGCTTAGGAGAATTTTAGAGTGAACATTAAGTCTCAACTAGTCGGTCAAAGAAGCATCACTGACCGACTAGTTCACAAACTAGTCGGTCGGTGAGTCAACGTAGACCGACTAACTGTAAACAGTAAAGTCCAAGAAATTAAGGAATCAAACTAGTCGGTCCAAGAACAGTTGCCGACCGACTAGATCACCATCTAGTCGGTCAGTACTTGTTCTTGTACCAACTAACATGCACAACAAAGTCCGAATCGAAGAGCGACGCTTCGAGGAAGTTAGAATGAACTTGTGCAAGGATCCTAGAGCTACGAAATGAGCGTAATGAAGATAGAAACGTAAGATATACTCAAGGCTTAACATTCTATCAATCGAAACTAAAAGACTATAAATAAAACCTTAATAAACGGTCTTTGAGAGCTTCGATTGAATCTTCATAACTTCCAAAGCGTTGCAGGAGCTTCAACGAAGCTTTAGGCATGAATATGAGCTTTGGAAAGTGTTGAGATGTCGCTTTGAATATTCTCGTGAAATTGGCGACGATCTCCAATACTGCGCTCACAAATTGTTAGTTCATGAATTATTTATGTTTGCTCATCATCCAAAACCAAATCCGGGGAGTCCAATATTCAACAGAACCCCCCGCTGGGGGGGTGGGCGCTGCAAATCGGCCCCCCGTCAGGGGGGGCGCTGCCGGAGGAACCCCCCCGTTGGGGGGTATGGGTGGCAATTCGGGCCGGCCCGGTCTTATCGGGCAGTGCTGGCCCGGCCCGGGTTTCTTAAAGGACCGGCCCGGCCCGGCCCGATAAGACTTCTGGCCATTCCGGTGCGGCCCGGGCACGGTCCGATAAAAATTCGGGCCGCCCGGCCCGGTCTGATAGGGTTGAAAAAATTATGTTTCAAAGTTCATGTTTGGTCCGGTTATTTTATGGAGTAAGTACACACCAATTAGATGTTACTAAGAATTATAACTACTGATGATCTTTCAACTTCAAATTAAAGTAATTAACAATAGTGAGTACTATACAATATACATTATACAATGATGAGAACCTCTCGTTCAGGTCGGGGATTATATAAAAACAGAATACCAATTGAAATTGAATACGAATTAGTACGCATTAATACAAAATGAACTATAGAAGTGGGACGGTCAAGCAAACTCAAAAGGATTTCGTGCCGTGTCGTGCCGCCCAATGGGCCGAATAGCTTGGCCCGAGTCCGGCACGAAAATGAACCGGGCCGTGCCGGCCCGGCCCGATAAGGATTTCGGGCCAAAATTGCCGGCCCAAGCCCGGTCTTATCGTGCCGTGCCCGTGCCGTGCTATCGTGCCGTGCTGAAAATTGCCACCCCTACTGGGGGGTGGCCGCTGCGAATCGGCCCCCCCGTCAGGGGGGGCGCTGCCGGAGGAACCCCCCGTCAGGGGGGGCGCTGCCGGAGGAACCCCCCCCCCCCGCTGGGGGGTGGGCGCTGCGAATCGGCCTCCCCTGTCAGGGGGGCGCTGCCAGAGGAACCCCCCGCTGGGGGGGTGGGTGCTGCGAATCGGCCTCCCCCGTCAGGGGGGCGCTGCCGGAGGACCCCCCCGCTGGGGGGGTGGGCGCTGCGAGTCAGCGACAGAGGCCCCCCGACTGGGGGGGCGGCAGCGGGTCAGCGACAGAGGCCCCCCGACTGGGGGGCGGCGGGTCAGCGACAGAGGCCCCCCGACTGGGGGGCGGCGGCGGGTCAGCGACAGAGGCCCCCCCGACTGGGGGCGGCGGCGGGTCAGCGACAGAGGCCCCCCCGACTGGGGGCGGCGGCGGGTCAGCGACAGAGGCCCCCCGACTGGGGGGCGGCGGCGGGTTAGAGTAGGGGTTTTTTTTCATTTTAATTTTTACTTGTACTATAACAATGTAAAAATTATCATGTATTGTAATCTACGGGAAATGAAATTTTACCTCTAGATCGATGATCTAGGGACGACCGTAGATTAGAACCGTAGATAAAAATCCGAGCTCCCGAACGCCTTAAGGATGCCGCAACGCTGCAACCAATAGATTCCTCGCCGCAGTAACTATAGATTCCTTGCGCGTAAGGGATGAAAAATTTGTTGAAAAATTTGTGCTCAAGAGGAGAACACGTGCTGATAACGTGTTATAGGATAATTAGATTCAAGAGATAGAGAGAGAAGCTTTCATAGCCAAAGGAATGAGTAACCATGGCCATAGGCCATGGTTCTCTATATATTGATATAGGGGAGGAGATGAAAGGCCTCAAGGAGACCAAGAGTCCTCATTACTCATAGTAATGGGGACTAATGATAGTGGGTAATGAAGGAGGGGAGGCCAAAGGCCTCCCTCATTCATAACATTAAGAAAATTATATGATAAATTTTTGAAGGACATGCTATGATTTAAACTTGTTTAAATGCCTAATAAATGATTAGGATAGCTCCCTTAAAATTCTTATAGTTGATAAGGACTTAATAAAAGTTTTTAACAATTCCTAAAATTTTGAATTTTAAGGATTCACTAGTTTATATGATTAACTAGTTCTAATAAAAACCTTTTAGTCTATGGCATGCATATAAAAATGACAAGTTTCATTCAATTGACTATGATCCAGTCAATGTGTTTGGCTAAGTTTGTTGGATCACCCTAGCTAGACTGGGAATAAGTGATCATGGCTTAATCAATTCCCTGGCCGTGTCCCCTAGACCGCAATGATGCGAATCATGATTATATGATACCCTGGACTATATCTAAGTTAATTACGTTAAAAATCTTTTTCAAGATTAGCCTTAGCCCTCCTTGTTTTATAGGTTGGCAACTATAACTTCTTTTGATATAGTTGTTGAGCACATTCAAGCTATGTCATAGACACTTTATGGAAAGCAACTTCTCAATACATGAGATGCAGTCTAAACTTGACCCAAACCGTCGTGTCGTGAATACACCGAGCGCCGGCGTAAGTTAAGCTAGACACGAAAACAAGGGTCCAACTAGACTAGTCATTGTGATTTGGATGAGCACACCCGTGATCATAAGTGGCTAGGGGTAAAAACCAATAAGAGAATCATATATGATATGATTGATGAAAAGTCATCTACCAATCGTAGAGTCAAGCAATTTATTGAGCACACTCAAGATTGTGAGACTCAGGGTGGTTGGATCTCTTACCCATTAATTTAATTTAATTAAATCGTTCATTGTTATGGCTTAAAATGATCGCAAAAATAGTGGGAGGATATAGTTAGATAAAAGTCATTCTATATATATTTAATATTGAACATATGCTAAACTAGGATAGTTCTATGTTTTCCGATGGAATCAAAAAACATAATATTCTAAGATAATAAGTTAACTGGTCCAACTGGTTGGTTAATGAAATATCAATTCAAATTCTAATTGATAGACTAAACTGTGTTCTCATTGACATTAATATGACCTTCTTAAGCGCAGGGTTAAGGACTTTAAGTCCCTTAAGCTCTGGATCCAACAAAATAAATGCACACTACTCGCCTCTAAAAGGGGCAACTTGAACATATTAATGTTCAAAGCATGTTTCTCCATACAATTTGTTGAGCACACTCAAGCTTGTATGGAAAACGATTTCGATCCGCAAGGTTCGAAAATTTGATCAAATTGTTTGAATCGAATATGAGTGCATGAGCGGTGCAAGACTATGTATCCCAACTGGATCTTGAGACGAGCAATTTATTGAGCACACTCAAGGTTGCAAACCTCAAGCGTTTGGATACATGAGATACCATGACCATACTGATGTCCAAAGCTTGTTTCTCCATACAATTTGTTAAGTCAACTCAAGGTTGTATGGAAAACGGGTTCAATCCGTAAGGTTCGAAACTTCGATCAAACTGTTTGTTTCGAAGATGAGTGCTCGAGCGGTACACGACCATGTATCCAAATCAGATCTTGAGTCAACTCAACGTTGTGAAGCTCAAGTGTTTGGATAGGTTAGGTGCTTGCACAGCTAATAATTTTGTTGGGTCGCATAATATCTAAATGAGATTTAGAAAAGGAAGAAGGCAATAAGGAAAGTCAATTGAGAAAGATAGGTTTGTTTATCATTAGTAAAGGCATAAATAGGAGGAACTGAAAATGCGTCATATTTGATGTCACGGTTTCAGGATAACCGTTATACAAAAGAAATAAATTGTCTACGTGTTGGAAAAAGGAACAGTTGTTGTTTCTTGGACCATGTAGGACGTCAAACGCATTTTTGACGAATGTCGTCACCTTGCTTCTGAAGCAATGTTTTATGTGAATAATTTGTATAACTATAATGTATTAAATGTCAATACATGAATACACAAGATAATAACAAAATTTATATGTCAAAATAGACTAGGCCGTGCCAAAGAGACTAAGCTTCACAAGTCACAAAATGAGAGATCTGACCTTCCGTATTATGAAGTCTGCATACACTTGTGAATCTTGTCTCAAAAGTATGATGGCTCAACACCTTCTGTAAGACAGTGGAAGAGTGAGTTGGAGAACTCAAGGTCTTGTACATACGGATGTATTCAGACCTAAGTCTAAATTAGCCTAGATAAGTTATACTTATTTTATTACGACACGTGTTCTTGATGAAACACAAGTCTGATAAAATAGAGAACAAGATAACAGAAGTATTTGAACTGCTTCGATCAGATCGAAGAGTCAAATACTTAGATGTATAAATCTTGCGTAAATTAAAAAGAAAATGTGATTTTCTCTCAGGTCAAGTCTTTTAACACATCGGTGTGTTAGAGAGCATGAATCGCACTTTGTTAGATATGGTGTGATGCATGGCAAGTGACTCCGAGTTACAATCCTCCCTCTGGGTTAAGTCCCAGATAGAAATACCTAGTTTTTGATAAGGTTCTATGAGGACCTTAGCAATAGGATATTCATTAAATCAATCGTTAGGAAGTTAAAGGATTACTCGAATCGCGTGAGACGAAGAGTCGAGTTAGACATCATAGTCGAAGGCCTAGACAACTTCCAAGATACCATTCAGAGTCATGACTCTAAGAAATGATTTGATGCAATTAGAATAAGGATCTGTGCACGTCTATAAAGTATGGACTTTAGCTTACGTGCCCAAGAAAAGTGTTTCCTTTGGCTGCAATTGAATCTTCGAGTCTAGAAGATTGGTGTAGAGAGAAAATAGTGAAGTACAACTTATGTTGATTTAGAACGGTTATCAACCTAACTCCTATAAACGGATTATGATGAAACTGTCTCATCAGCAGATGTGTACGGATATATTCAGACCGAACTCGATGTAAATGCTCATCATAACCATGAAAACTGGAGCACTCATTTATGGTCCGTTTTTCTAAATATGATTTAGAAGAACAAACTTATATGAATTGGCCAGAGAGCTTTCAAGGTCAGTGTGAGCGAATAAAAGCATGCGAGACATTAAGAAGCCGGAACATATGGTTTGACAAAGTGGTCAAAGATTTTGACAGTTTATCAAAATGACTATGAACCGTCTAAATGACCAGTAAAACTTATTATGGATTATTCTCGTAAGGTACGACGAGCTGGATGAGATCCAGTCAAGAAATTAATTATGGATTCCTATAGACCGAGTGAATTATTTGGATGAGATTCAAATATGTGGTCTAAAACAAACATAGAAACCCCTTAAGTCTATACAGTAGACGTTTTAGCAGAACTACTCACGAAGGCTCTACCACATGAAGTCCAGAAAGACTTATGTGTAAAATACGGTATGAGATACCGGGATAAATGGGCCTGAGTTGGTTGACTCAGAAAACGCGCAAGTGCACGCCTTCCACTCCCAAGCGTAGGAGTGTCAATGCAACATAAAAATAACCGGTGAGTACCGGGTCGGATCACAGGGACAAGTCGTTCTACGTTCACAAAATTGATCGATAACGAAAAATAAAGTGTTTTACAACAATCTCAATTAACAGTGGATGGAAGGGGAAAAAGTGTGGTGAAAATTAAAATGCTAACCTAAGTTGGTAGGGTTAGAGGGCCAAATGAGGATTTAGGATAGCAAGACAAGGAGCATGGGTTGTGGGTTCACTAATGTTGGTGTTAATCAAGCTCAAATTACCGCATATACTTCAATTAGGCCTCCGGCTATGGCAAGCTTAATCGGAAAGTTTAGCTTTCATGAACACGATAATTTTGCTAAAAGGAGGGATGCATCACCATGGCACTAATCAAATTAGGATCATGGACTTTTCTCAAAGTGTGCCCACTTGGGTCTTAACCAATAAAATTAACCCTAATGAAACATCCAACATTAACATTGAAATTAGCAAGAGGAAATTAAAGCTATAATTAACATCCAACATACATGAATCACAACTCAAGCACAATAACACTACTCAATCATCATGAAAAGGATGAAAATTTTCATTCAAAATTAACCATACTACTTCATTTCAATGAAGAGAGATGCTAAATTACAAAGGGGGGAAAAGAGGGATATCACTAAGGGTCTCCCTAAGATTAAGCCTCCCTTCCACTTTGCTCCTCCTCCAAGCCTTCCCCTTCCTCCATGGCCTCCTCCCCCAAGCTTTTTGCCCCAAAAAATAAGAACTATGGCTCTCAAAACAGCCCCCAAACCCATAAAAACGAGTTACAGCCAAATGGGTCTGCAGAAACAAAACTGGGTCGAATTAAAACCCAAAAACCCACTTAAACCGCAAAAAACACCACTAAAGGCGTTGCGGGTCGGGCGCCCCAGCGCCCGACCTGCGGGCGGCTAAGCTGCCCGCACCAGGGCATGGGCACGCGCTGCGCGCGTGCCCGCCCGCTGGGCGGCCAGCCCCCAGCGGGCCTGAACCGATGTGTGTGTTTTTTTAATAAATCTTAACTGCGGCCCACTCCCTCTGAGCCCGCGAGAATGGAAAGCGGGCCGGCCCGCACATGGGCTTTTATTATTTTTTTTATTTTTTTTTGTTTTCTGTTTATAAATCCCAGAATTGCCTCTAATGCCTCTTTTGCTCCAAATAAAATCCAAAAAATAGCTAGAAATTCCCAAAAAATCTGGAAATAATCTAGAAAATCCAGAAAAATCCTAGGAGTACCTGAAAATTACAAGAAGCAACAATTAGTTCACAAAAATCACATTTTATGTATAAAATACGAATAAGCTTCAATATTACACAATATCACAAATACGCCCGTATCAAAGCCAAATTAACATGATATACACATAAAATGCCCAGAAATAGGGGAGAAAATATGCAATTTATATCCCGAATCAGTGTAAGTGGGAGATGTTGGGAGATATATGCCCTTGAGGCAAAACTATCTCTGTGTAATTGTACTAACA
Source organism: Scilla litardierei (assembly GCA_030789695.1). Taxonomy (NCBI): domain Eukaryota; kingdom Viridiplantae; phylum Streptophyta; class Magnoliopsida; order Asparagales; family Asparagaceae; genus Scilla; species Scilla litardierei. Next base: position 24,500,634 of record CM061137.1, read on the forward strand.
TCTTGTTCAAAATTACAGTAAGATGTATGATAACAATTTAGCTAAGTTAAATCATAATGTAGTTATCGTTAAAACTTAGGTAAAGTCGTGAGACTTAATGCAAGGTCAAACATGTATCGAGATGAGGATCTCGATCATGTAGAAATTCTTGACCGTTTGTAGCATAAGTCTTAAAAGGTTCGTGGTCGTAGATGTTTCAAGAAAAGGATATCAAGACATTGGATAGACCATTGTGTCTTAGTCTTCACCGTGTAGCGGTGACAATGATCTCATGATCGTCTGACTTGGCGAAGTCGAAAACGAGACACATGTGCTCATTGAAGAATGAGTTCACTAAACGACCCAACAAGAGTTATCATATGGTTATGATTGACCAATATGTCAATGATAACTCTTAGTGATGGTAGGCAAGTTGGTCTTTTGACTTGCGGTCATTGTACTAACCTGTACGTGAACAGTGTCACTTAGATCCCTTACCCAGCTTCGAGGCAATGCCTATCGAAAGGTCATTGGTTGGGTGACATTTGAAGCATGCGAGGAGAGTAATGACAAAGATAGGATTCGGCTCTCCCAGTCAATGGGAGTTAGTGTCGTAGTGTTAGTTCGATTGTGAAAACTCTGGCCAGAGTATGTTGGAAGATGTCCAACATTATTTGACTATAGATCGATGGAGACTAACCGGTTTCGAGCTACTGGGGTTGACAGTTTGACCGTACACTAGGCTTGAAATTTAACGACATAGTTTTGACGAAGAAGACTAAAACTGCGAAATTCATCATGGACACAGTTAGGGTGGTTCCGACAATACTCATGTCAATGAGTTAACCATATAAGTATGATACTGAAACAGGGACTGCAACGGCTGCTCGTGGTCACTGTCGTCTGGGGCTTCGAGCCCCACCTGTAGTAGGGTCAGGCTGTAGGGTCTCACACAGAGTGCGACATTCATCAAGTAATAGGTAGTAATTACAGAGAATATGCATTTGATGCAAGGGATAGAATCTGCAGAGAGTTTGCAGTTAGCTCATACATTCGGGATAAATGATCCTGAGTGCAAGTGGGAGACGTTGGGGGATGTAAGCCCTCAGATCAGTTGTTTTTGATGCAAATGATTTTATATAATAGACGTGGAGATTTTTGCAAAGGAAAATTTAATGCGTCGTAAATTGTTTACGTGCGTATTTAATTTAATAAACGCATGGAAATGGTTACCTGCATGACGGGATCGTTCCGGTCTAAACGCAGGTTTAAACCGTGTCCAAATCGGAGTCCAAAAGAGCCCAGTAAATCTATTTAAAAGAGTTTTAAATAGGCCCAAAAAATTTTTTTTCTTGTTTAAGAAATAAAAAAACCACGTCCTGTACTTTTGGCCTGGCCCAAAGGGGACGGGTAAAAAAAATCAGGCGCCCAAATTAATTGGGCGCCTGAAGCGCCCAATTTATGGGTGCCCATTTTGGGCGCCCTGCGAGCTGGCACGCGCCCGAGGCCCAAAGGGGATGGGTAAAAAAAATCAGGCGCCCAAATTAATTGGGCGCCTGAAGTGCCCAATTTATGGGCGCCCATTTTGGGCGCCCTGCGAGCTGGCACGCGCCCGAGCTGGGGGCGCGTGCCAGCCACCCCCCATTGGGCAGCGCATGCATCCAGCTGGTGGGGCCCCTTGTGGGCCCTACTTCTAGGGTTACGAACCCTTGATTTGATGCAGAATTTTGACGGATCAGTTTTTCGGAAAAACTGCTTTTGGGCTCAACTTTGGACACACGTTTGAGGGGTCAAACGGACTCGGATTGACGCGTCATTTTTTCTTACGTGTTCGCCGTTCAGCGCTCTTCGATTTGATAGGTTGTATCAAATGTGAAGCTCAACGGTGAGGAAGTTAAAATTCATAGAAGTTTGGTCTTTCTTTAAGGCAAACTAACTTGAATTATTTAAACTCCAAAACCTTAGTCCCGCATTGGAAGTGGAGTAAAGGGGAGGGGTCAGCCGCCTATATAAATAGTGGCATGCCGCCCTCCTCATAACTCGTCCCAAGCTCTAGATCTGAGCGACCCCTAAAAGTTTGGAGCACGCTCGGATCTAAGCTTAAAATAAATATTTTCTCTTCTCCCTATATTTCTACCTTGCTCCTGAAGGGCTCTAGCAAAGCCACGAAGGGGCTCGGATCGGATCCGAAGTCTTGAAGGAGGATCGACTCAAGTGAAAATTTCTTCGACGCGTGGTTGGCTCAGCGACAAGGGGGTTGCTCACCTCGGGATGCGGTGCGGTTCGGGAAGTGGTTCAGCTCGGGACGCGGTTCGGTTCGGAAAGCGGTTTGGCTCAGGACAAGGATCGGCTCGGGACGCGGTTTGGCACAACTTGCCGGTGCAAGCAAGGTTCCGGGTATGTAGTTTAATTAAGCATAGTATTTATAATATTGCAGTAGCTTAAATCTATCTTGGGGTGGTCAGACCCACCTCAAGATAGTAGAGATCCTGGCTAGGGTCTTGATATCCTTAGGGCTTGCATGTTAAATAGTTTAACATTTTTCTGCTGCTAAGCTTTTCTTTTACCTCTATCGTCCGTCCAACGTAGGACGGGCATAGATATGTGCCCTAAGGGTCCCTCAAAACCCATCAAGACCCAGAGTTCGCGACCTTGCTGGATGGAGACCAAGGGCCTAGCCAGCCGCTGTAGGATCTCGACACTCCTTTTACACCTGCTTTAGTAATTTTTGTATGTATAGGGGGTGATATAGATGTAAACGAAAACAGTTTTTGCAATAGAAGTGCCAGAGTAGTTGGCTTGTATATATTTGTTTGTGGTTGCATCTCTTTGTTTGTTGCTGCTTATGTAATGTGGTGGTCACAATGCCTGATGGCCCCTTTCAATGGGTTCGACCCTGCTTCGAAGTGATCGAGGGTAATCCATCGAACCATGTTAGAGATAGACCACCACTTTCCATGGCGAGGGAGCAATTTTCTCGACTCACGGCTGATGACACGGGAGTCGTTCAGTGGAGAGGGGGTGGCCCTTTGACTTACGGCTGACGACTTGTTAGTAAGAGTCGTTCAGTGGCGAAGTGGTAGCACGTTCGACTTACGGCTGACGACACATTAGGATAGTCGTTCAGTGGCGAAGGTGTGGCCCTTCGACTTACGGCTGACGACTCTTTAGGAGAGTCACTCAGCGATGAAGAGGTGGCCCATTTGACTTACGGCTGATGACGTTTTAGGATAGTCGTTCATTGGCGAAGGGGTGGCCCTTAAACTTACGACTGACGACGTATCGGGAGATTCGTTCAGTGGCGAAGGGGTGGCCCCTTCGACTTATGGCTGACGACGTTTTAGGATAGTCGTTCAGTGGCGAAGGGGTGGCCCTTCAACTTACGACTGACGACGTATCAGGAGATTCGTTCAGTGGCAAAAGGGTGGCCCCTTCGACTTATGGCTGACGACATTTTAGGATAGTCGTTCAGTGGCGAAGGGGTGGCCCTTCGACTTGCGGCTGACGACTTATTAAGAGAGTCATTCAGTGATGAAGGGGTGACCCCTTCGACTTACAGCTGACAACATATTAGGAGAGTCGTTCAGTGGTGAAGGGATGGCCCCTTCGACTTACGGCTGACGACATGTCAGGAGAGTCGTTCAGCAGCGAAGAGGTGGCCCCTTCAACTTGCGGTTGATGATGCTTTAGGATAGTCGTTCAGTGGCAAAGGGGTGGCCCTTCAACTTACGGCTGATAAACATGTTAGAAGATTCGTTCAGTGACGAAGGGGTGGTCCCTTTGACTTATGACTGACGACACATTGGGAGAGTCGTTAGTGGCGAAGGGGTGGCCCCTTCGACTTATGGCTGACGACACATTAGGATAGTCGTTCAGCGACGAAGGGGTGGCCCCTTCGACTTGCGACTGACAACGCTTTAGGATAGTCATTCAATGGCGAAGGGGTGGCCCTTTGACTTACGACTGACGACATGTCAGGAGAGTCATTCAGTGGCGAAGGGGTGGCCCCTTCGCCTTACGACTGATGACACATTAGGAGAGTCGCTCAGCGGCGAAGGGGTGGCCCCTTTGACTTATGGCTGACGACGTTTTAGGATGGTCGTTCAGTGACGAAGGGGTGGCTATTCAACTTATGACTGACGACGTGTCAGGAGAGTCGTTCAGTGGCGAAGGGGTGGTCCCTTTGACTTATGGCTGACGACATTTTAGGGTAGTCGTTCAGCGGCGAAGGGGTGGCCCTTCGAGTTACGACTGACGACATGTAAAGAGAGTCATTTAGTGGCGAAGGGGTGGTCCCTTCGACTTACGGCTGACGACACATTAGGAGAGTCATTCAGTGGAGAAGGGGTGGCCCCTTCGACTTACGATTGACGACACATTAGGAAAGTCGTTCAATGGCGAAGTGGTGGCCCCTTCGACTTACGGCTGACGAAATATCAGGAGAGTCGTTCAGCGGCGAAGGGGTGGCCCCTTTGACTTGCGGCTGACGATGCTTTAGGATAGTCGTTTAGTGGCGAAGGAGTGGCCATTCGACTTACGACTGACGACACTTTAGGAGAGTTGCTCAACGGCGAAGGGGTGGCCCCTCGACTTACGGCTGACGACATGTCAGGAGAGTCGTTCAGTGGCGAAGGGGTGGCCCCTTCGACTTATGGCTGACGACAGTTTAGGATAGTCGTTCAGTGGCGAAGGGGTAGCCCTTCGACTTACGGATAACGACATGTCAGGAGAGTCGTTCAGTGGCGAGTGGGTGGCCCCTTTGACTTACGGCTGATGACACATTATGAGAGTCGTTCAGTGGAGAAAGGGGTGGCCCTTCGGCTTAGGCTGACGACACTTTGGGTAACTTGAACGTGTTTCAAGAATTCAGCTTATCCAGCCTTCTCAAGGATCGGATCCTTTTAGAGGGGAGTTTGATGGGATAGATTTTATAAAATTCATAAAGGCTTAAGTTCGAAAAGGAAGTGTTGCAGGGTAGAACTCGCGTACAATGAATTTGTATTAAGGGGAACCAAGGGCACGATGGTTATGCTAATGACGGGATTAGGGTAGGCTATTTGACAGGTGATTAGTGGGGTGATGAGGCTAAGCTTGTTGTAAGGGCAGCAAGGTCACGGATCCGGAAGGATGCAGTAGAAGGGCCGAACTTCCTGAGGCAGGGACGAGGACAACCGATGATGATAAGCTAACCTGCGCAAGGAGAAACTCGTCAGAAAGGCCGGGTTGGGATCCAACCATTAGCCTCTCTGATGCCTAAGTCAGTAATAGGACTTAAAGCGCCGCTAGGCACGCAGGTCGGACTGAGGGTGAGTCGACCGTACGTGACGAGCTATGAGTGGAAGAACAAAGATATGGATGACCTTTGCTCTTATGTGTGAGTAATAAGATTGAGAGTAAATTTGCCAACCTCTTCACCGTTGGAGGGGAATGGGTATTTATACCTGACGGGAGGTAGTTAGGTGGGGCTGACCTGGCATGCTAACTCGACGAGCTGAGCTGGCCCTGCTGTCAACGGAAGCTTTGGACGATGATGTCAGGAACGGGGGTGTCAGCCACGCTTTTGTCAGACGGCGTAACGGCCAGTGGCACTTTTGTCAGAGTGTCAGGGCCGAAAGCATTAGGTGTCAGGGGGCGCAGCGGCCAGGGGGTGCTTTGTCAGATGGTCGGGTGGCGTAACTGTCAGTAGCATCCTTGTACTAGGTTGTTTGTCGTGTTCGATGTGCCAAAGAACCGTCGGAGCGCCTCCCAAGGGCAGGGCCCGAGACGGGTCGTCGGGCCGGCCCGGGCTGAGGCTGAGCGGGTCCGAGCGCACATTCTGCGGCTGATCCTGGCGAACTGGGGGAGAACGGATGCGCATCCCACTGGGGTCATGTTGGAAAGCGCCCCTATCAGCGGTCGAGGCAGGGTGCGCCCATCTCCCTGTCGTGTCGGACTCTAGGATCGACAGGCGCTCTGCGGGCCTCTGAGGTTCGGTCATGGAGCGCCCTGTCACTGGGTTGGCTGCCCGTTCAGGGGAGAGGGGCGAGCCAACAAGGGTATTTTGGTGGTCTGGGACGGAAAGTCGGACTATCACGATCTTCAGGTCGTAACAATTGCCCCCGGCATTCGAGTTCGAGGTGGAAGCCCGACTCGGCTCGGATGACGTATTACTTCCCCTGCTCTGAAACAGCGGTTCGGATCTCGACCCGTGCTCGGGAGCGGCGGCGCAGGTCTAGGAATTCCTGCACTGTTTGCCATTATTGCGATTTGAAAGTGCAGGGAGAAAATCGAAGCGCCTCCGCTATAGAGCTTGCGACGCGTGGATGAGGCGACTTTCACGCCAGCCGAGGCGTCAGAGATGCTCCGATGGGTGCCGCGTGGTGGCTTATCGACGGTCGAGATGACCCGTTGTCCTTTATAAGTATGGGAAGGAGAAGGTTGGCGGAAGTTTTCTTCCGATTTCAATTCTTCTTCTTGCTTTCTGGCTTTCGTCCGTCACTCGTTGTCGTTGTCATTGTTGCCACCGCCGGAGATCCACTTCCGATCATCTTCTTGGGTCGGCTGCTTAGCTAGGTAATCTCTTGACCCTTTGATCGATGGCTTCCCATTTTGAGTTTGGAGGCTACAGTAGAGCGGTGGAGGAAGAGTCTGTGGACGAGGAGAGGTTGCCGTGGGGGGTGCAGAGGCCTCAGGGATGGAGGAAGTGGCGCACCGACGTGCCGAGGGCGTTAGAAGCCCTTAGATGTAAGTCAGATAGGGTCAATATTAGGGAGATTCGAGTGCGGTTCGTGCGTCTGTCCTGCGAGGTACGGGTTCCTGGGCCCGAGGAAAGGGTGTGTTCACCTGGGGATAATGAAGTTGGGGTCTACGCCCGGTCCTTCGAGTTGGGGCTTCTCTTCCCGATCCACCCATATCTCGTCCACCTACTGAATTTCCTAGAGTTGCCGATTTTTGCCTTGATGCCCCGCTCCTGGGGCTTGCTAGTGGGGTTTGTCGTCCTATGCCTCGCCTGCTCCTTGAGTCCTTCCCTGGCGCTGTTCCAGCACTTCTTCGTAGTTCAAAAGAGGGGAATGTACCACTGCGTCTGCGCGAGACGGGGACGGGAGCTCATCCTCGGGGTGCCCGTTGATGTTGGTAGGTGGATGGAGGATTTTGCCTTTGTTATGATGCTGGTCGACATGGTGTTGATGTCGAACTGGGGGGCGCAGAACCCTCTAATGAATGAAAGGGTGAAGCTAACCGGTGACGACCTGGCGAAGGCACAGATTTTGGCGGAGCTACCCGAGGCGCATCGCCAGCTGGCGAGCCTGACTCAGGACAATCGCTTGGCCCTAAGGTAGTTTAAATCTGGCGAGCCTTTATGCAAGCTTACACTGATCTTTCCTTCCTTCGCAGGTGAGGACGTAATGCAAGCGTCGGAGGAGTATCGAGGGCAGCCGGGGTGCCGGTGGCGGAGAACGTCGGCCCTCGAGAGAAGGGTAAGAAAGTGATGGGCGAAGAGGGACCTTGAAAACGGGGGGCCGAAGTCTCGGGTGAAGAGGGGGTGAACCAAAGACGAAGGACGTCTGAATCGGGTGCCTCTTCCGGTCGAGCCGGTGAGGGCCTCTCCGAGGCTCCGCCTGTTCGGGGAATGATATCCCCGGCTCCTATGCGGATACCAGGGGCGGTTGAGCCTCGCAAGGCGCCCCTGGTCCAGAAGTGGCCGTATGGAATCTCCTTGCGGGATATGGGAAAGGCGACGAACCCGAGTTACGAGAATGCTCTAATTCGTTTCAAGAGGACCAAGGCTGAGGTCGAGGCACTGCCAAGCGATAGTCTTCACCAGCCGACCTATTGGATAGGCCGTGATGAGTCGATATTCAAAGATGTCGGGGTGGCAGCACGTCTAGTGGAGTATTGCATGCTACCGCGGGATCGGGAGTCCCTGATCCGCGTGGGGGCGGAGCGGCTGTGTGGCTCCGCTGTGTGGCACGCTATGCAGGTAGGTCGAATTTCTTGTCTCGCCTTCCAAGTTTTCATTGTTTGTGTCCGACTGAGTGGGGTCTTCTTGTGTATGGTCACGGCTATGGTTGCCCTGCAGCGTCGAACTCCGGTGGCTGCCATGAGGGTGGCTCTCGACAAGGCGAGGACCGATCTCGGTGAAGTCAGAGAGAAGCTAAGGGAGAAGGAGGCGAAACTGGAGCGAGTCGTGGTGGCCTGCGAGATTGAGAAGGCGCGGGCCGCGTACTTCGATTCATCGAAGGCTACCATCGAGCGCCAACTCCTAGAGGGCGAGCGGGAGCGGGCCGATATCAAGGCGAAGCACACCGAGGAGATGGCTAGCAAGAAAAGGGTGATCGAGCTACAGACGGGGCAGATAGCCGACCTGAAGAAGACAATCGAAGCAGAGAGGAGGGAGAAAGGTATCTTGAGGCAGTAGCTGGAGGAGAGACGGGGGGTTGAGCGCGACGTGATCGAAGCTGCTATCCGATGTTACCATGACGAGCATGTTGTTCCGATGCTACGGGAGGCGAAGGAGGCGGGAGTTCGCCAGGTGGCGAGGGACATCGGGGTTCGGCTGGAGGAGAGGCGACGACACTGAGGACTTAGAGTAGGGAAAATTTGTCTCTTTTTTGTATGGCCGGTCGATGGTCGGGCCCGATGTAATGTTGTATTCCCAGCAGGCTCCGTGAATAGCCTCGCCATTTAGAATAAATGGGATGGATTGATCTTGTTTTGGTTTCTTCTTCTCCTTGCTGAGTGTGTGGACTGCTTGCTTGTGAGGGTATAATTGCCCCCAACATCCATCTGTCCACGAGCGCTAGGTTATGGGGAGAGGGATGTTGAGACACAGTATGTTGACGGCATACGAATGAGCTCGGGGCGAACTGGCGAGCCATTGGTTCGGGGCGAGGTGAGGCATTCTGCCATGTCAGTTTGTGGGGGCGGTGTTGTAGTCCGACCCTGAACAGGTGATGCCCAATGCCCCTGGCCACCGTAATACTAGCGGGGCCCTCCTTAGGCCCAGGTAAGGCAAAAGGGGGGATTTGAAGTTATTTTGACCCGGCGTAATCATTTCGACGCGAAAGAGGGCGGGAATCATAGCATTTCGGTGTCCGTTGCATGAACCGATGCGATCTTTTTGAATCGGCGACGGACGGGAATCGAAGCGGTTCAGCCACTCTTTGGGAGATGTGTAGCGGATGCGACAGCTGATATCAGTCGAGGCGTCATACCGCGCGGATCGAAGCGTCATACCGCTGATCGAGGCATCGAGGGGCACGGATCGTCGACGCATGGTGGGAAGTCTACGGTTGCGATCTTTCGAGGCATCTTATAAAGAGCTCTAGGTGGGGAGCCAGTGAGGGTTTCTCGCTTGAAAAGTTTCTAAGAGCTTGTGGTTGCTGGGGATTGTTTAGCTCCTGCCAAAGTTGTCATCGGAGATCCAGCCATCGTCGCAGCGTCGTCATCGAAGCCGTTGACATCGTTCAGGTACTAAAACTCTTCTTTCTTGATGTCTTCGTCAACGTCTTCCTTCCACGTGTCGGGGTTGAGGGTGGTGGAGGAAGTGAGCTCTGCCACGCACATGGCGCAGAGCACATGGGAATGGTCGTCGGAGAGTCGGAGCAGTAGCGCGGGCGACGAGCAATTAGTGGGCTCGCCCTCGGAGGCCCTGAAGGGCCTAAGGACGGGGAAACGACCCGTAGTGAGGATCTCGAAGCCCATCATTCCGGCCGTTGTCACGGTGGCGGGGCCCGGAGAGGTGCCCGACGAGATCACTGGTGTGAAGTCGGTGTTGAGGACGTCTTTTTTGGAAATCAATGAGTCGTTTATCAAGCCGACCTATTCCGTCCGGGAGCCCGCCACGCTGGAGAGGGTATGTTTTGCGGGGGACTACGAGGTGGGGGTGTATGTGGCCTACTTTCAGCAGGGGTTGCGCTTTCCCCCATCCTTTCGTGCTAGAGATTTTGAACTTCTTGGAGTTGCCACTGTTCCGCCTGATGCCGAATTTCTTCAGCATGATCATCGGCTTTCTGGTGTTGTGCTTGAGCAACCGAGTCTGTCCTTCCCTGTCTTTATTCTGGTATTTCTTCGCAGTGAAGAGGCTGAGGTCCTTTTATTACCTGTCCGCGAAGAAAATCCACCCCCTCATCAGGGGGCTGCCGGACAAGATCAAAGGATGGAGTAAGCAATACGTGTTCGTCTCAGTGCTCGCGGATGTGGCTATGAGATCGAACTGGGGGGGGGGGGCTGAATCCCGATGCGAAGAAGGGGATCATGCTGAGTGATGAGGAAGAAGATGTAGCCCGGTTCCTGATGGAAATCCCGGAAGTGGGCCGGGAATATGAGATGCTTGCTGAGGCCGACATGATAACTCGGCACATCTGGCCCGAAGGTAAAATGAACTTTGTGAGTGCTGCACCTGAAGTGCTCACTCTAAGCTTTCTCTCTTCTGCAGGTAGCACCATGAGTATTTCGCTGGAGGACATGAAGAAGCGAGCTGCGGAGCAGGCGTTGCAGAGAGCGAAGAAGGCGGATCCGAAGTGGTCGCACGAGGAGGCCGGAGGGGATGCCTCGAGAAAAAGGAAGGCGTCCTCGAAGAGGACGAGGCTTCCCACGATGTTGGCTGTCACCGATCCTCGGTGGGAAAGGAGTGTCAGTCGGTCAGGGGAAGGGACTGATAAGGGGACCGCCACCTTGGTCATCGATCTTAAGGGCAGAGGTGAGGAGTAGGCCGAGCCCGGGGTGGTGGCCCCTGAAGCCCGTCTGCCGAGCCCAAGGGTACCCCCCTCTGTTGAGAAGATCATAGCCCAAGATTGCCAGGAGGGTTCTGGCGGGACGGGCTCCAGGCCTAGGTCGTCGGTTTGGGAGGGCTGGCCGTATGACTGCCCACGGTTTGTGTTGGAGAGGCAGGACCACTCCAGCTGTGAAGCCTCGCTCATCCACTTCAAGTCCAGAAAGGCCGAGGTTGAGGGCTATCCGGATGAGGCCCTTCATCGGATGCCCTTCCAAGTGGAGACCGATGAGTCCGTCTTTGAAGATGGTGGGGTGGCGGTGAGGTTGGTGGAGAACTTTTTCCTGCCCCGTGATAGGGAGGGTTTATCTACCGTCGAGCATGAAGGGTTGTGCGGCACCGCGATATGGCACGTCGTGCAGGTAGGCGGTCCGAACTGGGTCAAGTTTTCCCCGTGGTTTTGTGGAGTATCCCAACAGACTTTTCCTTTGTCTTGCAGTCCATCCTTATGATGCTCGCCACTAAGAGCCATACGCCAGCCATAAACAAGGCCGAGGGCGCCGTCACGAGAATGGTGGCCGAGCTTGCTGAGCTTCGCAAGAATGCCGGCGAGCAGCTGGAGAGGGAGAAGGGTAGGTGTAGCCAGTTCTAGTCGGAGGTCCAGCACCTGAAGGGGCTCCTTGCGGATCATGAGGCGAAGGCCACCTCCGTGGCCGATCGGGTGAAGGATCTGGAGAGCGCGCTGGAACGGGGGGAGGCACGTGCCGCTGATCTGGAGGCCCAGGTGAAGTCTACAAGAGGAGAGTTGAACCGAAAGACCGAGGATTTTCGGTCATATCAGGAGTCGACCGTCATCCCTGCCCTCGCGGACGCGACGTATGAAGGCATAATGGAGGGTAAGGCCACGGGCTGGAAGGCCTGCCTAAGCCGGGTGAAGGAGAGGGCGGCCAACTTCTGCCCTCCGATTGAGGTCAACTTCGACACACTAGTGGCCTTGGAGGGGAAGAAAGAGGCGGGGGAGGATGAGGATGTGTTCACCGACGAGATTGCGGTCGTCGAGGAGGCGGCCGTCGACAATGAGGCCGACCCCTCGGAAGTCGATGGGAGGGATGTCGCACCGAGCGAAGGAGCCTCAGGCGGCAGTGGTCCAATCGGCGGAGCCTCAGGCGATAGTGGTCTTCAAGAATAGTTTTGTCTCGCCCTTCTCCCCCCTTTTTTTGTTTAGAGGGAACGGCGGGGCCGGCCCGAGGGATGCCTCATTTTCTTTGGTCGGTCCCCGCTACTTTTGTAAGGTTCGGAGTATATATATAATGAAGTTTCCGTTAATTTTGCTATCTCTTGTTTGGCGAAGCCTCGGGTTATACCTGCGGGGTAAGGGGGAGCATGCAGCTCGGCCCGTTTCCTCTTCGCCGTGATGGATGGCCCAGTTTCGTGAGATCGCCCCTGTAGTTTGACGGGGATCGTTCCCAAGTTAGAGCGCGCTTGGATAATGATTATGGATTCGCTTGGAATAGCCTTTTTCATTAACTTTTACAAGAATTTAAACTTAGCTTTTACATGAGGTCTTGATAAAGTCTTCAGTTGTTAGTCAAGTGCGACCCGGTCCGTTGGCGGGCTGGGGAGTCATTCCATCTCTCTGCGCTTCCCCTATGTTGAATGGTTGCAATGTCTCCTCGGGGAGCACGGGGCAGCAGTGGCGCGCTGCTTGGATTCATCAGGAAAGTTGTCTTGCTGTTGTCCTCTGTCAAATCACTCTTACAGAGTTTTCTCGAAAGGAGGTCGAAGGAAAACCCTGGGAGAGGAGGAGCACGAGGTGGCGGTGGCGCGCTGCTTCGTCTCTCGCCTCCTCGCCCATGAAGGATTGTAAGGTCTCTTTGTGGAATCCTGACATCGAAGAGAAACCCCGGAAGAGGTGGATGATGAGGTGTCGGAGGTGGAGAAGGAGGCAGCGGTGGTGGCGTCATCTCCCCGGGAGGGTCTCTGGCGGCCCGGCCTCGATGGAAAGATAGAGGAATGTGAGGTGGGTCGTTAGGAGGCGCGTCGGAGGAGGCTGGTAAGCATGGTGGGGCTTTTGCCTTTCCCGCCGGCGTGGATCGGGGTGGGGCGGATGCTGGTCGGGGGGAGCGAACCACCGCAAGTCCTCCGATTCGCCTGTTTCATCTGGTTCAGGGCAGACGGAGGTGTGGAAGGCGGGGCTCCCCTAATGTAAGAGGAATAGCCCATTAGCGATCCGTTTGTAAGAGGAATAGCCTATCGGCATGGCGGGCCGTTGGGAGGTGGGCCTACGGAGGCTGGTATGCCCAGGCGGAGGCTGGTGTGCCCAATGGGGTGATTTGGCAGGGATGCCCCGTCCTTCGGGTTCTCGGCCTGGAGCGCCAGCGCGCCTCGGGCGCCGGAAGAGGGGCATGGTCCGCCATTGGAGCTCCAGTTCCCTTGGCGTAAGTTGTCCAAGGGAAGTTGAGGAGTGACAGGCAGGACGTCCCATGTGTAAGGGGAATAGCCCATCGGTGACCGTCGTGTCGAAGCAATCGCCCCTCGGGGTGGCGGGGTCCCTTGCTCCTTCTCATCCTTCATGGAGGGGATTGAGACTGACTTGCCCTCATATTATCTTTCTCCTTCTCTCCTACAAAGGGGTGAGGGGAGTATTTATAGAGGGATTTTGCTTACGGTTCCCCCAAAGTTAATGCGATGAGCTGGCGTCATTAATAGGCTCCTCGGAATCACGCCCTCTGGAAACTGCTTTTGTCAGGCGGCGCTGGACGCGATTCGTCTGTCCTTGCCTCTCGGGGGATGTGTCGTCATTAATGGCGTGTTTCCCGAGCATCCTTTCGTTTCGACGAGTCGCATCGGGGGGCATGCTTTATCGGGACCCAGCGTTGACCATCGGTCCTTGGCCTGCGCGAGGCAGCAATACGTAATACGGAAAATATTCGGGAATTGAATAATACGTGTTTAATTCGATCAATTTCAAAATACGTTTGGTCAAAAAACCGGTCAAATATGCACAATACATGAATAATACGTAAACGGGTTAAATTGTGTTTAATTCGTTGACTCGGATAAAAACGCGACTAAAAATACGAATACTGTCGAGATATCATTCATCCAAATGAGCTTAAAAATCAACAATATCAATATGAAATAAGAGTAAAATAAGTTCTATATTGATGATTTAAATCGTATTCATAGTTTTAACCAAAATGACATGATCATACTATTATACTCAATGTAGCATGCACTAAACCAAACTATGATCAAAAATCAAAGTTCAAAATGATTTTAAAGTGCCACTAAAAACGTGTTTAAAACGCATAAAATACGCAATACGGGAATAAAATGCATTTTGTTCGTCAACCCCTAAAAGCGCGTATTTTTCTGAATAATTCAAATGGACGGTCATTTAATATGGGAACCATTTTAGACGGGTTTTAAACGTAAAAAATATAAAAATTCGCGTTTTTTACTAACAAGGGGCCTGCCTCGGGCCACGTGCCCTCGTCCTTTCACCAAGGTTCGATTTTTCGAGGATCACGGGTCTGCTTGGGAGGATGGTGAGCAAGTGGGTTTCTCAGTCTGTGCTCTCCTCTGGCTCGGGCGGTCGGAACCCGTCAGACCTGCCCCAGGTTTTTAACGGGGAGAGTCTAGAGGGGGGGAGCGAGCGCGTAGCTCGGCCCGTGCCCTTCTCTCGTTTGGGTGGCGAGGGTTGGCCCTGCCCCAGAGTCTTGATGGGGGCGAGCACGTAGCTCGGCCCATGCCCTTCTCTGGTTTGGGTGGCAAGGGTTGGCCCTGCCCAGAGTCTTAGGGGCGAGCATGTAGCTCGGCCCGTGCCCTTCTCTGGTTTGGGTGGCGAGGGTTGGCCCTGTCCCAGAGTCAAGAGGGGGGCGAGCGCGTAGCTCGGCCCGTGCCCTTCTCTGGTTTGGGTGGCGAGGGTTGGCCCTGCCCCAGAGTCTTGAGGGGGGAGCGAGTGCGTAGCTCGGCTCGTGCCCTTCTCTGGTTTGGGTGGCGAGGGTTGGCCCTGCCCCAAAGTCTTGAGGGGGGAGCGAGCACGTAGCTTGGCCCGTGCCCTTCTCTGGTTTGGGTGGTGAGGGTTGGCCCTGCCCCAGAGTCTTGAGGGGAGAGCGAGTGCGTAGCTCGACCCGTGCCCTTCTCTGGTTTGGGTGGCGAGGGTTGGCCCTGCCCCAGAGTCTTGAGGGGGGAGCGAACGCGTAGCTCGGCCCGTGCCCTTCTCTGGTATGGGTGGCGAGGATTGGCCCTGCCCCAGAGTCTTGAGGGGGGAGCGAGCGCGTAGCTCGGCCTATGCCCTTTTCTGGTTTGGGTGGCAAGGGTTGGCCCTACCCCCAGAGTCTTATGGGGGGAGCGAGCGCGTAGCTCGGCCCATGCCCTTCTCTTGTTTGGATGGCGAGGGTTGGCCCTGCCCCAAAGTCTTGAGGGGGAAGCGAGCGTGTAGCTCGGCCGGTGCCATTCTCTGGTTTGGATGGAGAGGGTTAGCACTGCCCCAGAGTCTTGAGGGGTGAGCAAGCGCATAGCTCGGCCCGTGCCCTTCTCTGGTTTGGGAGGCGAGGGTTGGCCCTGCCCCAGAGTCTTGAGGGGGGCAGCGAGCGCATAGCTTGGCCCGTGCCCTTCTCTGGTTTAGGTGGCGAGGGTTGGCCCTGCCCCAGAGTCTTGAGGGGGGGAGAGAGCACGTAGCTCGGCCAGTGCCCTTCTCTGGATGGGGTGGCGAGGGTTGGCCTTGCCCCAGAGTCTTGAGGGGGGAGCGAGCGCGTAGCTCGGCCCGTGCCCTTCTCTGGTTTGGGTGGAGAGGGTTGGCCCTGCCCCAAAGTCTTGAGGGGGGAGCGAGCACGTAGCTCGGCCCGTGCCCTTCTCTGGTTTGGGTGGTGAGGGTTGGCTCTGCCGCAGAGTCTTGAGGGGGAGCAAGCGCGTAGCTCGACCCGTACCCTTCTTTGTTTTGGGTGGCGAGGGTTGGCACTGCCTCAGAGTCTTGAGGGGGGAGCGAGGGCGTAGCTCGGCCCGTGCCCTTCTCTAGTTTAGGTGGCGAGGGTTGGCCCTGCCCCAGAGTCTTGAGGGGGGAGCGAACGCGTAGCTCAGCCCGTACCCTTCTCTGGTTTAGGTGGCGAGGGTTTGCCCTGCCCCAGAGTCTTGAGGGGAGAGCGAGCACGTAGCTCGGCCCGTGCCCTTCTCTGGTTTGGGTGGCAAGGGTTGGCGCTGCCCCAGAGTCTTGAGGGGGGAGCGAGCGCGTAGCTCGGCCCGTGCCCTTCTCTGGTTTGGGTGGCAAGGGTTGGCGCTGCCCCAGAGTCTTGAGGGGGGAGCGAGCACGTAGCTCGGCCCGTGCCCTTCTCTGGTTTGGGTGGCGAGGGTTGGCCCTGCCCCAGAGTCTTGAGGGTGGAGCAAGCGCATAGCTCGGCCCGTGCCCTTCTCTGGTTTGGATGGCGAGGGTTGGCCCTGCCCCAGAGTCTTAAGGGGGGAGCAAGCGCGTAGCTCGGCCCGTGCCCTTCTATGGTTTGGGTGGCAAGGGTTGGCCCTGATCTAGAGTCTTGAGGGGGGAGCAAGCGTGTAGCTCGGCCCATGCCCTTCTCTGGTTTGGGTGGGGAGGGTTGGCCATGCCCCAGTGTAACGACTGGTTTCCTTGTATCTGGATTTATTATAATATAATATATGTTTTGGTGGATTTTCTCCTCATGTGTGGTTTTCGTCTCCGTAACTTCCATTTTCGATCGTTTCGTCGTGTTTTCTCGTTTCTTCCTTAGGATCGTCGATTTCGAAGTATGTCATTCGTGACGGGCTTCATAACGGTCGTATCTTACTATTAGATCAAGCCTAGGAGTCTTAGGAATCGATCCCGGAGCTCCGCGCTCCGTATCGGAACTTTTGGTGCTTATTAGCCGGTGTAAGAAGGGGCACCGACCGACTAGATGACGATCCAGTCGGTCGGCAATCCTTCTTGGACCGACTAGTTGGCTTTCTAAATTTCTCAGGAGTTACTGTTTATCGTTAGTCGGTCTAAGAACGTTGGTTGACCGACTAGGTTGCAAACTAGTCGGTCAGCAATGCTTCTTTAACCGACTAACTCTTCAACTAATTTTTGGTATCAATACTGTTCACTCTTAGTCGGTCTAAGAACGTTCACCGACCGACTAGATGCCAAACTAGTCGGTCAGTAGTTGTTCATCGACCGACTAAATCTAAATTCTATTTTCGTTCAGAAGTTACTGTTTACACTTAGTCGGTCTGCGTTGGTCGACCGACCGACTAGTTGCCAAACTAGTCGGTCAGTGGTTGCTCTTTGACCGACTAATCTGTGTTAAAACCCTAATTTCTGGGCAGCCGCCAGCCCATCCTATTTAAACCCCTCCCAAACGTTTTCTTCTTCCTCCACTCGCCCCAAAACCCTAGTTTCTCCCCCATTGAGCCCACATCTTCCTCAAACCCTTATCCCTTCATTCCAAGCCCAAGATCCATCATCTAAACCCTCCATATACTCATTCTACCTCTCATCTTCCCCAAAATTTCATCAAATCCCCAAAATCCCCCAAAAACCCTAGTTCTCCAAACTTCTCCATTCGTTTCCAGATCTGGTCCCTATGTTCTCCGGAGTGTTTCTTCTGCCTCCTCTCGGTAAGAAATCGATCTCTTGATGTTTTCATAACCTATTTGTATTTTTATGAAACCCTAATGAATGAATGTTGTTTTGATGATTGTTTCCCCATAACAGCGATTTCCCCGTAGATTAGCATCCGCGAGACGAACCTTCGTGATCGTCATCCCTGGTGCTAGGCAAGTGAAACTTGCCACTTAGGGTTTAGGCCATATATTGGGCTATTTTGCTTGTCGTAGGCGTAAAAGAGGCTAGGCGACGAAATGATACTCGCCTAGATGCAAATTGGGGAACTAGCTTGACAACGAAGCTAGTTCCGACGTTTAGCATGTTGCACAATTACCATGTCATGTTTACTTTCCATTAACGGTACGCGAATTAATTGTCATGTCATTGCATTCTTTAAGTAATCCCGAGATTGCGTAGCATCGCTACAATACTTGTGTTTCCTGGCTCGTGACCAGAAGCGAGCATAATGAGTTGCTAACCCCAACGCTCGATATTGAATTGTGAACTAAGAAACAAGCTCCCGTGCGGGGCAACCCTGGCTCATTTACTGGGCTCATGTACATGGACCCTGGCTTGTTTACGTGTGGGATGGGGTAAGAGTTAAGCGGTCATTCAACTAGGGGTCTGCCTGATCAGCAACTGCAGTTGTAAGGCGTAAACTCTGGGGTGGGGTAGTGTTTAGTGCCGATCAGCGTGAATGTTGTACCATTCAGCTGAAGGGCGTAAACACCTACAAACAACAGTGAAACGTGAATAGTGAATTGATGGAGATTGTTAGTAGCTCGGCTACTCTTGACTTGTCCCGATAATTGTTCTCTTGTACTTATTATTTCACCATGTCTTGCTTGTGCACTCATGTTGTAACTGCCATGTCATGCATACCAAACTGCTAGGTTGCTAGTTGCCTTACTTCCAGTTTCCTTGCCCAAGTCTTTTAGACTTGCTGACATGTGCCCTTTACTCTTTTGGGTGACACATGTTAGATCCCGAGCCTGAGTACCTTGTTGAGGACGAGGTGTTTGCTGACGCCGAGCCCGAGCTTGTGTTTGACGGGGAGTACGTGGACACTGGGGACCAGTCCTAGTGTCTTCGTTGTGTTTTCCTTTTGTTTAGACAGTTGTTTTGTTGTCGGTGCGTAGCACCTTTACTTTGTGGCGTTGTTGCTTATGTTGGCCTTGTTCTGGGCCTTAGACTCTTTCTTTTAGCCTGGTGGCTTTTCTGGATGTTGAACTTATTTTCATGTGGGACAATTTATGAGATATGAGAATTTTATTTCTGTCTCTCCTTTTATTATTATTGTTGTTCCGTTTGTGGTTACAGGGACCTGTTTACGTTTCATTGACGCTTATCGGGTTTGGGGCTTCACAGCTCCCCTCTCGTGCGGACCTCTTCACGTCTCGCCTCCATTTGAGGGAAGCGGGTCGTGACAGGTTTTGTTGGTGGCCCATGCAGGTCCTTCTGTAACTGCGATTTTTGGAATGACGATAATAATATTAGAATTTCCAATAAACTAAGTTTGACGTCCGAGTCATAAGCTATGAGTCTAATCTGATTCGTTTTCTGTGTCATTAGATGGCAGGAAGGCGATTCACCCGTGGTGGGGGTAGTGGTGCGCTCCCTCATGATGAGGAGCCTGAGCGGGAACCCACCAACGGTGAGATGATGCGGATGATGCTCCAGATGATGCAAGTGCAGCAGGGCGTGCTCCTGCAAGTCCAGAATGCTCCACTTGCTCGAGCTGCCCGGGCTCTTCCGGATACCCCTCGCTCTGAGCCGGGAGCGAAGCAATTTCGGGAGCTGGGTCCCGCATATTTTGATGGGTCTGAGGGTCCTCTGGCTGCCGATGAGTGGATTCGGAACATCGAGGACAATCTGAAGATGGCCAAGATCACCCCGGCTGGATGGGTTGATTTGGCGAAGAGGCAACTCAAGGATAATGCTCGGAATTGGTGGGATGCGGAAGAGAAGATGCTGGTGGAGCCGATAGCTTGGGCTACCTTTAAGTCCAGGTTTGATGAGGAGTTCTTTCCGAAGGCTGCCAAGAAGGAGATGCTGCAGCGCTTCATTGATCTGAAGCAAGGGAGCTTGACGGTGGACCAGTACCACCAGGAGTTCACCAGGCTGAGTCGGTTCGCACCGAAGATGGTGCAGGATGCTGATGAGAGGGCTCAGAGGTTCCTTCAGGGACTTGCTTTGGAGCTCCAGAGTTTTGTGTCTTCCTCCGATCTGGACTCTTATCAGAAGGTTTTAGTCGCTGCCAGGAGGCAGGAGCCGAACCTGAGTCAGAGGAGAGGGCATGTTTCTGGTGCTGGGAAGAGGCCTATGGAGCAGGCCAGGACGGTGGTTAGGCCTGGTTTCAAGCCTAATCAGCCAGCTCAGTTTAAGAGGCCAGGAGGGCCTATTCTGAAGACTTGCCATTTCTGCGGCAAGCCTGGCCACATCAAGGAGCAGTGTCGGAAGTTTTTGGGCCAGTGTCTGGTTTGTGGTGATGCTTCCCATGTCGTGATGGATTGTCGGCATGCGGGTCCGCTGCGGAGGACACCTGTTACAGCACAGCCGTTGCAGCAGCGAGTGCATGTTCCTGCTGGTCGTGGAGCAGCTCTTGTTCCACAGAGGCAGGCTTTTCAGCAGGCTGTTCCGCCGAGGAGGCAGGCTTTTCTGATGACCGCTAAGGAGAGCGAGGCTGTGGATGAGGTTATCGCAGGTAATCCTCAATCTAGCTGTTACTTTCCTAGCTGGTTTTAATTGTTAGATTGTGTTGTTTGCTTGAACATGGTTGTTTGCTAGACTAGGGTTTGATTGTTAATTGCTTGTTAGGTGTGGTTTTGGTGTGCACATTTCCTGCACGAGTCCTCTTTGACTCTGGTGCATCGATGTGCATTATTTCTCGGAGCTTCGTGGAGAGGCATTCCTTGTCGACGTCCCCTCTTTCCAAGAGTTGGAATATCGTTACAGGGAATGGCGTGGTCTCGGTGCATCGTGGTTGCAATTCTTGCTCGTTGGTGGTCTGTGGACATGAGCTTTTCGCTGATTTCATTGTCCACGACATCATCAACTATGATGCAGTTCTTGGGATGGACTGGCTTGCGAGCTTCTATGCTACGATTGATTGCAGGAGGAAGAAGGTGGTGTTCGAGATTCCCGGACATCCAGTATTTGAGTTCAGTCGTGGTAGCAGTTCGCTTGGTCCGGTCAGATTTCAGGCCAGGCCGGTGGAGGTTGTGGCTATGCAGATGGAGATGGAGTGGCCAGCTGTGGTGCGTGATTTTGGCGACGTCTTCCCCGAGGAGATGTCTGGTTTGCCACCTGATCGAGCTCTAGAATTTTCTATCGGTCTTGTTCCAGGTGCGCAGCCGATTTCGAAGGCACCGTATCGTATGGCACCTGCAGAATTGGAAGAGTTGTGGAAGCAGTTGGATGAGCTTTTGCAGAAGGGTTATATTAATCCCAGTGTGTCTCCGTGGGGAGCACCGGTGCTGCTGGTGAAGAAGAAGGATGGTTCACGTCGCATGTGCGTGGACTATCGGGAGTTGAATGCGGTGACCATTAAGAATAAATACCTGTTGCCTCGCATCGATGATATTTTTGATCAGCTTGGAGGTTCAAGGGTGTTTTCTAAATTGGATTTGAGGAGTGGTTACCATCAGTTGAAGGTGAAGAAGGATGATGTTCCGAAGACAGCGTTCAGGACGAAGTATGGACACTATGAGTTCGTGGTTATGCCTTTCAGCGTAACTAACGCGCCCGCAGTTTTCATGAATCTGATGAACCTGATTTTCTACGACTTTTTGGACAAGTTTGTCGTTATCTTTATTGACGACATTCTGATCTATTCGAAGTCGGAGGAAGAGCATGCATCGCACTTGAGGACGGTATTGGAGATCTTGAGGAAGCATCGTTTGTATGCTAAGTTTTCGAAGTGCGAGTTTTGGCTGGATAGAGTTGCTTTTCTCGGGCATGTGGTGACTGGAGATGGTATTTCAGTGGATCCCGAGAAGATTAGGGCCATCAGAGAGTGGCATGTTCCGTCGTCTGCGTCTGAGATTCGGAGTTTCCTTGGACTTGCTGGTTACTATCGACGATTCATTAAGGACTTTTCCCGTATTGCTGAGCCGATGACCAGGTTGACACGGAAGGATGTTGCTTTTGTTTGGTCGGGTGATTGTGAGAGTGCTTTTGGCGTTCTGAAGGAGAGGTTGACGACTGCCCATATTCTTGTTGTGCCTGGTCGCAGCGGTGGATTTGAGATCTTTTGTGATGCCTCTGGCAAGGGTCTCGGTTGTGTGTTGCATCAGCATGGGCATGTTGTGGCGTATGCGTCTCGTCAGCTTAAGGTTCATGAGAAGAATTATCTGACGCATGATTTGGAGTTGGCTGCCGTTGTGTTTGCTCTTAAGATTTGGAGGCACTTCCTGCTGAGTGAGAAAGTGAAGATTTTCACCGATCACAAAAGCTTGAAGTATATTTTCACTCAGAAGGAGCTCAACATGCGACAGCGTCGATGGTTGGAGCTTATGGCAGATTATGAGATTGATTTGCAGTATCACCCTGGCAAGGTGAATGTGGTCCCTGATGTGCTGAGTAGGCTTCCAGCGGTGATGATTTTGACCTCGCAGTGGAGATTGCAGCAGTATTTTTGCGAGTCTGGCGTGGAGATTGTCATTCCTGGGGAGGCTTCATCGTTGATGTACATGCAGGTACAGTCGACGATCGTGGATCGGATTAAGGCTGGCCATGCTGAGGATCTGAAGCTGGTGAAAATTCGGGAGCAGGTGGAAGCCGGTCTGCGGACTGACTTTTTGATTCATGAGGATGGCTCGATGAGGTTTGGAGCCAGGTTGTGTGTGCCGGCTGGGGATATCAGAGAGGAGTTGATGGTGGAGGCACACAGTTCGCCGTATTCTGTGCATCCTGGTGGCACCAAGATGTACCAGGATCTTCGTCTGAATTATTGGTGGCATGGTATGAAGAGAAGCGTGGCTCGGAGTGTAGCCAGGTGCTTGGTTTGCCAGCAAGTGAAGGCGGAGCATCAGCGTACGGCCGGGTTGCTACAACCGCTTCCGATTCCGGATTGGAAGTGTCAACACATCACTATGGATTTCGTGACTGGACTACCTCGGAGTCCGAAGCAGAATGACGCGATTTGGGTGATCGTCGATCGATTGACCAAATCCGCGCACTTTATTCCATTCCGAGTGGGACAGTCCACTGAGGCGCTAGCGAGGAGATATATGGAGGTAAAATTCTTTTACTCTCCGTTTTTATTTCATTTTCCTAGTTTGGATAGTGATGTAACGTGAATCGTGCAGGAGGTCGTGCGACTTCACGGAGTCCCCGTGAGTATCGTGTCGGACAGAGACACGAGGTTCACATCTCAGTTCTGGCAGAGTTTGCAGAAGAGTTTGGGTACGCGTCTGAGTTTCAGCACGGCGTACCATCCGCAGACGGATGGCCAGTCCGAGAGGACGATTCAGATTTTGGAGGATATGCTGAGGGCGTGCATGTTGGATTTCAAGGGTTCGTGGGAGGACCATCTACATCTGGTAGAGTTTTCCTACAACAACAGCTTCCAGGCGAGTATTGGCATGGCGCCTTTCGCCGCTCTTTATGGGAGGAAATGTCGATCGCCATTGAGTTGGGATGACATTGGTGATCGGGAGTTGTTGGGACCTGAGATGATCGTGGAGGCCGTGGATATCGTCAGGAACATTCGGGAGAGGTTGAGAATTGCTCAGGACCATTTTAAGCATTGGGCGGATGCTAAACGTCGTCCTTTGGAGTTTCAGCCGGGCGACCATGTGTTCTTGAAGATTTCCCCGAATCGAGGTGTGATTCGTTTTGGGAAGCGAGGGAAGTTGAGCCCGCGATACATTGGACCGTTTGACATTTTGGAGAGGGTTGGCGAGGTAGCTTATCGCTTGATCTTGCCGCCATCTTTGGAAGGAGTTCACAATGTTTTCCATGTGTCGCAGCTTCGTCGATACATTAGCGATCCATCTCATGCTGTGGATTTTTCGGAGATTACCGTTCGTCTCGATATGACGTATGACCAGCATCTAGTGCAGATTCTGGACAGGCGTCAGAAATCACTTCGGAACAAGATTGTCAATCTTGTGAGAGTGATGTGGCGACACGGCTCACCTGGAGAGTCTACATGGGAGAATGAAGATGAGATGCGAGAGCGTTTCCCACTTTTGTTTCCGGACACGTGAGTGTTTGGAAATTCCGAGGACGGAATTTTTCTTAAGTTGGGGAGGATGTAACGACCGGTTTCCTTGTATCTGGATTTATTATAATATAATATATGTTTTGGTGGATTTTCTCCTCATGTGTGGTTTTCGTCTCCGTAACTTCCATTTTCGATCGTTTCGTCGTGTTTTCTCGTTTCTTCCTTAGGATCGTCGATTTCGAAGTATGTCATTCGTGACGGGCTTCATAACGGTCGTATCTTACTATTAGATCAAGCCTAG
Organism: Scilla litardierei; assembly: GCA_030789695.1. NCBI lineage: Eukaryota > Viridiplantae > Streptophyta > Magnoliopsida > Asparagales > Asparagaceae > Scilla > Scilla litardierei. The sequence continues at coordinate 24,524,377 of CM061137.1, forward strand.
GAGTCTTAGGAATCGATCCTGGAGCTCCGCGCTCCGTATCGAAACTTTTGGTGCTTATTAGCCGGTGTAAGAAGAGGCACCGACCGACTAGATGATGATCCAGTCGGTCGGCAATCCTTCTTGGACCGACTAGTTGGCTTTCTAAATTTCTCAGGAGTTATTGTTTATCGTTAGTCGGTCTAAGAACGTTGGTTGACCGACTAGGTTGTAAACTAGTCGGTCAGCAATGCTTCTTTAACCGACTAACTCTTCAACTAATTTTTGGTATCAATACTGTTCACTCTTAGTCGGTCTAAGAACGTTCACCGACCGACTAGATGCCAAACTAGTCGGTCAGTAGTTGTTCATCGACCGACTAAATCTAAATTCTATTTTCGTTCAGAAGTTACTGTTTACACTTAGTCGGTCTGCGTTGGTCGACCGACCGACTAGTTGCCAAACTAGTCGGTCAGTGGTTGCTCTTTGACCGACTAATCTGTGTTAAAACCCTAATTTCTGGGCAGCCGCCAGCCCATCCTATTTAAACCCCTCCCAAACGTTTTCTTCTTCCTCCACTCGCCCCAAAACCCTAGTTTCTCCCCCATTGAGCCCCCATCTTTCTCAAACCCTTATCCCTTCATTCCAAGCCCAAGATCCATCATCTAAACCCTCCATATACTCATTCTACCTCTCATCTTCCCCAAAATTTCATCAAATCCCCAAAATCCCCCAATAACCCTAGTTCTCCAAACTTCTCCATTCGTTTCCAGATCCGGTCCCTAGGTTCTCCGGAGTGTTTCTTCCGCCTCCTCTCGGTAAGAAATCGATCTCTTGATATTTTCATAACCTATTTGTATTTTTATGAAACCCTAATGAATGAATGTTGTTTTGATGATTGTTTCCCCATAACAGCGATTTCTCCGTAGATTAGCATCCGCGAGACGAACCTTCGTGATCGTCATCCCTGGTGCTAGGCAAGTGAAACTTGCCACTTAGGGTTTAGGCCATGTTTTGGGCCATTTTGCTTGTCGTAGGCGTAAAAGAGGCTAGGCGACGAAATGATACTCGCCTAGGCGCAAATTGGGGAACTAGCTTGACAACGAAGCTAGTTCCGACGTTTAGCATGTTGCACAATTACCATGTCATGTTTACTTTCCATTAACGGTACGCGAATTAATTATCATGTCATTGCATTCTTTAAGTAATCCCGAGATTGCGTAGCATCGCTACAATACTTGTGTTTCCTGGCTCGTGACCAGAAGCGAGCATAATGAGTTGCTAACCCCAACGCTCGATATTGAATTGTGAACTAAGAAACAAGCTCTCGTGCGGGGCAACCCTGGCTCATTTACTGGGCTCATGTACATGGACCCTGGCTTGTTTACGTGTGGGATGGGGTAAGAGTTAAGCGGTCATTCAACTGGGGGTCTGCCTGATCAGCAACTGCAGTTGTAAGGCGTAAACTCTGGGGTGGGGTAGTGTTTAGTGCCGATCAGCGTGAATGTTGTACCATTCAGCTGAAGGGCGTAAACACCTACAAACAACAGTGAAACGTGAATAGTGAATTGATGGAGATTGTTAGTAGCTCGGCTACTCTTGACTTGTCCCGATAATTGTTCTCTTGTACTTATTGTTTCACCATGTCTTGCTTGTGCACTCATGTTGTAACTGCCATGTCATGCATACCAAACTGCTAGGTTGCTAGTTGCCTTACTTCCAGTTTCCTTGCCCAAGTCTTTTAGACTTGCTGACATGTGCCCTTTACTCTTTTGGGTGACACATGTTAGATCCCGAGGCTGAGTACCTTGTTGAGGACAAGGTGTTTGCTGACGCCGAGCCCGAGCTTGTGTTTGACGGGGAGTACGTGGACACTGGGGACCAGTCCTAGTGTCTTCGTTGTGTTTTCCTTTTGTTTAGACAGTTGTTTTGTTGTCGGTGCGTAGCACCTTTACTTTGTGGCGTTGTTGCTTATGTTGGCCTTGTTCTGGGCCTTAGACTCTTTCTTTTAGCCTGGTGGCTTTTCTGGATGTTGAACTTATTTTCATGTGGGACAATTTATGAGATATGAGAATTTTATTTCTGTCTCTCCTTTTATTATTATTGTTGTTCTGTTTGTGGTTACAGAGACCTGTTTACGTTTCATTGACGCTTATCGGGTTTGGGGCTTCACAGCTCCACTCTCGTGCGGACCTCTTCACGTCTCGCCTCCATTTGAGGGAAGCGGGTCGTGACACCCAGAGTCTTGAGGGGGGAGCGAGCGCGTAGCTCGGCCCGTGCCCTTCTCTGGTTTGGATGGCGATTGTTGGCCATGCCCCAGAGTCTTGAGGGGAGAGTGAGCGCGTAGCTCGGCCCGTGCCCTTCTCTGGTTTGGGTGGCGAGGGTTGGCCCTGCCCCATAGTCTTGAGGGGAGAGCGAGCACGTAGCTCGGTCCATGCCCTTCTCTGGTTTGGGTGGCGAGGGTTGGCACTGCCCCAGAGTATTGAAGGGGGAGCGAGCACGTAGCTCGGCCCATGCCCTTCTCTGGTTTAGGTGGCGAGGGTTGGCCATGCCCCAAAGTCTTGAGGGGCGAGCGAGCGTAGCTTGGCCCGTGCCCTTCTCTGGTTTCGGTGGCGAGGGCTAGCCCTGCCCCAGAGTCTTGAGTGGGGAGCGAACGCGTAGATTGGTCCGTGCCCTTCTCTGGTTTGGGTGGAGAGGATTGGCCCTGCCACAGAGTCTTGATGGGGGAGCGAGTGCGTAGCTCGGTCCGTGCCCTTCTCTGGTTTGGGTGGCGAGGGTTGGCCCTGCCCCATAGTCTTATCCGTTCAAACTGAAATACTCAAGTGGAGACATCAAGGTTTGGAAATGTGTGGAAAAGAAAATATTTTATTAAAAAGACTCACAATCACTGATAATACTTCAATAAGTGCTCCGCGTTCCATGGGTGAGCTAGTTTGCTTCCGTCCAGGGTCGCCAGGATGTGCGTGGCTGGCCCGATGATGTCGACGATCTCGTAGGGTCTCTCCCATTGTGCGGCCAACTTCCCTCGGTGAGCGATCTCAGTCTTGAAGGTGGCGTCTCTGAGGACCAAGTCGCCGATTCTAAAGGTCCGCTTCTTCACCCAGGAGTTGTAGTACCGGGCCATCCTCTGGCTGTACCGGACGAGGTTCGTCAGAGCTCGATCCCTCACTTCGTCCACGAGTTCGAGACTGAGGCCGAGGCCCTCCCCGTTGATATCTTCATCGAAGAACTTCAGCCGCAGTGTCTCCTTTCTGATCTCCACGGGAACGACCGCTTCCGACCCGTATGCCAGCATGAATGGGCTCTCTCCGGTCGAGGCCTTGTGGGTGGTACGGTATGACCAGAGAATGCCCTGTAGCTCGTCCACCCACGTCCCGAGAGCGGCATCGACCTTCTTCTTTAGGGGGCCCAAGATGCATTTGTACGCGGCCTCCTCCATCCCATTGCACTGCGGGTGGGCGACGGATGCAAAATGAAGCTTGATCCCCCAGCCCGAACAGAAGTCACGGAAGCCTTCGCAGTCGAACTGTCTTCCATTGTCCGTTACTATAGAGCGGGGTATCCCGAAGCGACATATCACGAACTGCCAAATAAATCCTTCATATCCGTCCACGTGATGCGTGCCAACGGCTCAGCTTCGACCCACTTAGTGAAGTAGTCCACGGCGACGACTAGGTACTTCCTTCCCCCGGAAGCCTTTGGGAAAGGTCCAAGGATGTCAAGCCCCCATTTGGCGAACGGGATCGGGTTCACAATAGGCACCAAGTCGGCTGGAGGCACTGCCGTGTGTCGGCCGAATTTCTGGCACGCCTCACACTTCTTGACGTACTGAGCCGTGTCATGGATCATAGTTGGCCAGTAGTACCCTTGGCGTACTATCTTGTGGGCAATAATGCGTCCGCCGTGGTGGTTCCCGCAAAAGCCTTCGTGCACTTCGCGGATGACTTGCTCAGCCTACTCTGGCCCCAAGCATTTCAGGAATGGCAAGACGTCAAAGTTGATGCGGCGTCGGCGGTATAATACTCCGTCGAGGAGTACGAATGATAGGGCCCGCCTCTCTACCTTATTGCCTGCATCCGCTCCTCGGGCAGGGCCCCTGTCTCCAAGTACTTCACTATTGGGGTCATCCACGTCGTCGTCGGGCCGACACATATTAGTTCTTCTTCTTCAATGGTGGGCGCCAGTAGACTTTCGACGTAGATGGCCTTTCCGATCTCGACCGCAGAGGAGGAGGCCAGCTTGGACAGGGCGTCTGCCTGGAGATTGTTGGAGCAGGGTAAGTGCTGGACCTCCACCCTCTCGAACTTTTGGAGCTCGGCCTGGATGCACTTAAGGTAGCGCTTCATCGTCTCTTCTCGGGCCTTGAGGCTCCCTTGGATCTGTTGGATGACGAGCCGTGAGTCACTAAGCAGTAGCACGTTCGTCACCCCCACTGCTCTACAAAGCTTCAGCCTATTGACTACGGCCTCATACTCTACGACGTTGTTGGTTGCCGGAAGTTGAAGCGCAGGGTGTACTCCAGCAGGCATCTGTTGGGGGTTTAGATGACGATACCTGCCCCTGTCCCGGATCCTGTCATCGAGCCATCGACGTGAACAGTCCATAGTCTGCCCGCATCTCCCCTGGCGGGCTCGGAGGGTCCAGCCACCTCCATTGCTTGCAGGGGTGCAGCCGCTGGTGGTGCGTCCAGTAGGTTCTCCGGGGGGTCTTCGATAGTGCATTCCACAACGAAGTCCGCCAGCACCTGGCCCTTGATCGCCGTCCGGGCCTTGTATGTTATGTCGACTCGCTGAGCTCGACACTCTAGTTAAGCATCCTGACAGACCATTCTAACCTCTTCAGGTTCTTCTCGATGGGCAGGTTAGTGTGGATGGTGATGGGATGGGCTTGGAAGTATGGCCGGAGGTTTCTCGTCGTTGTGATCAGACAGTAGGCAGCCTTCTCGATGGGGCTGTAGCGAGTCTCTGCCTCTCGGAGAATCTGGCTCGCATAGTATACTAGCTGCTGAACTCCCTTCTCCTCTTTGATTAAGGCGAAGCTGACGGCTTCTTCATTGCTCGCCAGGTATAACCCCAGCCGTTCCCCTTCTTCCGGCTTGGCGAGTAGAGGAGGGCTCTGCAAGTAAGCTCGCAGCTTCGCAAATGCTCGAACGCAGTCGTCGTCCCACGGGATCACCTTCCTGTTGATTTTTGATTCGCCGAGGGCCGCGCGCAGGACTCTGAAGAAAGGGAGTGACCTCTCCGCCGACTTCGACAAGAATCTCCCCAACGCTGCGATTCGGCCGTTCAGTCGCTGCAAATCCTGGATGGTGCATGGCTCTGCCATGTTAACGAGGGCCGATATCTTGTCGGGGTTCGCCTCGTTCCCCCACTTCATTATCATGAAGCTAAGGAATTTCCTCGACTGCACGCCGAAGACGCACAGCCTCAAGCCATACTGGCGCACCTTCTGGAATGTCTCCCGTAAGTCGGCGAGGTGGTCCGGGGCTCTCTTGTTCTTCACCAACATGTCGTCGATGTAGACCTACAGGTTCCGCCCAACTTGCGAGCTAAATATTCGGTCTACCATCCGCTGGTAGGTCGCCCCGACGTTCTTCAACCCGAAGGGCATCTTCGTGTAACAGAAGGTGCTGCTATCGGTAATGAAGGACGTTTTCTCCTCGTCCTCCCTTGTCATCGGGATCTGGTTATAGCCCGAGAAGGCATCCATGAAGCTTAACAATTCGTAACCGGACGCCTGGTCGACCAAGTGGTCGATCCTTGGGAGGGGGAAGCTGTCCTTCGGACACACCTTGTTGAGATCAGTGAAGTCGACGCACATGCGCCACTTCCCATTGGCCTTCTTCACCAAGACGACGTTGGCGAGCCAATCCGGGTAGTCCACCGGCCTGATGAATTTGGCCTGGAGAAGCCGCTCCACTTCTTCGCCGGCTGCACTCATCTTTTCTCCTCTGGCGCTCATTTTCTTCTGCCGGACCGGTCGAGATCCCGGGTCCACCTTCAGCTTATGGGAGATCACCGCCAGGTCAACTCCTGGCATGTCTGAGGGCGACCAGGCAAATACATCCACGTTCTCTCGGAGGAGGCTGATGAGGGCCGCCCTCAAAGAGGCCGGGAGCTTCGTGCCGATGGAGACGGTCTTGCCCTCCTCAATGGCCACTGGCACCGCCTCGACCTCTTCAGCAGGAGTCGGCCGTTGGTCACAAAATTCTTCCCTCTCATCAAGGATGTCGACCGACAAGGCCTGCTTTGGACCCTTGTGCTTGGTCGACCCCACGTAGCAGCTCCTGGATAGCTTCTGGCTCCCCCGCACAAACCCCACCCCTCGCGGAGTTTGAAATTTCACCATCTGATGGAGCAGGCTGGGAAGCGCTTCAATGGCCATCATGTAGGGTCGCCCTATGATCCCGTTGTATGCCGACGTGATGTTGACGACAACGAATTGCATCATGCGGGTGACGATCCTCGGTTCCTCTCCAAGCGACACCGGCAAGGTGATCATCCCCACAATGGGAACCGAATGGCCGATGAAGATGACGATGGGCCCCGTGTAAGGCCTCAAGTCTGCCTACTTCAACCCCATCTTCTCCACCGTTGACATAAACAAAATGTCGCAGGAGCTTCCCGTGTCGATCAGGAGGCGGCTGATGATGGCCATCCCGATCTGAGCCTCGATGATGATGGCATCGTCATGTGGCAGCTCGACTCCTTCCATATCTTCGTCGGTGAAAGTAATGGGGGGTCGGGCCACCCTTCTCCGTTTCGCCTCACCGCCGAGGCCCGCTGCCATCACCTGTCAGGCGAACGCCTTTATGCCTGACGACGATGCTCCCCCGAGGACGGTCCTCCACATATCACGTCTATGCACATGACTGCCCTGGGAGGATGTGGCTCCTCCCGCCCGTTGTCCGGTGGTGGGTCTGGCCTCCCCGCTCCTCGCGGGGCCCTCTCCTCCTGGATCGGCCTTCTGCCCTCCACGAAGCCTCCCAGGTGACCCGCCTGGATCAATCGCTCGACCTCCCTCTTGAGGGTGTAGCAATCGTCGGTATCATGACTGTGGTCCCGGTGATACCGACAATACTTCCGGAGATCTCGCTTTGCCGGGTCGGACTTCATTTCCCTAGGTGGGTCCAGCAGCCATCTGGCCCTCGCCTCCGTGGCCAACACCTCTATCATGGGGCATTGAGCTGCGTGTACTGGGCCTGCAGAGGTCCTTCCAGCCTCGGGATCGCTCGGGCGTGCTCTCAGGTGGGAACGAACTCTCGCACCGGTCCTGGGTGGTCTTGCGGGCGACGCCCCGCAGGGTCGCGCCTTGGTTGAGTCGGCTGGTCGCGGCCCCGGGCCCCATCCTCTTGCCTTGGCCTGGGATAGGGCCGAGGCTCACCCTGGGACGACCTCGCCGGGGCGACTGGTTTCTTAACGCCGAGAGTCTCCTCGCTCAGCGCATATCTTTCCGCCTGAGCGATCAGCGCGTCGTAATCGGCCGAAAGATCTCGGAGCAGGGATTTGTATAGGCTCCAATTCCGCAGCACTGTCTTGAAGGCTAGCATGAGTACCTCATCGCTGCAGGCCACCATCGTCCGCCTCTCATCCTGGAAGCGACGCAGGTATTTCCCAGTCGTCTCTCCTTCCCCTTGGACTATCGTGCTAAGGTAGTCCAAAGGCTTCTTCTGTAATGCCCTACCAGCTACTGCACAAGTACTAGAGGGGGGGTGAATAGTACTTTAAAATAATAAGGAGTATAATTCCAAATTAAATTGCACACAACTACCAAATCAATTTGCGGAAGCTTAAATTGAATGACGACAACGAAATTAACAATGCTAACAAACGATGTTAATGGGTTCGGATCCACCCAAGTCTCCCTGACTTGTTCCCGGTGATCCTACGTCCTAACCACCCGGATCCCTTCCGGATACTTGAGTTAGAAATCCTAACTCAAGATTTCCACTATGAATATCTTGTGAAAAACCTTCACAAGATCAAATCATACATGCAATGGCAAAGTGAATCCCACAACCCGGGATCACAACCTTCTCTCACAACCGAGAGAATCACAAAGCAATATTAAAGAGTTTAGATGAAATAAATACTCTTACCACAAAATCCTATACCTTGAGTTTTTCTTACCCAATAGGTGGAATGAAGGATTTGAGGAAGATGAAGTCACCAAGCCCTAGCACCAAGGAAATGAGCAGCAATGGGTGCCTAGGGAAGAGTTGGAGACTTGGATCAAGCAATAGCTTGAAAAGCTTACCAAGAACAAGCTTCTCTCTAGATCTAGAAATGAGAGAGAATGGGTTTCTTGTGAGGAAGAGAGCTTTAGATTTGAGGGAGAATAGCTATCTCTTTAGAACTCAATGAATCTCTGAATGGAAGCTCTTTCCTAGATAGAAATGACCTAGGTTCGTATTTATATGAACCCAAAAACACAAGTTAGGTCATTCTCCAACGGAAAGAAATCTGTGAGAATTAGTCGGTCAAAGAACAATCACTGACCGACTAGTTCATCAACTAGTCGGTCAGCCAAACAACGTGGACCGACTAAGAGTAGATCTGAGAAGAGATAGAATTTCAGACCTAGAAATCTAGTCGGTCCAAGAACACTTTCTGACCGACTAGTTTCACAACTAGTCGGTCAGTCAATGAACGTAGACCGACTAAGAGGCAAAATAACTTAGTCTGAATGCAAAGTGACTTAGTCGGTCCAAGAACAAAAGTTGACCGACTAAATTGTCAACTAGTCGGTCACCAAACGTTCTTAGACCGACTAACGGTAAACAGTAGCTCAGGAGAAATTTAGAGTGAACAGTAAGTCACAACTAGTCGGTCAAAGAAGCATCACTGACCGACTAGTTCACAAACTAGTCGGTCGGTGAGTCAACGTAGACCGACTAACTGTAAACAGTAAAGTCCAAGAAATTAAGGAATCAAACTAGTCGGTCCAAGAACAGTTGCCGACCGACTAGATCACCATCTAGTCGGTCAGTACTTGTTCTTGTACCAACTAACATGCACAACAAAGTCCGAATCGAAGCGCGACGCTTCGAGGAAGTTAGAATGAACTTGTGCAAGGATCCTAGAGCTACGAAATGAGCGTAATGAAGATATAGACGTAAGATATACTCAAGGCTTAACATTCTATATATCGAAGCTAAAAGACTATAAATAAAACCTTAATAAACGGTCTTCGATAGCTTCGATTGAATCTTCATATATTCCAAAGCGTCGCAAGAGCTTCAACGAAGCTTTAGGCATGAATATGAGCTTTGGAAAGTGTTGAGATGTCGCTTTGAATATTCTCGTGAAATTGGCGACGATCTCCAATACTGCGCTCACAAATTGTTAGTTCATGAATTATTTATGTTTGCTCATCATCCAAAACCAAATCCGGGGAGTCCAATATTCAACATTCTCCCCCTTTTTGGTGATGACAAACCAACATAAATAATAATCAAAGATAATAATTCAAATGTAAAATACTTACTCCCCCTGCATTGATGACACGTTAATTCCAAAATGAATATAAATGAATTGCATCAAGCAGACGAGTAAGATAAATAAAATGAATTGATTTTTGAAATATCGGATTTTGAAAATCCTTATATGTATCTTAACTCCCCCTGAATCTAACATATCAAACTAGATTCTTGGAAATTGAGTTAAATTTTCATTTGCGCTATTTATTATCATTATCTCTCCCCCTTTGGCATTATCCCAAAAATGTGGGGGCATACAACGACAACAATTAGGAAATGTAAAATCCAACATCGGGAGTCGTAGACAAAGGCAATGGACCAACTTGACACCAAGGGAAAAATTGTGGAAATCAAAACAAGGTGTGTCAAATTTTCCATTATAAAAAAAAATCAACGATAATCAAAATCATCAAAAAAAATAATATTTGGTATATTTTTTTTTCATTTATTGAATAATGAAACATACTCTCCAATATTCAATATTTCTTGGTTAAATTTGTGCATGGAAAACAATTCTATATGAATATAGAAATATAATCTATTTAACCAAGTATGCATGCTACGAGCGACGAAATCACATTTCATATACATTCAACGAATATTAAAATGTGCACGACGAATTAAGATAAAGACAACGACGATGTATATATATAAATGATAACATCAAGAGTACGTCCAAGAAGATATCAATACATCAAAATACAACATACCCATCAAGAAGAAATACATCATCATCATCCTCCTCATCAAAATAAATACTACAACAACGACACCATCCAAAATACATCAAAACATCATAACCCTCATACTCTATCATAACCCAAAATACTCTCGCTAAGATATATCATCCAAAGCGTATATGGAGAGTCCTCGGAACAACGATCGCGAGGAGGAGGCTGGATCTGCAGCGTCCGTGGGTCCAGTCGACGGAGTGGACTCAGGATCTGCAGGGAGTAGAGGTGTCTCAACAGATGGAATCGTCGGGGCAGGAGTCGAGATCTCAGGAACAGGCTCTACAGCAGCATGGGTCTCGACAGCAGATGTGTCAGCAGGAATATCAGCAGGCTCGGAAACTGGGTCAGCAGCAGGCTCAGAAGGCTGAAGAGCTGCAGCAGATGGCTCTGGAACACCGGAAGAGGTGGCAACTCCAGGAGCAGAAGTGGAAGTACCAGCAGCAGCAGCAGCAGTGGCCTCATCGCCACGGGCAAAAGAAGTAGCAAGCTCGTCAAGCTCCTCATCGTCCATCTCCTCGGCCTCAGACACCGAAGGAGGAAGCTCAATCCCCATCATACGAGCCATACGGCAGACTACCTCCTCAGTACGAGCCAAACGGGAGTCGTGCTGACGAAGTAGGCGTACGACATCGTCCAATGTAGCAGGGGAAGACGAGGCTACAGCAGCTGACGGAGTAGACTGAGAAGCAGATGCGGTAGACCTCTGCACGTGACGAAGAGCCGCTAGAGATTTCTTCACGGCCGTCGCGTTCAGAGGCGTACCCAAGGGACGCTCATCGTCAGGAGGGAGGGGGACTCGGAAATGACGGAATACGAGAGTCAACAAGCAAGGGTATGGAATGTGCGCAGACTTATTGGTCTTGCGTATACACTCGAAAGAATCCATCTTATCGAGTATCACGCGAGCCCAATTTATCTCGCACCCCAAGAAAAGAGCGTATATGAGCTTCAAAAACGGCTGAGAGGGGAGTGAAGAGGATCCATACTTAGGGAGGAGACACGACTTCAAAATCAGGTTAAGAACCCACGCATTCGGCTTAAAAGATTTCGATGGAACACCAATGAATGCGGAGGGGATAACCTGGAAAATCTCAGAAAGAATAGACTGATCCAAGGAAGAAATGTCGTCTACGGAAATGTCCGAGGGGAGGAGACCACACGACGCACAACCAAGAATCTCCCCCAAGATTTCTGCCGTGAGAACTATAGGAGTTCCCAAGACAGTCGTCTCAATGGAGTGGCTGGCGTCGTACTGGCCTCGAATACGGTTGGCATAGAACAATTTCACGAGGCGAGGGTACGGTTTGGGATTGGCTTTGGGGTCGTATCGGAGATAATCTAGAAGGCCACTATAAGAGAGAAGATCAGCAAGGCCGAGAAAATCAGAGAACTGAATGTAATGCTCTAACAACAGTGGACAGTGTTCTATACGGTTGTACGCTGCGAGACACTGAGGGTCATCGCGGCACAACGATATGTCTACACCGCCAACTGGCATAGGAGCTTTACCCTTGGCCTTACGGGTCTTCGGAGGTGGGGTAGGTTCCCCAGTAGGCTCATCCTCAGGAATAAAATCAGTGTCGGAATCGGGAGGAGTAGCCGGAGTGTGAAGAATAGGCTTTTTGGACTTGGATTTGCGGGGTTTGACTATGGCAGTCCTAGGCTTCTTAAGAGGAGGCGACGAAGGAGAGGCTTGGGTAGACTTGGCACGACACTTAGGCTTCGGGGGATTCCTAGGGTCCGAAGGTTGTTCTACGGTCATAGGAGAGGCCCCGGAAGAGGCGATAGGAATTCGAGTCTTAGCCATAGTACTACGAGCACAATCAATCGAAGAAAATCACAAGCAACCTAGAGATCACAAGCTAACAACCCTAGAGATCAAGAAATTCGAAAATAAACCAAACCCTAGAATACCTAGGAGGAGAAATCGAACCCTAGGGCAAGAAATCGACCTAGGAGAGGGAGGAAGATACCTAGGGGGCTGAGTCGACGGCGGCGGACGGCGGGGATGGCCGGAGACGACGAGAATGCGAATGGGCTCGATGGGGGTTTGGGGTTTTCGGGCTGGAGCAAAAGAGAAGACCGACTAATAGAGAGATTAGTCGGATGAAGTAGAGAATAAGTCGGTCGGGATGCGAAAAGACTCAACTGCCCTAACACACTTAGTCGGTCACAGTTCAAGCACTGACCGACTAGATTACGATCTAGTCGGTCGGTCAATGAGCTTGAACCGACTAAGTCCGAAACAGAGGCACAGAGGGATTTTTAGGGCTAGTTTTAGTCGGTCGCAGTATACTTACTGACCGACTAGTTTTCAATCTAGTCGGTCGGAAAGTGTACTATGACCGACTAACGAAAGAAAATGATAGGAGATGGATATTTGCGTGATCTAGTCGGTCGGAGTTCATTTGCTGACCGACTAGATGAGCATCTAGTCGGTTGACAAGAGAACTGAAACCGACTAGAAGAGTCCAAAAGAAGAAATTTGATTTCTCTTCACAAACCACTTGGATGAAACATCCTAACTCACTCATTAGTCATCTAAATTACCCCATAAAACGTCGAAATCTTAAGTACGACATTGAAATACGAATTCGATCATAAATTCAAATAAATCACATAAAATTCCCAAAAATTCAATTAATCTAGCTTGAATGAAATATCGCAAAATATATTAGCATGCAAGATGATTGAATTTAAATATGAATCCTATATCTCGGATTCACCCATAATCCCCAATTCTCGACGCAACCGCACAAAGGAGTCCTCCTTTAGGGGTTTCGTGAAAATATCGGCGATTTGCTTTTGGGTTTCAACGTACACTAAAATGATGTCCTTTTTAGCAACATGATCATCTAAGAAATGGTGTCGGACATCTATGTGTTTCGATCGGGAATGGTGCACCGGATTCTTTGAAAGACAAATAGCACTTTGGTTATCCACCATGATAGGGCTAGTATCACAATGAATACCAAAATCCTTCAATGTGTGTCTCATCCAAAGAACCTGGGCACAAGCGGCACCGGCGGCAATATATTCCGCCTCGGTGGTTGAAAGTGATACCGAATTTTGCTTCTTGGAAAACCAAGAGACAAGAGAATTTCCTAGAAAATGGCAAGTGCCACTAGTACTTTTCCTGTCGGATTTGCATCCCGCATAATCAGCGTCACTATATGAGACTAACTCATATGTGCTAGATCTCGGATAAAGTAATCCAAAATCTAATGTGTAACTTAGATAGCGAAAAATACGTTTTACCGCTACTAAGTGAGAATCCTTAGGTTGAGACTGATAACGAGCACATATACATACGGCAAACATAATATCGGGCCTACTCGCGGTAAGATAAAGTAAGCTACCTATCATACCTCGATATAGACGAATGTCTACATCTTTACCGCCCGTATCCTTGTCAAGATGCGTAGTCGTGCTCATTGGAGTCTTTTTCCCGGAGGCATTCTCCATTCCAAATCGCTTTAGCAACTCCACCGTGTACTTCGTTTGGTGGATGAAGATTGCATCGTTCATTTGGCGAATTTGGAGACCTAAGAAATATTTGAGTTCGTCCATGTGGCTCATCTCAAATTGTTCCTTCATCACATTAGAAAACTCTTCGCAAAGAGCGAAGTTAGTAGCACCGAAAATGATATCATCAACATAAATTTGAACTAATAAAATATCATTATTCGCATGCTTAATAAAAAGTGTTGAATCGGCTTCGCCCATTTTAAAATTCAAATCCAAAAGAAAATTCTTTAGGCGATCATACCAAGCTCGAGGAGCTTGTCTCAAACCATAAAGAGCTTTCTTTAGTTTAAAAACGTGATTTGGAAATTTTTCATTTATGAAGCCCGGAGGTTGAGAAACGTAAACTTCCTCAACGACATCTCCGTTTAAAAATGCACTTTTAACATCCATTTGAAATAATTTAAAATTCTTATGGCATGCAAAAGACAAAAGTAATCTAATTGATTCTAATCTAGCTACCGGAGCGAAAGATTCTTCGAAATCGATACCTTCCTCTTGACGATAGCCTTGAGCTACTAACCGAGCTTTGTTCCGGACGACGACTTGGTTTTCGTCGGTTTTGTTCTTGAAGATCCACTTTGTCCCTATGACGGTGTGGTTCTTCGATGGCAATGGAACAAGCTCCCAAACTTCATTTCTTTCGAATTGAATGAGCTCCTCCTCCATGGCTAAGATCCAAGCGCTATCTTCGCATGCTTCATTAATATTCTTTGGCTCTATCGATGAGGCAAAGGCACAATTTGCGAAGTGGTGGACTTGTGATCTCGTCTTGACACTATCTTGAATATTGCCAATGACTTGCTCATGGGGATGGTCACGAACGGTATGAAGCCGTTTGGGAATACCTTGATCACTTGGAACATTCTCAACAACTTCATTAGTTGGGTTAGTCTCAATAGAATCAATAGAATCATTAGACTTAGAATTATCAAACGAATCACATAAAACATCCAAAGAATCATTATCATTTGAAATTCTAGTTGGAACAAATCCTTCATTAAATGAGACATGAAGCGATTCCTCGATCGTTGAGGTTCGTTTGTTGAATATCCGGTAGGCTTTGCTACGCGTAGAATATCCAACAAAAATCCCCTCATCGGATCTTGGATCGAATTTGTCCAAACTACCATATGTGTTCTTAATAAAACATTTCGAACCAAAAACACGAAAATGTTTAACTTGAGGCAACCTACCAAACAACAATTCATAACAAGTTTGTTTAGTGCCGGGCCTCAAAAGTATTCTATTAAACACATAGCAAGCGGTGTGAACCGCTTCCGCCCAAAATTGATGGCCAAGTTGGCTATCATCAAGCATAGTGCGAGCACACTCCACTAGCGTCCTATTCTTTCTCTCAACTACACCATTTTGAGGAGGTGCACGAGGGAAAGAGAAGGTGTGAGTAATACCAACTTCATCACAAAATGTCTCAAAAGACTCATTCTCAAATTCACCTCCATGATCACTACGAATAGTGACAATGGTGGTTCCTAAGAGATTTTGTACTTTCTTAACAAAAATTGTGAAGTTTTCAAAAGCTTCATTTTTATTACACAATGAAAATACCCAAGTAAATCTTGAATAGTCATCTACGATGACAAGTCCATACCTTGCATTTCCTAAGGAAGCTACTCTAGTTGGCCCAAATAAATCTAGATGTAATAGCTCTAGTGGCCTTTTAGTAGAGATGCTTTTCTTAGGTTTAAATGAATATTTAGGAAGCTTGTCACGTTGACAACAATCACAAAAACTTTTCTTTTCAAAAACAAGCTTCGGAAAACCTTTAATAGAATTCAATTTTGAAAGCTTATATAGTGTTCCAAAGTTCACATGTCCAAAGTGTCGATGCCATAAGTGTTGTTCACTTGTGTTGGCAACGAGACATTGTTCATATGACTTAGGAAGATCCAAAATATAAATGTCTTTACGACGAGTTCCGGAAAATAATAATTTTTCATTATCCTTTCTTAAAATATGACACAATCCTTTCGCAAAGCTAACTTTGTAACCTTTGTCACAAAGTTGGCTTATTGAAATAAGATTATGATTTAAACCACTAACAAGATAGACATCACTAATTAATGGTTTAGAAGGGTTACCGACTTTACCAACACCTATGATGGTTCCGCTCTCGTTGCCTCCAAATACGACGCGGTTTCCAATCGCAATGGGAACCACTCCGGAGAGCAAAGTAGCGTCACCCGTCATTTGTTTTGAACACCCGCTATCGAGTATCCAATTCCCTTTGGAGCTAAATTTAACTTTGTTGCTCCTTCCCTTTTTCTTTTCCTTGAGTACCTAAAGATAGACACTTTCATATCATGGTACCCAAGGTCATTGGGTCCAATGGATTAGACCTTTGGAAGCCAAGTCCAAGTGGACTTAGACTTCCCCACATAATTCTTACTATGCACAACATCCGAAAAATAAGCATTCATGTACATTTGTTTTTCGTCCATGCTTGTGTCCTTTGGGCTCCAAATAGTGAATATTTTGGGAGCCATCATCCTATTGGGTGCATGCATGCGACGTTGATTTCTACGTGATGCATGTTGTGGATAGGCATACGGGACATGATGGAATGGTGCACGACGAGAATTATTCATATGATGAGGTGGGTGTACATATGCATGTGTGGGAACACGTGCGTGAGGGTGTCTCACTTGGTGTGCACGTGCCCGAGAATGTGTTGCATAAAAATCATCATATGTGTGAGATGGTGGAGTAGGACGTGTGTTCCTACATGGCATGGTATTTGTGTACATATAAGCATGCCCCTTCTTTGGAGGTCCACCCAAAGTGGGTTTCTTTCCGAAAGAGGGTGTGGACGAGGTGAAAGCACCATTGGTAGATGAACTACCAATAGAGTGTTTGCTACAACTCGTAGAGTCACCGGAAGTTGGCCTAACAAAGGTAGTGGCCGCTTTGGATGGACATCCCATCGTATACCCCAAACCAATGTGGTGATTGGCCGGAAGTAAGTCACTTAGGATTTTATCCAAATGGTCCTTACCTTTATTGAATCTATTGATTCGGCCTAATGTGTTCTCATAATTCTCTTTGAGAGAACGCATTGAAGTATCTAAAGTGGATACTTGCGATGTGAGCACATAAACACGAGATTTAAGATTCTCGTTCTCAATACTCAAAGTTGAGTTTTGAGAAGTTAAATCCGCTATCTTATGTTCTTCCGCATCCTCAATGCTAACATGTTCGAGTTTAGATTTGAGATTCACAATCTCATTTCTTAACTCTTCAACAACGGTGTCGTTGTTGGTGATGATATTCTTAGGCGATGTTTGAATGCTAGCTAGGTCATCTTTTACCTTAGTATATCTATTTGCTAACTTAGTGTATTTTGACCAAAGTTGAGAGTTAGCATTTCTAAGATCATCCATCGTTACCTCATCGCTTTCGTCATTACTATCATCGGAAGAGGAGGATCCTTGATCGTTCTCCTCTCTTGCCATGAAGCACATATGTGCTTGCTCCACTTTCTCATCATCCGACTCTCCGCTTGAGGAATCCTCGGAGTCGGTGAATGTTGCTCCGACAAGTCCTTTCTTGTACCCCTTTTTGTATTTCTTGGACTTATCGAATTTTGGCGCCTTCCACTTCTCCTTTTGTTTGTTGAGAGGACACTCCGCTTTCATGTGTCCTGGCTTATTGCACTTGAAACACAAAGGAGAGGAAGAGGCGTTAGAAGAACCAAATTTACCTTTGGTCTTGAAGTTACCTTTCCGGAAGAAACGGTTGAACTTCTTAGCCATGAGTGCCATGGACTCCAAGTCCAACTCGTTTTCCGAGTCTTCATCATCGGAAGATGTGGATGAAGCCGCCTTGAATGCAATCGCCTTTTTCTTAGGCGCATCTAGGTTCAAATATGACTTCATCTTTTCTTGTAGCTTCACCTTGCTATCTTTGCGTACCTCGTATGACATCAAAGTACCCATTAGTTGAACTACGGTATATTTGTTCATGTCATTACCTTCCTCGATGGCGAAGGTACGTTTTTCCCAAGAAGAGGGAAGTCCTTCAATAAGCTTTAAGCACTTCTCCTTTTGAGTGTAGATCTTGCCGAGGGCCTCTAACTCGTTTATTATGTCAACGAAGCGAGCGTAATATTCTTTCATCTTCTCGCCCTGTTGCATATGAAACATTTCGTAATCTTTGGTTACGACTACGAGTTTAGAGTCTCTTACCCGACTCGTCCCTTCATGTAGTATGAGGAGAGAGTTCCAAATTTGATATGCACTCTTACATGTGCATATCTTATTGAAGTCCTCGGGCTCCAATGCGCATTGGAAGACGTTCATTGCCTTGGCATTGCTTACCTCCGCGGCGACCTCCGCGGTAGTCCATTTCTCAAAATCTTCTTCTTCGGGCTCGATGTACTCCTTCATTGTAGTCCTCCATAAAGATGCACTTCGGAGGAAGGTTTCCATCCGACACTTCCAGTACCCGTAGTTGGTACCGTTGAAGAATGGAGGCCTTGTAGAGGAATGTCCTTCCATCACCGATGACGCTCCTTCACGGTTCCTGAAGATGTCGTAGTTGGAAGGTGGAGGCACGGTCTTGTTGTCGTTGGCAGACATAGCTGAGTATCTGGCTCTGATACCAAATGTAATGCCCTACCAGCTACTGCACAAGTACTAGAGGGGGGGGTGAATAGTACTTTAAAATAATAAGGAGTATAATTCCAAATTAAATTGCACACAACTACCAAATCAATTTGCGGAAGCTTAAATTGAATGACGACAACGAAATTAACAATGCTAACAAACGATGTTAATGGGTTCGGATCCACCCAAGTCTCCCCGACTTGTTCCCGGTGATCCTACGTCCCAACCACCCGGATCCCTTCCGGATACTTGAGTTAGAAACCCTAACTCAAGATTTCCACTATGAATATCTTGTGAAAAACCTTCACAAGATCAAATCATACATGCAATGGCAAAGTGAATCCCACAACCCGGGATCACAACCTTCTCTCACAACCGAGAGAATCACAAAGCAATATTAAAGAGTTTAGATGAAATAAATACTCTTACCACAAAATCCTATACCTTGAGTTTTTCTTACCCAATAGGTGGAATGAAGGATTTGAGGAAGATGAAGTCACCAAGCCCTAGCACCAAGGAAATGAGCAGCAATGGGTGCCTAGGGAAGAGTTGGAGACTTGGATCAAGCAATAGCTTGAAAAGCTCACCAAGAACAAGCTTCTCTCTAGATCTAGAAATGAGAGAGAATGGGTTTCTTGTGAGGAAGAGAGCTTTAGATTTGAGGGAGAATAGCTATCTCTTTAGAACTCAATGAATCTCTGAATGGAAGCTCTTTCCTAGATAGAAATGACCTAGGTTCGTATTTATAGGAACCCAAAAACACAAGTTAGGTCATTCTCCAACGGAAAGAAATCTGTGAGAATTAGTCGGTCAAAGAACAATCACTGACCGACTAGTTCATCAACTAGTCGGTCAGCCAAACAACGTGGACCGACTAAGAGTAGATCTGAGAAGAGATAGAATTTCAGACCTAGAAATCTAGTCGGTCCAAGAACACTTTCTGACCGACTAGTTTCACAACTAGTCGGTCAATCAATGAACGTAGACCGACTAAGAGGCAAAATAACTTAGTCTGAATGCAAAGTGACTTAGTCGGTCCAAGAACAAAAGTTGACCGACTAAATTGTCAACTAGTCGGTCACCAAACGTTCTTAGACCGACTAACGGTAAACAGTAGCTCAGGAGAAATTTAGAGTGAACAGTAAGTCACAACTAGTCGGTCAAAGAAGCATCACTGACCGACTAGTTCACAAACTAGTCGGTCGGTGAGTCAACGTAGACCGACTAACTGTAAACAGTAAAGTCCAAGAAATTAAGGAATCAAACTAGTCGGTCTAAGAACAGTTGCCGACCGACTAGATCACCATCTAGTCGGTCAGTACTTGTTCTTGTACCAACTAACATGCACAACAAAGTCCGAATCGAAGCGCGACGCTTCGAGGAAGTTAGAATGAACTTGTGCAAGGATCCTAGAGCTACGAAATGAGCGTAATGAAGATATAGACGTAAGATATACTCAAGGCTTAACATTCTATATATCGAAGCTAAAAGACTATAAATAAAACCTTAATAAACGGTCTTCGATAGCTTCGATTGAATCTTCATATATTCCAAAGCGTCGCAAGAGCTTCAACGAAGCTTTAGGCATGAATATGAGCTTTGGAAAGTGTTGAGATGTCGCTTTGAATATTCTCGTGAAATTGGCGACGATCTCCAATACTGCGCTCACAAATTGTTAGTTCATGAATTATTTATGTTTGCTCATCATCCAAAACCAAATCCGGGGAGTCCAATATTCAACATCTTCTTGGTGCGCCTGGCCCAGAACTCCTGGCAAAACTTGTGGGACAATTCCCTGAAGCTCCCGATGGATCTTGCGGGCAAGCCGTAGTACCACTCCAGCGCCGTGTCTTGCAGGCTCTGTGAGAAAAGCTGATACAGGAACGGGTCATCCACATCATGCGCCTCCATCGCCCCCCGGTATTGTTGTACGTGCGAGAGGGGGTTGCCTCTTTCTTTGTAGGTGGCTAGTTGGGGGCCTTGAACCTTGCGGGTCTCAAGGCCGACGTGATCCATCGTGCCAACGGCGTTGCCTCATCAGGGTAGGCGGGACGCTCTGGCGCGCACCCTCTCCGCCACTCTGGGGTTTGGCTTCGGTCCCGCCTCGGCTGCTGACGGTCATCATCCCCGGGGGGAATGGCGAAGTGGTCGCCGAGGAGGACTCCTTCCGCATGTTGGGGATTCGATGGGCGGCGGGCTACGCTCATTCCAGTATCGCCAGCCCACAGCCGTCACCTCCGGGAGCTCTCTCCGCTCCAGGTTCTCCCTTAGGAGCCTTTCGCGCTCTGCGGCGAGGAAGCGGAGTTGTTGACAAACGGCTTCCTCGTCCAGACAATTTGTGTAGAGACGCCAACGGGGTAGACTTTGCCCCCGAGGTAGGGACCTGACGAGCGGCAGGCTGTGCTCTTTCATGTGTCACCGGCCCGTCTTCGACACCTCCGGGATCTCCCGGTTCTCCTCATTCTCCCTCCGGAGCCTTTCGCGTTCCGCGACAATGAAGCGGAGCTGGCGTCGGGCGGTCTCTTCATCGAGGAGGGCTTGTCGGGCGGCCTCGGCCGCTTCATCCAGATGTCTCTGCGCGGCGGCCGCTTCCTCCTAGCGCCTTCGCAGCCGCGCGATCTCCATTTTTTCCTCCAAGAGCTTCTGTTGGGCCGCAATCTCCTCGGTGAGCCCTTTGTCCCCCATTTCTTCAAGGAACTGAGGGTGAAGATTCTGCCTCACGTTTGGGGGCTCAGAGGGGCCCGGGGGTGCTTCGGCTCTAGCCGTTGTGAAGCCCGCCATTATCTTGGTGAAGGCCTCGAAGCTCTGCTGCACCGCACGGGCTGCGGCCTAGACTGTTTCGACCTCCACCTCCGGGGGTGGATTAGTCGCAGGAGTCACGGGGTGAGAGTGCGATTCTTGATCCATGGGGTCCTTGCCGTGGTCAGGGTTTCTGTTGACTGTTACGGGATTTGACATGGGTGTGACCCTTCGTTCCCACAGACGGTGCCAATTGTTGCGGGGTAGAACTCGCGTACAATGAATTTGTCTTAAGGGGAACCAAGGGCATGATGGTTATGCTAATGACGGGATTATGGTAGGCTATTTGATAGGTGATTAGTAGGGTGATGAGGCTAAGCTTGTTGTGAGGGCAGACCACGGTCACGGATCCGGAAGGATGCAGTAGAAGGGACGAATTTCCTGAGGCATGGACGAGGACGACCGATGATGACTAGCTAACATGTGCAAGGAGCAACTCGTCAGAAAGGCCGGGTTGGGGTCCAACCCTTAGCCTCTCTGATGCCTAAGTCTGTAATAGGACTTAAAGCGGGGGCTAGGCACGCAGGTCGGACTGAGGGTGAGTCGACCGTGCGTGACGATCTATGAGTGGAAGAACAAATATATGGACGACCTTTGCTCTTCTGTGTGAGTAATAAGATTGAGAGTAAATTTGCTAACCTCTTCACCGTTGGAGGCGGAGGGATATTTATACCTGACGGGAGGCGGTTTGGTGGGGCTGACCTGGCATGCTGACTCGACGTGCTGAGCTGGCCCTGCTGTCAGCAAAAGCTTCGGACGAGGATGTCAGGAACAGGGGTGTCAGCCACGCTTTTGTCAGACAATGCAACGGCCAGTGGCGCTTTTGTCAGAGTGTCAGGGCTGAAAGCATTAGGTGTCAGGGGACGCAGCGGCCAGGGGGTGCTTTGTCAGATGGTCGGACAGCGTAAGTGTCAGTAGCATCCTTGTACTAGGTTGTTTGTCATGTCCGATGTGCGAAGGAACCGTCGGAGAGCCTCCCAGGGGCAGGGCCCGAGATGGGTCGTCGGGCCGGCCCGGGCTGAGGCTGAGCGGTCCGGGAGCACATTTTGCACGCTGATCCTGGCGAACTGGGGGAGAACGGATGCACATCCCACTGGGGTAGTGTTGGAGAGCGCCCCTATCAGCGGTCGAGGCGGAGTGCGCCCATCTCCCTGTCGTGTCGGACTCTAGGATCGACAGGCGCCCTGCGGGCCACTGAGGTTTGGGCATGGAGCGCCTTGTCACTGGGTTGGTCGCCCGTTCAGGGGGGGAGGGGCGAGCCAACGGGGTATTTCGGCGGTTTGGGACAGAAAGTCAGACTATCACGATCTTCAGGTCGTAACAGGAAGCAAAACTTTATTTGATGAAAAGACATGTTTTATTGAAGGGAATAATAGAAATAAAAGGCGCACAGTTCTTCTCGAACTTCGTCGGAGTTGCTTTCGCCATTTTTATTTGACCTTGAGTTCAGATAACTCGTTAGTCAACCACCTTGGTGACAGGTGACCCTGTCATCTTGGCCTTCTGATTTGAGGATTCCTCCTTACTAGGTTGATTGTTAGCTAGGTTTTTGGGGTGTCCTCGCTTGACCAGTGCATCAATCTTTTTTTTTTGAGTGTCTAACATTGGTGTCGTGCCCGTAGTCATAGTGGTACTTGCAGAATTTGAGGTCGTCCCTCTTCTCATATTTTTCCTTCTTGGCTGATTCTTGGACCAGCTCTTCTCGTGTGACATAAGCGAGGATCTCTGTCTTGGGAGTGCTTGGCTTTGCATTGGTAGGGCGCTCATTTCTTTGAGGGCTCCTCTCTCTGGGTCTCTTATCTCAAGACTCCTGGCGAGGGGTTCCAATGAGTTGGTTTCTCTCGCCTGGTGTCTCCACGACGGACAGGAGTGCCCTTCCCATTAGCCCCAGCCCGCTCCTCCACTTCTTCAGAGATGGTGAACCGATCTGTTATATTGAACATTTCTGCGAGGTTGTTAGGGGGAACTGATGGAGCGCTCTTCGCAGGTGTTTGTTCCGGACTGCTTAAGTAAGCGCTGCTATGACAGTTACGTCCAGCGTCTCTTCTACATCGAGCCTCTCGTCGTTGAATCTTTGGACGAAGGCTCAGATCGACTCATTCTCGTTCTGTTTAAGCGAGAAGAGGTGGGTGGACTTCTTCTTAGGACGCCAACCTGTGACAAATTGCTTGCAGAACATATCCGCTAATTCGTCCAATGACCCGATACAATCACCGGGTAACCCTTCGTACCAGCCCTCTGCCATTTTGAATAGGGTAGCATGGAAGGCTCGACAAAGGTATAGCTCATCGGCCCTGTGAAGCAGCATCATGTTCAGATATTTATGGATGTGCGACCACAGGTCGCGTCTGCCATCATAAGCTGGTAAGGCAAGAAGTTTGAATTTCGGAAGAGGAGGAGCAGATGTGATATTCTCCTTTAGTGGAGTTCGCCGAACCGCGGATTGGATGAGTAGACATCTTCCCTCTCCGCCTTGCACGTAGTTAATGTTGGGAGCAACGATCTAGGATCTTAGTTTGATGATGACAAACGTGTCGGTATATCTAATGTGTGTGCCCAGTGTGTTTCAGGCTTGACGAAACAATATACTTTCGATATTGGGCAGAAGTGCTATTCGTATAGCACATTGGGAGAGATGGAGGGTGTGCACAAGGAAGTTTGACTGGGTCAATGGAGAGAAAAGTGGACTTAGTCAAGTCATGAAAAGAGATGTGGACCAAGTCAAAATTGACTTAGGAGATTGGATTGATTCAAATCAATTAGATGGATTTGTGCATATCCTTCTCCTATTCAAATACCAAAGAGATCTATTCAAATCCTATATCTTTTCCTATTCCAATCTCATCCAATTTGAATTGCAAATCAAATCTCTTATTGATTGGGTCAAATCCCTAAGCGGTTGGCACAATCCTATTACCCGTGTCCTATAAATACCCATCTTCTAGGGTTGAAGCTTTAAGCGCGCGGCAATTAAATTGAGAGGGGCAATACAAAAATTATTGAAAGGCAATACTAAATTTTTGGTGCGGCATACATCAAAAATTAACTTGTGACAACAAAAATCCCTAACATTCTTTTCCATTGCCTCAAGCCAAATACCACAAAAAATAAAAAAAAATAATTAAAGCCGTAGCCCTCAAAACCAAAAACCAAAAATTCTTAGGCTCAGTTTCCCAAGCCAAAGTATGATGCTGATGCCCAATGGAGAGAAGCCGCTCGGGAACAACATCGTCGCCGTGAAGAGGACCCGGTTGCCGCTGCCCAAGTGAACGCCGGAGTCATTGCTATCCGAGCACGAAGACATCGACGTCTTCGATTGTCGACATCAAATCAACCGAGCTGCCTTGCCACATCGTCGCCTGAGATCCGAGCCGTCGATCGAGGCAACAAAGCCTCGAGGAGATCGCAACAACGCAGTATTCTGAGGATCCCGCCGTCACCGTTCAAAGCTTGCCGTCGTGGGCTCGAAGCTGCAGTCGAAGACGACGCTGGAACCGGTCTTCGCCGTCGGTGTAGAGCGCTGCTCATCGCCAAGAAGCCGCCGACACCGTGCTCATGCTGCTACTGCAAGAAGCTCGCCGGAGATCTCTGAGGCCGGCGCTTGTGTGTCTTTGCCGTCAAGATCGAAGTCGGTGACGACGTGTTTCCGTTCGAAGAAGGAGAAGTCGTCGCCATCACCGTTAAACGCCGCTGCAGTCGGAGCGACACCGTACGCCAACGAAGAAGGAGAGATCGCCGGTAATCATCGCCAACAAGACGTCGCCATCCCGGTTCGAAGCCGTTGCCACCGCTGCATCTGAAGATCAGCAGCCCTCAGAGTCGCCTCGTCTGCCGAACATCGCCGTCGTCGTCCACTGCCGAAGAAGACGCTGACGCTGCTCTCAACGAAGCTCTCGCCTGCATGCCCTAACGAGGTCGAAGAATGCTGACGTGGCGTTCGGTGTGCCATGTGATCGAAACGAAATTCTTTCGTTGCTGACGTATGCTGAGGAACCGACGGCTGAGATCTTCCTATCAGAGATCAATCGGGTGCCTGAGATCGCAAGGCAAGGTAATCGAACGGAGGAGCACAATTCCGCATGCTGACGTGGCAAGAGAAGATTATCAGGAATTGCTGAGCGCACAGCCCACTTAATTATAAAGTTTGAATTGATTCGCTTTGCGCACCGACTGTTTATTTATTAAAGAACTGCTGAGCGCACAGACCGAGAATTATAAGGATCTGAACTGAAACTGCTTTACGCACAGACCAGTGCATAACTTGACATCCAGGAGTCGGATTGAGACACCGTTTGCGTCAGATTGGAGCTGACGACGTGCTGATTGACAGAGACGCCTACACGGACACAAACTGAGCATTTCTAAACCCTTAAACTCCTTTATTTGTGTCTTAGTGTAACGTTCTCTGTGGGGAAACTTTTACCTGCTTTTGGGGACTATTTTGGGACTTGTCTAGTTGGGACTAGACAAGTGGGACCCAGCTAGTTTGGGACTAGCTGGTAGAAAGCTTTGCTAGGATTGATAGTGAGAGGAAACACTGTGTGTGGGGTACTGAGAGTCTGGCGAGTGTAGAGACGTAGAGGGTGCTCTGAGCGCGCTCTAACTTGTGACTTTGTACCTATTGCACTATTCAATCTAGTATTAGCTTTGGGGGCTGGAGTAGGTCGTTGGGACGACCGAACCAGGGTAAATCTGATGTGTACTCTGTGTTTGCTTTTCATTACTCTGGTTGTGCTTTTAACTGCGTGTGATTTCTCGTGGGTTGCATGAGAATTTTTTATTAGCCTATTCACCCCCCCCCCCCCCCCCTCTAGGCTAGGATCCAGATCCAACAAGTGGTATCAGAGCTAGTTTAGTAGATCTAGCCTCGTTGACCATGGACCACATTGATAGTGCTTTTGCTGAGGGTCAGTCTATTTCACGTCCACCTAGATTTAATGGAGTAGACTATGCTTATTGGAAAAATCGTATGAGAATCTACTTGATTTCTATTGATTATAAAGCTTGGCAAATTGTTGAAAAAGGCTATAAATCACCTGTTATTAAAATTGAAAATACTGAAATGCCTAAACCCGATGATAAGTGGGATGATAATGATTGGAAGCTTTATTCTCTTAATGCTAAAGCCATGAATGCTCTTATTTGTGCATTAGATAAATCTGAATTCAATCGTATCTCACATTGTCTAACTGCGCAGGAAATATGGCATACTTTGGAGGTGACGCACGAGGGAACGTCATAGGTGAAGGAGTCTAGACTTGCACTTCTGAGCACGGAATACGAGGGATTTCGCATGCTACCATCAGAGACGATATCAGAAATGTTTGCGAGGTTCACCAACATTGTCTACAAGTCTAGTTCGCTCGGTAAGCCATATTCTAGCCTTGAGCAGGTGAGGAAGATATTAAGAGCTCTGCCAAGCTCTTTCAGGCCTAAAATCACTGCCATCCAAGAAGCGAAAGATTTGTCACAGATGAGGGTGGAGGACTTAATAGGTAATTTAATGTCCCACGAGCTTGAATTGCAAAATATTGATGAAAGGGAGAAACCTGAGGAAAAGGAGAAAGCTACCAAGCCACTTGCTCTGAAAGCTGACGAAAGTGAAGAAGATGATGATGACATAGCGCTAATGGTCAGAAATTTCAGAAAGTTTGTCCAGACCAAGCAAGGAAGAGCAGAAATGGCACCCAGGTTTAATCGCTCTAACTTTTTTCAGTCTTCTAAGCAAAATTATGATCAGAATACTACTAATAGAATGACTTGTTTTAAATGCAAGAAAAGAGGACATCGAATGAGGGATTGCCCACATGAGACAGCTCAGGTAGCTAAAGAAAAGGGAAAATCCAAGGTGCTTACTTGGGACATGGATAGCGAAGCTGAGAGCGAGGAGGAGGAACACGAAGCCCATTCATGCATGGCATTGATGGGAATACACACTGAGGTAACTTCTGGTAGTAAAACTGAACTCCTTACTCTTTGTAAAGAAATGCAAGATAAAATAGTAGAGCTTGAATCCACTATAGATGATTACCAAAATGAGAACTTTGAAATGCAACAATCTGAATATGAAATGTCTAAAGAGATTGAAAAACTCAAAATTGATATTGTTGCACGTGACTCTACTATTGATATTCTGAAAAAGGAAAAATCCAGTTTTAATGATGAAGCACCCTGTCTCTCTTGCCCTTCCTTGATGGATAATATTAGCATGCTTAAACTTGATTTGATTAAGCTCGAAACTGAAAAAGACTATGTTATTAGAGAGCTTAATGATAAATTCTGCATGTTGGATAATGATTTTAAAAGAAAAATGGTTGAATTTGAAAAGAAAGAAGAGGAAAACAAGAGAGCTTTTATAAGTAAATGCACATTGCTTGTGGAAGAAAATAAATTGTTGAAAACCAAAGTCTCTAATCTTGAATTGGCCATTAAGAAATTCTCTACGGGAAAACAATCGTTGGACACTATTTTAGAGAATCAATTATATGGCAATAATAGAAGAGGACTTGGTTTTGGTCTGAAAAACGTTGAAAAGCAAAAATTCAAGAAATTCCACAATGCACCGTCTATTGCGAAGAACTTATATGCAAAGTGCTTTACTTGTAATAGTGTAGGCCATACTTCATACTATTGTAAATTTAGGAACACTAAAATCAAGTTTAAACAAGTGTGGGTTCCTAAAACAATATTGGCTAACACTAGTGGACCTTGTTGGATTCCAAGGTCACACTTAACACCTTTCATGTAGGTGTGATGGAGTTTTGGCGAGGAGCGTTAAATTCAAGGTTTCATTCTTTTAGCTCCTTCGTCAAATAGCGACGAGAAGGTATAATTTCTATCCCTCTTTGCATTGCATTGCATACCTTCATAGATTTTTTGTGTGCTTGATTTATTTTGGTTTGTGTGCTTGCATGGATGATTTTTAATGTTTTTATTTCTGAAAAAAAAATTTGAAAAAAAAAATGTGTGCTTATTGAATCCTCTTTTGAATCTCTTGAGTGATATTGTATGAATGATCAATTCTATCCCTTGTAGAAGTCAATTCATTATTGTTGTAGCTACATGAACATGATGCTATTCTTTTTAGTAGCCATGACATGTCTCATAAGTTTCAAACTTGACTTCTACACCTACATTTGCACTTTCACGATATTTGACTTTTTAGTGCTTTTGGAGATTCTTTTGAAGAATAATGGAAAGTGAATGTAGGAATGATTAATTTCTGAAATTCCTAAGGGATATGATGTGTTTAGCCATGAATTAAAAGTGAGCACAAAAGAATTGAAAAATAAAAAAATTATGAAAATTGCTCCGTATGAAAAATGGATACACTTCATGGCTAAAACACAACCCACGAGTATCCAACTTGTGCTAAATGGGTAATCATTAGCGTTGGTGTATATAACTCGTCAAGCAATGCCACCCCGCATTTAAAAGTCCTTTTAGGCCATGTTTCGGGGTTCGGTAACTTGAACTCATCTTTGGTGAGGTGGGAAAAGTCAATCCTAGTGATATTCATGAAAAATGGAAAATGTGGATTGTTTTGGTTGATTTTCTGATATTGAATCTCCTCTTGCAGTTTATTGTCTATATCTTTTCACTTACACAAAGGTGAAGAAGTCTTGGTATGAAATTCTATGAACTTGACTTGTCTATTATTTGGAATGCTCATGCAAATTACGCGCTACTTCTGATAATAATTTATTTTTGCATGGGATATTTTTGTGACTTCATTGATCCACTTTTGGTGATTACAAAGGGGGAGAAAGAAAAGATTTTGACAACTTTGAGCTTTGATGTTGATATTATTTGTTGAAGGGGGAGCTTGAAATATACTTGAATACTTGTTGAAGGGGGAGCTTGAGAGAAGGGGGAGCATGCTATTGATTGTATTTGTTGTTAGTTTTAGTTTGTGCATGCCTTGATTGTATTTGTTGTTAGTTTTAGTTTGTGCATGCCATGTTGTGCATGAATATTCATCTCATGATTCATATTGCATTACACCCTTCAACACACTTCACACACTCTTTTCTATTGATCAAATCTTTTGTGGGTTTGTCATCACCAAAAGGGGGAGATTGTTGGGAGCAACGATCTAGGATCTTAGTTTGATGATGAAAAACGTGTCGGTATATCTAATGTGTGTGCCCAGTGTGTTTCAGGCTTGACGAAACAATATACTTTTGATATTGGGCGAAGTGCTATTCGTATAGCACATTGGGAGAGATGGAGGGTGTGCACAAGGAAGTTTGACTGGGTCAATGGAGAGAAAAGTGGACTTAGTCAAGTCATGAAAAGAGATGTGGACCAAGTCAAAATTGACTTAGGAGATTGGATTGATTCAAATCAATTAGATGGATTTGTGCATATCCTTCTCCTATTCAAATACCAAAGAGATCTATTCAAATCCTATATCTTTTCCTATTCCAATCTCATCCAATTTGAATTGCAAATCAAATCTCTTATTGATTGGGTCAAATCCCTAAGCGGTTGGCACAATCCTATTACCCGTGTCCTATAAATACCCATCTTCTAGGGTTGAAGCTTTAAGCGCGCGGCAATTAAATTGAGAGGGGCAATACAAAAATTATTGAAAGGCAATACTAAATTTTTGGTGCGGCATACATCAAAAATTAACTTGTGACAACAAAAATCCCTAACATTCTTTTCCATTGCCTCAAGCCAAATACCACAAAAAATAAAAAAAAATAATTAAAGCCGTAGCCCTCAAAACCAAAAACCAAAAATTCTTAGGCTCAGTTTCCCAAGCCAAAGTATGATGCTGATGCCCAATGGAGAGAAGCCGCTCGGGAACAACATCGTCGCCGTGAAGAGGACCCGGTTGCCGCTGCCCAAGTGAACGCCGGAGTCGTTGCTATCCGAGCACGAAGACATCGACGTCTTCGATTGTCGACATCAAATCAACCGAGCTGCCTTGCCACATCGTCGCCTGAGATCCGAGCCGTCGATCGAGGCAACAAAGCCTCGAGGAGATCGCAACAACGCAGTATTCTGAGGATCCCGCTGTCACCGTTCAAAGCTTGCCGTCGTGGGCTCGAAGCTGCAGTCGAAGACGACGCTGGAACCGGTCTTCGCCGTCGGTGTAGAGCGCTGCTCATCGCCAAGAAGCCGCCGACACCGTGCTCGTGTTGCTACTGCAAGAAGCTCGCCGGAGATCTCTGAGGCCGGGCCTGTGTGTCTTTGCCGTCAAGATCGAAGTCGGTGACGACGCGTTTCCGTTCGAAGAAGGAGAAGTCGCCGCCATCACTGTTAAACGCCGCTGCAGTCGGAGCGACACCGTACGCCAACGAAGAAGGAGAGATCGCCGGTAATCATCGCCAACAAGACGTCGCCATCCCGGTTCGAAGCCGTTGCCACCGCTGCATCTGAAGATCAGCAGCCCTCGGAGTCGCCTCGTCTGCCGAACATCGCCGTCGTCGTCCACTGCCGAAGAAGACGTTGCCGCTGCTCTCAACGAAGCTCTCTCCTGCATGCCCTAACGAGGTCGAAGAATGCTGACGTGGCGTTCGGTGTGCCATGTGATCGAAACGAAATTCTTTCGTTGCTGACGTATGCTGAGGAACCGACGGCTGAGATCTTCCCATCAGAGATCAATCGGGTGGCTGAGATCGCAAGGCAAGGTAATCGAACGGAGGAGCACAATTCCGCATGCTGACGTGGCAAGAGAAGATTATCAGGAGTTGCTGAGCGCACAGCCCACTTAATTATAAAGTTTGAATTGATTCGCTTTGCGCACCGACTATTTATTTATTAAAGAACTGCTGAGCGCACAGACCGAGAATTATAAGGATCTGAACTGAAACTGCTTTACGCACAGACCAGTGCATAACTTGACATCCAGGAGTCGGATTGAGACACCGTTTGCATCAGATTGGAGCTGACGACGTGCTGATTGACAGAGACGCCTACACGGACACAAACTGAGCATTTCTAAACCCTTAAACTCCTTTATTTGTGTCTTAGTGTAACGTTCTCTGTGGGGAAACTTTTACCTGCTTTTGGGGACTATTTTGGGACTTGTCTAGTTGGGACTAGACAAGTGGGACCCAGCTAGTTTGGGACTAGCTGGTAGAAAGCTTTGCTAGGATTGATAGTGAGAGGAAACACTGTGTGTGTGGTACTGAGAGTCCGGCGAGTGTAGAGACGTAGAGGGTGCTCTGAGCGTGCTCTAACTTGTGACTTTGTACCTATTGCACTATTCAATCTAGTATTAGCTTTGGGGGCTGGAGTAGGTCGTTGGGACGACCGAACCAGGGTAAATCTGCTGTGTACTCTGTGTTTGCTTTTCATTACTCTGGTTGTGCTTTTAACTGCGTGTGATTTCTCGTGGGTTGCACGAGAATTTTTTATTAGCCTATTCACCCCCCCTCTAGGCTAGGATCCAGATCCAACAGTTAACTCCTAAAGATCGGTTTGGGATCTCATCTCTCCTCCCAAATCCACCTGCAAGATTAAAAGGGTTACAACCCGGAGCCTCGTACATTACCTGATCTAGGATGTTGCGGGTCGCTTCCTTATAATTGGAGGGATGGGCTCCCCTCGGAGACGAAAGAGCGATTGTTAACCCCCATTCCGCTGTATTGGTGAGACGCGGGGGTTGCATTATGCGGGCTGATCTCTAGTCAATCTGCCCGCGGATCCCCCTGATCCCTTAGTAAGGTTGCGCCCCTAGTCGGCATCAGGGTCGGGTTTAGGGGCGGCAATTACTCATTTAAGAGCTATGTCTCTCTCAGGCTCTGGCATATCAAAGTTGCCAGAACACCGAGACTCTTGTCGACCCGATCCGAAAATTGGTTGAATTCCTTCCGAGTCACTTTAGGCTCCTTGGTGGCCCTCGCTGGCTGCTTCGACGGTGAGATGGAATCCGTGGCGTCCTCCACCTCAACATTATTCGCCTTTCGCTTCTTCTCTGGACATTCGATCGGTCCGGTGTTGATGGGTCCAGATGACATAGCTTTTCGTATGCTTCAGGATGTCGAGCTGGTTAACGTTTCCCACAGACGGTGCTAAACTGTTAAGGTAAAAAATGATCGAGACAGTTGTCAAGCTGACGTGGGCCCTTCGTACTGAGTCGGAGCCTCGTCAGCAAGTGAAGTGAGACCTAATGTTGGTAGAATCAGGGTCAGACGATTGATGTTGATTGGGATGCGGTGGTCGATCGACCCTCGAGCTGCGTGTATGTTGATGGATTGAGGCTGGGAAGCTCAGAAGCGACCCTCACAAGATATTGTAGCTCAGAGATCTACACCACAAAGAAACATCAGGGGGATCGGATCTGGGTCCCGACCCAAATCCCCTCCGATGCTTAAGTTTGTATGTGAACTTAAGAAAGAGAGGGAGCTTGGAGTAGCCGAGATCGACCCACGGAGGTTCGTATAAGGTCTGACGTCGCAAGCTATATAATGTAAGAAATATCAGCTGAAGAAGTAGAGTCTATGTATTAGATCTCGTATCTTGAGAATTGGAATCTTACTGTATTTATAGACCTCTTGGGTCTCCCCAGTGATGTTGGGGAGATAACGGTCCCTCATTATGGTGCCACGATCCTCACCCCTTAATAGGAGTGAATGTTGTCCACGTCCCCGCTAATTACAAGCTCGCCTTTATTCCCACATTCGAGTGAGGGGGATGCAACAGTCGACTGGCCAATGGGCTTTGACCGATTCGATATCGGGCTTCTCTTGTGGGCCTCGTGGGCCTTATTCATTCGTCGGCCGTGTCATCTCGAGTGTCGGTCCAATGATTCAACAGTTATCAAACAACACTTCATTTTCATGATCAATCGATGCCGAAGCCATGAATTCATGATAAAAAAAATTAGAGGACAAAGAGATGACTATGATATGCGTCAATATTTATAGACAAAGCATGTCCAACAACTAGTTTTTTCGAAAAAAATTAGTTTTATTAAAGATCTCTAACGGCTAATTTTTTAAATGTATGTAACGTTTAGTTTTTTTTAATGCATGTTAGGTTATTTTTTAAAATGCATGAAACGGTTATTTTTTTTCAAAACCTAAATTTTAATTTCTTTCTTTTGAAAATAGAGGTAAGATACCTCTATTTTTTTTAAAAAAAACACCACAAAGGGAGACTAACCTCCTCTATTTTTAAGTGGAATTATGAGATAACTGTTATGAATAGGCCCATGAGGCCCATTGGGTATCCGGTCCATCATTGAAAGCTATAAACATGAGGGTAGGGGGCTCTTAACCCCTTACACCTATTACTCTACTTTTCCCTTCACAACACGTTATCAGCACGATCACGCTCGTAGGAAAAGGCGACGAAGCTCGAGGAAGGAGATCCATCAACCGCTCAGTTTTAAGAAGATCGTAGTCTTCTCAACGGGGAGCGAAAAGGGCATCCTTTACCAACCGTCGTCTAGATTCCCTTGTCGAATCTAGAGGTAAATCTCAAAACTTTTAGATCTAAACTTGCATTTTCCGTAGATCTACATGATTTAAGATCAAAAAGTTTGAAAACACGGTAAAAATCACATTTTTATTTAGATCCGCATGTCTAAAAACAATAAAAATCGTATTTTTAAAAGGCCTGGATGTCTGAAAAATCCGTTTTTTCAACCCCCTTGATCCATATACCGCACGCCCAAAAGGGCGAAACGGCGGCACTTTACCAGCGTCGCCGGCGGCATAAACGTCGTGGCAGTCGGCCGCGGCCTGAAGCCACGGCCCCCAAGCCGCGGCGGCCGCGGCCGCGGCCCCAGGCTGCGGCAGCAGCGGCCCGCTGCCGCAGCGGCGGCCGCGCCCCTTTGCGCAGCCAGCCGTCGCGGCGGCCCGCCGCGAGCCCCCTAGGGTTTTTCCAAAACCCTAGCCCCCTAACGGGCTTAATTTTTAGGGGAGGCCCAATTAACCCTAATGGGTTGTTTTCATGGCCCAAAAGCCTGAAAATTAGCCTATTTACACATAATTTTTCTTTTTTTCATTTTTGGCCCCAAAAGCCCAAAATAATTAAAGAAATTTTAATTTCATAATAAGGGTTAAAGCAGAAAAATAATATATAAATGATATGGATCAAGGTAAAAAGTTTTTCAAAATATTTTTTAGCACGTCACACACTATTTAGATTATTTATTAATCTTTACATGCCTGTGAAATGATTATCTGTGTGGTTGTATATTCGTAATATACTATCTGCGTGGATGTACTATTAGGCTATGTTTTTAGGGATCAGCCAGGTTTCCGACACATGTACTTTTCTGCAATTTTTTCTTTTTGAGAGAAATTTGTAAGTGAGGCTATACATGTAAAAAGAAGCCGAAGGACACCAAAAGGAGCTGAAGTCGTCTGCACAAAGGAGAAAGGGGCTTCTCTTTGAAGTTTCCGAGTTGTATTTACTTTTTCATGCACTTTTTGATGTATTTCGGATTGTCTTTTTCTATTGGTGTCGGCTGGCTGATCCCCATAGTCCTAATTTATTTTCATTACTTATACATTAAATGCGTGGATGTTTATTTTCTTAAATAATTCACGTTATAAAAATGTTAAAAAGCATGCGTGGATGTTTATTTTCTTAAATAATTCACGTTATGAAAATGTTAAAAAGCATGCGTGGATGTTTATTTTATTAAATAATTCACGTTATGAAAATGTTAAAAATGCATGCGTGGATGTCTATTTTACACAGTTTAATAGTCCATGCTATTTTTATATTGCTAGATCGTTGGTTGACTCGGAAGGTAGCGCACGGGGCACGCCTTCCACTCCCAAGCGTAGGAGTGTCAATGCAATATAAAAATAACCGGTGAGTACCGGGTCGGATCACAGGGACAAGTCGTTCTACGTTCACAAAATTGATCAATAACGAAAAATAAAGTGTGTTACAACTACCTCAACTAACGGTGGAAGAGTGTGAGAAAAAGTGTGGTGAAAATTAAAAATCTAACCTAAGTGGCTAAGGGTGGAGAGCCGAATCGGCAAGTAACAAGGATGACTCATGTGGTGTGTGTGTGTGTGAATGAGGCCGTGGACGTGGAAATTCATCCCAAATATAACTCAATTGATCTCCCGGCTAAGGGAGCTCAATCGGAAAATACGGCATTTCATCGAATGTGTGTGGTGCAATAAGTAATGAATGAAACTCACATGAGTAATAATCAATTAAGCACATTAGAGAGGGTCCGCTAGGATTATCCTCTTCTTGGATTCCCCCTTAGGGTTCCAATAAACAAAGTTCTAGGGTTTCATACACAAATTAGACAATGAAATTGTGCTAGAGATGAAAACCACAACCCAACAACAACAAGCACAACAAAATCACACAAGATAGATTTCAGAAATTCATAATGAAAAGGAGAAGATTTTACTCAAATTCTATCATCCAATTACAATACAAAATCTAAATCAAATACACAATAGGTTGGAGAAATTACACCCAAGTGTCACTCCAAGATGAAAATCCCCCTCTCCCAAGTGCTCCTCCAAGCTTTAAGCTTCCTCAAGCTCCTCCCATGGCCTCCAAGCTCTTCTTCCCCCTCCAAAATTTAGCAAAAATAAGAACTAGGGCTGAAAAACCACCAAATTCGCAATATAACCCAAGCACAGCTTATCGGGTCTGTTTTTAAGTCAAACGGGTCGGATTCTGGCCCAAACCCGCAAGCAATGCCAAAATCTGCAGAAAATTTCAGCAACGTCACCCTGTCTTGCGAAAATTCTAGAAAAATCATCCGACCTCGGAATGACGTGTTCCAGGCGGTGATGGAACCGTAACAAAGTGTACAATAACAGAAAAATATCATTAGGCCAGGATATACACTGCAATGATAGCAGAATTCTTCACAAGAGAGGTAAAGTTGTAGAAATTTTCAGCACAGTCACACTGTCTTGCGAAAATTCTAGAAAAATCATCCGACCTCGGAATGATGTGTTCCAGGTGGCGATGGAACCGTAACAAAGTGTAAAATCACAGAAAAATATCATTAGGCCGGAATATATACTAGAATGATAGTAGAATTCTGCACAAGAGGGGAAAAGCTGAATTTCCAGAACCGAAATTTTCAACACCATCACCATGTCTTCCAAAAAATGCAGTAAATTGCTCCGACCTCCAAAATTTCTGGAAAAATATGCGTTGGAATCGGGACTTCATGAAATTTGACTGAAAAATAATAGGAGACTAAGATGAAGATGATAATAAGTTGTAAAAATTGTGTTTTATGCATATGTAAACGATAAGCTCCAAATTTAAGAGATATCAAAAATATGTATGAAACAAAGCTAAGATATGATTAATACATGCACAAAAAGCACCGAAATGGGGGGATAAATATACAATTTTTTACCCTGAATCAATCGTTTAATGGCCAGACTTGCGAATGTCGATTTCTCGGTCCTGAAGGCCGATGGGTCGAACTACTTGAGTTGGCAGTTGGACCTGAAGTTCCATCTGCGATCTCATGGGTTCAATCTGACACCCCCTGAGAAGGCAACAACATGTACTACCACAGCTGAAAAGGATGCTTCTAAAGAAGCACCTCATACAGAAGAAGTTTCCGATAAACTAAAGACGAAAGCCATTATCTATATCAGAAAACATTTAGACTCGACCCTGAAGGACGAGTATCTTACTTGAGAGGATCCTTACGAACTGTGGGACGCACTTGAGGAGAGGTACATGCATCAGATGGATGTCATACTCCCCCGTGCACAGTACCAGTGGACTCACCTCCGCATACAGGATTACAAATCCGTAGCGGAATACAACTCAGCACTTTTCCGTATCACCTCACGCCTAAAGTTGTGTGGTGAGATTGTGACTCAGAAAATGTTGCTGGAAAAGACGTTCACGTCTTTCCACGAGAAGGACATGATCTTCATGCAACAATACCGTGAGAGGAAGTTCACGAAGTACTCTGATATGCTTTTATGCCTGCTAATGGCTAAACAGAACAGAGATTTGTTGGTTGCCACTCACAACCTGCTCCATCCTGGCTCCGCCCCACTGCCACCTCCTGCAGAGGCACACTTCCAGTCTTCCCAGAAGAAGAAGATGGACAAGAAGGCTAAATTCCAGAAATGGAAAGAACAAAAGAAGCGGAAGAAGGCCACTCCTCAAGCTCCTCCTCAGAACCAGAAGTTCGTGGAAAAGAAGCAAAAGTGGACGTCAAAAGGTGGTACTCCCAAGAAAGACTAGGAGAATAAATGCTCCAAATGCGGAATGACGGGCCACTGGTCCAGAATCTGCCGCACCCAGAAACACTTACAGGACCTGTACCAGGCAAGCCTCAAGCCTCGCGCTGAGACAAACCTGATAGAGAGCGCAGCGTTGCCAGAGACCACATGAACTCCAAAAGATTTCATGGGAGACAACACTCTCTAGTTATGGACCATATAAACAATTTTTATTTACTAGCAATGTATCTTCCTTTTTTATGCATCGTATCTAGTTTTTATTCCATGTCGAACATTTTTGAGCATCTTAAATGAAAGTAGATTTCTTCTTTTCATATTATTTACTGCTTATATGTCTTTCTTAATATAGATATGGAATCAATTTGCCTAGTGGACAGTGCATCGACGCACTCGACCCTTCAAAACATAGACTACTTTACGAGCATAGGTAG
Source organism: Scilla litardierei (assembly GCA_030789695.1). Lineage (NCBI taxonomy): Eukaryota > Viridiplantae > Streptophyta > Magnoliopsida > Asparagales > Asparagaceae > Scilla > Scilla litardierei. Next base: position 24,562,117 of record CM061137.1, read on the forward strand.
CTACTCTAGTCCACTGATAACAATCTCAGGACCAGCTAATATAATCGAAGGATCAGGGGAAACAATCATATTGCTCCCCGGTAACACACTAATCACACTTAGAAATGCGTTATACTCCCCAAAATCAATCCGAAACCTCCTAAGCTTTAAAGATATCCGTTTAAACGGGTATCACTTAGAGACGGTCGAGGAAAATGAAAGGGAATACTTGCTTGTAACATCTCTTACAGATGGTTCAAAAATCATTATGGAACGTTTCAAGGGACTCCCCTCGGGACTCTACCAAACAAGTATTTAAACTCCAGAAACATTAATGGCGGAGCACCTGTAGTGCTCCCAAACACCAGAATTCCAACTCTGGCATAGTAGACTGGGACACCCTGGATCTGTTATGATGTACCGCATCATAAAAAGCTCAATGGGAATATATTTGAAGAACCTGAAGATTCTTCAAAAAGGTAAATTCACATGTCCACCCTGTTACAAGGGTAAACTAATCACGAGACCCTCCCCACTGAAAGTGGACCTGGAGTCTCCAAGCTCTCTGGAAAGAATCCACGAAGACATTTGTGGGCCTATACACCCATCAAGTGGTCCGTTCAGGTACTTTATGGTCCTGATAGACGCATCTACTGAGTGGTCACATGTGTGTTTAGTGTCCACCCGTAACCTAGCACTGTCTAAGCTTTTAGCTCAGATAATCAGGTTGCGGGCCCACTTCCCCGACTACTAGATAAAGAAACTTCGTCTGGACAATGCGGGGGAGTTTCCATCACAAGTCTTCCTAGAATATTGCCAAGCACATGTCATTGAAGTCGAACATCCTGTAGCGCATGTTCACACCCAAAACGGGTTAGCAGAATCTCTAATTAAGAGACTGCAACAGATTGCTCGTCAATTATTACCTCAATCCCAGTTGCCAGTGAATGCATGGGGTCATGCAATTTTGCATGCTGCATCTTTAATAAAATTAAGACATTATGGAGGTCAGTCATCTTCTCCAATGCAACTAGCACTTGGAGCCCCACCAATTGTTTCACACTTGAGAATATTTGGTTGTGCAGTATACGTCCCCATAGCACCACCACACAGGACAAAGATGGGTCCACAATGTCGCCTATGCATTTATGTTGGGTTTGGCACCCCCTCCATAATAAGATTCATAGAACCCCTTACGGGAGACGTTTTCAAGGCACGTCTAGAAGACTGTGGATTTGATGAAACATCATTCCCAAGAATAGGCTCACAAACAAAGAAGCCCGAAGCTTCAGACTGTATCACTTGGGATACAAAGACATTATGTCACTTTGATCCGCCCACAAGCCAGTGTGAGGAGGAGGTCATGAATATTCTCCATATCCAAAAAACTGTCCATCTCTTGCCGGACAAATTTACTAACAACCAGAAGATTGTCAGATCACACGTCCCTGCTGCTAACACTCCAGCTAGGATTGGCATACCGCAACATGGATGCAATCCGCCTGCAGCAGAAATGGTTGGACTACTTAAAAAGAGAGGACGACCACCGAGATCCAAGGACCAAGTCCCTAGAAAGAGTAGGACCATTGGCAATGGTAAAACAATACCACCACAGGATGCTATTATCAGCCCTACTACCCCATCTCTCCCAAACTCTCGAACAGAGGAAAAACCGGGAGAAAATGAAGTTTCGATACACTATGTACGAACTGGGGAGTATTGGGACAGAAAGAGCACAACCATAGATGACACATTTGCGTGTAATATTGCCATCAACGTCGCGTACTGCGACGATGATATTGAACCACGCTCTCTGACAGAATGTCAAAGCAGAGATGATTGGTCAAAGTGGAAAACGACAATAGGAGTGGAGTTGGATTCACTCACCAAACGCAAGGTCTTCGGACCTATAGTCCAGACACCAAAAGGTGTAAAACCTGTGGGTTATAAATGGGTATTTATTAGAAAACGAAATGAACAAAATGAGATCGTTCGCTACAAAGCAAGGCTTGTAGCGCTGGGTTTTACCCAACTTCCAGGGGTGGATTTTGAAGCCACATACTCCCCGGTCATGGACGCGATCACCTTCCGATTCCTCATTGGCTTAACAGCCCAAGAGGGTTTAGATATGCAGCTTATAGACGTCGTGACTGCATACCTATATAGCAACCTAGACCGAGACATCTATATGAGATTGCCTGACGGTTATTCTTTGCCTGCAGCACTAAAAGAGAGAAAACGTGACATCTACTCAGTGAAACTGCAAAGATCATTGTATGGTCTAAAACAATCTGGAAGGATGTAGTATAACAGACTGAGCGACTTCTTTGCAAAACAAGGATTTACGAATGACCCAGTCTGTCCTGGCATTTTTATAAGAGCAAAGGCAACAGGATTTGTCATTATAGCCGTCTATGTGGACGACTTGAACCTCATCGGATCTCCTGAAGAGATCGCCGAGATTTCTAGAAGTTTGACAAAAACCTTCGAGATGAAAAACCTCGAAAAGTCAAAATTCTGTTTAGGTCTTCAAATAGAGCATCTTAACGATGGGATCCTGTTACATCAGTCAACTTTCACACCGGACTTGTTGAAAAAGTTCCAAATGGATACGTGCCACCCTCTCAGCACCCCAATGGTCGTCAGATCATTGGATGTGCATAAAGACCCTTTCCGGCCGCTGGAAGAGGGGGAGGAAGTACTAGGCCCTGAAGTGCCTTATCTAAGTGCTATCGGTGCACTCCTTTACCTGACTAACTACACTTGCCCTGACATAGCATTTGCAGTCAATTTACTAGCCAGATATAATGCTGCACCTACACAGCGGCACTGGGCCGGAGTTAAGCATCTTCTGCGCTACCTCCAAGGGTCCATAGACTTGGGTCTATTCTACAGGAAAGGTGCATCAACTGGTTTAGTTGGTTATACTGATGCAGGTTACAGGTCCGATCCTCATACAGAGAAGTCTCAGACCGGATACATGTTTACCTATGGCGGCACTGCCATATCCTGGAGATCTGTAAAGCAGATCATGACAACCGTCTCATCCACTCACTCAAAACTTCTAGCGATCAATGAAGCAAGCAAGGAGAGTTTCTGGCTACGCTATGTGATCCAGCACATCCTCACCTCCACCGGCCTGATGACCGGCGTCCTTGCGCCTACTCCACTCCATGAAGACAATGCAACATGTATAGCCTAGCTACAGGACGACTACATCAAAGGCGAAAAGACGAAGCAAATCTCCCCCAAGTTTTTCTGGACGCACGATCTTCAGAAGCAAAAGCAGATTGAGGTACAGAAGATCCAATCATATAATAACTTGGCGGATTTGCTTACCAAATCCCTGCCCACTAGTATCTTTGAGAAACTTGTATACAGGATCGAGATGAGGAGAGTGAGGAAATGTAAACTGGGTCAGGATGAGAGGACTATGAACACATAGATACATAGGAGACTGATGTATAGATTCATAGGCAATCTGCAAGCCTGAAGCTTGGTCAGATGAGGGGGAGTCAACTGTAGAGTTGTACTCTTTTCTCTTGGCTACAGGTTTTTTCCCATAGGGTTTTCCATAGTCAAGGTTTTGACGAGGCAACCTCGTTGACTCTGGATCCTGACGTATTCACCCCTAGACGCATCCCTAAAACAGGGGAAGTTATGGATTAACTGTACTTTATTTAACAAGGCAGTTATCCTAACTCGGATCATGAAGAATCCACCTCTTATTCAATGTTGGTTGGATAAGGGGAAGTGTTATGAATAGGCCCATAAGGCCCATTGGGTATCCGGCCCATCATTGAAAGCTATACATATGAGTATAGGTGGGTTCTTAACCTCTTACATCTATTACTCTATTTTCCCCTTCACAACAATAACAAAATTGAGGTTGCAATAATCATACGTCCGCTTTAAAAAAAAGTTGATGCAAGTCTACCTCCGTTGCCAAACATGGCCGAATTTTCACTTGAATGCGTATAAAGTGGTCTGTGTGTACATCAATTTGGTCCGTGCGCATAACAACTCCCAAAGCAAAAATCGGTCATCCCACTCTCAACTTGCCAAACAAACCTTCGAAAGGGGGGGAGAAGCCAAATCAACACTGCCAGCTACGCGTCCACGCAGCACTCCCACTGAGATCCTTCCCATCAGGTTCTTCACAGTCACACCGTAAAACCCTCATCTCCCTCTACCTCTACCTCTACCTCTCCCTCTCCCTCGCTCTCTCCGCTGCCATAGCAGTAGCAGCCATGTCTATCTCATCCACAATCTCCCACCCAAAACCATTCGCGTTCCTCAATCACCAAACCCTAGCTTCAAACCCCCACAAACCCATAGCTTTTCCCTCAAAAAACACTCGAACCTCCTCCATCGTTACCAAATGCTCCGCCAATCGCCGGCCGGCCTACATCCCCAACCGCATCGATGACATCAACTACGTCCGAATATTCGACACCACCCTCCGCGACGGCGAGCAGTCCCCCGGCGCCACCATGACATCCGCCGAGAAGCTCGCCGTAGCCCGCCATCTCGCACGCCTCGGCGTCGACATCATCGAGGCAGGGTTCCCCGCTTCCTCCCCCGACGACCTCGAGGCCGTTAGATCCATCGCCATGGAGGTCGGAAACATGAAGGAAGACGACACCACTGGATACGTTCCCGTCATCTGCGGCCTCTCGAGGTGCTACAAGGGGGACATTGACAAGGCGTGGGAAGCCGTGAGGTTCGCCCAGCGGCCGAGGATACATACGTTCATCGCGACCAGTGATATTCATCTGGAGCATAAGCTGAGAAAGAGCAGGGAGGAGGTGGCCAGGATCGCGAGGGAGATGGTGGCATACGCCAGGAGCTTGGGGTGCATCGACATTGAATTCAGCCCTGAAGATGCCGGAAGGTATATATAAAAAATGAAAAATTTGAGGCTTAGGCATTGAAAGTCAACAATTTTGATTTGATAGATAATAGATTGGACTAATTGTAATTGGGATGCGGATTGATTCTGTTTATCCTTATCATGCAACCCGTACATGGTATGAAGCAAAATGATAATCCATCACTTACATCTACAGGTCTGACAGAGAATTTCTTTATCGAATACTCGAGGAAGTTATCACGGTGGGTGCAACAACCCTCAACATTCCTGACACAGTAGGTTATACTCTTCCTTCCGAGTTTGGTCAGTTGATCGCAGATATAAAAGCAAACACACGTGGCATAGAGAATGCTATAATCTCGACACATTGCCAGAATGATCTTGGCCTTGCAACAGCTAACACATTAGCGGTACTAACTTTGTTTACATTGCATTTGATTGCTTCAACAAGTTCTGGACATGTGTGTATGCTAATTTCTGGGTGCTTTAATTTCAGGGCGCTTTTGCTGGGGCAAGGCAATTAGAGGTCACTGTCAATGGTATTGGTGAAAGAGCTGGAAATGCTTCTTTGGAAGAGGTATGAGGCAGGTTTTATTTATGCTGGTATGGACTTGCATAGCATACATTTCAAGTACTATTTAAAAATACTGTCTCACATGTGATGTGCGATAAAAAAGGTTTCCAGTATGTAATCAATGAACCTGATAATCAATTGTATCTATAATTGTTGAGTGAGGAAATATGGAACTGGGTTAAAAAATCATGCCAAGGAAAGAGTAATATCATGAGGGCATCTATCTAGGAAGTCCTTGGTTCGGTATTACAATACATGGATAGTGTTTTACAAAGTGACGGCGTCAAGATTGAAGTGTTATAAACTGCCTAATGATGTGCTTTGAGGCATTAGTCACAATACCAAATTTGTTTATTTATACAGTTTTTAAATAGTATGGGAACATAATAAATTATTGACCTTGCTTCAAATATGCACTATTCTTGCGGTTTTACTTCTATTTTGATCAATTTATATATATTTGAATCGGCTATATAAGAATGAACCAATATATGTAGCATTGACACAACTGTTATGAAGCCATGCAGTATCAAACATGCGTGCCCCATTGTATTTTGTAGAACTTTCTGCTTATTGGCTTGCCCTATGCATTTTTAGAATCTGCTGTGTATTTGGCGACTACATTGGGCATCCGTATCCGTGCAATATAGGACCAAATTCTGGCCTATTTTAAGAACCACAGATCTAATTTAGAAGTTGAAAACAACGTGAGGCGGACCCTCTAGATGTTGATGCAGATACACCATGGTTCTATACACCATGGTTCTGACGGCCTTATGCATTTACATTGGGGGTTTCTCAAAGAAACAAGATGCCTCAAGATGGTGCCTCTATCGCACAATTTAAAACACATACAAATATAGAAACCAACGCGCATAACTTTTTTGTTCTATATGAGCTAGGACCAATAATACCCGAAATCACTAAACGAAAATGCTAAACGTCCACTCATTTCACATTCCAGATCACACATTCCAAATTATGGTACATTAGCGATTTAGAACGGTAAAATCATCATTCCAATTATTTAATAAGGTTTTAAAGCCAAACAAAGATCATATGGTCCAAGATTAGGTACCTCTTTATTAAATTTCACAATATAACCTATTTTGTACGCATACCAATGTGTATAATCATACAAGAGCTCTATAACAATATTTTAAAAAATTATTTCTTATTCACAATAAATGTATTTGTCTTTACTAAACATCCGATGAAGCCTAGCCCCACGGCCTATGTTTTAAATTTGTAACATTTGACAACCTTTTTTGAATTTTAGGGCTGACTAGGATACGATAAAGAGTGACTGAGATTTGATCTTGGTAAATCAATGGTTGAGATTGGATTTTGTGAAAATTTTAGTGGGAAAACTTAAATTTGGGGGGGAAGTGAATTGGGAACCAAAACTTTGAAATTAAAACTGTATTGGGAAAGATTGTGGAGATTAAATTTTGGGGGGAAAAGTGTCTTGGGAAAGATTGTGGAGAAAATGATCCATTACATTAAACAAAGTAAAATAATTAGCGTAAAAAAATTTAGCGGAACAACAAACTAGTGTAAAAAATTTAAGTTAATACTGTCACCGAAAAATACCCTAAGGTTTGTTGTTCCGCGTCGAAGGTCACCGCTAAATTTTTTAACGCTAATTTGTTGTTCCGCGTCAAAGGCGACCTCGTCGAATTTGTTGTTCCGCGCCGAATGCGCTCGCGCGTTGTTTCACGCCAACAAACAGCGCCCTCGTAATTTTTTTATGCTAATTTGTTGTTCCGCGCTAAAGACGCCCTCGCCAAATTTGTTGTTCCGCGCCGAATGCGCTCATGCATTGTTCCGCGCCGAATTTGTTGTTCTGCTAAATTTTTACGCCGAATTTGTTGTTACGCGTCGAAGGCGCCCGCGTCGAATTTGTTGTTACGCGGCGAAGGCGCCCGCGTAGAATTTGTTGTTCCGCTTCGAAGGCGCCCACACCGAATTTGTTGTTCTGCATCGAAGGCGCTCGTGTGTTGTTTCGTGTCGAAGACGCCCACGCCGAATTTGTTGTTCCACGCTGAAGGTACCCGCGCCATATTTGTTGTTCCGCGTCGAAGGTGCCCGTGTCGCTAAATTTTTTAAACTAATATGTTGTTTTTTTAAATTTTGGATGTGGAAATAATATTTTTGGGGAACAAAAATTTCGCGGGGAAAAATCTTAATTGAACCGTGCCTTTGAGCATGGGTTATGACTAGTTTATGTATATTTTAACCATTAATTTTATCCATGGTTTAAGGTTTCGCCCGATACCCTTTGGTATCGGGCGTTTCGTCTCGGTCTCGACGCAGACCGAGACGAAACAACGTGCTACTTCTCGGTTTCGGCCGGAACGGTGCCGTTCCGGTCGGTTTCGGCCGAAACCGGCCGGAACGACACCGTTCCGGCCGAAACGAAATGGGAAAACGAAAAAAACTGCAGTAAACCCGATGAAAACCAAAATTGAAGTAAAAAAAAGAAATATAAAAATAAAATAAAAGAGGAGAGAGAGAGAGGCCTACCTCTTCCACCCCGCCGCCGGTGTCCTCGTCGCCGCCGTCCTCGTCTTCTTTTCCTTCGTCCCCCGTCGCCTCGTCGTCGTCCCTTCTTTTCATTCGCCGCCGCATGCAAAAGAGAAACGGGGGAAAGAGAAACGGGGGAAAGAGGTATACACAGTACACATTAGCCCTCATCGCACTAATAAATGTGTGCTACTCAAACTACACATTTTGCTAATTATACTATATTTATTTACAACTTTCTCATTGAAATGGCAAACTTGTAAATAAATGATGTATATTTAGTAAGATGTGTAATGTGAGTAGCACTGATATTTTTTCGGGCTTCCTATGCACACAGACTTCTTTGCTATGCACACGGACCACTTTGCTTTTGGTTTTGGGGCGTGCTATGCGCACAGACCTTTGTGCTATGCAAATAGACCTCTTTGCTCGGTCAACAAACCTACATATGGGGCTTCCTCATGATGCAGCCTGCAAACAACATGTTTAGCAATACAAATTTAGTTAGTATTTGATATATGATATTGCTAACTGTGTATTCAAATGATGTATGTATTTTTATGTATTAAAAGTATTATACCTTAATATATAGAAAACCTATCCAAAATAACAATACGGACGATACCGAAACTTGCGTCCGAAACCAACGAAACGGACGATACCGATACCGAAACCTAAATTTTAGGAAGAGCGATACCGAGACCGAAACCGAGACCTAAAACCTTGATTTTATCAAATGCTTTGTCCATGGTCCTCACTCATGTTCCAATTGGCACATGCTCATTGATTGTAGTATAGTATTGAGAACTCGGTTTCGGTCCCGTCGACCAGTTTCGCTGTTTTCAGTTGAAGTTTTGGTTTTGGTTTCGGTTTATCTGTAATTTTTGTATATATTCATATGTATAAAAATTTTAATATTGTATATAAATTTATTAAAGTTTTATTACACTAGCTTATCTATGCAAATGCGACTGTTGAGGGGTAAGCTGTTATTTAACAGTCAAACCTGTTTGGGATATAGACACTTTTAATGGGCAAACCGTATAATGGGTTGAACTGGATCCATTTAACTTTCTTTATATGCCCATCTACTGCTTCATTTTCAATCGTCTTGATTCCTTGTCTAGCCTCTAGCAGCGATGATACTGGCTTTGGGCAAAGCTAGCGATGCTGCTGGCTTTAGGCGATTGTGACTCTCCAGGTTAGTGCATGCTCTCTCCCTTGTTCTTCTTTTTTTTCCTTCTCTGGGGGTTTCGAAATTTTGATTTTAGGGCTTTTGGGGTTCTTTTCTGAAATTTCTGACATTGTTCTCCCCCTCCATCCTTGTTCTTCTGCTTCCTCCTCCTTCGATCAATGGTTTCGATTATAATGTTCTTTTTTATTTTTTGGCAAAATCATTGGAATTTTCTTTACTTTCTTTAGGGCTTTTGATTAATTTGTGGTAAATAATTTATTTTGATGGCTGTTATAGGGGTTTAAGGGGTTTTGACTGGGTTTGTCCTAAACCGAGACTTCGTTTTGTACCGTACCTATGCAAAACCGATACGAACGGCTGAAACGTAACATATTCGGCTAAAACGTAATGGTTTCGGTTGAAACCTCGTACCATTTGTACTACACTAGTATTGAACATCAGCGTAGCAAGCATTTACAATCTTGTTAATATACTTTATAAATAAACAGAAATATTTCACATATATCAGAAGCATTCAAACTCTAGCATATGTTTTGTCTTTGTGAGAAAAAGGATTTTGACTTCTATTTGATGTAACTGGCATTTTTGTTATCCTTGCAATAATGCAATTTCAACAATAGCAACAGCATCAACATGAAAAAAAGGCTTGGGCTCGGTTAAATTATCCATTGTCCCATTAAGGTCTCATCTATTGCATTAGCTACTACCATATTATTTTTGGTTTTAGTTATTTTAATCTATGGTCATTATGTTTATCTCTACTATCACCATACTACCAGTCTCTCGTATCTTTTAGATGCTGTATCCATTGGTCTGTTTTGGATATGTTCAAACTGTTTCAAATGGTTCTCCCTCATTTTGTGCTCAGTGAAGCTGTTTATCACTGCATACAGATGCACTGATTTCTTTTGTCGCATGCTTCAGTATACATTCAGTCATCTATACCTTAGCTAGTGTTTCCACTACTCGCTTTTTTGAGCAATCATCTATACTATATATACTTGTGATTATTTTACAAGTTGCCTTTTAGATGAGATTTTAACATTACAGTTTTAAGGAGTCTGATGCTGGTTTTCACACAGCTGGGTAATGTACGTAATATAGCATGCATTTTTTTGTCTTTTACCGAGGATTGGAGTGATATTATTATTATTTAGGTCAAAAACAGTACTGAAAGTTATGGAGGTGCCTTGTCGGCATGACCTGATAGAACATCCTCAACAGAAATCATTATTAGCAGATGATAGCTTTCCATGCCATGCATTACCAATCAACAATTTTATATAAGATAGGTTACATTCGATGTATCTTTGTTGATTTTACCTTGCCAAGATGTCAAACAAATATATAATGATTTGTCTTGGTCAGCTAAATGGGGTAGGCATCTGTTAGTCCTGTAGTATTCTTTATGAAATATACTGTTAGGATCCAAAATAAAAAGACAATTTTTATAGATAAATCAAAGCTAGAACAAGATAAATGAGGGCAAAAGAGGTGCGCTCTCCTCCTAAGACGCCGAAGAGGACGTCCACACTCGTTTAATCTAAGATCTACTCCTAAAGACGCTCAATAGAAATATCCAATATCAAGCATAAAAATCACAATTGACGGCTAGCCCTATAAATAAAAGAAACTAGGGTTCTTAGGGTGAAGGGGCGTGCACGCATAAGGAAAGGGAGGGGCCGGCGACCACTAATGGGCCTGACCCATGTGTAGACCCGCACGGGTTTATCAATACTTCCCCCCGAAGAACCACATTGTCCTCAAGGTGGTGTAAGTCCTGGCGGTACTACTCCGAGTGGGAGTCGTCCTCCCCTCCGAACCGTTCGTCCTCCACGTCATCTTTCTCGTCGGCTTCCGCTATCAACACTTGCAGCTTTCGATCCACACAGCGGTGTCCGGGAGTGAAGCGCTCGTCGCATCTGAAACAGAGCCCTTTTTACCTTTTCTCCATCATCTCTGCATCGGTCATCCTTCGGAATGAGCCCCCAGCCGGAGGTGGATTAGTCTGCTCACCCGTCTTCTCAAGACCTGCCGGAACTGTCTCAGTAGTGACCCTTGCTCCACCTGTTCCAGTCGTGGTGCCCCGTCGTAACTACCCACTGTAGCTGCTCCCCGCATCTCCTATTCTCAGTGCGGGAGTCCTCCACCATCTGAGCCATCTCGATGACCTCTGAAAGCCCCCGAGGCTTGTATGGCCTCACCGCAGCTCAAAGACTAGGTCGCAACCCCTTCAAAAAGGTGCCCTCTAGCGACTCGTCCGATACCCCATGAACTCGCCCTGCTAGTGTCTCAAATCTCTCGATGTACTCCCGCACGGGCCCCTCCTGCCTGAGGGCAAACAGCTGCTCGTGTAGGTTCCCCAAGCGGGGGTCTCGAAACTTCTCCAGAACCAAGCCTTTCAGCTCCGCCCAGCTCCGGATCTGCTGCCTCCTCTCCTTCTACTGGAAACACCCTAAAGCTCTCCCCTCCATGCAGATGGCCGCCGCCTCCAGCTTCTGCACCTCAGTCATGTGATGCGTCGTGAAATACCTCTCCGCTGTGAACAACCAGGCGTGTGGATCCTCCCCAGAAAAGATCGGCATCTTCAGCTTCCGAACTTCGCAATCTCTTCCAAAGTGCCCCTGCTCGGGCCTTCCCTCCTCTCGGTGATGTGGACAGTAATGCTGCCTCCTCTCGTCCTGAGTCTCATACCGCCTATGTGGCACTCCTCCGCGGCCCCCATAGTCTCCTCGGTAATCCTCTCGACGGCCCTCGAAATCGTCCCAACCTGCGTCATCGCCGAACTCCGCCTCGTAGCCACTCTCGCCGTCATAATAATGGTCTCTCCCGCGTCCGTCTCCGTACAAGGGGTCCTTCGCTACTGGACGCCGCCCCGAAGGGTCGAATAACCCTCCTAAAAACTGGCCACGACCATCATCTACTGCTGTCCGTTGTCCGTGGGGCTCCAAAAACCCACCTGGAGGCTGGCCGTACGCGTCCTCCCCCTGGTGGCAGCCAGGGGGGCTCCCACCCCCTATATGCTGCAGGCGGGGCTTGCCGGAGCCCTGGCAGGGCCGGCGGGCCCTGCCGGCCACCGGGCAGGGCCGATGAGCCCTGCCGGAGGTCCGACAGGGTTGCCGGACCCGGGCGGGGGCCGTCAGGGCCTGGCCAGTCCTGCCGGATCCAGTGCTGGGCAGGGGAGCCTCCCCCGCCTCCGTCGCATGGCGGCCGCCCCCCGAAAGGGTTTTGGGGGGCCGGTCGCCCCTCCTCGCCTTCGTGCGCTGTCCGAAAGGGGCGGCTAGGGCCGCCGCCCCCCTTTGATGCTCCACCGCGTTGCGCCGCACCTCCTCGCGATAATCCACCTTCCATGGCTCTTCGTCTTCGTTCTCGTCCAATTCCTCCACCAAAAGGGTTGATTTTGGGTCAAAATCTCCTCTTTTTTCCTTCTCTTTCTTCAAAGGTGCCGCCTTTGGTGCCGGATTAGGGTTCCCATCCTCTTTGTTGTTCGTCGTCAATTGATTTAGGGTTGCCATCATTTGCGCGAATTGTTCGTCGTGCTTTGCTTGATTTGCCGTTAATTGGTTGATGGAAGCCGTCAACTTGGCCATGGATTCATCGTTTTGCCGCCAACGATTTCTTGATCCCGTCGATTTCGCTCGTGAACTTTGCCTCCAAAGCTTCGATTTTGTCGTGCGATCTTGTCGTAGCCACCATGGATCGTTACGTGCTCTGATACCAAAATGTTAGGATCCAAAATAAAAAGACAATTTTTATAGATAAATCAAAGCTAGAACAAAATAAATGAGCGCAAAAGAGGTGCGCTCTCCTCCCAAGACGCCGAAGATGACGTCCGCACTCGTTTAATCTAAGATCTACTCCTAAAGACGCTCAATAGAAATATCCAATATCAAGCATAAAACTCACAATTGACGGCTAGCTCTATAAATAAAAGAAACTAGGGTTTCTAGGGTGAAGAGGCGCGCGCATACGGAAAGGGAGGGGGCCGGCGACGACTAATGGGCCTGACCCATGTGTAGACCCGCACGGGTCTATCATATACATATGCCAACAGGACATGTATCTTGAATCCTTACATTAGATTTCCTGCCCTTGGGTTCTTTCATCAGTTCAAATAGCCTACATGGCGAAAGTTTTAAGTCACTCCACATAGACTTATGTCTGGATGGTCAATGAGTAAATGTTGACCGTGATCATACTGTATGATCTTTAGGTCGTGCAAGTTTACATTGAGAAAGGCAACGTTGTGTTGCAAAATGAGACATGCAAGGAAAATTATATGGAAGACTTTATTATGCACAGTGGAAAGTAGCTTAGCTGATTGAGGAGTTCAAACTTTGAACACTGAAACTTGCTCGATTTGTGCTTGATTTGAGAAATATGGCATGTCTGACAGGACTATGATATGATAATCTTGAGATTAGAGTGATGTCATTCTGGAATTTGACACCAAGTTGATGACCAGCACATTACTGATCATCGGGCTTGTGATTGATTGATATGTTGATATGTGACATCGTCAAGGAAATAACTGAGATGATCTAGGAATCAGACATGATCTGATCTGGAATTTGTTGCATCTGATAGTTGACAGCGAGGTCTACAAACTGCAGCCTGTGATCTGTTCCCTGAATCTTCATATTATTCTTTATTTTTTCTTTTTATTTCATGTAGTAAGTTTGTGAAAGAGAAAAGTTGTTCGAGTCTATCAGTATTTAGACCCCGTCCAAGAAAGGTTTGGCTTATATTGTGAACATTGCTGCTACACCTGTATCTAGCTAAATCTGGTTATATCCAGAATAGTTACAAGAGAAGAAGGTTGTTGCCGAGTAAAACAGTTTACTGGATTCTCCCCATTTAGGCCATAATTCTCACATTCTCTCCATTCTTGGATTGCTTACCTTTCATAGCCATATTTATATATGCATATTTTTCGTTGGGTTTGGGCCTGTAAGTTAGACTCAGCATATATCAACAAAAGGTCAATCTGATTCTGCTCTGCTTCCAGCCTAGTTAATATAATTAAATTAGTATGCAATTTAAATGCTATGTTTTTGAACTAAAAGAATAGTTACTTCCATACGTAAGTGGGTAATGAATTTGCAGTCCCCCTTCCCCTCACTCTCTCCAATAGAAACTTATATATAGTAAATAAACATGCATGTGATTTGCAAATGCGTCATAGATATGTATCTAAAATAACTCTGATTTGATTTGATTTGATTTTGTTCATCCTGATCTATGCACGTTGGCAGTATAAGGATAAACAAACAAGATTTAAGACACATTTCTTGGTGCATTCCATAATAGCAAAATTTAATTATTATTGTTTGGCTGAAACAAAGGTATTTTTGAAAGCACTTCATACTTGATCTGCTCATTTGCCATCGATGAAGGGAAATTATATTGCATACCAATGTTTTTTATTATTCACTTTCTTGGTCAATCTCACAACATTTGGGAAAACAATGTTTGTGTTCTGCCAGTATGAAGGAGCGAATTTTTTGCCAGTCAAGAATAATCAAGAAATAATCACTGAGCTGTGTGATTTCTTGAGTGCTCATGTTTTATTAACCCTGTTAATTTGGTCTTCCAAGTCTTGTAGATCTTGTATATGCCCTTTTAAGTTTCTAATTGCAACTTTATAAACTTGAGGGTTATTAAGTACTAGTTTTAGTTGTAAAAGCTTTCTACTTTTTGTAGGTTGTAATGGCCATACAATGCCGCAAGGAACAATTAGCAGGGCTTTACACCGGGATCAACACGAAACATATTTCTATGGCTAGTAAGATGGTAAGCTTACCTATTGCTGTGTGAGACTGTTTGAATTGTTACTTCTTGCATGCTTCCGTATAAATAAATATTTGATTGTTTATTTAGGTTGCAGAATATACTGGCTTGCACGTGCAACCACATAAAGCTATTGTTGGAGCCAACGCTTTTGCTCATGAAAGTGGCATTCACCAGGTAATTCAGTTTTTCTAGTAATTCAGAAAATCAAGATTTAACACATTGACAAATATATGCAAAAAATTTACTTAATTTGGCACGAAAAAATATTATTTAAGACAAAATTATTTATTATGTTGCATCAGGTGGCAAGAAGTGTGAAACATAATACTTATCTATAGTTGAGAATGGTCCCGTGCCCACTTGAGGCCGGTTGGTCTCGGCTGAGCAAACCATGGCTTGGGTTTTGCCTACATAACCAACCAAGGGCCTGGGCAGGTATGGTAGTTTGGCCCGCATCCAGCTTGCTATGGGGAAGCCCATTTTACAACCAGCCAGAATTTGGCATGAAGGCTGGCTCAATGTTTAGAGTGAAATTTGGGATTTTTGCAGCTCTTGAAACATGAAATGTGGTCCAAGGAAAATTTGAACTATCATATAATCCTGACTACTTCTCTCGTACTAATGCTATAAGCAGAACCTTATGTTGCTTCATGCATTTGTACAAATACAAACCCTTCACACAACCTAACCCCCACCCCAAAAAAATCCAACCCCAATAAAACAGAGCAATATTTCAAAAAAAAAATAAAAACCCTATTACGGATGTGCATTTTGATGTTCAGATCTACCCCAAAGCCCACTTAATTTCATGTTTAGCTTTGGCATGTGGGTGTCAAAGAACAGCCTGGCCCATTTTATCCCTATACTTCGCACAATTTTTTTAACCAAGTCAACACTATTGTTCTATGATAAGTTACGAAAAACATTCCTTAAGTTGGTAGACAGAAAGTCACTCGTAACATTAGCTATTTTCTGTAGGTAGATTATTGTTTATTTTAGCTGGATGCACAGAGCATGAAATGTAATATGCCAGATATTACTTTCATCAAGAATATATGATGACTCAACAATTGGCTTGTCTAACGTGTTTATCTGCTCAGATGGAAAATGATTTTCTCTCTCTCTTCTGATTGAAGTAGTTTTATCTTCTTGTGACATCTAACAGTCTTTAGATAAAACTCTTTGATCTCCATCATTACTTGCCAATTGCTGATGCTTTACTTTGCATAACATTATGGCAACCATGTTTCAGATGGCGACAGTTAATTTCTAATCATTTGTGCTCACAGTAAAATTCTCAACATGAAATTGCAGGACGGAATGCTTAAGTTTAAAGGGACTTATGAAATTATGTCTCCTGATGATATTGGACTGACTCGGTCCAATGAATCTGGTATTGTGCTTGGAAAGCTAAGGTACAAAGTGTTTCTATTGATGTCCATTAAATCTTACTTGCCTTTCTAATAGCTTGAAACATGAACAATGTACGTGTCATACTTCCGAACAAAATTAATCATTTACTGATGAATATAAAATGATAGAAATTAACTTAAATGGAGTGCTATTGCACGGCTTAGTGTTAAATTTGAACAGAAGGATTTAGCTCCAAATCCTTCAGGAAGTGGCCAAATAACTCTTTATATAATTGGACTTGGATATAAAGTAACACATGCACATGGTTATATATCTCTAACAGGTCCCGTCAGTTGCACTTACTGATATGCTTCATGAAAAATTTGGGTTTCTGAGGGTTGGTGTAAATTATCCGTCTTATGATGTTACTTGTAGAGTCAGTGTTGATGACACTTATATTACTGTCTTTGCAGTGGTCGCCATGCATTGAAGTCTAAGCTTTCTGAGGTAAAGTCTGTGTCTAAATATATGCTTCAACCTTGTGTTTCCGGAGGCTTGTTTATGTTTGCTTATTTTCGTGTATGTATAAACGATGACATCATTGTTTATATTTTTAGCTAGGTTATAATATAGATGGGAAGGAACTTGATGACATATTCAAACGCTTCAAAGAAGTTGCAGAAAAAAAGAAGGTGAGATGTACACCATGATTTAATGTGATAATTCTGAACATGGCTGATAATTGCTAGTTCAGACTTTACATCCTTTGCAGTCCATTTTCTTATAGTCTGTGGTCTACATAGCTGGAGTTTCCTTTGTACTTTTAAATAAGTGCATTCATGTAATGTTAGTAGTACATATGCTTCACATGGTTACTCTATGAGGCCTGTCCTGTTGTTTCTTTCTTTTATTATATGACATGCTTTTCTTAGAAGATGGATTATACTTCATCTTTAAAATATTTACTTCAAACCAGAGTATATGATGTAGTGGAACCAGGCTCTGTGCATATTATATAGGTGCTAGCTCTGCACTACCATTTTGTGTAATTTTGTCTTTAATATCAAGTTTTCATTCTCTTTTAACCCCATTGAGCCAAATATTTAAACAACAAAATCTACATGTTGTATATGACCTTTTCTATATTTACACCATTGAAATTTATTAATTATGGACTAACCATGGCATACAATAACCTTGATAATGTATATTGTTATGATTGTCAAATGAAATAAAAGCAGCAAGGTAAAGTTGTCAATGATGGGGTCGGACCTAAAAATTCCTGTGCGGGTGGGTGGGGGGATAAGTGTAAGGAAACAATACTAGGGTTTCTAATCTAATTAGAAAAGACGGAAGCGTGGAAAAATTAAAATTTTCAAAAGCCTAGCAAAAGAAGCCGCGATCTACTAGAAAAATCACGAATTAAATGTTGAAATTAAAAATATACCTTTGAGGGGATATTCTTTAGCGATATTCACGTATCCAAATCTTTTTAGGTGAAGTCCCCTGATCTCGTTCACTAATTAGGCACGATAGAAGATTCACTTTCATGATGTAGTCTCTTCACGATCCTCGAGCCTTCCAAAACTTGGCCCCACGTGTTGCTAGTGCTTGAGAGGAAGAGAAGAAAAAGCTTACTTTAGAGAGAAATTCTTCTTTTGAAAAGCTTGAATTTTTCCTCTTAAGAGACCTTGGATGATAGGATTTTTGACCACTTGTGATTTCTTGGTGTGTTGAGAGGGGAGGAGATGATCCTTTTATATAGTACTTGTGATCCTCGAAATCCAAGTACTATTTGGAATTCAAATTGGAGTCCAACTCTATCTCTAAACGCGTAGTTAAAAGAAAGCTTATGCATGAACACTTTCAATTCCAATTGGATCCTAGATTTGAATCAAATTCTTATCCAAAAAGGTCAAATTAAAAGACCATTACCTTTTGAAATCCTACAACTTTTGGGATTTCAAATTTAAGCCAAACTTTGTTTTTGGGTTGGTTTTGGATCCAACACTTTGATTAAACCCGTACACAAAATATACCCCACACCCGCTCTCTTTGCTGGGCCCCACTGCATGCAGCTGGGCGGGGCCTAGTCGTATCCCTTTGGCTAGCGACTGCGGCCTTTGCAAAGCTGGCCGACGGTGGTTCGGCCACCTCGTCGGCGTCGGTTAAGGCATGTGTTTGTGGAGTTTTTATCTTTGCTTTTTGTTAAAAAAATTAATAACTTTTTGCTAACATTTCGCGTTCGTGTTCTCTTCGCAACTCTTTGCGACGTGTCTTTCCCAAATAAGTTGATCGCAACGTTTTATAAGCGATACTGTACATCAAGTTCTTTCATTCAATTTTTTTGACGAGTTATCATCGATGTGAGACTCTAAATGCTCGATTCTGACTTCGGCAGTGACTCAATCATACTTTTCGATCATGTCACAATTACGATAATGTTGCTAGTTGCATATGAATGCCATTTGTTTCAGAATTATCATTATCTAGTTAGTGTGAAACTTTATTCTCATCCGAACAAAAGACTAGGCCTATTAGTAACAGCTACCATGTTCTCCGGTCTCTTCATCATAACTATGTCGCAAGGTATCTAAGGTGTAAAAATATATCAAACCTCATTAATACGTTAATGTCGTGAGTCATGTACGAGATACCTTAGTCTAAAGATGGATCAAACTTATGACTCTTATAAGTTTGTTCATTTTATCCTGACTGAGGTCTTACTATGGATCCATATCGACTCATTGCGAGACTAACCTCCTATATCGCTGGAGACGAATCCCTTCTTGAGCGTCATCTTCATTCACATGTTTTGGATTATGCCACACGAGTATTTATCAATGATAACATTTGCTGTTGGTCGGTAAAAATTAAAGCATAGCCTTCGCACGCGTAAGGTTCGTTAGCGCGTCTCATGGTAATGGACGAAGTTACACCAACTGGACTAAGTTACATCAACGGTCATCTGCGAGCTTTTATTGACAGTCAGAATATGTTTACCATATAGAAGTTTTTCGACTAGTCATTCTGTGAACTTGTTATCTATCAGGCACATGCGCACTGTCTTACGATGTCTTCAAATCGAATGGCTATGCGACCAGCCACTACAATCGTTGTATAGATCAGTGCATACCGGTGTAATTCTTATAACCAAAAATATTTAGGATTTGTGCTTAAGCGGATCCAGCCACTACCATCGTTGTAGAGATCAGTGCGTACCGGTGTATGCATACTGGTGTATGCAGAATGTCTGATCTTGATATTCTTATGACTAGAAATATTTAGGATTTGTGCTTAAGCGGATCCACTGGGCTTCTTTATCATGACCTCATCATGATCTTAATGTCCTCACACAATTCCTAGGACTTTATCCTTGCAATCACATAATAATATCCACACATACTCATTTGTTTCAAAGAATCACATAGAAAAAGAAGTACCAAATAACTTACTATTATTTCGAAGAAGATAAAAAAAATTACTATTATTTCGAAGAAGATGTATCAATTACAATAATTGTCTTAAGGGCATGCAAATCCCAAAGTTGTAGGTGCTCGGTCCAAAGGAGAATTTGCAAATTTCCAGCTTTTCTGCTGTAGTTGCCCCCCTACTACCCTTCATAACTTCGTTTTTTGTTTCAAATTTAATTCTGATTAGGCTGTAAAAGAGCCTCTGGTTAAATAAAATGGTGGTCCATGAAGTTCCTCGTGTCCTTCCTGAAATTGAAGCTTCATTAAAAATCACCAAGCATCCAACATTCTTTTGGTGAATTTTCCATTTTATAAACTTCTGCTGCAAAATTGTGGTACACTTTTGGTGGCCATGCCGGGTCCAGGATTCTGGGAAACTTACCGTGTAGAGTGTCTTCAATTAGGTAATCTTAGCATCCAATGATAGATTTTGATGGAATCTTACCCCCCTTTCAAAAAGGTGCGCATAGAATTCAATAGTCTTAGAATTCAACGACCATGTTTCATGGAATCTTAACTGCATTCCCCCACCCAAAAAAATGCGCGCGCACACACGCACACGGAAAGAAACTGATTCATAAATCTTAGCATCCGGCAAACATGTTTTCATTGAATTTTAACTGTGCGTGCATGCACATGCATGCTTGCTCATCACTTCGGAGTCCATAGATCATCTGCTGTGGGCAAGTCATGAACGGAGTGTCTTAGCAAGCATTGATTCCACTCCTACATCCCAAGTAGAGTGTCATATTATGGTTTGTGAACATGAGATGCATTCAGTAATTTCATCATCAAACATCATGTCTCGTTAGATATTAGTTCTGTTGGGTCAAGAAAAGATCAGAAAGCTTTTGTGTTAGTCTTTATTGCTCGACTCTTTTTATCTCACATTTTGATTAAGACAACCAGAAGCACTACTACTACTACTACTAGATCTCTATCTCTCTATCTGTCTCTTATTTCATTCTGCCATAGCCGGAAATACAGATATAGAAAGAGTTAAGATTCATGTATATTATTCTTGACTTGAAAACTATGGGAGTTCAAGAGTCAAGAAGATCCAATATTACCGAAAAGAACTTGGGAGTATATTTATATCCAAAAAATGTTCAACTTAACCATATCCATTTGATTATATGAAAACCATATCTCCATAATTTGAAGCATTGCACTGTCACATAATAGTCCAGCTCTAAGAGCAGTTTAATCCAACTGGTTTGAGTCGGTGTATATCACCCTCTTTCTCTTAACCTGGACAAACAATCGATTCTAAAGAGAAGTTGATCAAGTGAACATGGTGTCTCCTAAGTCTGTCTTGGTCAGTCCATATATTTTGTTTCTCCTTACTGATAACTTACAACATATTGATTAACTGATTGGTCAGTCCATATATTTTGTTTCTCCTTACTGATAACTTACAACATATTGATTAACTGATTAAGTGGTGCATAATTTCAACACAACAGTGAGATGATTTGAGGGTATTACTCAGATTGTTGGCTTAGAAATATCAAATGACCATTTTTCATTGCATCAATTGTTCAAAATGGTGGTGAGATTGTGCCATTGGGGACTTTATAATAGAAGCCAGGTTTGATGATCCATAAGAAGAACTACTTGTGGGGACTGGAGTATAGACTGCTCATTGAGCAGAAGATATAGTTTTATAAGATGGTACAACCGGACTTGCTTCTTGAATCCGAATCTTTGGTATTTAGGGAGTAAGGAATAACATGTCCGAAACATACTTATATATGAAACAATGTTTGAAAAAATCCGTTACATAACTCGAAATAACTCGTTACATAACCAAACTCGGCCATTTTGTTACGTAATGCCCACGGTGTAACCCAAAATACTGATCATTCTACATTTTTTCATTGTAACATGCGTTATGCCATGCTAAACTGTAGTGTGGTGTTAACTACGTTACAACCAAAAAGAAAAAAAATAAAAGACATCGATCCCTTTTTTTACGTGAACTTATATTGATGTAAATTTGGGTGCTGACTTCTTTTGTTCAACTAATACGTAAGTCGTACTCTAATTATTAACTTTTCTTGGTTTGTAATTTGAATATGACTTTAATTTGTTAAGTGTTTGGTTTACATTGTTTATTATGCTTCTATGACTTCTTTTGTTTTGCTACACATATTGGATGATAGTAATGCATGTTTGTTGCTAGTTGCTAATGAATATTGATATTGTATGTGATTTGCTGTGGCAATAATTTTATTATTATTATTAATTGTTTATGAACGTAGAACAAAACTACAAATTACAAAAGTTTGAGGATAAAGAAAACATTATATGCTGGAATTTGAATGAGTATGCCAGCTTGCAGGATGTGTTGACATGAAAACAGATCATTTTCAATAATTTGAGAAGGAAATTTCAACATGTAATTGTTGAATGATGAAATATAACTTCAGTAAAATTTATTGGTGAAGAACTCTTGAAAGTAATTCAGTTGGAGTAACAAATGCGCAATGAAGAAGCAAATCTCAAGGAAAAGAAATTCAAGGAGAAGCAATTAGAAAATATCAGGGGAAAAAGGGGTAGCAGGAGTAGATCAGCAGTATACAAGAAAAAAATGAAAGAAAAAAAGATGGAAGCAGTTCCTAAGGGAAGTATGGGAAGACAAGTACCATGATCATATCAGCAGTTACCAGAAAAATGGAAAAACAAAAACAAAAAGGAAGGGAGATGAGACTGGGTCGGGTCATACAATGGGGTTTTTTTTTGTTTTTTTTTGTTTTTGTTTTTTGTGTGGTTTTTTTTTTTTTTTTGGGGGGGGGGGGGGGTGTAATATTTTTATTTAAAAACCCCACTCGTTTTCGGGTTGAATGCTAAGATGATGACAATAATGATGAAAACCCCATCCGTCATCCACCTGCATTTTTTGGTATGCAGTCGCATAACGGATATGCACTCGTATATCCGTTTGTCCGCATATTCCAATTGTATTTCCCAAATCCGATGCAGCCAGGAGCTACATCCTTGTATGCGGCCACATGTTTTGCCTTTTAGAACACTATCAGAACATGTTGGGTCATGCAAAGAAATGGCTTATGGTTATTCATTTGTTGGCTAGGGAACTGTGTATTTCTGGCATGCCTAATGTTTCCAAGCAATGATTTTTGGTATATTTATATTTATTTACTTAATTATTGACAACATTTCATTGGTACAGCGAATATCAGATGACGACATAGAAGCGCTGATAACAAACGAGCTATTCCAACCGAAAGTCATTTGGTCGCTTGGTGATTTACAGGTGAAATTATAAGATAATTTATCTGTTTTCTGACGAATATGCACCTAAATGAGATTGTACTGTACCTTTGTGGGTTGAAAGCACAGGTAACGTCTGGAACTCTTGGCCTGTCTACAGCGACTGTGAAGCTTATTAATGCAGATAATGAAGAGAAGATTGCATGTTCAGTAGGAACAGGGCCAGTTGATGCAGCATATAAAGCGGTTGATATCATAGTTCAGGTGAAACTAGAAAATTCCTAATTTTGCCTTCTGTTCTATAAAAGAAGTTGCAGTCTCTGTGACAAAATTCATGTTAGTTCACAAATTTCATATCATCATGGATTTGATGTTCTATTTTTCATACCAAACTTCATGTGCTTGAAGTATTGCTGTCAAAATGATTTAGCAACATATGTATTTCTTAAGTAAACCTCAGACAAGATAAAACTCTTTTGCTCTTCGGTCAGTATTATTCTGAAAATCATTTTTCTCAAATATAGTTGCAGTTACATTAAATGCAGTTTTGATATGAAATAAAGCGAAAGGTCAAACTCCGTTTAGTTGAGCTTGATGATCACGATATCTTTCTCTGTTTAGTTGAGCTTGATAATCATGATATCTTTATTCATTAATAATTATTTATATATGGTGCTGTCTATATTCAACGAAATTGACTTGGGCCATTGAAATATGGACATCAAGATCCATATCAGTAACGGGGACTAAGGTACGTTTTCCTAGGGTGAAGTTAGATAACACGACGGGTCCTTGCTGTTTATGCATGCACCGGACTGCCTTATTTTCCTACTGACGATGACGGTACAATATGCCACAACTTCACAAGTTGTACAAAGCTATCTAGTATCTAACATACTTACTACCAAGTTTTGGACGTTCTGATTATGTCAACATGATTGCCTTGTAACTCCATGCTACAGGAGTGGTTCTTTGACATGGCTGCTGCTGGTTTTTTGTCATTCTTAGATCATTGAACAGATGAACCCCCCCATAGTAACAGAGCTTGCTAATTCATACCACAAAATTTATTTCTTTTTTAAAAAAATTTTGTAGCCAATTTTAGCAATATTTTGCTGAAAGAAAATACTCAGACACAGCTAAGGGACACCTGACTACCTTTACAGATTCCAGTAACTCTTCAAGAGTACTCTATGAATGCTGTTACAGAAGGCATTGATGCGATTGCGACAACAAGGGTAGTCATTCGTGGAGATAACAGCCATGTCTCCACCCACGCTTCAGGAGAAGTTGTCAATCGGACTTTCAGGTGTTCTTTTGTTTTTACTATGTTCCCATCTAATTGTTAGCAAAAAAATGTATTTATATTTTATTTTTCGCCACTGGAATTCATAATTCTCTAATTTTTTTGGGCAATTGGGTCTCTTTCTATTGCTGCAGTGGAAGTGGAGCCGATATGGATGTTGTGGTTTCTAGTGTTCGTGCATATGTGAGTGCCCTAAACAAGATGTTGGGTTTTAGAGAGAGGTCGGCCGACGAGGGTACGAAAAACAACCGGGTTTTGGTTGCGAGTGGGTAAGATTCTGTTAGAACTGGTCCATATGATTGTGCCTCTCATGTATGACCTGTAACAGGTTCGACTCCCAGTCTCAAGGAAAGGTTGTCATCTATTTGATTTTTCAAATTCGTAGATAGTAGGCTAGAAACGATGATGCAAGGTTTGTTGCTCATATTGGTCTGTTTAGCTGTATGTTTCTTTGTCGGGTCATCTTTCTGTTAATAAGTAATTAAGATTCGTCGTGTTGTATGAATTCGTCCAGGACTGAATGGATTGTTTGCATAAACATTGATTATAACATTAAGCTCATGTGAATGAATGCTGTGGGTTTGAGCATCTCCCTCCCTCTTTTTATTTGTCCTTTTTTGGGTTTTGTGTTTTTCTGTCTTGGTTGAAAAATTGAGACTTTTGAGCAGTATGTGAGGGCCTTCGGACTGTTCTATGTCTGTTATGAACGTCGAGGGAATTTGTTAAAGCATGGTAGCTTTTTTAGGTCCAAGGTTCACTTGCCTAATTTCTTAGGCCGAAGTCCATCACTTTTAATTTTAATTATTTGATTTGTGTTGCTTAGCATCTTCATTGCTGGCTTCATTGGGAAATTAAATTTTTACTAGATTTGTGTGTGTGAACAGTTTTAGAGGCCTTGAGAGCTTTGACTGTGTTAAGGTTCATTTTAGTGTTTATTTGTAAGAAAATTGTGTTTTAATTTCTTTTGTTGTTGTACTAATTGTACTTCGTTTGCTGCCAAGTGCAAAAATTGATTTACCTTTTTTTTAAACTTTTCATTAATGAAGCATCTTATTTCTCATCAAGTTGCTGATGTGCGAGGATTTTATGTTAGCTTAGCATTATGTATTTCACGTGCCGTGAGTTTGCAAAAAGTGATTAATTGGTATCAGATGGTATGTGTTCAATTTGGGTTAGGTGCGCTTTTGGGTTAGGTGCGCTGACATGGTGGCCTTCCATTGGCCTTTCAAAAAGCATTTGTGCCACATTTTTTCACATTATTCTCTTGCAAAAATCTCGTATGTATGATCCCTTTTGATGAATGTTATATTTATGGGTAGAAAATAAATGAAATTGTAAAATTGAGAATAATGTTTTTATGGAGTATTTTTAGTGAGTTTGATACATAAAGTACGAGGTATTCTTATCAGGGAAAATGATTGTTTTCAAAAAAACTACCTTTAAGTTTCACGGATTTCTTAAAATATTAGTCCGAAAATAATTGCAAATTATTATCAAATCATCATGAATTATGATTTTTTTAAAAAATATTTCATTGTTAACAAAAAGCTTGAACGGTTATTTACTGGGTTGGTTGAGTTATTGGGCCATCCTAGTATTGGGCCCATATTGTGTAAAGCCCACTTTGTATTCTCCCCTTTGCCTATAAATAAAGACCCGAGGGCCTCCCCTTCCCCCCCTCAGTAGTTGATTCATAACACGTTATCAGCACGAGCCTCTAAATTTTTCCTTTCCACAAATTTTTTTTCTCCGTTCGTTGCGAAGGCGAAGGTGATGGCTAGACGGGAGATCCACGAGCGCGGTGCAAGGCTTCCTCCATCTAGCGTCGTCATCCGCGTAGGGCTTCGAGCAACCGTCGCTATATCCGGAGGACGGATATAGAGGTAAAAACACTAAAAACGATGTTTTTTAAATCATACGTATGATTACCCCTCCCATAGATCTCGCAAGATCGATATGGGGATTATTTGTCGCCTTGAAAACGACGGACCGTTCATCCCCAAAACTCAATTTTTAGGGTCAAAACCCTAATTTTGAACCCTCCGGCGGCTAGCCGTCGCCGGATAACCCCCCCTCCTACGGCCGCTCCCCCCTGCAGGGGGGCGGCCCCCGCCGCTCCCCCCCTGCAGGGGGGGAGGCGGCCCGCGCGGCCGCTCCCCCTGCAGGGGGAGGCGGCCCCAGCGGCGGCGCCCCCTGCAGCCCCCGAAACCCTAATTCCAAAAAAAAAAAAACAGAAAAGTCTGTGGGCCTGAAGCCCACAGACCTGCTGCGGGCTTCAGGCCCACAGTCACATTTCTTCAAAAAAAAAAAAAGAAAAGAAGCCTATGGGCCTGAAGCCCATAGGCCGACTGCGGCTTGAGGCCCGCAGCTTGTTTTATCTGAAAAAAAATGGGGAAGGCAAAGGCTATTAACAAGCCTCAAAAGGCAACTTGCTAGCCTAAAAATTAATTTAAAAAAGAGGGGGATTTAAGGGCAAAATATTCGTGAAAAATCACGGTAAATTACGGGACAAATATCGGGCAGGCGAGGACTTTTGGGGGGCTTTTGGGATGATGAGGGAACCTCTTTTCCTCAGACAAAGAAAATGTTTATTTTGGGCACTTGATCAATTTAATTAATTAAACCCATTTACTTTACAACCCATGCATCGTAATTACTTTTACATGCTTTTCATCTCTGGCAAAATTATGTGGATATTATATGCGTGGTTGTGCATTTTATTTAAAACTTAATAATTAGGAAGATCCTGCGACCGCTCTGCCGTTAGTTACCTAACCTAACGGTGTATGACGTTGTCCAGTGGTCCAATAATTATTAAGTGATTAAATATTGTTTTATCCTTATGTGAATAAACTGCCTGTGATGTCTGTGAATGAAAATGTTGATGAGCACAATATCTCTGCATGAATTGCTAAATGTGGTTTTTGGATTGGCCGTTTAGTCCCACAGTTTATTTCCCGCACGTTTCTTTTATTTTTGAAAGAAATTGTAGTGAGGAATTTATGTAAATGTCAAAGAAAGAAGACCAACTTCCATGTAGACGGAGGCCACGCTTGAAGACGGAGATATTATATGGGACCCACAGGGTTTCCAAAGTTGTATTTTCATTTCATTCAAGCTGCAAATTTGTATAATTTGGACTGTGGACTTTTGGACTCTTTCTTGTGGGACTGGCCAATCCACATATTTAGCTTTTCATTAAATATTGCCTCCGCATGAAAATGTTTTTCTTTCTGATTGATTATTAATTCATGCATGTTTGTGCTCTGCTAGATAAATGGCTAAAATTGCAAGCGTTGACTTTGAAGTGCTGGATGCATCAGGTAGAAACTATCTAAGCTGGCAGCTAGATGTTAAGTTTCGCCTGCGGGCCAAGTCCCTCATCACTGTTGTGACTGAAAAAGAAAATGTTAGCGATATAGAGAAGGCGAGATATGAGTGGGAGAACCTGAGACTGCATGACTTTAAGTCCATTGCTGAGTACAACTCAGCACTTTTTAGCATCACCTTACGCCTGAAGTTGTGTGGTGAAAAAGTCTCAAAAGATCGCATGCTGGAAAAGACGTATACGTCTTTCCATGAAAAGGATGCGATACTCATGAAGCAATACCGTGAACGTAAGTTCACCAAGTATTCAGAGCTGCTGTCATGTCTTCTCATGGCCGAGCAAAACCGAGAGCTTCTTCTCGCCACTCACAATATGCGCCCTTCCGGCACTGCCCCCCTACCAGAAGCTCACCATACATCTTCCTTCAAAAAGAAGAGGGATAATAAAAGAAAATAAAGACCACAGAAAGGGGGACAACAGAAAAGAGCCAAGGGCCCACCACATCAGCGCAAGAATGAAGGGAAGCGCAAGTTCACCTGGCGCAGGAATGATAACAAGAAAAATAATGCACCCCCACCCAAGAGGGACTGGGAAGACCAGTGCCACAGCTGTGGCATGACAGGCCACTGGTCCAGAGTGTGCAGGACCCCAGTGCATCTCCAGGAGCTTTATAAACAAAGCAAGAAAAAGAATGCTGAATCAAACCTGGTGGCTGCGAATAATGCAGTCAAGTTCACAGCCAAAGACTTCGAGTCAGATGATATGCTTGATTAGCCTGTTTTCATTTATCTTAGCATTTTATTGTATGAACAATCTATTTTATGAGAGCTTTTATGTAATCTGAATTCTGTTGAAT
The DNA here is from genome assembly GCA_030789695.1 of Scilla litardierei. Lineage (NCBI taxonomy): Eukaryota > Viridiplantae > Streptophyta > Magnoliopsida > Asparagales > Asparagaceae > Scilla > Scilla litardierei. The sequence continues at coordinate 24,590,607 of CM061137.1, forward strand.
AAAATTTAGTTTTTCTGAAATGCAAATGTTTACTCATCTTTTTAGATGGGATGCTCTCATGACTGCTTAGTAGACAGCGCGTCGACACATACGATCCTTCAGCACAAATGCTGTTTTCATAGCATTACTCCGTATAAGAGCCCTGTAAACACAATTTCAGGGCCATCGGACATAATTGAAGGTTCTGGGAATGCAACCTTGTTGCTTCCCAATGGAACAGAAATAAAAAGAACAGAAATAAAAATAAAAGATGCACTTTACTCTCCGAATTCCAAGAGAAACTTATTAAGTTTCAAAGATATCCGTTTTAACGGATTCCACTTGGAAACAGCAAATGTTAAAGAAAATGAATTACTGTATGTAACGTCTCAAGACAATGGAGTTAAATCCATACTTGAACGTTTTGAAAGCCTCTCATCAGGCCTCTACCATACAAAAATTCGGAGAGAGGAAGCAAACCTAACGGAGCACCTGAAGTGTCCGACATCGGCCAAATTCTTACTTTGGCACGATAGACTTGGCCACCCCGGATCTGTGATGATGCGTCGCATTATATCACAATCCCACGGGCATAACCTGAAGAACCAGAAGATTCTTCAGAAGGGAGAATTCCCTTGTGTACCCTGTTTTAAGGAAAAATTAATAACAAGGCCATCACCACTTAAAGTGGACATCGAGTCTCCTAGCTTCCTTGAAAGAATACATGGAGACATATGTGGACCTATCCACCCCCTAGTGGGCCCTTTTGGTACTTTATGGTACTGATTGATGCATCTTCAAAATACTCGTATGTATGTCTACTTTCAACCCGCAACTTGGCTTTTCCAAAGCTCTTGGCACAAATAATAAAGTTGCGGGCGCATTTTCCAGACAACCAAATTAAGAAAATACGTCTGGATAATGCGGGGGAACTTACCTCTCAGTCATTTCAAGAATATTGCCAGGCAACAGGAATAGAAATCGAACATCCAGTGCCGCATGTTCACACCCAGAATGGGTTAGCCGAGTCGCTAATTAAAAGACTCCAATGGATCGCACGTCCATTGCTGATGAAATCCCAGTTGCCGGTGGATGCATGGGGACATGCAATTCTGCATGCTGCATCACTAATAAAAATAAGACTCTCGGGAGGTCAGAGTCTATCTCCAATGCAACTTGCATATGGAACGCCGCCGAACATCTCTCACTTGAGGATCTTCGGTTGCACAGTTTATATCCCCATTGCACCACCACAGAGGACCAAGATGGGTCCTCAACGTCGCCTAGGTATTTATGTAGGGTTTGACTTACCCTCCATTATAGGATACCTAGAACCCCAAACGGGGGACGCTTTTAAGGCACGTCTTGAAGACTGCGATTTTGATGAGACGTATTTCCCCAAAATGAGCCTAGACATCGAAAAGTCTAGTGCAAAGCAAATGTTAACGTGGGATACAAAAAGCTTCACCCACTACGATCCGGTAACAAAACAATGCGATGATGAGATCCGGAAGATCTTACATATCCAGGACATAGTCCATAGATTACCGGACTCGTTTACTGACAACCAGAAGATTGTAAGATCACACATCCATGCTGCGAATACTCCAGCTATGATTGACATCCCAAAGGATGGATGCAATCCACCAGCAGCAGAAGTGGTTGCACCTCAACAGAAAAGAGGCAGACCACCAGGCTCCAAGGATAAAATTCCAAGAAAAAGAAAAATATCCGGAGACCTTGGGACGATACCCCCACAGAGAAACGAGCTCGTGTCCATACCCTCTCCCCTCCCGGAATCCACTGCAGAGGAACTGCCGGGAGAAACTGAAATATCATTGAATTATGTACGTACAAGGGAGGTATTGGATAGAAAGAGTACAGTCGTCAACGATGACTTCGCGTTTCACATTTCCATTCACGTCGCCGGAAGTGACTATGATTATGAACCAAACTCCGTTGCTGAATGCAAACGTAGAGATGATTGGCCAAAGTGGAATCAGGCAATAGAAGCTGAGCTGGACTCACTTCAGAAACGAAAAGTCTTTGGGCAAATTGCCCAGACACCTACCGGTGTCAAACCTGTGGGATACAAATGGGTATTCGTCAGAAAAAGAAACGAAAATAATGAGATCGCACGCTACAAAGCTAGACTTGTAGCACAAGGATTTTCCCAAAGACCGGGTATAGACTATGACGAAACATATTCCCCGGTCATGGATGCGATCACCTTCAGATTCCTGACAAGCTTAACAGCAAAGGAAGGCCTAGATATACAGCTAATGGATGTTGTGACTGCATATCTATACGGCAATCTCGACAAAGAGATATACATGAAACTTCCTGATGGCTTTTCCATGCCTGCTGAACTAAATGATAGACCTCGGGACGTCTATTCTGTTAAGCTACAAAGATCATTGTATGGTCTCAAACAATCAGGAAGAATGTGGTATAACAGAATCAGTGAGTTCCTTATTCAACAAGGATTCACGAACAATGAAGTCTGCCCTTGTATCTTCATAAGAACAAAGGGAAAAGGATTCGTGATAATAGATGTCTACGTAGACGATCTGAATCTCATAGGATCTCCCGAAGAGATCACTGAGATATCTGTAAGCCTAACAAAAGAATTTGAAATGAAAGACCTAGGCAAAACGAAATTCTGCCTTGGATTACAGATTGAACATCAAAAGGATGGAATCCTATTACACCAAACCACATATACGAAGAAAATGTTGCAAAGATTCCATATGGACCATTGTCATCCATTGAGTACACCTATGGTGGTACGATCGTTGGATGCACATAAAGACCCCTTCCGGCCGCAGGAAGAGGGGGAGGACATACTTGGTCCGGAAGTTCCTTATCTGAGTGCCATCGGAGCACTACTATATCTGGCAAACTACACGCGTCCCGATATAGCATTTGCAGTAAATTTGCTAGCCAGATACAGTGCATCGCCTACACAGTACCACTGGACCGGAGTAAAGCACCTTCTGCGCTACCTCCAAGGGTCTACAGATTTGGGACTCTTCTACAAAAATGGAACATCCTCTACACTTGCAGGTTATGCTGATGCAGGTTACTTGTCTGATCCCCACAAAGCAAAATCACAGACTGGGTACGTGTTTACCTACGGAGGGATAGCCATTTCCTGGAGATCCATCAAGCAAACCTTGACGGCGACCTCATCCAATCACTCAGAGATCATTGCCATCCATGAAGCAAGCAGAGAATGCGTATGGCTACGCTCAATTGTCCACCATATCCTGTCTACGACCGGACTGAAGACTGGAGACCTCGAGTCCACTACCATGTTCGAGGACAACGCTGCTTGCATAGCTCAACTACGAGGTGGCTTCATCAAAGGCGACCGAACAAAACACAGTTCACCAAAGTTCTTCTGGACGCACAAGCTACAGAGAGATGGCAAGATCGACATCAGCCAAGTGCAGTCATGTGACAATTTGGCAGATTTGTTCACTAAAGCCCTTCCTACTGCTACTTTTAGAAAACTTGTACATAGGATTGGAATGAGACGCCTAAGAGATCTGAAAGCTTGAGAGCTTGTACAGATCAGGGGGAGTTTGGCAGAGTTTGTACTCTTTTCCCTTAACTATGGTTTTTCCCACTGGGTTTTCCATAGCCAAAGGTTTTAACGAGGCAAATCTCACCAACTCAGGATCCTGAAGTATCCACCCCATGTGAGACCCATACAAGCTCAGAATCCTGAAGTATTCATGAGCAGGGTCCACACCTATGGCTGGATAAGGGGGAGTGTTGTGAACGGTTATTTACTGGGTTGGTTGAGTTATTGGGCCATCCTAGTATTGGGCCCATATCTGTGTAAAGCCCACCTTGTATTCTCCCCTTTGCCTATAAATAAAGACCTGAGGGCTCCCCCCTCAGTAGTTGATTCATAACACTATCTCAATTTTCTAAACATTATTAAATTATTTTCTTTAATGTTTTTATAAGTATTAAAGATCACCTCAATCATTGAATAATAATATTTTAATAAACTAGTTTTATCTTGTAACAATTTTTAAATAGTATTTTGGGAAAATCAAAGTTCGTGTGAGTTTTCTGTTATTTTTAAATGATTTAATGTAGAAAAGGTGGCACCTGATCCATTGGATCAGGTGCTTAGACACAAAAAAGATGGGAAGTACAAGCCCCCACATGGGCTTGTATTCGTGGGCCCCCACCTTTTTGTGTCTTGTACCTGATCCAATGGATCAGGTGCCACCTGCTCTACATTAATCCCATTTCAAAATTCATAATAATATTTAAGAAAGTAGTTTTGTGAAAATTAGCACAATTAAAATTACTTTTCGAAAAGCTTGTTTGTACAAGAGGAACCATGAAGGATGGAATTAAAATTACTTTTCCAAAAACTTGGTCTTTGATAAGTAATGCTCCAACATGGTGTTACAGTGATAGACATGGATGCAAAAGTTTTGTTTCCAAATGTCTTTGTAGGAGGATGAAAGCAATCATGAAATAGAAAACCGATGAATCTGGTGGATCATGTAGATGGCAAACAGACACTAATAAATTTTTTTTAGTAAATCTACCTAAGATTTCAGTTGGAGGTATTTAATTTAATTCTAATCAACAATTACAACTTGCTTAAAGAGAGTGCATCAGAAATAACACAAGCAAGATATAAATCATTTTACAGAAATTGGAACAAGCGCAAACATAGAAATTACCATAGTTCGGGTAACTCGTACCCTACACCAGCACCCAATTTCCACTTGGCTAGTTCTACTATTTTACCAAATAGTACAATACCTCTTCCCAAGAGGATTTCTACAAACCAATCTATTCCCAAGAGAAATAACAGCTCGCCACATCAAACAATTGAGGATTTTCCACTTACAAAGGAAGTAGATACAAATACCTATAGCCTTGCTTGAAGTTCTTGTGGATGTGTAGTGGCTATAGTGGTTAATCTCCAAATGACGTTGAAAATGAGAACTTTGAGATCAAGAAAACTTTGCCAAGAAAGAATTGAAAATCTTTAAAACATAGGCCAAAGAAAAAGGGGTTTTGCTTAAAACCCTTTTCTCTTAAAAACTCTTTTTAGCTTAAGAAAATTGATTATTCAAGTCAATAATAACTTCAGCGACAACCCCCTATATAAAGGCAACAAATCAGACCAACAGATTGCCCAAAATGCCATTCCAACGGGTGGAAAACGGCTATAAATTTTACCGTTGTGGACTGCCAGTAGGCTGGGAGTCAACTTCCTACATAATAGGAGTCGACTTCCTGTAGAGTCCAGAAAGTCCATTGAGCAGCCTATTGCTCATTAGTCGACTCCCATACATATGTGAGTCGACTACTTTTTTGATACGCAGATATGTATCAAAAAAATAAGGGATAAACAATCCTAATCAATTTAAATCATTTTAAAAATAATTTTAGTGTATTTCTAAGTGTGTGAGAGCTTCAATTAAGGCTTTAACATGATAAGACAAGGAAAAAGAAAATTACATCAAAAATAGATATTACAATAAAGTCCAAGATGTATATTTGACTCTCCAAGCTCCCTTTGATCCATGGCCTTATTAAACTCACTAATCCTTTGAGTGCTTCGTTGATTTGCCTTAAGCTCTTATACCTGCACTCATAGATAATAGATGATATGTTTTTTATCATCAAAAGTACACGGGGTGTGACTAAATATCTCAAACTACCAATGGATTTTAAGAATAATGGATATCAAATGATAAAAGCTAATGTTTCATATGTTTCATATATATGAAACATATGTTTCATATGCGATCTCGAAAATTTCATCTTCTAATATTTTTTCGGACGATCGAAACCATTTGGGTTCACCCGATTTTCGGTGTTTGGGGGGTTTTAGAATATGAAGATTAAAATAATTGTTTCGATCATCTGAAAAAATACAGAAGTGTGGAGTTTTGAGACCACATATGAACCCCATGTGTCATGTATGATTCTCATATATCTCTCAATTATAGTTGCTTTGGTTAATTTGTCTGCGGTTGCAAGGCAAAGAGTTGAACACAAGCGTTAGTTTGTTGCATGATGGAATGAAATTGCATGATCGCACTGTATGTATGTGGGGGGGTGGGGGGTGGTGTGTGTACAATGGCAAACATGTAAATATGGGGTAGCGGGAGGTTGGGGGGGTACTCTTTGGGTTCATGAAAGGACAATAGCAAACATGGAAATAGTGGCCATTAGGGGGCTTGGGGGGAGGGGGAGGGGGAGGGGGTGATGTAGCATTCCATGTGGCGATGTGATATTGCCACATGTGACAAATATGCCACATGTGACAAAGTTGTGTTTTATAGTATAGATAGAAATAATCCATGCACATAGTGCATGAGAACAACAAAAACAATCCACCCACAGGATTCGTGGTCCACACACATTGACAAAAGAGAGAGAAGAGCGTGTATGCGTGTGGGTATTGTCAGGGAGTAAAATGGGGTTAGGATGGCCAGGTTAGACTGGTCAGGTCAGGCTGCCCTCGTCAGGCTGCTCAGGTCAGGCTGGCAGGTCAGCCTGACCATCCAGTCAGGTTAGGTCAGGCAGGCTGGGTAAGGTTAGACTGACAGGCCAGGTGGGGAGGTCAGCTCATGTAGGTCAGCCAGGTCAGCAGAATAGGTAGGGCAGCAAGTCTGGTCATTCAGGGGAAAACCCTTTGGTATTTTGAAAGGGCAATGACAAACGTTTAATTAAGTTGGAAGCTCTCTCCCATCCCCCATCAATCACTCAATTCACTCCAATCAAAACCATCAACTCCTCTCCATCAACTCTTTCCCATTACCCAACGCCAACTTTATGCAACCAGTGGCACACCTAGGGACACACAACCCTATACCAGACCTCCATCTCCCCCAGGTTGAGGTGGCCAAATCATTTTCACCTTTCATCACTCTATCAAACTCTTTGTTTCAGTCAACAAAAAGATAAGCATGCAATTCCCTCTTTTATAGAATAGATATTGCTTAAAAGTTGCATCAAACATGATGCCTTATGAATTTTGTCATATTTTTTGTGTTTATACTTCAAAAGATTCAGATGTAAGCTTTATCATTTTAATAGTAGGCTTTGACCTTGAGCTTGTCTCGCACCATTGCAACTAGAGCATAGTTTGTTTCGCAGCAGAGTTTTCGAAATTGAGATTCTGTATTAAATTAAAATAAAAAAATTGTATTTGTTATGAATCATCGTCCGGGGAGGAACCCCAGCTCTTTATTTATAGCATATATACAGATAAGATATAATATATACGATCTTATCTATAAGATAAGCCGTGATCCCAACCGACTAACCAACTCAGTATTATCCCTTCACAACACTGCCCCTTATCCAGACATAGGTGTGGACTCTGCTCATGAATACTTCAGGATTCTTAGCGTAATAGGAGTCTCACATGGGGTGGATACTTCAGGTCCTGAGTTGGTGAGGTTGGCCTCGTTAAAACCTTTAGCTATGGAAAACCATTTGGGAGAAATCATAGTTAAGGAAAAAGAGTACAAACGCTCTCTAACTCCCCCTGATTTTGTACAAGTGACTCTGCTCATGAACACTTCGGGATTCTGAGCGTCACAAAGGGGTTGATACTTCAGGATCCAGAGTTGATGTGATTTGTCTCGTTAAAACCTTTGGTTATGGAAAACCCTGTGGGAAAAACCATAGCTAAAGGAAAAGAGTACAAATTCCCTCAACTCCCCCCTGATTTGTAAACGCCATTAGGCTTTCAGATCTCTTAGGCGTATATCATCACTCTTATTTACAACATTCCGAAATTATACACAGATTACAAATATCACCACTATTAAGCAGTTACTGAATCCAAAAACTCTGGAGAGGTGTGCTAATTTTCGTCACCTTTGATGTGGTCTTCAGACTATGTGGTCAGCTCTACAATACCAGCCTATATCCCAGTCGTCACTGGGATGTGATGTATCACCAGGCGCCCTCAAATACACCATTAGTATGGTGAGGATCTCGGAATGATAGGATGATGTTGCCTTCATAATTTGATTTGCAGATCAGTAGTAGATGGCCATTCCATTTTGGGTACACAGTCTGTGATTTCTCAGTATAGGGGTCGGACCTGTAAGCTGCATTTGCATAAACATGGAGAATGATACTTTATAATGTTAGCCCAAATCTTTCGACCCTTGTAGGAAGCGCAAAAGGCTTAACTTCGGCCTAATGGCCATTTTAGGTGCCAACTATCTCTGACTAATGAGTTTACTACAACTGCTATATCGGGACGCGTGCAGTTAGTCAGGAGTGCCTGATTGCACTTAGATAATGGACTTTAGGACCAATTATATCCACCCTCTCTTCCAGTGATCGAAAGAGGTCTTTTTGTACATCTATAGAGTGTACTACCATAGGTGTACTTTGGATGACAATGGTCCTTTTAATTTCTCCAACGCACTTCTGGGCGTATGTAACAGGATTTATTAAGATAATAAATCTGTGAGCCATGACTTAATTTATTTTTACCTAGGTCTTTCGTGTCATTTAATAGTTAGGCTTGAAAAGATATTTCAGTTTTCGTTTCAGGCGATCCGAAGGGATTTAAGTTGTTTACAACTATGATCTCAAATCCTGTCCTTTGCTCATATGCAAAGACAACACTCACTAGGAATCATTGCTTTGTCAAGTGATTCTCTTGGTTGTACATTATTTATTATTCTTATTGTTTTTCTTCAATTGAATAGACGTCTCAAAGCCTATTCAGGCATTTAAGGAAATGTGGAATTTATCTTTACCAAGATATCCACAAAGGTATGCCGTCACAACATCCAATAACAGCATATCCAAATTTTCCTTTGCCGAATCGTAAGGTATTCGTATTTGATAACTTAGGGAGTCTGATGCATCATTTATGAGTCATGCTTATTTTAATTTGTTCATTCCCTAGTTTCAGTGAAAAAAATCCTTGAGCTATATGTTGTACCTTATAGCATATGATTTTATAGTTATTTTTCTTATGTGTGCAATACTTTATTTTACCCACAGGTTTGACACCTTTTGGTGTCTGGACTTCAGGTCCGAACATTTCACGTTTCTTAAGTGAGTCCAGCTCATCTTTTATTACCACGTTCCACATTTATCCAATCTCTACATTTGCATTTTAGCAATGGAGTATGGAACAATATCTTATAAACATCATCGCTTTTGCGATGTATATGACAATATGATACGTGAATACATTGTCGACAATTATGTTCCTTCTGTACAACACCTCCCTAGTACGTACAACATTTACTTTCAATTTCAGTTTTTTCCGGCATTTCCTCTTCAGTGGATTCCAGGAACGGCGAGGGTGTGGACACGAGCTTATTGTCCTGTGGTAGTATTGTCTTCAGGTCTCCAGGAGTTTCCGTCCTTGGAGCCTAGTGGTCTGCCTCTTTCTATTGAGGAACAACCACTTCTGCTACTGGTGGATTGTATCCATTCTCGGGGATGTCAATCCTAGCTGGAGTATTTGCAGTAGGGATGTGTGATCTGACAATCTTCTGGTTGTCAGTAAATGAGTTCGGTAACGGGTGAATATTGTTCTATATGTGGAGGATCTTCAGGATCTCATCTTCACATTGTTTCGTTACCGAATCATAGTGGGTCAAACTGTTTGTATCCCACGTTATAATTTTCTTCGCGCTAGATTTTCCAATGTCTGGGCCTATTTTGGAGAAACTCGTCTCATCGAAATCGCAGTCTTTAAGATGTGCCTTAAATACGTCCTCCATTTGGGGTTCTAGGTATCTTATAATTCATGGTGAGTCAAACTCTACATAGATATCTAGGCGACGTTGCAGACCCATTTTTGTCCTCTGTGATGGTGCGATGGGGATTTAAACTGCGCGACCGAAGATTCTCAAGTGAGAAATGTTCGGTGAAATTCCATATGCAAGTTGCATTGGAGACTCTGACCTCCAGAGGGTCTTATTTTTATTTACGATGCAGCATGCAGAATTTTCATGTCCCCATGCATTCACCGGCAATCGGGATTTCATTAATAATGGACGTACAATCCATTGGAGTCTATTTATCATTGACTCTGTCGACCCATTTGGGTATGAACATGCGGCCCTTTTTCATATGTCGTGGTCTGTTGCATTGAAAACACAAAGAAGCATCAGTAGTTTTAGGCTTAAAACTTTTAAACTTATCTCTTCGTAGAAACTTCTTGAAGTTTCTAGTTATTAGTGCCATGTCTTCATCGTCAATGTCAGAATCATCGGTGTCTGATGAAGTGGAAAAGGCAAGAGTTTTCTTCTTTGTATCTGCTTGTTCTTTGCGATCTTGAAGTTGTACTTCGTAGGCCATCAAATTTCCAACGAGGCTTTCAACGGTGAGTGTTGATAAGTCATTGGCTTCTTCTATTGCTGTGGTCTTTCTTTTCCCATTCTGGTGTCAAGGCACGAAGGATCTTCCGTACTTGTTCTGTTTGAGAGTAGGTTTTGCCAAGGGCAATTAGGGAGTTGACAATGTCGGTGAAACGAGTGATCATTTCTCCAATTGGTTCATTCTCCTTCAGTCTAAACAACTCAAACCTGTGAACAAGAACAGAGATTTTAGTTTCCTTAACTTTATTAGTTCCTTCATGTGTTACCTGGAGTGTATGACAGATGTCATATGCAGTTTTTGGCCTGGAAGACACGGTTGAACTCATTCTTGTCCATGGCACAGAATAGTGCATTCATTGCTTTGGAGTTGCGAGTTGCAGCGGTTTTGTCATTAGTGGTCCATTGGAAATATGGAGTGGTAGGCTTCTCGTATTGAGTTTCCAACATGTTCCAAAGTTCGTAGACGATGCTTTGAAGATAGATTGTCATCCTTATCTTCCAATAGGAATAGTTGAAACCATTGAATAGTGGAGGCCTTGTAGTAGAGTGCCATTCTGGAAATTGTGATGAAGATGTTGAAGAGTTCGTCGGATATGTGTAGGCCATCTTAACCTTGCTCTGATATCAAATGTTGGATCTCCTGGCACACCAAATATACTAGAGGGGGTGAATAGTGTAAATCACGACGATATTGCAAAATTAAATGTTAATAAAAAATTTCAATGAAAGTGCGGAAATAAAAGATCACAATCCAGAATAATCCAAACACAAACACAGATATTTTTATCCTGGTTCGGATCCTTGTGATCATACGTCCAGTCCTCTACCCCGTAGAGATTTGAATACACTAAAACACTTGCTCTCCGCAAGTAATCAACATACAAAGATGCCAACACTCCCAGTGTTGCAAACTTGTACAATCTCTTCAACAAGAGATTCACCAAATAAAGTAAAAGAAAGAGTATGAAACAATATCACCTATGGCCTTGATAATTGATTGAATTATTGCGGAAGGTTGGTGATGGAATCTCCAAGGTTCAAGGTGTGAATTGTGGTAGAACACTCTTGGAAATTGGATTTTCTATAGGGACTGAATTTTTACAGAGTTTTCCCTATGGAAATCTGAAAATCTCACTCGTTCTAGAGAGAAAAAGAAAACTTAAGAAAAGAGAAAGTGAGAGAATTTTTGTTATTTTTAGGCAGGGGTCTAGGGGTCTATTTATATCCCAAAGAGTTAGTTTTCGAACGTTGGACAACTGCCTAAATTTTCAAAAAATTCTGAGACGTTTTTCCAAAAATTAGTCGACTAGTCAAAACTATTAGTTGACTAATAGTGCTGACAGGTCAGAAATGACTGTTGAAGTGTCCATTAATAGAACAACGGAAATAAACTTCTCCAAACAGACAGAAACGGCTATGAACTGACAAAGTGACGCTGGAAGGTAGTTTCTAACTGCCATTAAATAATAAAAAATTATTTAATAGAAATCAGTCATTATAACTGACGTTATAACTATCTGAAAAACTGTCTGGCAGACTAGGAAAACTTATTAGTCGACTAAAAATAAAATTTTTAGAAAATTTTCAAAAATTGATCCTTATGCTTTGAAAATAGTTTTTGACCAAAAATTATTTTTTCATATAAAAATTATTAGTCGACTAGGAAAAAATATTAGTCTGCTAATTTTTCTGAAGTTTGGATTTTGAGGCCGAGTCCTAAAGAACTAAGGTAGGATATTATCAAGGCATTAACAATCTAAAGTTCAGCAAGAATAAAAGATAGAATTACACATCTTCCTCAAGAGATAAGAATGCATTGCTTGAGCTTCATCGTGCATTTTGATGCTTGTTCTTGCAACGTAACTTTGATGATTGTCATATGTGAGAGTTTGAGCTTGATAGTCTGCATCCAAAGAGTTAGTATACACACATATATATAAATTATTGTATCATCAAAAACTTTATTGGAAGAGAAACTTTATGTTTCCAACATTCTCCCCCCTTTTGATGATTACAATATATCTTAAGATAATATGAAATATATGTGCTATGTGTAAAAATAATAATTTTTTAATATAAAAGCCCCCCCTGAATATATGCTTGATAGAATGAGCAATCTATTTGCCAATGTAAATGATTGTGTAACAATGTAATATCAATTAGCAAATGCATATATCATAAAAATGAATGTGTATAAAAAGAGCTTTAGAAAATATTCAGTAAACATTGTCTTGTAATGAAGAATAAATGCTTGATATGTAATAATTTATGCAGATTTTAACCATTGCATTTTAGATCTTTTAGATCACGGCATTGCATATTGTCTTCCCCTTTAGAATTATCAAAATGGGGTATATTTCAGCAAATTTAGGGAATTAGTCGACTAATAAAAAGTTCTGGTCGACTAAGTATTGCAGAATTCTGAAAAACAGGGAAGAGTAGGACTAAGAATAGTGAATACCAACAACATTATTACTTCATTAAACTTCATTCATACATAGGATTAACTAAAGGACAGTGAATACCAACAAAATACATCATCCAAAGGCAACTTAGTCATACTGACAACACAACGTACATACTGATTTGAAAACAGCTTAACACCAAACACAAACTGAACCACTGAAAACCAACAACCAAACGAAACAACTAAAAACTGCTGAGAACCACGATTAGTCAACCAACTGATTTCCTTAGTCGACTAAGGAGCGAAATCCTCCAAAATCGTTTCAAAATGGGGGACGAGGGTGCTGCGATGTGGATGTGGTATAGGGTGACCACTGTTCCAAAAGGTTAAGAATCTCGGCCTGACTTTGATGTGTAGTCTCGAAGCCCTTATTCATAGCGGTGGTCATGTTCTCTATGCGGGTTTCAAATCCACTCAAATATTCCTGGACACCGGTAAATCCTTTGTTAACATTCTCACGCATGTTGTCTATCTGTGTTTGGACAGAGGCACGCGGAGGAGGGGAGTTCCTACGATGGTGTTGAGGGAGAACACCAAAGCGTCGACGACGGAGAGGAGGTTCCGCGGGATGGTCTTCTTCTTCGTTTCGAGGAGGAGGGGGTAATGTCATACGGTTAAGAACTGACTGATCAAAGGTGATAGGTGGATATATGGAGACTTCACCAACAAGAGGGACGTCGAAGTATTTGAAGATGCAGGTGATTGTGCAAGGAAGATAAATATGGGAAGTAACGGGCTTGATGAAAATGCGCATGAAAGCATTAGCCCAATTTACCTTTAATCCCCCGACAATGGCTTAAAGGAAAAGTGCAAGGTGATTGCTAACGTAGTTGAGAGAGCCGGATTTTGGAAGGAGGTTGTAGATAAGGATCTTGAAGATGAGACGCGGGGTTGGAAGTAATTCAATAGTGCTCATCCCCACACGGAAATTCGGACTGAGACGGGCAAGAACATTGGCATTATCTAGGGGAAAACCGAGATCAGAAACATGAGAGCGAGGGATACCTAGGGCGACGGCAAGAGAAGTGTAATCAAGATGAAGTTCGTGGCCCTTGACAATGGTGTCAAAGAAAACATTACCATCATCGTAGGTGACCTCCATGTTGGCATAGAATTCCTTAACTAGGCTAGGATAGTAAGGAACATTGTCGGCAGAATTCCGGAGATTTAGGAGGGCAGCATCATCAAGGAGATTGAAAACGTCATATTGAAGAATTGCAACGTCATTGAAGTCGATGAAGCATTCCAGATAGAAAGGGGTGTTGGCCATGGAGTCGAATTTGGCACGGGCTTCATCGGAGTTGAAGATCAAAGGTCGGCGGTCGGATGGGTTTGGGCGATGAGAGGAGGAAGATGCCATTTGAACTCGATGTCTAAAGATTGAAGAACGTTTAGACCAAGAAGAAAGTGGTTTTCGCATGGTAGAAAGGGAGAGGAGGCCATTGATTTAAATAGAGAGAAATTTGAGGGAGTTTCGAAATTTGAAAACAAAAACTGAATTGGAACCAATTGATAACTTCCTATAAGTTCTTTAGAGGTTGAAGAACCGATTGGTGCAAAAAATGGTGGAAGAGAACGGTCAAAATCGCAGTTCTGCGGAAAACTGTAAATTTCTGGGCGACTAATCGAAATGTCTAGTCGACTAATCGATGCGCAAAGAGTATTGTAAAGAGAAGATGCGAAATTTAAGAATTTTTAACTCATGTAACCGGTCAAACAAGAGTACATAAAGGACCTGATGTCTGTCATAAGGCTAGGGATAGAGTGTACTTTAATTTGACTTTGAAAATTCCCTTTCCAAGGAGTTGTGTATAGACAACTTGTAGTACCAATGTGCTTTTGAAAAAGTGGAGGGAAAACTTAAAAGGTGAGAATTTTTGTTGTGTAGTGATTTCAAAAAGACAATTGACAGACCAAAATAATAATAATAAGATAATATATATATATTTATGAGACACATGAATATCTAGCGGCATAGTCGCCCAGAACTATGTGCTAGTCGACTAATAAAAATATAAAAAAATTCTGAAAATTTCAGAAAAATTATATATTGATATTAACATAATATATAACTATAATCTATACTTAAAATTCCGATTCACTAACTATACCAAGTTCTCTTCTAAGTTTTAGGAAAGTCTCTTCTTTAAGAGGCTTAGTTAGGATATCAGTAATTTGATTCTTAGTGTCTATATACTTAAGAGTAATATCACCTTTTTGGACATGATCATCCAAAAAATGATGACGTAGATCTATGTGCTTAGTACGTGCATGATGTACTGGATTTTTGGACAAATTTATAGCACTAGTGTTGTCACACATTATAGGACATGTGTCACATTTAATGCCATAATCTAAAATTGTTTGTTTCATCCATAAAATCTGTGCACATGCTAGACCAGCGGCAATATATTCCGCTTCGGTGGTAGATTAAGAAACAGAATTTTGTTTCTTACTAAACCAAGAAACTAATGCATATCCTAAGAAGTGACAAGTTCCACTTGTACTTTTACGATCAGTTTTGCAACCAGCAAAATCTGCGCAACTATATGGAATTAAATCAAATGAATTTGATTTTGGATAATATAAATCAAAATCAGATGTATGTTTGATATACCTAATTATCTTTTTGACAGCAGTCAAATGTGATAACTTAGGGTCTGACTGATATCTAGCACATATGCAAACAGAAAACATAATATCTGTATAATGATAACATCAGAATCTATATGTTTGGTAAATAAAGTAGAATCTACCTGAGAGATAAACAATAAATATTGGTACCCTTTTTATATGGGTCCTTAGGATTAGTCCTTAGGAAACCAAACCCAAGTGGAATTTGGTTTCTCCATATAGTTAGAAGAAAGAATAACATTTTGCATAAAGTTAGATATATATAAATCCTTATCATATAAGCAAATATCTTTGGGAACCCAAATATTATGCAGAATTGTTTTCTTAGAAGATGTAATAAAATTGGTCTTCTTTTGAATATGAATAATATACTTTTTCATAAAATTAGAAGAATCAGTTTTCTTTGCATTAATAAATACATGCTTCTTCTTTTCTAAAGTAGTATTACCAAGAATATTGGATTTGGGTGTATTCTTATAACCCAATCATTGTCTATGGTTTGCAGGATGTTGTATTTTAAGTAAATTATCTAAATTATTTTTTCCTTTATTGAATTTGCTGACATTAGAAGATATGTTATCATATTTCAATTTTAAGGAAGAAATATCTTTATCTAAAGTAGAAATACGTGTAACCATATTATGATTCTCAGATTTAAGAATCTCATTTTCATGTATTAACTTAATATTTTAAGAAGATAATGAATCTTTCTCAATTTTATTTCTATCTAAAGAGGAAGATAAAGAGGTTAATTCTCGATGAGAAAGAACTAATGCCTAATGCCCAGAATTCAATTTCTTGAATCTCATATATAAATCATTAAAGGCTTCTAGTAATTCTTCATTATTTAAAATACTTACATCATTATCATCTTGTGCCATAATGCACATATGTGCATTTTCTTCATTAGATTGGTAGTTGACTTCTTCATCATCATCTGAAGATAAAGAGTCCAATGTTGCTGCTAGTGCCTTCTTTCTCTTTTCGAACTTCTTATCCTTTCTGAAGTTGTTGAAAGTCCTTTCTTTAGGCTTAAGAAGTGGACAATCCTTTTTCATATGTCCTGTCCTGTTGCATTGAAAACACAAAGAAGCATCAGTAGTTTTAGGCTTAAAACTTTTAAACTTACCTCTTCGTAGAAACTTCTTGAAGTTTCTAGTTATTAGTGCCATATCTTCATCGTCCATGTCTGAATCATCGATGTCTGATGAAGCGAAGGCAAGAGTTTCCTTCTTTGTATCTGCTTGTTCTTTGCGATCTTGAAGTTGTACTTCGTAGGCCATCAAATTTCCAACGAGGCTTTCAACGGTGAGTGTTGATAAGTTATTGGCTTCTTCTATTGCTGTGGTCTTTCTTTCCCATTCTGGTGTCAAGACACGAAGGATCTTCCGTACTTGTTCCGTTTGAGAGTAGGTTTTGCCAAGGGCAATTAGGGAGTTGACAATGTCAGTGAAACGAGTGATCATTTCTCCAATTGGTTCATTCTCCTTCATTCTGAATAACTCAAACCTGTGAACAAGAACAAAGATTTTAGTTTCCTTAACTTTATTAGTTCCTTCATGTGTTACCTGGAGTGTATGACAGATGTCATATGCAGTTTTGGCCTGGGAGACACGGTTGAACTCATTCTTGTCCATAGCACAGAGTAGTGCATTCATTGCTTTGGAGTTGCTGTTGGATATGGAAGACGTTTGTACACCCTTGTGGGGGATGTACGAGGGAATACGGACCTCGAACGTCGCGTACACGAAGTCGTGTGCAAAGGGAATATGTTCCCTTGCGGAGAGGATCTCTAGATTGATGGGAAAGTCGCAGTATATGTGCATAAGTGCATGCGACATATGGCTAATAAAGGGGTAATATCTTAAGCTTATGTTGTACCATGCATATGGTACAACTTAAGCTTATAATATGCCATGTACGATGGTACACCTTAGTTAAATTGTTCCAAAGGAACAATTACTCCTAAAATAACTACCTTGGGGGCTATAAATAAGACCCAAGGGTTAGCCATTTCCTTACACTTTTGCATGGCATTCTTGCATGCATTTCATTCTAGCGAAGCTCTGCCGAAATCCTTCCTCTCTCTTTATCCAAGTTCTTAATCTAAAAGTAGAGATTTAGATTGTGGATTTAGTAGCCTTACTCTGTTCGTGAGAAGACTCGATCCGTCGTGGCGAATCCGAAGGCGAAGTTCGTAGACTACCGTGCCGCATACGCAAGCGTAAGTCTCAACTTCATTTATCGATCCTAACTCTGTTTTGGCAGGATCCTACATTGGTATCAGAGCCATACGGGTTCGCCCCGGTCAAACCGCCGCCCCGTCGAAACTATGAACGAGTCGTTGTCTTTTTCACGAATGGGTATCCAACCATTACGGATATGGTAGGAACGCTTCGTGACGGAGAGAACGCAGCGGTTGTTCTTTTCACGTTAGGGTCTCCTATCATTACGGATATGGAGGAACTCTCCGTGACGGGAAGAACCGACCGTTCACGTAGTATGTTATTTTTCATTTTTGGCACACGGCCATTAGAAAATAACCACTTTCTTGACGAACCGGTGCTTCATCGACGAACGGGTGCTTCATCGAGGAAGATGATGGAAGTTATCTCCATCAGAGAAGATGGATTTTGGTACATGTGCACCATGGCCAAATGGGCTATGGAGGCCATGCACACACCCCTCCCCATGCGGAGGGGGTTGGCTACGGCCAATAACCACTGCGACCACCCCATCAAGGGGGAGGAGTGCATGCGGCCACCCCATGAAAGGGGAGACCGGCCATGGCCAAAGGGCCATGGCCATGGCCGGCCGGCCATGGCCGGCCACGGCCATGGCCAGGGAGCCCTGGCCGCGGCTTGGCCAGGGAGCCCTGGCCGGCCACGGCCAGGCCACGGCCTGGCCTCCCTGGCCGAGGCCAGGGCAGGGGCCCTGGCCCCCGGCCAGGGCCAGGCCCCCCTGGCCGAGTCCAGGGCAGGGGCCCTGGCCCCGGCCAGGGCCTGGCCGGCCCCGGCCCTGGCAGAGGCCAGGGCCTGGCCAATGGCCGGCCCTGGCCGCTGCCAGGGCCACGGTCGGCCCTGGCAGCAGTCAGGGCCTGGCCGGGGGCCGGACTGATCGGCACTGGCCGGGAGTGATTCAGACCATTTTTTTTGGTCGACCAATTTGGGTGTTTTGGTCGACCAATTCGGCAAAAGGCCTTGGTCGAACATGAACGTGCCGACTAAGCCCATACGGGTCCAAACGACAGTCGTCTGCATCAAAATTCTCTCATACGGGGGAAACGCCTGGATCCATACGGGAGCCGGCGACGATAGTTTACAGAAAAATCCCCAAAAGGGGGATCCGACCTTGGCACGGCTACGGCTCATTCCCGACAAATGGTCAGGAAGTGCCGAATATTTCACTAGTATCATAAGGGTACTAAGTTGAAATATACATTTTTTTTTGAAAAATACGTTTTCATACTTTTTGAAAAATACGTTTTCAAAAACGCTTTTCCGCTGCGAAGTACTATAAGAGTACTAACATTTGATAAAGTGAGGGAGAAATATTGAAAGTTACTCTAGATGGTGATTGGAAACATAGTGACCTTTCCGATTCTAGAGTAACATCTTCAATATTTTTCGAAAGTAACTTATCAAATTATGAATATCATTCCAAGTGGGAGTTGATTTTAGAACTATCCATATGGGATATTCTATTATCATTTCAAGTGGGAATTATATCTGAAAAATACGTTTTCAAACTCGTTTTCCGCTGCTAGTACTATAAGAGTACTATTGTTTGATAAGTGATGGTGGAATATTGAAGGTTGTTCTAGATGGTGATTGGAATCGTAGAGACCTTTTCGATTCTAGAACAACATCTTCAATATTTTTCGAAAGTAACTTATCAAATATAATATAATTCCAAGTGGGATTTGAATTTTTAGAACTATCCAAATGTGATATTCTATTATCATTTCAAGTGGGAGTTATATATTTTAAGAATTTTTATGCAATGTTTTGATCAAAACTTCGGTTTTGTGTCTTTTGCAGCATTTTTAAAATGTCTTCCGCTTCAAAGAATATCGTCGCTGAGTTAAACAGAGGTGAAAAACTCAACGGCGATAATTACAAACTTTGGTCCATTAAGATACAATACGTTTTAGAGGAGCAAGAAGTGCTCGAAACTCTAAAGAACGTAATGATTGAACCTGAGTTGGGCACTACGGCCCAACACAGACGAGACAAGGAAGCTTTTGATGCTTGGTCTCGGAAGAATAAGATAGCACGCATTACGTTATTAAGCAGTATGGCTGGTGACATAATGCGCATCTTCCGGGAGCATGACTTAGCCATGGACATATGGTCTAAGCTTGATGAGAAGTTTGGTGGCACATCGGTGTCCAAACTTCGAGCCTTGACTATAAGATTTGATTCATATAAGAAACGTCCAGATCATTCCATGGGGAAACATCTGCGACATATGGCGAATCTAATCTCAGAGTTAAAGGATGCAGGTCATGTGCTCACAGATGAGCAACAAATCCAAGAAGTCATACGTTCCCTACCAAATGGGTGGGATCATATGAAGATGCATCTCACTCATAATGAGAGCATCAAGACCTTCAACGATGTTTCCAAGCACCTCGAATTAGAGGAAGAGCGGCTTGCGGCTGCCAAGCCAAGTGCAGAAGTGCACATGGTTGCTAGTTCCTCACATGGGGGAAAGAAACGTAAAGATCGTTCGAAGTCTTCTAATGAACGTAATAAGCAACCTGAGTCTACCAAGGAACCCAAACATAAGGGTGGGCACAAGAAATAGCACAAGAAGAAAGACTTGAAAAGGATCAAGTGCTTCAAGTGCAACAAGCTCGGTTACTATGCTCGTTCGTGTACGAGTGGAAGTAACGAGGTAACTTGTAATACTAGTTACATATGTGTTTCTAGTTCAATATTTCTTGTGGAATCTAATCCATTTTTGGATAATTGATTCAGGTGCCACCGACCACATAACAAGGGACAGACGGTCCTTCGTGGAGTATCACCGGATACCCCAAGGAATGAAGTGGATCAATGTAGGAAACAACACACATGTTGAAGTGAAAGGCGTTGGGACTCGCAAGCTAGTCTTGGACAACGGCCGCACTCTCCTACTTCATGATGTTCTCTTCATTCCATATATTCAAAAGAATATTAAAACTGTGGTCAATTTAATGGGTCTTGGTTATAGTTGGTTCCTTCATGATTATAATATGGACCTATTTTGTAATAATTCCTTTATTGGTACTGGGTTTGTATTTCAAAGGATTTATTGTAATAAGTACAATGTATGGTTCCTCATGTAATGAAAATTTCATTGTGACAAATTCTTTGACTAATGAGTCTAATATAATTTGTTGGCACCCAAGGCTTGGTCATATTGGACCAACGCGTATGTATAGATTTGCCAAACGTGGCCTTCTATCCAATGTTACAAAGGTTGAAATGTCGACCTGCGAACATTGCCTTGTGGGGAAATCTTGTCGCAAGCCGTTTGGAACCGGCACAAGGGCCGAGGTTCCATTACAGCTTATCCATTCGGACATATGTGGTCCGATGAATGTCAAGACAAGACGCGGAAAGTCCTATTTCATCACTTTTATTGATGATTTCATCCGATTCGGACATATCTATTTGATATCCCACAAAAGTGAAGCTTTGGATTGCTTTAAAAACTATATGAGTTTAGTGGAGAATCAATTAGATCGCAAGATTAAGGTCTTGCGAACCGATAGGGGCGGTGAATATCAATCAACAAGTTTTAAGGAACTTTGTGATGAAAAAGGCATGGTACATCAGGTAACTATGCCTTATACTCCTCAACAAAACGGTGTTGCAGAAAGGAGAAATATGACTTTAATGGAAATGGTCCGTTCAATGATGGCGCAAGCTAACTTGCCAATCACCTTTTGGGGTGATGCATTATTGACGGCTGTTTTCATTTTAAACCGCGTACCCTTGAAATCAGTTAGCTCCACTCCTTATGAGTTGTGGAACCAAAGGTCTCCTGACTTAAACATTTTTGAAACCTTGGGGTTGTGCATTCTACGCACATATTTCCTCCCATAAATATGGCAAACTTGGGCCAAGGGGAAGGAAATGTATCTTTAAACGCTACGCAGAAAACTCCAAAGGTTATGTTTTTGTTAGTCAGGAAGACAATGGTGGGCTAATTGAGTTTGAGTCGAGGGATGTCACTTTCTTGGAAAACGAGTTTCCAAGACAGGGCGAGATAAGTCAGGACTTATCTCTATTTGAGATTTATGATCAAGAAGGATTACCTCATTCGAGTGGGAGAATTCTTGGTGAAAACGAAAATACGTTTCAACCTTCACCAATGGATTATACGAATGACGATTATCCTATTCCATACAGGAATAATGATCCAAGTGGGAGCAATTCTAACGACATTTCAAGTGGGAGTGATATTAGAATTGATCTAACTTCGAGTCAACAAGGACTTGAAGAATCTCAAATACGACGTAGTAGTCATACAAGGTTGGCTCCTCTAAGATTTGAGGTTGAAATTTTCCGCAAAAACCTTTATGACTTTACTACAAGAAGATGACGAGCCTGCTACTTTCACTAAGGCCGTATCTTGCCCTGCTAAAGAAAAATGGATGGAAGCGATGCAAGAGGAGTTAGAATCCATGAAAGTTAACCAAGTCTGGGACTTAGTTGACTTACCCAGAGGACGAAGAGCTATTGGGAACAAATGGGTTCTCAAGATCAAGCATAAGGCTGATGGCTCTATTGATAGATATAAAGCTCGCCTTGTCGCGAAAGGTTTTACGCAATAGGAAGGGATAGACTACAAAGAGACCTTCTCACCTGTTGTTCGTTTTACCTCAATTCGCTTGATTCTGGCAATGGTAGCTTGCTTAGACCTCGAATTACATCAAATGGATGTAAAGACTGCCTTTCTCAATGGAGAATTGGACGAGGAGATCTATATGGATCAACCAACGGGGTTTGTAAAAGAAGGAAACGAACATAAGGTTTGTAAACTTCTTAAATCCATATATGGTCTTAAACAATCCTCGAGGCAATGGTATATACGATTTCAAGAGGTTGTCTTATCAAATGGATTTTCCATGCTTGATGAAGATAACTGTGTATATATCAAGAGGAATAAGAACAAGTATATTATTATGTCTCTATATGTAGATGACATTTTAATAGCCGGAAATGACAAGGGCTTTGTGATGGATATCAAGGCTTGGCTTTCATCAATTTTTGAGATGAAAGACATGGGAGAAGCCGCATATATCCTTGGAGTTAAGATTTCAAGGAATCGTTCAAAGAAACTTCTTTCTCTTTCACAGGAGACTTATATAAAGAAGGTTCTAGAACGTTTTAATATGCAGGACTGCAAGTCCATTGATACTCCAATAAGCAAGTGCGACAATTTATGTCTGAAATCATGTCCAAAGAACCAAAAGGAAAAGGAAATTATGGAAAAAGTTCCATATTCCAGTGCAGTTGATAGTCTTATGTACGCTATGGTGTGTACGAGACCGGACATCTGTTTTGCCGTTGGAAATGGTAAGCTGTTACCAATCCAATACAGGGCAAGTACACTGGAAAGCGGTTAAGAGGATAATGTGTCTTGTAAGATCAAACACATTGATATCCGATACGAATTTACAAAAGACTATGATAAAACCAAGAAGGTAGACATAAGGTACATATCTACGCATGAGATGATAGAGGATCCGCTTACGAAAGCGATCCCCAGAAATGTGTTTTATAAACACTTATCATCCCAAGGATTGCGTAAAGAGCTGAGTTGTACCAATATATATTCCCATGTCTGAGAAAGATCAAATTTGATAAAAGAATAAGTTCTTTTTCAAACATTGCATATGAATCTATTGAGAAATGTTTGTGTACATTTTTTGAAATCTCAGCTGAATTCTAGTATGTCGGACAGATTGAGGTTGGCTCTCTCACATGAGCAACCGCCTTATTCTATCAGACGGATGGAATAGAGATGAGACCTGTTTGAAGTCAAAATCATCAGAAGGATGATTTAAGAGTCATGACTTAAACAAAATGGTCGCATGAAAGATCTGCATCATATGGATGCTTACAAAAGATCTAAGAGGATTTTTTTGAAATCCTATCTGTCTAAATGCGGGATGTGAGTCCAAAGGATTATTTGAGTAGAATAAGGGACTCAAAGTCAGACATTGTGGTGTCTGATCATCATCCTTACAACATCATTGAGACATACACTCCCTGGGAAAGGAGCGATGTTGTAATACGTGTTCATACCACGTATGCATTTCGACCACTGAGTTAGTAGCAATAGTGTTTGCTATTATGTGAGACTCAAAGGCCATATGGGCCTTAACTCTTACCCTCAAGGACTCCAATTGGTTCCTTTAGATTTGACGAGATGATCGCTATCTTAGCGTGTTGCTAATGGGCTATGATAATTCGGCTCGGCGGGGCACGTTCGAAAAGCGAATCAAGTCAAGATCAGAAGGTTCGCAAGAAGAGGAAGATTGATTTCATATTCACATTTGGACTTTAATGATTCAAAGCTGGCCAGCCAGTTGTGATCCAGATGGGATTCAATTATTGAATATAAAGTATAAGAAATGTGAAGAAATAATCTAGGGTAAAGCATGCGTTGAACTACTCAACTTTGCACCTTCGAGGTCGTTGAGTATCTCTAACAAGTGCACAACAACAGACTCTAGGCGCATGACGGTCACACGGTCTATTTTTCGGTATGATAGATAAAAGAACTAAGAGAAAGACGTTCTCTTACAATCCCCTCAAGTGTGAGTGGGAGATGTTGGATATGGAAGACGTTTGTACACCCTTGTGGGGGATGTACGAGGGAATACGGACCTCGAACGTCGCGTACACGAAGTCGTGTGCAAAGGGAATATGTTCCCTTGCGGAGAGGATCTCTAGATTGATGGGAAAGTCGCAGTATATGTGCATAAGTGCATGCGACATATGGCTAATAAAGGGGTAATATCTTAAGCTTATGTTGTACCATGCATATGGTACAACTTAAGCTTATAATATGCCATGTACGATGGTACACCTTAGTTAAATTGTTCCAAAGGAACAATTACTCCTAAAATAACTACCTTGGGGGCTATAAATAAGACCCAAGGGTTAGCCATTTCCTTACACTTTTGCATGGCATTCTTGCATGCATTTCATTCTAGCGAAGCTCTGCCGAAATCCTTCCTCTCTCTTTATCCAAGTTCTTAATCTAAAAGTAGAGATTTAGATTGTGGATTTAGTAGCCTTACTCCGTTCGTGAGAAGACTCGATCCGTCGTGGCGAATCCGAAGGCGAAGTTCATAGACTACCGTGCCGCATACGCAAGCGTAAGTCTCAACTTCATTTATCGATCCTAACTCTGTTTTGGCAGGATCCTACAGTTGCGAGTTGCGGCGGTTTTGTCATTAGTGGTCCATTGGGCATATGGAGTGGTAGGCTTCTCGTATTGAGTTTCCAACATGTTCCAAAGTTCGTAGTCGATGCTTTGAAGATAGATTGTCATTCTTGTCTTCCAATAGGAATAGTTGAAACCATTGAATAGTGGAGGCCTTGTAGTAGAGTGCCCTTCTGGAAATTGTGATGAAGATGTTGAAGAATTCGTCGGATATGTGTAGGCCATCTTAACCTTACTCTGATACCTAATGTTGGATCTCCTGGCACACCAAATACACTAGAAGGGGGTGAATAGTGTAAATCACGATGATATTGCAAAATTAAAAGTTAATAAAAAATTGCAATAAAAGTGCGGAAATAAAAGATCACAATCCAGAATAATCCAAACGCAAACGCAGAGATTTTTTATCATGGTTCAGATCCTTGTGATCATACGTCCAGTCCTCTACCCCGTAGAGATTTGAATCCACTAAAACACTTGCTCCCTGCAAGTAATCAATATACAAAGATGCCAACACTCTCAGTGTTGCAAACTTGTACAATCTCTTCAACAAGAGATTCACCAATAAAGTAAAAGAAAGAGTATGAAACAATATCACCTATAGCCTTGATAATTGATGGAATTATTGTGCAAGGTTGGTGATGGAATCTTCAAGGTTCAAGATGTGGATTGTGGTAGAACACTCTTGGAAATTGGATTTCCTATAGGGACTGAATTTTTGTAGTGTTTTCCCCATGGAAATATGAAAATCTCACGCTTTCTAGAGAGAGAAAGAAAACTTAAGAAAAGTGAAAGTAAGAGAATTTTCGTTATTTTTAGGCAGGGGTCTAGGGGTCTATTTATAGCCCAAAAGAGTTAGTTTTCGAATGTTGGACAACTGCCTAAATTTTCAAAAAATTCTGAGACGTTTTTCCAAAAATTAGTCGACTAGTCAAAATTATTAGTCGACTAATAGTGATGACAGGTCAGAAAATGACTGTTGAAGTGTCCATTGATAGAACAACGGAAATAAACTTCCCCAAATGGACAGAAACGGATAGGAACTAACAAAATGACGTTGGAAGGTAGTTTCTAACTGCCATTAAATAATAAAAAATTATTTAATAGAAATCAGTTATTATAACTGACGTTATAACTATCTGAAAAACTGTCTGACAGACTAGGAAAACTTATTAGTCGACTAAAAATAAAATTTTTAGAAAATTTTCAAACATTGATCCTTTGAAAATAGTTTTTGACCAAAAATTAATTTTTCATATAAAAATTATTAGACTACTAGGAAAAATATTAGTTGGCTAATTTTTCTGAAGTTTGGATTTTGAGGCTGAGTCCTAAAGAACTAAGATAGGATATTATCAAGGCTTTAACAATCTAAAGTTCAGCAAGAATAAAAGATAGAATTACATCATCTTTCTCAAGAGATAAGAATGCATTGCTTGAGCTTCATCGTGCATTTTGATGCTTGTTCTTGCAACGTAACTTTGATGATTGTCATATGTGAGAGTTTGAGCTTGATAGTCTGCATCCAAAGAGTTAGTATACACACATATATATAAATTATTGTATCATCAAAAACTTTATTGGAAGAGAAACTTTATGTTTCCAACAGTAGAGGCCTGTTGAAAAGCTCTCAAAACGTTCAAGTATGGATTTTACTCCTTTTTCTTGAGACGTTACATACAGTAATATGTTTTTCATTTACATTTGCTGTTTCCAAATGGAATCCGTTGAAACGGATGTCCTTGAAACTTAGTAAGTTTCAGTTGGAATTCGGAGAGATTAGTGCATCCTTTATTTTTGTGTCATTTGTGAGCAACCGTGTTGCGTTCCCAGAACCTTCAATATGGCCATGATATTGTGCTTTGTTTTGAAGGATCGTATGTGTTTATTTATTGTCTACTAATTAGTTATGAGAATAGTTCATCTATTAAAAGATGAATCATATGTGCACATTTTCATTCAAAATCAAATTACATAATTCAAAAAGATCTCATAATATGCAATGTTCTTAAAACAAGTAGCTAAGATAAAAATAGAAGGCTAATCAAGCAGGTCTTCATTTTCGAAGTCGTCTGTTGTAAACTTGACTGAAGCATTAGAGTTCACCAGGTTTGTTTCAGCTTTATTTTTCTTGTTTTCTTTATACAAATCCTGGAGATACTGCGGAGTTTGGCACACTCTGGACCAGTGGCCTTTCATGCTACAACTATGGCATTGGTCTTCCCAATCCCTCTTGAGTGGGGGTGCATCATTTTTCTTGTTGTTATTTGTGCGCCAAGTGAACTTACGCTTCCCTTTATTTCTTCGATGCTGGACTTGGCCCCTAGCCCTTTTCTTCTGTCCCCCCTTTTTGTGTTCTTTTTTTTCGTTTATTGTCTCTCTTCTTTTTGGAAAAAGAAGAGGCATTGTGAGCTTCTGGTAGGGGGCAGTGTCAGGGGGCGCATGTTGTGAGTGACGAAGAGAAGCTCTCTGTTTTGTTCAGCTATGAGTAAATATGACAGCAGTTCAGAATACTTGGTGAACTTGCACTCACGGTATTGCTGCATTAGTTTCGCATCTTTCTCATGGAAAGACGTGTACATCTTTTCCAGCATGCGATCTTCTGAGACTTTTTCACTACACAACTTCAGGCATGAGGTGATGTTAAAGTGAGCTGAGTTGTACTCAGCTATGGACTTAAAGTCCTGCAGTCTCAGGTTCTCCCACTCATATCGTACCCTTGGTAGTATACCATCTTTATGATGTTTATACATATCCTCAAGGGCAGTCCATGGATCTTCGGTCGTAAGGTATTCAGCCTTTAGGGTCTTGTCCACATGGCGGCAAATATAGATAATGGCTTGCGCCTTTTCTATATCGCTTACATTTTCATTCTTAGTCACAACAGAAATGAGGGACTTAGCCCGCAGATGGAACTTCACATCGAGCTGCCAGCTCAGATAGTTTCTTCCTGATTCATCCGGCACTTCAAAATTGACACTTGCGATTTTAGCCATTTTATCTAGCAGATCACAAATTTGTATGAATTAATAATTTAAACAATAAAAATTTTCATACGGAGGCAATTTTTATATGAAGAGCTAATTGCGTGGATCGGCCAGTCCCACATAAATAAAAAGTCCAAAGTCCATTACAGTCCATATCACACAAATGAAAGCTTTAAAAAGAAATTACAACTTTGGAAACCTCGTGGGTCCCATATAAGATCTTCAGCTTCAAGTGTGACCTCCGTCTCCATGGAAAGTAGTATTCGGTCTTGGACATTACATAAATTCCTCACTACAGTTTCTCTCAAAAGTAAAAGAAAAGTGCAGGAAATAAAATATGGGACTTAAACAGCCGATCCAAAATCGCAATTTAGCCATTCATGCAAAAATTTGTGCTCATCAAACATTTTCAGCAGATATTTTCATCACATGCATCACAAGCATTTATATTCACAAAAGGATAAACAATTTAATTACTTAATAATTGTTGGACCACTGGACAATGTCATACACCGTTAGGTTAAGTGACTAACGGTAGAGTGGTTGCATGATCTTTCTAATTATTAAGTTTATTATTGCACAACCAAATAGCAGTTTATCCACAGAATAAGCCAATAAAAGTGATGCACATCATATAATTATGATCCTAGAAAGGTATCATATAATGCAAGGGGTGTGCCTGTTGGGTTTATTAAAAAAATTTGAAAAAGAGCCCAAAAATATTACATGTTATTCGTGAAAAAGGAAGAAGTTTTCCTTTTAAATTATCCCCAATCTATCCCCAAATGTCGCCAAATGTCCCCCTTAATGTCCCATATTTTATCATGATTTTTATGAATTTTTAGGCCCCCTGAAACCTTTTTAAATTTATTTTAGCCCCCAAAAGCCTTTTAAAGCGTATTTTAGCCTCTCCCCTTTAAAACATAATCTGTTTTTTTTCAGAAAAATTGGCCTGCTGGCCTGAAGCCCGCAGTGTGGCTGCGGGCTTTAGGCCCGCAGTCTCATTTTTAAAAAATGAATTTGAATGATTGCGAGGCCCGCAGTCTATTATTATTATTATTATTATTATTTTTTCGTGTGCCCATGAGCCTTAGGCCCAGGGTGAATGGGGGGGCTAGGGTTGCCATCATCGCCCAGGAGGGGCACGGCCGCCCCGCCGTAGCGGGGGCGGCAGGAGAACCCCCTGCATATCAGGCGGGGGATCGGGGTGCAAGCAAATGGTGGCCCCCCCGCCTGAGGGGGTACGGGGACACGCGGGGGCGGTGGCCCCCCTCTTCGAGGGGGGGGGGACATCGGCGGCTGGCGGCGAGGCCGAGATAGGGTAAAAATGCTATTTTTATTATTTACAGATTTTAAACATGTTAAAAACATGATTTTTAGACGATAAAAATCGTCAATTTGGGTGATTAGCCCTATTTCCACTCCGATCTTACGAGATCTATAGATAAAACTATCATGCACATGATAAAAATTACATTTTAGCGAGATTTACCTCTATATCCGTCCTCCGAATATAGCGACAGTTGAACGAAGCCTACGCGGATGACGACGCTCGTTTGATGTCGATGACGTCGCGCGTGTGGATCTCCTGCCTTCCTTTGCTTTTGCAAACGATCAATTTTTGTGTGGAAATATTTAATTAGAGTCTCATGCTGATAACGTGTTATGAATCATCATTTGGAGAGGAACCCACAGCTCTTTATTTATAGCATATAGAGGAGCGTATACAGATAAGATACAATAAATACGGCCTTATCTATAAGATAAGTCGTGATCCCAACCGAC
Source organism: Scilla litardierei (assembly GCA_030789695.1). Taxonomy (NCBI): domain Eukaryota; kingdom Viridiplantae; phylum Streptophyta; class Magnoliopsida; order Asparagales; family Asparagaceae; genus Scilla; species Scilla litardierei. The sequence goes on from CM061137.1 coordinate 24,620,267, forward strand.
TAACCAACTCGGTATTATCCCTTTAAACAATATTAATTTTAACTTCATTTTCTATTAGTTTGTATATATTTAGTTACGCGTGATTTTCACAAATTTTAGTTTAATAAGGTTGGGTTATTTGACGTGCAAAAGGTCAGTTTAAGACATCTTAGTTTAGGCTGTAAACTTCATCAAATCCGAATTATAAATAAGACCTAAAAGATTACATGAGTCTAATTTCCAACCGAGCATGATAAAAGAAAAAGGGAAAAAAGGAAATTTGTTATGAAGGGGTAAAGAGTTTATATTTTGTACAGATAAGGATTTTGTAACTGATTCAAAGATTGTATCCTATCCATGTATGAACTCTTCACATCCACTATAAATAAAGCGCTGGGGTTTCTCCAGGAGACATATTCAAAACACGTTATCATCACGCTTTTCCTAAGATTGGAGGCCCGTTCGTTGCAAAAGCTAGGAAGGATATGGTTGATCCATCGCACGCGGATGTTGACCACATCTACGCCTTCGTCTTCTTCTTCGATCTTGACGTATATCTAAGACGCCACAATTTTATTTCTTGGTCATGATGCCTACGGTAGAAACTATCTACAGATCTAACAATTTGGGAAGGGCGGTGGTTTTTCACCGCAGACCTTTTGGGGTCGGCCACCATCTGTCACCCCATCCCAAGGAGAGAGGCGTCGGCCTATGACCGCCAACCCCCATGGCCGAAACCCTAACAAAAAAAATACACATAGAACTCGGCCGACAGGCAGCCCCACCACCACCGACAGCCCCCTTGCCCACCTCCCACCACCCAACCCCCTCTAACAATGCTCCGCGCTCTCCTAGCGACGGTGGCATGCCATCGCCCCTAGCGGCGAAGAACCCTAAAACTCGGGTTTCAAAAAAACATGGTTATCCCCTCGTTGCCGGTGTCCACTTCGACGCCGGGAGACCACCGCCCCCACGACGGCGTGTCTCCATCCCCGACGGATACAACCTCCCCCTCTGACTGCCACTATACAGCGGCAGTCTGCAGCTCCCAACGTCATAGGTCATAACAAAAAAACTTTTTCCGACCACTGGCGGCCCTCCTCAGCCGCTGACGACCTAACTGCCGCTCACCAAGAAGTAGTGGTCGCTGGGGAGCAACAGACGAAGTCTGCCGTTCCCCTTGCCCCATGCCATGATGGGCCTCGTCATACAAAAAAAATTCCTCCGATGGGCCGAAGGCCGCAGCAGAGCTGCGGGCCTCAGCCCTTTGATTAACAAAAAAGTTGGAGATAATGGCTGCATGCCGAAGCCCGAAGCCACAACCTGCAGGCTTTGGCCCACATGCCGAACAAAAAGAGGATGCTAGCAGTAACGGGCCGAAGCCCGCAGCTTTGCTGTAGGCCTCAACCCCAAAGAAAAAGAAAAAGAAAGACAGAAGAGGAGGGGATTTTGGGCTGAAAACAAAGGGAAATAAGGAAAAAAACAAAGGGAAAATGGGTAAAATTGGTGAATAAAATGGGGACAAAATAGAAAATTTATTTTCCTTTTATAAATAAATTACTTGAGGGCAATAATTCAGTTTTATTTTCTATCTGAATTTGACCCCATGCATACAATTTATTTCCAGCAGATTATTCATATATGATGCCTATGTTTAAGATCATATTAATATGCTTTATATCACAAATACTTGTCACAAATTCTAAGTTAAATTTATGCTTATTTGTGCAAGCATTAACTTAATAATTATGAAGATCCCGTGACTGCTCTGCAGTTAGTTGCCCAACCTAACGGTGTATGAGGTCATCCCATAGTCCAATTAATTATTAAGCACAAAATATGATGATTTTAATTATCCTGTAAATCTGTGATGCATGTGATGTGTTATAAAGATATTTTCTGAGCACAAATTGCAAGTCCCATATTTTACTTTCCAGCACTTTTCTTTTTTTGAGAAAAAATGTAGTGAGGAATAATATGTAATGCCCAAGACCGACGACCATTTTCCATTGGGACGGAGGCCACCATTGAAGAAGAAGAATTTTATGGGACCCATGTGGTTTCCAAAGTATTAATTTTCTTTTTCATTTATGTAAAATGAACTGTATATCTAGACTTTGTGACATTATTTTTATGTGGTGACTGGTCGATCCATGCAATTATCTTATTCATTTAAAATTGCATCTGCATGACATAATTCTTTTTAGTATTATTAATTCATGTAGAATTGTGCTTTTCTAGATAAATGGCAAAAATCACAAGATTCGATTTCGAAATTCTGGATGCATTAGGGAAGAATTATCTAAGCTGACATCTGGATGTCAAATTCCACCTGTGAGCTTAATCCCTTGTAGCCACAATTACATAAGATAGCTCTATACCAGACATTGTAAAAGCGAAAGAAATAATATATATTCGTCACCACATTGACAAGACCTTAAAGGCTGAATACCTTACGATCGAAGATTCACTAGAGCCGTGGACTGCCATTGAGGATATGTATAAACATCAGAAAGATGTTATACTCCCAAGGGCCCGTTATGAGTGGGAGAACCTGAGACTTCAGGAATTTAAGTTTATAGCTGAGTATACTCAGCTCTATTCAGCATCACCTCACGCCTGAAGTTGTATGGTGAAGAAGTCTCAGAAGCTCGCATGCTAGAAAAGACATACACGTCTTTTCATGAAAAAGATGCAACATTAATGCAGCAATATAGTAAACGAAAGTTCTCTAAGTATTCTGAGCTGCTATTATGATTATTAATGGCTGAACAGGATAGAGAGATTCTCCTTGCCACTCATAATATGTGCCCCATTGGCATGGCCCCCCACCAGAAGCTTACAATGCATTTTCTTCCAAACAGAAGAACACTAATAAAAGAAAAGGAAAATCTGGGGGGGGGACCAAATAAAAAGGGCAGAGGACAAGTCCACCAGAAAAAATTGAAGGGAGGCAGAAGTTCACATGACGAAGAAATTATAACAATAGAAATCAAGCACCCCACCAAGGAAGGATTAGGAAGATCTGTGCCATAGTTGTGGCATAAAAGGACACTGGTCCAAAGTGTTCAAAACTTCGCGACACCTACAAGATTTGTACAAAGAGAGATTGAAGAAAAAAGCCGAGACAAATCTGGTGGCAAACTACTCCCATGCTCCAGTACAGTTCACATCTGATGATTTCAAGAAAGATGACTTGTTTGATTAGTTGCTTTTTATCTTAGTTAAAAACATGGTCTTTGAGAGCTTTTTATGTTTTTTATAACTATGCCGAGTGCTATTGAATAAAGCAGTTATGTTTTCAAAATATGCTTATATGTTTCATCTTTTAATAGATGGACTGCTCTGCCTAGTAGACAATGCCTCGACCCATACAATCCTTCAATATAAATGCTATTTTCAAAGCATTATTGCTGGATCCTGTGGATGGCAAACAATACTAGAAGGGGGGTTGTATAGTGCTGTATGAATAAAATTTTTTTGACAATAATCAATACAAGACTAACTTCCCTTCCAATGTTGCCTAAGGAACCAAGTAGAGTGATCTACGCTTGGTCCTTAATCAACACGATCTCAAAATATAAACGATAAAGATCAAAAAGTAATTGTAACAAAATAAATCTCACAGCAGAATATAAACAATCTTTGCAATAACAATATTATTAACAAATGATTACAAATGACATATACTTGAATAATGAAAAAATTAGTACAAAGCAAATACTAATAATGAGACAATCATAGAAAATAACACAGAGAGACAAGAGATTTATCCTGGTTCCCCACAACTTAGGTACATCCAGTCCTCGATCGTCACAGGTCGAGATTTAATCCTTTATTGCCTTAGGAATACAATTACCTAGCTTCACACGCTAGGATTTCCAACGACTTAGTATCACCACTAGGATTTCCAATCACCTAGTCTCAACTAGGATTTACACCATCTAGCCTTAGCTAGGATTTCCAACACCCTTATCACCAAGGGACTACAAGTAAAAAATTGAAATCAAATTCACCACAATAAGTAGTGGAGATTGGTTTATACCCAATAATTCTATAGCCAAGATGAATTTGCAATTGTGCTTCTAAGTGGCTAAAGAATTTAAATTTTTCTTTGATCACATAAAGAATATGAAATGATTCGATGTGATCAAGAACTTTGTTGTTTTCAAAAATCCTTTAAGAATAGTAAAATGAGAGTAGAGGATTTTGAAAAAAACAATTTACAATAGCAAAAAAATAATGATCTTAAAAAGATTCAGAAAGAAAATACAAAATAAGATCAGAGATTTGAAAACTGTTTGCTATGAAGAACTTGAGACGATGAGAGCTTTGAGAACTTTGAATTACTTGAGAGAATTATAATTTTGCTCAAGAATGAATAATAATAATAATAGTAAAAAGAGATCTCAAAGGTTCTCTATTTATAGAGCTAAGAGAAGATTTGAATTAATTCAAGGGTACATTACATTAAAATGCCCTAACGTTTGGGCCATTTTCACTTATTTACGATAACGTTCATTTTGGTAAACTTTGATACTCGAAACTAAATTTGTCTAACGGGGGAAGTTTCTCAAAACTTCTGACCCTTATGCCCCTAACTTAAGCAAAAGGGACAACTGAATTAATTTCATTTTTAACCGTGCAAACAGGGAAACCGCGGGAGTTCGATGTGGATGCATGGCTTGCTTTCTTTGTTCGATTGCATTTGTGCGATGTAGTCAGCCAGGCGCTCAATCAGCTACATTTCAATGTCTATATTAATGGCTTGTCGGCACGTCACGATGTTGATCTGTCTACAATCATGGTCAACAAGTTAGCGGTGCCTTATTATATGGATTTCCTCATCGGTATGAGAGATGGATCCGACAAGCTTCGGGTTAGCATCGGGCCTTCGACGTTGGCCGGGGTGACCGCAGATGGTATCCTCAACGGGCTCGAGGTGATGAGGATGAACGTGTCTGCGGGCAGTTTTGATGGCCCTGCAAACGGTTCGAGGAGCAACTGTGCTATATTGTGATAGGCTCAGTCATTGCGGCAGCTGCTGCGGTGATGTTGGCTGCTGTTCTTGTGTTCATGGTGCACAGACGGAGGAAGCTGGCGGGGAAGTACCATTCGAAATCGTGGGCGCCTTTCTCCGTCTTCGGACATAGCTGGGTGAAAGGGTCGTCGAAGGGGAGAGCCGTCTCGTCTATGCAACACACCAATATGGGGCTTCAGTTCTCGTTTACCGTCCTGCATGAGGCTACGAAGAACTTTGATGAGAAGCTGGTGATGGGAGTTGGCGTCTTCGGGAAGGTCTACAAGGGGGTGCTATGGGACGGTACTAAGGTGGCGGCGTGGCGAGGCAATCCAAAATCGTAGCAAGGCCTAAGAGAGGTCCGCATCGAGATTGATATGCTGTCTCGGCTGCGCCACATGCATTTGTTTTCCCTCATCGGATACTGCGACGAGAACAATGAGATGATTCTCATTTACGAGTACACGGAGAAGGGGACTCTAAAGAGCCATCTCTATGGCTCAGGTCATCCTCATCTTAGCTGGGAGCAGAGGCTTGAGATTTGCATCGGGTCGGCCAAAGGGCTTCACTACCTTCACACTGGTTCAGCTAAGGCTATAATCCACCATGACGTGAAGTCCACCAACATTCTGGTTGACGCAGAATCTCCTCCCTCTCTTCGTGCCCTAGTTGATGAAGAAACAAAAAAAGGCGGCAAATTCTTTCCTCCCACCTGTGAAATATGTAATGGAGGATGAGGGGCATAATTGTCCACTTTCAATCATGTGATATCACGTTATCAACTAATCTGATGGCATACTTAAAAAAGGTATCACGTTTACACTTCATCAAACGTCTAGATATCAAAGTTTACCAAAATGAACGTGAGGGTATATAAGTGAAAATGGCCCAAACGTTAGGTTATTTTATTGTCATTTACCCTTAATTCAAATGAAAGTTGACTTCAGCCCAAAAATCAAGCCAGGAATAAATGAGAGAGGAAGTCAAGGGAATATGCTCGAACACAGCTGGTAGTCGACTCCTAAAGGAGGTAGTAGACTCCTAAAGACTTTTCAGGGATATGGCAGATTTCAGAGTAGTTGACTACTGGGTGTTTGTTGTTAACTATGGAACTTAGCTCCTATGAAAAGATAAGCTCTCAAATAAGTTTAAAACAAGTTTAAAACTGTTTTTGAAAATCATTTTGTGTGTGTGTGTGTGTATTCTTCTTGGCTTTAACATAATCATAAGAAAAATAAAAGACAACTCACACGCTAGACACTATGAAGACTTTGAAGCCATGGTTGAAGTTGATGTAGTTGCATGCGCTTCACTTGAATTTGAGCTCCTCTTTAGCTTGAGCTTGAGCACATTATTTGAGCTTCATCTTTGAGCTCTTCTTGTGCTTGAATTAACGCTTTAGAATGTAGACGTTGAATTGCGAGCTAAATTCATCTTCATCATCTAAGAGTGTGGTTGAAGTTCTTCTTCTCGGAGTATGCTTTGAGCTTTACTTAGCTTATTTGCACAACCTACACATCTTAAATAATATGATTAGTACATTAACAACATTTGATGTGAATATCATCAAAACCACTTTGGGGGTGGGACTAGATTTTCCAACACTCTTCCCCATTTTGATGATGCCACCCAAATGTAAAAACATATGAATTATATGAAACAAAAACTACTGAGTAAGTGTACTTACTCCCCCTGCTTAAATGAGGTATGAAATCATGTCATACTCCCCTCTGCATCAAAGCTGGTTAGCAACACGTTATTCATTTATGTTTTTGCCTTTACTTGTTTTTCTCCCCTTGTCAGCGTACAAAAAATATGATAACATTCATGACAATTTTGATAAAGTTACATCAACTGTTGAAACAATTAAACCAAGTGTTAAAACAATTAAACCAAGCGTTTGAAAAACATATCATGAATTAGAATAATCAAACCAACTCAAATTTTTTTTGCATAGAAGAGTTATATATATACATATATTCCATGCAATTCCATTTCTAATCAAGCAAGCTATACGTGGGATATCAAAGGATAATAATATGCATGGTATAGCAATTAAAGTAGTGTAAGATCAGTATATCATTATATTACAAGCCAAGTTGTTTAAGCCATCAAACAACCATAAGTGAAAAGTATTAGAAATTATTACAAACCATTTGTTTAGAAAAGCATTATATCAAACATACAAGCAAATGAGCATAATTAAGAAGAATCGCCATTCTTCTTCTCCTTCTTCAATTCCTTGATCTCATCAAGGATTTCTCCAAGGACCTTTTCGGTGATCTGATTGCTGCTTTTCACCAAGTCCTTCAGATTTTCCACCTTTTTGTTGAGCTCTTCACAGCCTTTTGCTTGTGAAATCTTCAACCTGTCAATTTTCTTCAGGGCCATATCCTGAAGCTCAATAATATATGAAGGAACATCTTTAGATGGTGCAAGCGCTTCTTCTTCTTCACTTCCTTCTTCTTCTTCGGCGTCTTCTTATTCTTCAATAATTTTCTTACATTTCCTCCTCTCTGTAGTGGAACTCGATTCACCTACTAACTTCTCCTCTGGAACATTCTCGTTTAGGTCTCGGTGAAGTCCCATACGAGCAAGAGTACGGACATAAATAACAAGAGCAGGTTCCAAGTCCTCAGATTCATTATCCAAAGGAATGTCATATGCATTGAAGAGAATGGTAAAAAAATGGCCGTGGGCTAAGGGAGTGATGACTCTGTCAGATAAAGCAGAATGAATAATAGATTCCATGATGATCCTAGCCCAATTGACTTTGATATTGCCAAGCATAGCGTAAATACACTTAGCTTGACGTTCAGAAAGCGTCGAATGACTGACTGATTTCTGGGTGATGTTATATGACAGATGTTTGCTAAAATTCTAGTAGGATATCGGAGATCACTACTAGGCAATTTGGTTAGGAAAAATTTTCCTTGCAAGTACATCTTGTTTAACACATCATCATCAACCATTTCTATTTCATCTAGTAGCTTCCCGATGAAGGGAATTCCTAATGCCTGTTGATCACTCCATATTTTACACCCTTTTTTCTGCATGTTTGCATGCCGTTTTGATCGCTCATATCGCGGTTTTCACGATTATTTGACAATATTGCGATGCTTTTCACTATTTCTTGTTTTTGTCATATTTCAGGAAATATGGAGCGATTCGGAGCGATTTTGAGATCAATTGGTTCGCAAGCGCTAAGGAGTGTCACCAGCGGCTCATTTGAGGGCCATTCAGCGATGGAAGACGAGTGGAAGAAGAAGGAACTTCGTAGGAGCGACGAGGAGGAGAAACGGAGAAGATTGGGCATTTACAGCATGCCACTCGGCCTAGTGGAGCAGTCACTCGGCTGAACCAGAAGCCCCACTCGGCCGACCAAAACGGATACGCACAAAGAGCTAATTATAGCGTATACTCGGCCGAACGAAGAAATACCACTCGACCGAATGAGAAATCTCACTCGCCCGAGTGGTACAGAGAAATTACCTAGAGAATGGACGAAGTTACTGTATTTTTCGAAGATCCAGTCGAAAGTCACTTGGCCGAGCGATAAAGCCACTCGGCCGAACGAAGAAGTATACTTGGCCGAGTCACCTCCGAAGGCAGACCCTGAGCCCCCCCTGACTTACTGTTTTCTTACAGGGTCTGTCACTCGGCCGAGTGACAAATTCACTCGGCCGAGTGAGCCGCTCCGCCTGTTGCGTAAGTTGCGATTTCTGGGCTGCGCAGGGGCAGTTTGGTCACGATTTTTTGGGTGATTTTGGGGGTATTTATACCCAGTTTTTGCCCTAGTTAGGAGAGCTTTTTGCAGCCTTTTTGAGAACTTTTGAGAGCTTTTTAGATTAATTAGATTTAGGCTTTCTTTTTGGAGATTTAAAGGCTACTCTATTTGGATTCTCATTGGATATCATTGGATCTTCATTGGTTTGTCTATTTGCTATCAAAAACTCAATTTTTATTTGTTATTTATCTATTGCAATGAATTCTCTTGATAATATTATTGATTTTTCTGAGAATTTCATGATGAATAGTGAGTAGTGCCTTCGTCTTAGGGCGTAGGGATGAACCCTATGGACCCTATTTCCAAATTGTGATGAATTTGTGAAATTATTGCTAGAATTGATTAGGGTTAGGTTGGGATTGATTAATTACGAATAGCTAGAGATTCATATCGATTGGGATTTGCAAGAGATTGGGTCCCAATTGATAGGAAGGCCTAGATATTCGATTTAGATTGACAATTGGATCTCTCTAGACTTGGTTTGCAAGAGATTGGGCCAAAGCTAGGATTTTCGACTGTGAATCTATACCCATATCCGTTTGCAAGAGATTGGACGGATAGGAACTATCGCAACCTAGGTCGTAGCTCGAGTTTGCACGAGAGTGGGCTCGAGACACGATTGAGCGATGATGTCGTTCTTCATGCTAGCGGCTTAGGCTAGGGTTTGCAAGAGATTGGGCCCTATCCTAGGTTTGCTATAGACCGGCAATAGCACGAGAGCGTGAGCTTGGTTCTACATTTAGTTGCGACTAGTTCACTCTCATTCAAGTTTAGCAATGATGTAACCTATGAATCACAATGATGAGAGGCGGTCTGTAGCGGGGATTCCCGACCTCTAGACGTTTCATTAATTTGATATTTCCTTTTAACATCCGCATGATTGTGATTGTTCACCCCAAACAATTATTGATCCTCTTGATAGCTAGGTGATTGGAAGGAGACACTGTCATTTGTCCTCCCTGAGTTCGATACCCGTTCGCCGCTACACCGTGCGCTTGCGGTAAGACTACAACATTGTTTGTCCCGGTGTGTGTACTCCCGGGGCTACGATTACCTGTCCTAAGGATTTCACATTTATATGAAGTTGAGTATCAAGTACTTTGGTTAGAAAACGGGATTTGTTCAGATCAGCATCCATGTTTGCATAAAAGAGATGAACAAGTCTATGGTAGCACAAATAAGAGTTGTTCATAGAAAAGAGGTTCAACAAGTTCTGAAATTCAAAGATGCTGTCTATGCCATAGTTTTCAACATCTTCAATGGTGACAAATCTTTCAAGGAGGATTTTCCTTTTTGAGATGCTCAAAAATTTGGCATAGCTACTAAAATTTACAAGGTAGGGTTGAATCACTTACTTCTTAGTAAGAGTATATGTAGTTTCATCAACTTTCCTCTTCTTAATAGTAATGACGTTCTTAGGCATGATTTTTAAGAAGAAAATATGCAATATAGAAAATAGAGGAAGGATATTACCTTGTTGAATGATAACTTCCTTGAAGAAAAATGAGAGATCCTAGATGAATATGAGCTCCGAAGAAGAGATATACAAGAGGATCAAGAGAGAAATTCCAAGAGAGAGCTCTAAAAGAGGCAGTCGACTACCTTAGGGTTTTGGGAGATGTGGTTGTATGTTTTATTGATGAAAGAAGGATGAATAAGGTCCATTGCTCTAAGGGAGCAATGGTTGAGATCAATTCTCTTAATGGGCATAAGTCACCTAGTGGGTATGAATCCAATAGGCCTTGAAAACCCGCTTAGATTTACTCAAAAATAGCACAAAAATTCGGCAGTCTACACTCTGGTAGTCGACTCCCTCCCTTGGTAGTCGACTCCCTCATGTGTTTGAGAGTTTTCTCAACCAAGTTGATTCAACATGCTAGTTTGAGTGTCTTGCCAAAAGTTTTGAAAATAGTGTTTATAAAAACATCAAAACACACATATGAGTCACAAGAAAATTATAAAAATAATTTTTAATCATTTATATATCCCTTACACACTTGCGAAGCGATGATTTTAAGCATTCTTTTTGCAAAGTTCTGATTTTATTCAACATATTTGAACAGATATTTCTGTCTTTCTCCTTTGTTTAGAGTATCTGAAAAGATATAAACGTTATGGTACTCTTATATTTTTGAGTCCGGATGATTAGTTTGCAGGAAGCCAAACCCAATACGGTTTAGCTCCTTTAGGGCGAAACATATTTATAATTTTTATTCAAATGAATACTTTGAATAAACTCACGTGCATACATTTGTTTCTTTTGATACGTCTCATGCTTGAGGATCCATATGCTCAAGAAATTAGTGTTAGCATGATGCATCCCATTATGCTTATTCCTTTTCTTGGCATGGGTGAAGTCATAACCAAGTCCGATTTTACTAGATGATGCTTTCTGACTATCAATTAAGCTATCTAGTTTCCCTTTTCCTTTATTAAAATTTTCAACAATCTTCATAGTGAAGTCATATTTGTCTTTAATAGGCACTAGAAGATTATCTAATCCTTCAATGTTTTTCTTAATGGAATGAATATCCTTTTCAAGCAATTCATTTTTCTCTTTTAAAGCACGGTTCTCTTTGAGTAGTTCTTCTTTATCTTTTGCATCCTTTTTACCCAATTTTAGATTTTTTCTATGTTCTCTAATGAGTTTTTCATGAAGTGAGCAAAGCTCCTTATATGCACCTCTATAGTCCATATCTTCATCATCAATGGACAATGTATCATCTTCACTAAATGATGAAGTGAGTTTACCTGAGAGGATGAGGAAGCTAAGAAGCACATATGAGCTGACTCTCTTCTATCTCCTATGTCGTCGGATGAGGATGACGATTCGTCGGAGCTCGAGTCATCACTTTAGTCAAAGGCTGCATATGCTTCCTTTCTCAGTCGTCGAAGCTTGTTTCTTTTATCGTTCTTTCTCTCACTATTGTCTCTGCTTTTGCCACGGTCTTTGGTATCTCTGTTGTTCTTCTTCAATGGACAATCTCTTTTTACGTGTATTGGTTTGTTACAGCCAAAACCGTAATATTGTTAGTAGAACGAAATGATCATTTACCGTACTTACTTGACATGAAGTCCTTGAATTTTTTTGATATGAATGCAATATGTTCTTCTCTGTCAGTGTAGTCGGAGTCTTCTTCCTTGACATTGAATGTTGGTTCTTTTTCTTTGGCTTTTCTTCCGCCTTCTTATCTTCTTCAAGTTCGATCTCATATGCCATAAGATTTCCCATCAGCTCTTCAAAAGTGAGGTCACTTATGTTATGAGCTTCTCGAATGGCTGTCGTCTTTCCTTTCCATTTGGGTCTGAGCGATCTCAAGATCTTCATTACCTAATCATACTTAGATAACTTTTTCCCTAACCCTGCAAGCTCATTGGAAGCAAATATTCAGATCACTGATAAATTCGCTCTCTTCCATTTTAAAACTTTCAAACTTAGAATTAAGCAGATTAATATGAGACTCTTTTACCTTGGCCGTTCCCTCATGAGTTAACTCAAGTGTGTGCCAGATCTAATGGGTAGTCACACACTGGGAGATTCAGTTGAATTCGGATCTGGTTACAACACAAAATAAAGAGTTCATTACTTTGGCATTTAGGTTGCCTACTTTCTTCTCTTCTGCAGACCATTTCTCCATCTCGGTGATCAACATTGTGTATTTGTTCTTCGTGATTGACCAAACGTCTATGTCAACTGCCTGGAGATGTATCATCATACGGTTCTTTCAGTTAACATAGTTTGTGCTGTCGAAGAGAGGTGGTCGAAGAGTGTTACATCCTTCATTATGGAAAGAAGTTGATGCCATCACTGAACCTTGCTCTGGTACCAAGTGTTGGATCCTGTGGATGGCAAACAACACTAGAAGGGGGGTTGAATAGTGTTGTATGAATAAAAATTTTTCGACAATAATCAATACATGACTAATTCCCTTCCAATGTTGCCTAAGGAACCAAGTAGAGTGATCTACGCTTGGTCCTTAATCAACATGATGATCTCAAAATATAAACAATAAAGATCAAAAAGTAATTCAACAAAATAAATCTCACAGCGGAATATAAACAATCTTTGCAATAACAATATTATTAACAAATGATTAATAGGTCGGGGTGGCTGGTGGTTTTGGGATCCCGTAGAAAATGCGTCTTTTATGCCTCGGGTATTAGCCACAGCTCATATTCATTCAGTAATTCTACCCCTTCTTCATTCTTGGACCTCGCTTCTTAATATTTTGACTCTTCCATGCTGTGTCTCAGGAACCTCTTCAATACGGTCTAAATGACATATACTTGAATAATGAACAAGTTAGTACAAAGCAAATAATAATAATGAGACGATCACAGAAAATAACACAAAGAGACAAGAGATTTATCCTGGTTCCCCACAACCTGAGAACGTCCAATCTCCGACTGTCACATATCGAGATTTAATCCACTATTGCCTTAGCAATACAATTACCTAGCTTCACTCGCTAGGATTTCCAACGACCTAGTATCACCACTAGGATTTCCAACCACCTAGTCTCAACTTGGATTTACACCACCTAGCCTTAGCTAGGATTTCCAACACCCTTATCGCCAAGGGACTACAAGTAAAAAATCGAAATCCAATTCACCATAACAATTAGTGGAGATTGGTTTACACCCAATAATTTTATAGCCAAGATGAATTTGCAATTGTGCTTCTAAAAGCCTAAAGAATTTAAATTGTTCTTTGATCACACAAAGAAAATGAAATGATTCGATGTGATCAACAACTTTGTTGTTTTCAAAAATCCTTTAAGAATAAGAAACTGAGAGTAGAGGATTTTGAGGAAAAAACAATTTACAACAGCAAAAAATAATGATCTTAAAAAGATTCAGAAAGAAAATACAAAATAAGATCAGAGATTTGAAAACTGTTTGGCTATGAAGAACTTGAGAGCGATGAGAGCTATGAGAACTTTGAATTACTTGAGAGAATTATAATTTTGCTCAAGAATGAATAATAATAATGTTGAAAAGAGATCTCAAAGGTTCTCTATTTATAGAGCTACGAGAAGATTTGAATTAATTCAAATGAAAGTTGACTTCAGCCCAAAAATCAAGCTAGGGATAAATGAGAGAGGAAGTCAAGGGAATCTGCTCGAACATAGCTGGTAGTCGACTCCCAAAAGAGGTAGTCGACTCCCAGAGACTTTTCAGGGATATGGCAGATTTCAGAGTAGTTGACTATTGGGTGTTTGTTGTTAACTATGGAACTTAGCTCCTATGAAAAGATAAGCTCTCAAATAAGTTTCAAAGAAGTTTAAAACTGTTTTCGAAAATCATTGTGTGTGTGTGTGTGTGTGTGCATATTCTTCTTGCCTTTAACATAATCCTAAGAAAAATAAAAGACAACTCACACACTAGACACTATGAAGACTTTGAAGCCATGATTGAAGTTGATGTAGTTGCATGCGCTTCACTTGAATTTGAGCTCCTCTTTAGCTTGAGCTTGAGCACATTATTTGAGCTTCATCTTTGAGCTCTTCCTGTGCTTGAACTGAAGCTTTAGAATGTAGACGTTGAATTGCGAGCTAAATTCATCATCATCATCTAAGAGTGTGGTTGAAGTTCTTCTTCTCGGAGTATGCTTTGAGCTTCACTTAGTTTATTTGCACAACCTACACATCTTAAATAATATGATTAGTACATTAACAACATTTGGTGTGATCATCATCAAAACCACTTTGGGGTGGGACTAGATTTCCCAACAATTATACCATATGATAGCCTGGTAAATACAATATCAGGACCATCAAATATAATTGAAGGACAAGGGAATGCAACTTTATTGCTGCTAAATGGTACACAAATAAAAATAAATGATGCATTATTCTATCCGAATTCAAAAAGAAACTTATTGAGTTTCTAGGACATCTATCTAAACGGATTTCACTCAGGAACTGCAAGCATAAATAAAAACTATTTGTATGTGACGTCTCAAGAGAAAGGAATCAAATCCATACTTGAAAGTTTTGAGAGACTCTCATCAGGTCTCTATCATACAAAGATTCAGAGAGAGGAAGCAAATTTGACATAGCACCTGAAGTGTCCGATACCATCCAAGTTTCTACTTTGGCATGATAGACTTGGCCACCCTGGATCGGTAATGATGCAACACATCATATCCCAATCCTATGGGTATGATTTGAAGAACCAGAAAATTCATCAAAAGGGAGAATTCCCTTACATCCCTTGCTACAAGGGAAAATTGATTACAAGGCCATCTCCTCTAAAAGTGGACAAAGAATCTCCAAGCTTTATCGAAAGAATACATGGAGATATATGTGGACCAATCCACCCCATAGTGGGTCTTTTCAGTACTTTATGGTACTGATTGATGTATATTCAAAATATTCGTATGTGTGTCTACTATCGACCTGCAATTTAGCTTTCCCAAAGCTATTGGCACAAATAATAAAATTGCGGGCGTATTTTTCAGACAATCAAATAAGGAAAATATGTCTGGATAATACTGGGGAATTTACCTCCTAGTCATTTCAAGAATACTGCCTAGCAACTGGGATAGAAATTGAACATCATGTACCGCATGTTTATACCCAAAATGGGTTAGTAGAGTCACTGATAAAAAGACTCCAATGGATTGCACGTCCATTATTAATGAAACCCTAGTTGCCGCTCACTGAATGGGGACATGCAATATTGCATGCTACTTCCTTAATAAAAATCAACCTCTAGAAGTCAGAGTCTTTCTCCGATGCAACTTGCATACGAAATTCCACCGAATATCTCTCACTTGAGAATTTTCGGTTGTGTAGTCTATATCCCCATAAACACCACTGTAGAGGACAAAAATGGGTCTTCAACATCGTCTAGGTATCTATGTATGGTTTGATTCACCCTCAATTATAAGTGATGAGTGTTTATTTTTAAATATTTCATACAATATCCCCATGCATTTCATACCAATTCCCCTCTTATTTCTTGGCAGTTCCTTTACTTTTTAGTTCCCTTTTACTTTTGGGTCTCCTGTGCATATTTCAGGTATAAATATGGAGTTTCGGGACCCTAGAACAGAGGCAAAGCCATTAGAACGGAGCGAGAATCGAACGAGAGTTCAAAGCATCAAAGCAGATGAAGAAGAAACATGACACACACGATCGCACGAAATAAACCACACAGTCGCATCGCCAAACCCCCCTAAGGATCACCTGGAAGCAATAATGACATGGTCACATGGGAACCCATGTAGTTACATTGCCATGAAGCATAAGAGAAGCAAAAACAGGCATGACGCAGTCGCATTTGTCACTCCACTCTACTGTGTCGCGTGAGGGAGCTGAAGGCCCCAAACGGTCGCGTACGTGACCGTTTGGGAGTGAATTTTGAAGAGGCTGAAGAGAATATCGATGCGGTCGAGTCAGATTTCACATGGTCGCGTCGCCAATGAAGAAAATAAAAAACAGAACACTGTTTTAGACTCTGCAGCCCACGCGGTCGCATTAGATTTGACGCGACCACGTCACTTAGGATTTTCGAGCCCAATTTGGGTGCCACCAAGGGGCAATTTTTGTCTTTTTTTTGGGATTTCTGGGGTTAGTATAAATAGTTTTTAGGTTTCTACTTTTAGGGGGCTACGTTTTGAGAGCTTTTTGCAGACTTTAGAGGAATTTTCAGGTGTTATTGTTCCTTATTCTCTGTAGCTACAGATTGTCTTTGTTAATTCCTTTTGTTATTTTGACTTCGTGATTGAATCTATTTGTGGTTATCTTTATTTCTTTGATTGTGGATGTATTAGATAGTCTTTTACATTTCTCCTACCACGTTTTTATGCATCATCCGTTAAATCTAATCATGTTTTTGGCAATGGATCGTGAGTAGTCATCCATTTATGGTCATGGGTTGAACCCGATTGAATTTTACTATGGATTGACATGCTTGTGATGGGTTATTGATTGATTGATGATTAGGGGTATGTTAGGATGATTATTATTGGTGCAAATCATTCTCCCCCTTTTTGGATTAATAGACTAGTCGCTAATAAGAGCTAGGGCTAATCTAGGGTTTTCGATCCCAACACTAATCTCCACTATCCATGTCACCAACGGAAGTTGGGCATGGATTAGAGCCATCCTAGCATTGATCTAAATCCTATACACGGAAGTGACAATGAGGAGGATTGGTGACATTCGTCGAGCGTAATGCATCTACCGGATGTCTATGACCAGTGGAAGTTGGCTTGGGGTATATGGTAGGTAGTCTTATCATAGCATCATGGAAGTGCAGGGTACGTAATTACATTGGTACAACAACTTCATCATAACTCATGATTTCAGTAACCAATCAACCCAATTCAATCCTAGCTAAATCTCAATAGCGGGGATACCTGGCTCTAGTGCTTTTTCCATATTTGATATTTCCCAAAAATAATTACACTTTTCTTTAATTGACTCGCATGGCTAATAAACTCTGAAATAAACCAATACTCAAACTTTACCTCCCACTGGATGACCCGTTAGCGCTACAACTACACTGTGCGCTTGCGGTATAAATATTGAACACTAATGCGAAAGCAATAAGTTATCTGGAGCCGTTGCCGAGGAGGCAATCGACTTGATATTGGTTTACTTCATAGTTACTTAGACTACACATTTTATTTTTATTTTGCTCTCTTTTGCTATTATTTTTAGGCACTGACATCTTCTTTTAGTTTTGTCTGATGTGTATACAGAGGAGATCACAGAGTGCTGATGATTTGCTTCCTTTGGATCCTGAGATCGAAGCCACGACACATCGATGCAATGCTGAAAGAAGGAGAGGATTAGCACAAGCAGCAATGGCGGAAGAAGCACCTCCCCTACCTCCCACTAAGTCCCTTTTGGACTTCTCTATGCCTTTCAACGGATCAACGTTTAGCATTGCTCACCTGCTCATTAATGTCAACAATTTCGAGCTTAAGCGATCGTTTATTAGCTTCATTTAGCCGGATCAATTTGGAGGATCTCCATGGAGAATCCAAATGACTACCTCAATACCTTCCTGGAGAAGTGTGACACGCTAAAGATGAATGGTATCTTCGACGACGCCATTTGGCTAATAGTCTTCCCCTTCTTTTTGAAAGACAAGGAGAAGGAGTGGCTCAAGAGCTACGACCCTGCCACCTTTACTTTTGGGGTTGTTTTATCTCATGCCTTTCTTACTAAATTCTTTCCTCCAGGTAAAACGGTGAAAATGAGGAATGAGATCTCGTTCTTCTCCCAGTTCGACCAAGAATCACTATAGAGGATTGGGAAGGTTTAAAGAGTTTTAGAGGCAATGCCCACACCACGGAGTCCTCGATTGGCTCCCATACAAACTTTTACAACGGGTTGAACCTAGACATAAAGATCTTAATTGATGCCGTCGATAATGGGGCGATAATGAGCAAGACTCCGGATGGAGCGAAGAAGTAATTGGAGGATATGGCCTCCAATAACTACCATTGGAGCAATGAGAGAGCAACCTCTAAGAGGGGATGTAAATTCGAATTTGATGCTGTAACAATGTTGTCTACTAAATTTGATTCTTTAACAAAACAATTATCTATGCTTGTAATTGGTGATACTAACCTGCCCACGACGGTACTATGTGAGGTTTGTGGTGTGCAGGGCCACCCATTAGCTGAATGTCCATCCACTTCCCTGCTGCCACAAGGAATGACAATCAAGCAAGACTGTGCTTTGTATGGCAACAACCCAAGACCCCCGAACAACCCGTACTCCAACAGTTTCAATCCATGTTGGAGGAATCACACCAATTTTTCCTACAAGAATGCGGGACCACATCCTCAGTCACCATTCCCACAGCAACCCTAGCAGGTCTAAGCTCCACATCAAAACTTCAACTAGATGCCACCAAATTAGATGCCAGCCCATATTAAGTCAAACTTGGAAATGCTGATGGAGAATTTTATTGTTATGCAGGGTCCGAAGAATGAATTCTTCTATAACTTCATCCATCAGCTCACGCCCATGATGCAGCAGCTTGCCTTAAGCAATAAAGCGATGGAAACCCAGCTGGCACAATTGGTCCAACAAGTTGTGTAGCTTTCTAGGCCCCAAGGACAGGTTTCGGGGCAGCCTAAGCACAACCACAGGGGCCATGTGAATGTTATCACATTGAGGAGTGGGAGGCAGACAGAGGGGCCTGCAATGCCATGTTATGAGAATAAGGAGATTAGAGCTGAGTTGTAACCCAATGTGCCTGTTGAGAGTGAGAAGGAGCTTGAGCCAACCCCCACCAAAGGAACCATTAGCGAAAAAGGAAATAGAGAAGAAGGATAAGGACACCTTATCTGAGCCCGTAAGAGCATACATCCCCAAGGTGCCTTATCCATCATGGTTGGCTAAGGCCAATGTTGAAGATAAGTACGGAAAGTTTTTCAATGTATTGCAGCAATTCCACGTTACCATCCCTTTCCTCGATGCCATCTCAGAAATTCTTTCATACGCAAAGTTCCTCAAGGATTTACTTACTAGCAGAAGGGAAAATGTTATGTTTTCAGTGGAGTGTAGTGATATTCTGCAGAGGAAGATGGTGGACAAGTTAGAGGATCCCGAAAGCTTCTCAATCCCTTGCTCCGTCAGGAATGTAACAATTAAGAGGGCTTTATGCGACCTTGGAGCGAGTGTTAGTTTGATGCCCCTATCAATTAGTGAGAAGTTGGGGATGGGTGAGCCAAAGCACACACATATGTCTTTGCAACTTGCCGACCGATCAATCAAGTAACCCTTGGGTGTTATTGAGGACATCCCGGTACAAGTAGGGAAGATATTGGTGCCATGTGACTTCGTCATCATGGACATGTCGAAAGACACCCATATACCAATCATACTTGGACATCCATTCTTGGGTACGACATGAGTCTTGATATATGTAAAAGGAGGAAAGCTTTCTTTGAACGTCGGCAAGGATAAAGTTGAATTCGACCTCCAACGGTCTATGAGAACATTCCTGGAAGAAGACCATTGCCACCATGTTAACGTCCTCGAGATAACTGTGGAAGAAATGACTTGGGAGGACATGTTCTTAAGATCGATGGAGAAATTTCTCTCTGGAGATCCCAATTATGAGGGGCAAGTAGAAACCGTGGCCGTAGCAAGGGTATTTGATAAAGTGCCACCAGATGAGTACAACAAAGAGATCTCAGAGGCAACTCCACTAGATTCAGAAGAATAGAAGATACAATTGTTGTGTGATTCAATGCTCGAGACAACAAGGAATCAGCATGAAGTGAGAGCATCCTCACCGCTCACCATACTGAAGCCGCCATGAAGGTATAATAGGGAGTCGAGCTCAAGACTATAAACAAGCGCTTCTTGGGAGGCAACCCAAGCCCTAGACTTTTCTAATGTTTTTATCTTTATCTTTATTTTAGTTAGATTGTTTATTTTAATTCAATAAAAACCCCAAAACCCCCAATTAGTCCCATTTTTATTCAAATGCAGGAGAGGATGACGCGACCACGTGTGATACCATACGCGGCCACATGGTAGAGAGCAAAAATGGAGCCCAATGAACTAAGGAGAAGCAGATCCATGCGACCGCGTGAATTTTGACACGGTCACGTACTAGACATGCCAAGATTTGAGCTACTGGAAGTATTTCTGCACTTAAGCCAAATGGTCGCTGGATCCCCACGTGACTGCATTTCCACTACCTGCAGAAACAGCTCACTGGTAATTTTTGAACTAAAAGCCACATGGTCATGTGGATTTCCACGCGGTCGCTTAAACCCAAAACCCTCAAAGCCAAAATCTAGCCAATTTTTTCCACATTCACGCGGTTGTGTGAGATTTTGATGCGACCGCATCCACCAAACTCCAAAGCCATTAAAACTTCAGATCCACGCGGTCGATATAGAATCGACGCAACTGCATCAACCCAAAACTTCGCAAAGCCTTTTGATCTCTAGACCAACGCAGTCGGAGCTTGACCAATGTGACTGCATCGGTCGACCGCGTCGAGACCCTAAAAATCCCTAAAACCCTCACCCGATCATCTGTATGCGACTTTTTCCGATAGTTTCGACTTCTTCTCCCCAAAATCCTCCCAAATCTGGCCACCTCCGACCCCCAAACTCCCTCATCTCCTCTAACTTCACATCCTATCCCCTTCAATGTCCTCAATTTCACCACATCCATCACCCTCCACCATCGCCACACCCCCAAACCCTAACCCTAGCCGCCAGTTTGTGGTTTTTTCTGGAGACCGTCGATGACACAGCCGCTACTGAAGCTTGGGGACCTTGCATTGGAGCTTAGAGCAGCGCCCCAAAGTGAGATTTGCTGCAAACATTGGGTAAACCCGATCCTCATCTCCAAATTTTATACCATATATCTCGATCTCTCGCTGTTTTTCACAAATTTGCGTGGGAGTCATTTGATTAAGCATTTGCTGATTGTCGTGCACATCACTTGCATTTACTTTCACAATCTTCACCAAGCCTCCATGCACAAACTTAATGAAATGTCTGGTGGAATCTCACAGCAATCATGCTTGAGGGCCACCCGTGCACGTACATTAGATGAGCCCTCTACATCAGTACCACTCCCACCAGCCCCACCACACATCCCCCTCCTCAAATTAACACCATGGGGATCATGTTTAATAATGAGCACCGGCGTGATTGCTTCGAATCCCTAGCTTGCCGAGCCATAATCCCAACCAACTTCCTGAGTGTTCCCGCTCTAGATTCACTTGGGCTCGTCGACGATGTCCAAGTACTACTTTCCAACATAGGATGGGATGGGTTCTTGGTGTGTGAGGCACACACATATAAGAGATTCACCTTGGAGTTTCTTACTTCGCTTAGACACCAGCACCCAGGGTTCGCATTTAGATTAATGAACAAAGATCATATCATGACTAGCGACATCCTGAGTGAACTTTTCTGTTGGCCCGCCGCCATAGTTCGAGACTCCCTCAGCCATAACAGCCGTTTCCTTGACGAAGTAGACCCCAACACTTTCTGGGAACAAATCACTGGGTATGGACCATTCCCTACTACCAGAGTGAATGCCTCATCTATCATATATCCTTGCCTTTGCCTGTCACATCGTATTATAGCTAACACACTTTTATGTAGGGATGAGATTGGTCAAGTCTCACAACACGAGCTCCTGTTTTAGTGGGCCATGACCCAGCCATGCACTATACACGAGAACAACATCACTTCACCATGCATTTTATTTCATGCCGGTTCATGGAAGGGTCATCAGTTTTTTCACACCGTCAGCAACACCGCTGGCAAGATTTGCTATAGAGGGTTCATCACTGCATCGCCAAGATCCCTCCCATATCTCTCCAGATTCTCGAAGACACACCCCCTATCCTTGGCCTACATCCCTAGATATCTCCATCCTGACGAATATGCATATGATTAAACTCATTACAAGCGAGAGATTCCTTTGTCTATATGGACCTTCCCACACCCCGTACACTACATTGCCAGATCCTAATCACTTTTGTATTGATGCAGCCGTGCAGTGGGCATTCCCCCCCCCCGACCCAGCTTTTGCACCCACTGCCCAAGCACAACATATCCCCGCTTAGGATCCTGTCATTCCTATTGTACCTGGAGGCCCACCACCACCACCACCGCCCCACCTTACACCACTCAGGAGCCCTGCCAATCTGGCGATAGTTCTGGCCCCTCTGGTCATACTACTACTACTACTCTAGAGGACCGTAATCGATTTTTGGAGGAGAGTTTCCATGGTATTAGGCACACCCTAGACGGTGTTAGATCCACGCTCCATGTTATGCACTCGATGCTCGATGCTGTTTTTGGTTGGCGTGCTGCCTAGGTCCATTTTCCAGACGCCAAACCCCGTCTATTCCTCACGTTACCACCTGCTGACGGTGACCCCTCCTAACCATCATACCCATCCACTCTCCCCCTGCATTACACATAGCCCTCACTTTCCACTTCCTTATCATTTTTAGGGCACACTTTTGCTCTAACTTGAGGGAAACTCACCATCATCTCTTCCCCCACACATTATCCCTCACGATTTCACGTTCCATTTCACATTGAGGACAATGCTTAGCTCTAGCTTTGGGGGGGGGGGTCTCATGCACCACATTTTTGGGGTTTCCACTTCTTTTTGCTTTATTTTATTTTATTTTCTGTCTCCATTTTCCTATTTTTCATGCACCATCCTTCTTTTTATTTTCCAACAAAAACAAAAAAAAATCATGCATTTACATCTCATGCACCCTGCATCTTCATGCATCCATTTGTACATATTTGTTTTATGAATTCCCTGAGATCGAGACTTTATATGCATGGATTTCTTTGTCAAGTGATTTTTAGGTTTTACTTTCATATGCTCGATTCCTCGATATTGATTACGATATATGGTTAGGATGTGTTTTTAGTTTCAGATCTCATTTAATATGCCCATTATGCGCATGCTCATAATTCCTAGGATATGAGTACTCAAAATCGACCTAGGTTGAATTTTTCTTGGGAAACCATCTTATGCATGGACCATAGAAGTATTAGCTTAGGATAATGACTAATAGTCTTAGAGAACATCGATAACGACATGCCCATCTAGTACCGAGGAGAGTTATTGCTTAACCTATTCATGCAAAAAAAGAAAAAAATGTATATGTGTATAGAAAAAGAATAAATATGCATTCTCCCAGCTACGTTGAGTAGCCAGATTTTCGTGCCTCAGTAAGCATTGGGGACTCGTGCCGAAATGTATAGCTTGGGGGAGTGCATATGAATAAGGATTATAGTTGGTTTGAGCTAATAGGTCCGAGGGGTCCTTTTTGGCTCGATTCCCTAAGGTCGTCTGACCTGGGAGTCATTGACCCATTGCTCCTTACACAAACCAACTGAAATCCAAAAAAAGAAATAAATAAAACCATGAATAAAGCTAGTAATTTCACGAATCAAGGAACGACATCGTGTTGTGAGAGCCTTCTTTTCGATAGACTCATGGATCGTTATGCGATACTAATCCTTCACTCGACCTATCACATAATTTTGATTCCTATTCCTTTGACCTAGGAGCGGGTTAGAGGAAATATTCTAGGATGTGAGCATGATCATGGTTAGGTATACTACTTGTTGATTTGTGCTAGAAACAATTTCCTACACTATGTTCCGATTGATGGAGAGGAGTTGGCATGTTCATGATTTCTATAAATCTGAAATTTTCATTCGCACGTGTATATATGCTCGATGTTTTGAAACTCTTAAATGCCATGTCATCATTTGTGTGCTTGCTTGTAAATTCCAACCTCTACTCTCTCTTGTCTTCCTTGAGGACTAGGAAGAGTTTGGCTTGGGGGATTTTGATGAGTGTTTATTTTGTAAATATTTCATACAATATTCCCATGCATTTCATACCACTTCGCCTCTTATTTCTTGGCATTTCCTTTACTTTTTAATTCCTTTTTACTCTTGGGTCTCTTGTGCATATTTCAGGTATAAATGTGGAGTTTCGGGACCCTAGAGCAGAGGCGAAGGCATTGGAACGGAGCGAGAAGCAAACAAGATCTCAAAGCATCAAAGGAGATGAAGAAGAAACATGTCACACACGACCGCATGGCATAAACCACGCGGTCGCATCACCAAAGCCCCCTTAAGGAGCAGCTAGAAGCAAGAACGATGCGGTCGCATGGAAACCCATGCGGTCGCATCGCCATGAAGCCCAAGAGAAGCAAAAATAGGCGCGATGCAGTCGCGTCTGTCACTCCACTCGTCTGCATCACGCGAGGGAGCTGACAGCCCCAAACAGTCACGTACGCAACCGTTTGGGAGTGACTTTTAAAGAGGCTGAAGAGCAGTCGATGCGGTAACATGGGATTTCACGCGGTCGCATCACCAATGAAGAAAATATAAAATAGAACACCGTTTTGAACTATACAGCCCATGCGGCCACGTCGAATTCGACCTGACCGCGTGACCTAGGGTTTTCCAGCCCGATTTGGACACCACCCAGAGGTAGTTTTTGTCTTTTTGAGATTTTTAGGGTTAGTATAAATAGTTTTTAGGTTTCTACTTTTATGGGGCTGTGTTTTAAGAGCTTTTTACAGACTTTTCAAAGGAATTTTCAGGTGTTATTGTTCCTTATTCTCTGGAGCTACAGATTGTCTTGTTAATTCCTTTTGTTATTTTGACTTTGTGATTGAATATATTTGTGGTTCTCTTTATTTCTTTGATTGTGGATGTATTAGATATTCTTTTACATATCTTCTACCACATTTTTATGCATCATCTGTTGAATCTAATCATGTTTTAGCAATGGATCATGAGTAGTCATCCATCTAGGGCCATAGGTTGAACCATATTGAATTTTGCTATAGATTGACATGCTTGTGATGGGTTATTGATTGATTGATGATTAGGGGTATGTATTGAGTGAATATTTTGTACATATTTGCATCCCCTTACCCATGCATTTTTATATTTTTATCCACATCTCCCATGCATTTCTCGTTTGATTTTATTCGTTTTCACTCTTTGGGGGATGTTTTATGTATTTCATGATAAAAGCACACAAAACGATGCATAATAACAATGGGATAAGCAAGGGAGAGAAGCTGGCGAAGAATGACAGAGATCGGAAGCAATAGGGAGTAGAGAAGGGCCAAAGTAGGGGAAACATAGCCGTGCGTGCAAACGCACGGCTGTGCCATCATATCAGCCTAAGAAGAGGAGCTGCAGCTTCACCAACATGGCCGCGCGGCTTCACCGCACGAATGTGTCTAAATAAAAACATAACATATACTATGACAGTCAATAGACATGGCCGTGCCACATGGTTTTGCACCTGGAGTTGCCTGGAGTTGCCTGGAGCCACATGGAGCTTGGAGGTCGATCGACACGGCTGTGCCGATTTGCAGCACGATTGTGCGTAAGACGGCGGCCTTCATTTAACCTAGCTTTTCGGCGACGACACGACCGTGTCGCATAGCGACACGGCTGTGTGCCCCTTAATTTTTGCGGGTCTAGACCTGAAATCTATAGTTTTGGGGGGATTATAAATAGATTAGGTGAGTGATTGAGAGGGGGATCTTTTTCTGTGTTTTTCTTAGGTTTTCTTCACCCTTTTGGGGGCCGCTACTCGATGGTTTTGTAAGATTCTCTATTTCTTTTCTATGTATTAAAGATTTCTATTTCCTTCCAATGCATTGTTTTTTAGTTCTCTCTTTCTCATTTGTGATGTTATTCCCAATGCTTTGTTTGATGTTTACTATTATGTCTATTGAGTAGATTTTGTACATAGGGCGAAGTTGTATCACTAGTGTAGGTTATTCGTATGGGTTGATCTCCCCAAAGATCGATCCATTGATTAATGATAGGGTTCAAGCTAGGAACATGCTTAATATTGATTTGGTATTAGATTGCCTCACAACCTTAATCACCGACGAGAAATCGGGATTTGGGTTGGACGTAAATTAATATTAAATCAATTTTCTATTAATTAGGGTACCGACGAACTATCGTATCCGATTAATGAGCTACTCAATTAGGGCTAATGACGAGACATCGAAGTCCTAATTAGATGCCTAGACTTAGATCCGAATTCTCCTCCATTGTTAGACGTGGAGAGATGAGGATTGGGATTCAATTCTCACACATAGCATTATTTCAATGGATTGAGAAGCTAGATTAACACCACATTTAATCTTCACTAGTTGTGACGCTTACCCCTGGCACCTTTTCTTTCTTTTCATATCTCTAAATTTTTTTCCACAACTCTTATACCACTCGCATAACTAATTAGATTAATAATTAATCGATACTCATACCATCACCTCCCTGTGTTCGACCTGTAGGCTACACGACACAGTATACTTGCGGTTATTATAGTTTTGCACATCATATGTCACATTCAAGTTTATAAGGGAAGATATTATTTTTTATTGATCACCCCTTTTTATTGATCACCCCTCTCTAAAATCTTCTTTTTGATTATGTCAAAGGGAGGGTATGTTAATGACACAATTTATGCATGTTGACTTCATATATTTTGTACACTCACATTGACACATCTTTGATGCATAATATGGTACATGCTTTGAGTTGGTTTATTTTTAACATGCATTGATGTATGGAAAGTAAGTGTCCATCTTTGTAATTTCATTTTCATGTATCAAATTTTTTGCCATCATCAAAAATTTGGAGAAAGTTAGTTATTGAATCACATCAAGGTTAGTTTTGATGATAAGCAAACAATTAATGTTGCAAATAAGTTTTATGTGATTTGTGAGTGTTAGGTAATTAAGTCAACGTGATCAACCAATCCATTCAAGCCCACAAAGTATTGATGACGTGAAGCCAAAACTTGAAGAAGGAAGAGTTAATGGATTTGGAGCTCAACATGAAAACTAGTATCTCATCCAAAGACTCATGGTTTGCACAAGCTTCTTAAGACAAATTGAAGAGCTAAGGAATGCATCAAGACTCCATAGAGATTGTGTGAATGAAGTATTTTATTTTTCACTTGTTTTAAAATGTTAAAGCTAGTAAGTTGAAGCTTGCACATACATAGAAATAAGTTTTTAACTCAAAAAATATTTTGAAAACTTTTAAAACCATTTAGATTGAGAATCCTATACTTTTCTAATACAAATCTGTGTATCAGAAAAGTAGTCGACTCCCAAGAGTATAGGAGCCGAATGCTGAGCAATTAGCTGCTTAATGGACTTTCTGTCTCCTACAAGACGCCGAATTCTGTTGTGTAGAAGTCGACTCCGAAGATAAAAGTTGACACCCAAATTTATAGGCATCGACTCCTAGGCCTCAACGGTAAAATTTGACTTTCTTGTCATCCACCCTTGGAGAGCCGTTGAAGGGGCTTTTTTGGGAATCCGTTTTGGGCTATTGTGATTCCTTTATATATAGAGTTAGTTGAGGTATTTTGTAACATTCTGATGAGTGTTTATTGTATATATTTTTCCCCCTTTTCATACACTTTTTTCATTGTTTATTTCGCCGTTATCTCCTGTTCCCCCCATTTTAGTTCCCTCTGTCGCTTTTATGGTCCATCCTATGTTTTGCAGGATGCTGATTAGGGACCATATGGCGTGAATATAGCGCGAAGGGGAAAAAGAAGAGGAGCCGGAAGATCAAACTACACAAAAGGGGGAAATTTGTGAAGGACTGTGTTCCAAACGGCCGCGTCAATTCGACGCAGCCGCACGTGTCACATCACCCAAAGAAGCAGATCATAATTCCACGCGGCCGCGCAAATAGCACCACATGGCCGTGTCAATAAGCCCCAGAACCCACTTCCACGTAGCATAAAGGATCCCCAAATGGCCGCGTCGCTGAGGAGTTAATTCGAGATATGCAATCGACGAGGCTCGCGTGACAACATACGATGCGGCCACGTAATCGAAAAGAACCAAAGACCAAACTATCACTCCGCACGATCGTTTAGATGCTGATGCGGGTGCAAAGCTGAATTCGACGCGGTCGCATCCTTAATGAGGCGACCGCGTTGCTGTAAACCCGACGACCCTAACTTACACAAGCGAATAATACGACCGCGTCATTTTCGATGCGGTCACGTCGATCAGGATTTCTGAAGCACCTGGGCACTAATTGGGAGCAGTTGGGGGGCTTTTTGGTCTTTTGAGCGAACTCATCCTCTTTCTGCATTTTTCTGGATTTATGAAGGGTTTTGTAAGGATTTCATTCTATTTTATTCAGCAATCTTTTATTGTATTAGTTAGTTACTTTTGTATAAGATTAACTTTTTTAATAGAAGTTTTCTATTTTGTTATTATCATTGTGTGTTACTATCCCTTGTGCCTTTAACTCTGAATCCATAGATTTCATAGCTTACCAAATGATTGAACTCATCTCTATTGCAATGGGTAGTGAGTAGTTTTATCTAGGGCAATGGGTTGAACCCCATTGGATTAGGGCCATGGGTTAGATGAACTTTTGATTAATTACTGGATTAATTGAGGAGTTGGGGTATATTGGGATGCCAATTATCGTCGTAGATTCGACCCCCTCCCTCTGGACGATCGGATTGGCTGTCGTCGAGAGTCGGGATCAATCTGGGGTTCGATCCATATGAGGATCCATACTAACGAAGTGACTGGCGAGAGTCTTGCACCTATTAGAGCCCTCCTAATATAGATCCAATCCTCGAATGCCACAGTGGCCGGGAGGAAGATTGAGGGCATTCGTCGAGCGTAATGCACCTGCCGTATACCGATGTATCGGTAATAGTCGGCATCGTTATATGTTAGGATAGGCTTATCATTGCATTACGAGAGCAGGGGGTAGGAGATAACATAAGGGAATACCCTATCTTGCACCACAAGAGTGGGGGGGGGGGTAGGTGAATGCCCTTAGGTTAGACGACCTCTCCTGAGTCCCAATGAACCCAATAATCAGTCATCTACTAATACAACCCTAGCCCTAGTTCATTGGTAGGGATACTCTGAGCCCTAGAGCTTTTATCCCATGATTCCACACTTTTATTCTCTCTTCGATCACCAATCCGATTGCATAGCTTTCAAACAAGGACCCAAAATCGGTACTCAACGAACGCCTCCCTGTGTTTGACCCGTAGCGCTACACACAATACCATGCACTGTGGTATAAATTTTATCAGCGTTCGCATCAATAGACAAGCTTTTTGACCCCATTGCCCGGGAGGCACGGTTTGATATCAATTTTAGTATTTGTTGATAGACTATGTTTTCTTTTTATTTTTGTTCATATTTATCTACGTTATTGATTCTTAGTGCTTTTAACGTTTTTCTTTGGGTTAGCTCTCTTGTATGTCCAGGAGATCTCAAGGCGTTGCGAACTTGCGTCTGCTAGATTCTGAGATTGAGGCCACTGCTAGAAGGCTTAACACCAAAAGAAGGAGGAGATTAGCTCTTGAATCAATGGTGGAGATCGAAAATCCAGAAAATGGTCCACCACCACCACCACCACCGGCTCCCAGATCACTCTTGGAATTTTCCATGCCCTTCAATGGGTCCACTTCTAGCATTCGGAATCCGTTGGTGGAGCCCAATAACTTTGAGTTGAAGCCGTCTCTCATCGACTTCAGGCAACGAGATCAGTTCGGAGGATCTCCTATGGAAAACCCGAACGACCATCTCAACAATTTCTTGGAGAAGATGGATACTTTGAAGATGAATGGCGTCACGAACGACGCCATTAGGCTAAGAATATTTTTCTTTTCTCTTAGGGAAAATGCAAAGGATTGGCTTAGAAGCCTTAGTCCTAACACCTTCACAACTTGGGATAGTCCATCCATTGCATTTCTAACTAAATATTCTCCTCCAGGGAAAACAGCGAAGATGCACAATGAAATCACCAATTTCAATCAGTTGGACCGAGAATCCCTATACGTGGCTTGGGAGAGATTCAAGGACCTACAACACAATTGTCCACACCATGGTGTGCTCGAATGGCTACTCTTCCAAGAGTTCTATAATGGATTGACACGAGAAGTGAGAATGTCGATTGACGTGGTCGCTAATGACGCGATCATGAGTAAGACTCCGGATGAAGCGAAGAAGTTGTTCGAGGACATGACCGCCAACAATGACTCAGTGAGCAACGCAAGGAGCTCGTCCAGAATGGGAGGTAAGTACGACGTTGATGAGGTATCCCTACTTTCGGCTAAAATTGATGCTTTATCCAAGCAACTTTCTTTATTTGGGCTCGGTGCTACTAACCCGTCCACCATGGCGCTTTGTGAGGCATGTGGTGGCAGGAACACCAAGGCAATGAATGTTCCACATCTTTGGCAGTACCTCTGGGCATGAGCATTAAGAAAGCCAACGCTTTATATGGGAACAACCCATACTCCTCCACATTCAATCAAGGGTGGAAGAATCAACCTAATTTCTCCTACCGGATCTCGGGTGTGCAAGCTCCATCACATACCCTCAGCAACCCCAGGATTTTTAGGGTCCACCTCCTCAAGCACAATTCCAAAACTTCAACCAGAGGCCTCCTTCGAACATGCCCCATACTCAGATGTCTAGCATGGAGATGCTGATTGAGAGTCACATTCGGACTCAAGGGCAGAGGAATGACTACTTTCAGAACTCAATTCAACAGCTCATGACGATAACACATCAATTTGTGTCTACCATGCAATAGCTGACATCGGGGCAAAAGTCAATGGAGACCACAATGGCACAGATGACGCAATGGCTTTCCCAACTATCAAAGACACAATGAAAATTGCCGGTGCAAACTGAAGAGAACCCCCAAGGGCATGTGAACGCGTTTTCATTGAGACGAGCGACCCAATGAAAATTGCTGGTGCAATATGCAGGTCATTGATCGCGCCCCGGATACACACCCGGGATAAGCGACTCGTAGTCTTACCGCAAGCGCACGGTGTAGCGGCGAGCGGGTATCGAACTCAGGGAGGACTAATGACCGTGTCTCCTTCCAATCACCTAGCTATCAAAATGGTCGAGAATAATTTGGGGTAAAATGGTCATAATCGTTCAAATGTTGATAGAAATATCAATAAAATAAAGCGCCTAGGGATAGGGAATCCCTGCTACGGACCGTATCTCATCGTTGTGATTCATAGGTTTCATCATTGCTAGACTTGAATTTTAGGTGAACTAGTCGCAACTAAATGTAGAACTAAGCTCACGCTCTCGCGCTATTGCCGGTCTATAGAAAACCTAGGGTAGGGCCCAATCTCTTGCAAACCCTAACCTAAGCCGCTAGCGTGAAGAACGACATCATCGTTCAATCGTATCTTGAGCCCACTCTCGTGCAAACTCGAGCTACGACCTAGGTTGAGATAGTTCCTACCCGTCCAATCTCTTGCAAACAGATATCCGTATAGAAACACGATTAAAAATCCTAGTTTTGGTCCAATCTCTTGCAAACCAATTCTAGAGAAGTCCAATCGTAAATCTAAATCGAATTTCTAGGGCTTCCATCAATTGGGACCCAATCTCTTGCAAATCTCAATCGATATGAATCCCTAACTATCCACAGTTAATCAATCCCAACCTAACCCTAATCAATTCTAGGAAGAATTCACCAATTCATCACAATTTAGAAATGGGGTCTATAGGGTTCATCCCTACGCCCTAAGATGATGGCACTACTCACTAATCATCATGCAATACTTAGAAAAATGAATAATAAAATCAGCACAATTCATTGCAATGGAGAAATTGTTAATAAAAATAGGGTTTTTGATAAGAGAATAGACAAACCAATGAGAATCCAATAGCATCCAACAAAAGTAGCCTTTTTATCTCCTCAAAAAAACTAAATCTAATGATCTAAAAAGCTCTCAAAAAGGCTGCCAAAAAGCTCTCCAAAAGTCCTCTTAACTAGGGCAAAAACTGGGTTTAAATACCATTCAAAATCGCCCAGAAAATTGTGACCAAAATGCCCCTGCGCAGCCCAGAAATCGCAACTTACGCAGCAGGCAGAACGGCTCACTCGGCCGAGTGACAAATGTCACTCGGCCGAGTGACAAACCCTGTAGATTTTCAATAAGTCGGGAGTTTTCAGGGGTCTGTCTTCGGAGGTGACTCGGCCGAGTGGCTTTACTCACTCGGCCGAGGGGCATTCCATGCTCGACCGAGTCGGAACTCTCAGGTCGACTGTAGATTTCCAGTAAGTCAGCCTCTTTTTGGATGGATTTTCCCGTGCCACTCGGGCGAGGGGATCTGCATACTCGGCCGAGTGATCTATCGTAACTCGGCCGAGGGCACGCTGATATTCTTCTGTTGTGCGTGTCCGGTCTGGTCGGCCGAGCGAGCTTCTTTGCTCGGCCGAGTGAGTGCTTCACTCGGCCGAGTGACATGCTGTAGATGCCCAATCTTCTTCGTTTCTCCTCCTCGTCGCTCCTACGAAGTTTCTTCTTCTTCCACTCATCTTCCATCGCTGAATGGCCCTCAAAAGAGCTGTGTGTGACACTCTGATCGCTCCGGAATGTAACCCAAAAGTGCGACCGTGTAGTTTTACCGCAAGCGCACGGTGTAGCGGCGAGCGGGTTATCGAACACAGGGAGGACGAATGAAAGTGCTTGCTCCGAACAACCTGGCTATTAAGAACGGAAAAGAGGGAATTTGCCTTTGGCGATCCTGTCACAATCGTCAGACAAAGTACGAAGATATCAAATCAAATAAAGACGCCTAGGGAATGGGGAATCCCCGCTACTCACCGTATCTCGTCAATGTGATTCATTGGTATCAACATTGCTAGGGTAGAATCTTGGATGAACTAGTTGCAACTGAATGTAAAACCTAGCTCACGCTCTCGCGCTGTTGCCGGTCTATAGCTAACCTAGGTTCGGGTCCAATCTCTTGCAAACCCTAGCCTAGGCAAGCTAGCATTAGGATCAACATCATCGTTCAATCGCGCCACGAGCCCACTCTCGTGCAAACTCGGGCCGCGACCTAGGTTGGGATAGTTCCTACCCGTCCAATCTCTTGCAAACGGGTATCGGCACGGAATTACAACCGAGAACCCTAGTATCGGTCCAATCTCTTGCAAACAGATACTACGGAAACTCAATTTCAACCCGATTCGGATTTCTAGGGTTTCCTATCGAATTGGGATCCAATCTCTTGCAAATCCCAATCGATATGAACACCTAGCTATCCGTGTTAAATCGATCCCAAACTAAACCTAATAGCAATTCTAGCAATATTTCTATCAAATCATCACAAATCTGAAATTGGGCTCGTAGGGTTCATCCCCACGCCCCAAGACGCAAGGACCACTCACAATTCATAGCACAAATACAAAAATAATCAATGGAATTAACAAGAGAATTCATCACAATATTCAAATAAGCAATAAAAATAGTATTTTTAAAGGAGAGAGATGCAAACCAATAGAGTTCCTCAATCAATCCAACAAAAATCAACTTTTCTCTCCTCTCAAATCACAATAATCTAAAGCTAAAAAGTTAATCTAAAAAGCTGCAAAAAGTCAAGAGAAAAGCTCTCTAACCTAAGGTAAAAACAGGGGTTAAATACCCGCCAAAATCGTCCAAAAAACTGTGACCAAAATGCCCCTGCGCAGCCTGAAAACCGTAATTTTCGCTACAGGCAGCGCGTCGCACTCGGCCGAGCGACAAAAGTCGCTCGGCCGAGTAAGAAACACTGTAAATTTCCAATAAGTCTTGGTCTTCGGGGGTCTTCACTTCGGGGGCGGCTCGGCCGAGTGAGTTGTCGTCACTCAGCCGATGGCTTCTACACACTCGGGCGGTCGGCATTTTCCACTCGGCCGAGTGGGTCTTCTGAAGCTCAGGCAGACGAAAAACAGTAAGTTGGCGATTTTTGATGGGCTTCGTCTGAGTGCCACTCGGGCGGACGGGGTCTCGTCACTCGGCCGATGTGGCTTCCGTCGCTCGGCCGAGTGCACATATGATGCATGTCCGATCCGGTCGGCCGAGCGGGGTCTCACTGGTCGGCCGAGTGACTCCTTCACTCGGCCGAGTGAGACACCAAAAATGCCCAAACAGCTTGATTTGGCCTACTCGTCGCTCCTGCGACGTTCTTTCTTCTTCCGCTCCTCTCCAATGGCAAAATACCCCTCGGGGAGGTCGTCGGTGACACTCTAGAGTAGACGTATCTCGTGATCACTCCAAATCGCTCCAAATCACCTAAAATACGACAAAAACAACAAATCGTGGAAAGCATCGCAATATCGTCGATATATCGTGAAAAACATGATTTGAGCGATCTAAATGGCATGCAAACATGCGGGAAAAAAAGTGTAAAATAAGGAGTGATCAAAATCCCCCAAGCTTACCTATTACTCGTCCTCGAGGAAGATAAGTAAAAGGCGAACCCGGTGGATTTCAAAAATGAAAACGGCGGAAAAATGGAAAATGAAAAACGAAGAAGAAAGAAGAAAGCGAAGAGGGAAGCTGCTAGATCATTTTCTCAGGACGTGGGTTTTGCTTACTCATATAGCATGCACCGAATGTAAAACACATGTCAAAGAAATTTATTTCGATATCATAGTATAAAGGTGCAAATAGAAATAGATAACCCAAGAATGATGATGTATCATGAAAAACGGAATAGCTTTAGAATTAACATCGTCTGAATCATCTAAAGCGGTATACAATATCGTAGATCACACACTTTTCAATTGAACGCTTTCTAAGAGGAGTATAAGAATATCACACCGTAGAATAGAAAGAATAGAAAAGTGTGGATTTCATGAAATGAGTGCTAGGCATAGATTTCTGGACTTCGTAAAGCTAAAAATAATCTCACCGAGTATAGAATATTACTTAGCCTAGGTTGTCGTGCAACGTCAAGTAGTCACTCTCTCACACATCAATGGATTCTCTCCCCCAAGCTTATCTATAAGCGTGGTGGCATAAAAAATATTTACATCCCCATTTCTATAAGGCTCCAAAAGTAATGAAAATAAATACAAAAGAAGGAAAGAAAGAGAGAACATGAGATGGGATCTTTTATTGAGGTTCTTTTCTCTTTTCTTTTCATTTTTTTCTCTTTTTTTTTTGTTCTTGGGAAATTTGGAGCTAGGAATTAATAGCGGGGGAAATGCCATATAATAGAATCGCTTAAGGGGAGATTCACCAATGATTTTAAAATAGATAAATGATGTTCAAGATATGTGGAGAAAGAAATAAATATGTCTCTCAGTTCACTCTATAAGACGTGCACGACAACTTCAGCAGGGTAATCTAATCTACTCAGTTTCGATCATAAAAAATCTAACTAATCCAGATTTATCATAGCTAACATCATTCAATCATCCTGAAGTGAAATGTACAAATCATGCATATAGAAGTGATATAGGAAAAGAAAACGGTACTCCAGATATAAGCATTCAATGCGTGAATCTTGGTGTGTTTTCTACGATAGCATACATATGAATATTCAGACTCAGCTAATAATAAAATTTCATCCATTTTCATGCGGAAAAAGTGTGGGTTACTATCTCAAATGCAAAGCAAGTCATAGCATATGATATCAGAAATATAGTCTAAGACATGACAAATATAACATGCATATATAGAGAAAGCCGACGCCACGTAATCATCATCACAGAAAAGTCATCTCTAGCATGAGATGAAAAAGGAAATAAAGATAAAGGGAAAATGAAACTAATTACAATGCAACACACAAAGAAAATAAGGAAAACGTGATGCATGGTAAAAAGAAGAAAAAGTGATGAAGATGAGTGCAAATGCGGAAAATGGCGTGAAAAAACTAAAAAAATAAAGGTGGTAAATCAAAAAGAACGTGAGAACTCACTCCCCCAAGCTAAATGGCACAGTGTCCTCAATGTGCGAAGTGTGGCACACCGAGAGACAAGTAATGGGAGGGGTAAGTGAGGATGCATGCATGATGAAAAAGAAAATAAAAGAACAAAAGAAAAATAAGAAATAAAAAATATGATGCGGACATGATGCATGCAGATATACGAGTGAATCAGATATATAGTAGTGACACCAAAAACTCTCCCTCGCTCCCAAAAAAGATATATAAAGATATATGAAGATAATGTGTACCCAAAAAAATAGTGAGGGGAGGGTGGGGTGGCCAAAATCCAACAGGACCCAGCAGAGACGGGCAGCACAACGGCAAAAAGAATCAATGGCATCAAGAGTGCCTAAGAAGGTGGGGCGGCGCCATCTCCGTCCTGAGGCGGAGGAGGAGGTGGTGGTGGTGGGACAGGCTGCTGAGCGGGTGTGGGTGTGGGTGTGGAAGTGGTAGCAGGCCGGGTGTGTGTAGGAGTGGGGGTGGGGACCTGCTGGGTGGGTGTGGGTACGCGGGGGAGCCGATCTAGGACCTGGGTAAGGCAGTAGTGAATGTGCGGAAGCAGGTCGAAGCGACCAGCCATCGCGGAGACGGTGGAGGACAGGGTCCTAAGGTCGCCTCTGAGGCCACTCACCGCCCCCTCGAGAGCACGAATGCTCTGAAGTACAGTGTCGGGGGGAGGTGGTGCAGAGGGACGCACCGGTCTGTGCTGTGTAGGGCGGGGCTGGCTTACTCGGGTGGCGTAGGTGATGGGCTCAGCAGGTAGGTGGACAAAAGGTGCTGCGCTCGCAAGTGTGGGCCTGGCCTCAGTGTGAGGCCGGGGCACCGGCTGGTGAGAAGTGGAGGCAGCAGCAACGAAAGAGGAGTACAAAAGTGGCAACGAGGCGGCCAGAGAGGTCGGTGACACAGACGTGTGGACAGACGCCACGACACTCTCAAAAAATACAGCAGCGGTGGAGACAGAGGTGGAGACCACGGTCTCCACGGCGGTGGCAAAAGAGGGCTCTCCGCACTCAACTATAGTCGGCAGGCGCTCGGGTAGGGCAGAGGAAACGGGCTCGACAGACAGAGGGCCAGCAGTGGTGGTGGGCGTGGAGGTAATGGAAGTGGGCTCAGTGAGGGTACTCCCGACACCGACAGAAGTGTGGACAGAGGTGTCGAGAGCAGCAGAAATATCAGGGATAGGCTGAGGGGCCACGGGGTCAACAGGTGCAGCGGGCTCAGTGTTGAATATTGGACTCCCCGGATTTGGTTTTGATGATGAGCAAACATAAATAATCCATGAACTAACAATTTGTGAGCGCAGTATTAGAGATCGTCGCCAATTTCACGAGAACATTCAAAGCGACATCTCAACACTTCCCAAAGCTCGTATTCATGCCTAAAGCTTCGTTGAAGCTCTTGCGCCGCTTTAGAAGTTATGAAGAATAAATCGAAGCTCTCAAAGACCACTCTTTAAGGTTTTATTTATAGTCTTTTAGTTTCGATTGATAGAATGTTAAGCCTTGAGTATATCTTACGTTTCTATCTTCATTACGCTCATTTCGTAGCTCTAGGATCCTTGCACAAGTTCATTCTAACTTCCTCGAAGCGTCGCACTTCGATTCGGACTTTATTGTGCATGTTAGTTGGTACAAGAACAAGTACTGACCGACTAGATGGTGATCTAGTCGGTCGGCAACTGTTCTTGGACTGACTAGTTTGATTCCTTAATTTCTTGGACTTTACTGTTTACAGTTAGTCGGTCTACGTTGACTCACCGACCGACTAGTTTGTAAACTAGTCGGTCAGTGATGCTTCTTTGACCGACTAGTTGTGACTTACTGTTCATGCCAAAATTCTCCTAAGCTACTGTTTACCGTTAGTCGGTCTAAGAACGTTTGGTGACCGACTAGTTGACAATCTAGTCGGTCAACTTTTGTTCTTGGACCGACTAAGTCAACTTGCCTTCAGACTATTTCATTTTGCCTCTTAGTCGGTCTACGTTCACTGACCGACCGACTAGTTGTGAAACTAGTCGGTCAGAAAGTTTTCTTGGACCGACTAGATTTCTAGGTCTGAAATTCTATCTCTTCTCAGATCTTCACTTAGTCGGTCCACGTTGTTTGGCTGACCGACTAGTTGATGAACTAGTCGGTCAGTGATTGTTCTTTGACCGACTAATTCTCACAGATTTCTATCCGTTGGTGAATGACCTAACTTGTGTTTTTGGGTTCCTATAAATACGAACCTAGGTCATTTCTATCTAGGTTAGAGAGCTTCCATTCAGAGATTCATTGAGATCAAAAGAGATAGCTATTCTCCCTCAAATCAAAAGCTCTCTTCCTCACAAGAAACCCATTCTCTCTCATTTCTAGATCTAGAGAGAAGCTTGTTCTTGGTGAGCTCTTCAAGCTATTGCTTGATCCAAGTCTCCAAATCATTCCTAGGCACCCATTGCTGGTCATTTCCTTGGTGCTAGGTTTTGGTGACTTCATCTTCCTCAAATCCTTCATTCCACCTATTGGGTAAGAAAAACTCAAGGTATAGGATTTTGTGGTAAGATTGTTTATTTCATATAACTCATTTATATTGCTTGTGATTCTCTCGGTTGTGAGAGAAGATTGTGATCCCGGGTTGTGGGATTCACGTTTGCGATTGCTTGTATGAGTTGATCTTGTGAAGGTTTTTCACAAGATATTCATAGTGGAAATCTTGAGTTAGGGTTTCTAACTCAAGTATCCGGAGGGGATCCGGGTGGTTGGGATGTAGGATCACCGGGAACAAGTCGGGGAGACTTGGGTGGATCCGAACCCATTTACATCGTTTGTTAGCATTGTTAATTTTGTGTTGTCATTCAATTTAAGCTTCCGCAAATTGATTTGGTAGTTGTTTGCAATTTAATTTGGAATTATACTCCTTATTATTTTAAAGTACTATTCACCCCCCTCTAGTACTTGTGCAGTAGCTGGTAGGGCATTACACTCAGCAGGTGCAACGGGGTCTGCGGGTGCAGCGTGGGCAGCGTGGGCTTGCTCGGCCTCCTCGGCCTCGAGCACGTATGCGGTTGGGATCAGAAGATCCATCGCCGGGAGCCAGTCCACCTGGGCCGGTGCAATCTGAGTCCGAGCTGGGCTCGGAAGAATCATGTAATCGGCACCGTAGGGGCCGTGTAGCCAGACCCAGTGTCGCTCACCGTGCGGACGAAGCATCTTCATCCGGGCCATAACATCTATGGACAGTGAAGTGGGGCCGGTGCTCGTCGCAAGTCATCTGGAAAGTCCTCGCCAGTCATAAGGGCGAGCAAGGTGATCAGGCCGCCGCAGCATATCGGTGAGCGATCGCCCACCGATACGATGATGCGGTCCAAAAACCAGGCCGCGACATCAATCACGACGGCGGGGACCAACTCATCGCCCTCCCTAGATAGAGCTCTGGGCCGTGGCATCGCATAGAGCATATAAAGCTCCGGCGTGGACATCGTACCCGGCTCATAACTCGCCAAAAAGGTAGTCGCCATAAGGCGCTGAGCTATACGGAGGCAAGGGTGGACGATGGCCGAGGCCTTGGCCCTACTAGGGTCAAAGGTAGCGTGAAGACCCGTAATCCGGGCCCAGAAGGCGCCGGTATCGAAGGAAGGTGGGGGAATGTGAGTGGGGGCGTAACCACGGTCGGTCCCGGGGACATCGTGCCACGAGAAGAAAGCTCTCATCATACCGAGAGTGACCTGGCACTCCCGGTCCATGAACCTAAACGAGCATCCCTCGTCGGTCCGGGCGATCGAACTAAGCACCTCAAGTGTCGGACGGATAAACGTGTCCGCCGACACCTGGAAGAAATCTCGCCAGCCCACGTTGTCGTACAACGTGAGCATCCCCTCGAGTACCCCCAGGCGTCCTAGGTCTGCAAGGTGTGCGAACCTGGAGGGTACGATCGAGCGCTGGGAGATACGCTCGAAAGCGACGCGGTGTGCATCGTTCCGGAACGTAATCCCCAGCGGCCCGACAAGTGGAGCCAGAGGTGGTGGCTGTGCGGGGTGAGCGGGCTGTGTGGGCTGTGCGGGCTCTGCAGGCTGTGCGGGGTGTGCGGGGCCTGCAGGCTGTGCTGGGGGAACTGGGTGTGGTGGAGAAGGCGGAGGAGAGTCCTCCACCTTGTGAGAGGGGCCGACATCATCCGACCGCTTCTGCTTGGCGGAAGCTCTCCTCTACCTCGGTCGTGTCCGGGGCGGCATATGGGCCCCGAGCGCTCACCAAAACCAATGAAAATGCGGCGTGCGTAAAATAAAGGAAAGAATATACCACGACACGCCGCGAGAGCAAAGCTATGGATGTGTGCGGAGACGACGCCTCCACGTAGCCCAAAACAGTCCCTGGAAGCTCCCCTGGGCTCCCCTAAGCTCCCAAATATAACCTGCGCATGAAACGTAGATATCAGCGAGTAATATTCAAAACGTATGGGGCATTATGGGTATAATAGATAGAAATTGAAATTAATTTGGGTTTGGGGTTCGTTAAACACATGGATCGTCGAAAAATACACAAAAGAGGAGAAATAGGCGAAAATCGGCGTTACCGGAGGTGGCCGGAGGCGTGGCCGCCGGCGGCGACTCGGGCGAGGTGCGGCGGTGGCTCGGCCGTTGAAGGGTGGCCGAGCGGCGGCGTGGGGCGAGCGATCAGGCAAGCAAAGGGGGAATCGGGCGCTGGGAATGCGAAAGGTCGGGCGCTGAGGATTTTAACTCGCTTCGAAAAATGCGCCCGACCCCCGCCCCTTTTTATAGTAAAAGTTACGACTCGGCCGAGTGACTGAGTCGCTCGGACGAGTGAACTTAAAGGAAAAATTCCTCCCCGCTACGCTTCGGCCGAGTGGCCTTGCCACCCTCGGCCGAGTGGAGTAAGTCCATTCGGTCGAGTGG
The DNA here is from genome assembly GCA_030789695.1 of Scilla litardierei. Lineage (NCBI taxonomy): Eukaryota > Viridiplantae > Streptophyta > Magnoliopsida > Asparagales > Asparagaceae > Scilla > Scilla litardierei. The sequence goes on from CM061137.1 coordinate 24,661,211, forward strand.
CTCAAGCTACTCGGCAAGACTCGCCCTAGGATCGTATCAGTTTTACTCGGCCGAGTGAAAATATATACTCGGTCGAGTAGCAGTTATACTGAAATCAAGAGAAGAAACAGAGAGTTGGGTACAGCAGACTTCCATTGTTCGTGAGCGGCTCAGCCGGACGAACTTGTGTGCTCGGCCGAGTGATTAGTATACTCGGCCGAGTGAACCCTGTTTTCTGCTGTTTGTCTTCGTTTGGGCTCTAAACTCTGTTTTTCTTCCTCCAGTCGATTTCATCTTCCTCCTAAGCATCGAGCGCCTTCCTGGAGCACTCCTCGTCACCTCGTTCATCCTCCTCATGATTGATTTTCCTAGCTCCTCTCATGTCAAGAAAAATAGGACCCGTTATCACAAAATTTTTGGGCGAACGACGCAAAACACTAATAATTTCTAAAACAAAAAATAAAGGGAAAGTAAAAATAAAGCGATAACCGTCGGGTTGCCTCCCGACAAGCGCTCGTTTAAGGTCGTGAGCTCGACCCCCTATGATTTTCAATTAACGCGGGATGTTTGGTGCATATGAGATGCACCCGTCAAATTTTCCGGGGAGAACGCTTGGATTCGGAAGTTGCGGCGGCGTGTTCTCCCTCGGTGGTCTCTCGTCTCGAATAGTGTTGGGGGGTGGCTCCCCCAAGCTAGCACTTGCTGTAATGCCCTACCAGCTACTGCACAAGTACTAGAGGGGGGGGGGGTGAATAGTACTTTAAAATAATAAGGAGTATAATTCCAAATTAAATTGCAAACAACTACCAAATCAATTTGCGGAAGCTTAAATTGAATGACAACAATGAAATTAACAAAGCTAACAAACGATGTTAATGGGTTCGGATCCACCCAAGTCTCCCCGACTTGTTCCCGGTGATCCTACGTCCCAACCACCCGGATCCCCTCCGGATACTTGAGTTAGAAACCCTAACTCAAGATTTCCACTATGAATATCTTGTGAAAAACCTTCACAAGATCAAATCATACATGCAATGGCAAAGTGAATCCCACAACCCGGGATCACAATCTTCTCTCACAACCGAGAGAACCAATAAGCAATATTAAAGAGTTTATATGAAATAAATATTCTTACCACAAAATCCTATACCTTGAGTTTTTCTTACCCAATAGGTGAAATGGAGGATTTGAGGAAGATGAAGTCACCAAGACCTAGCACCAAGGAAATGACCAGCAATCGGTGCCTAGGGATGATTTGGAGACTTGGATCAAGCAATAGCTTGAAGAGCTCACCAAGAACAAGCTTCTCTCTAGATCTAGAAATGAGAGAGAATGGGTTTCTTGTGAGGAAGAGAGCTTAGATTTTAGGGAGAATAGCTATCTCTTTTGAACTCAATGAATCTCTGAATGGAAGCTCTAACCTAGATAGAAATGACCTAGGTTCGTATTTATAGGAACCCAAAAACACAAGTTAGGTCATTCACCAACGGATAGAAATCTGTGAGACTTAGTCGGTCAAAGAACAATCACTGACCGACTAGTTCATCAACTAGTCGGTCAGCCAAACAACGTGGACCGACTAAGAGGAGATCTGAGAATAAAAAGAATTTCAGACCTAGAAATCTAGTCGGTCCAAGAAGACTGTCTGACCGACTAGTTTCACAACTAGTCGGTCAGCCAATGAACGTAGACCGACTAAGAGGCAAAATAACTTAGTCTGAATGCAAAGTGACTTAGTCGGTCCAAGAACAAAAGTTGACCGACTAGATTGTCAACTAGTCGGTCACCAAACGTTCTTAGACCGACTAACGGTAAACAGTAGCTAAGGAGAATTTTTGGCATGAACAGTAAGTCACAACTAGTCGGTCAAAGAAGCATCACTGACCGACTAGTTTACAAACTAGTCGGTCGGTGAGTCAACGTAGACCGACTAACTGTAAACAGTAAAGTCCAAGAAATTAAGGAATCAAACTAGTCGGTCCAAGAACAGTTGCCGACCGACTAGATCACCATCTAGTCGGTCAGTACTTGTTCTTGTACCAACTAACATGCACAATAAATCCTAATCGAAGCGCGACGCTTCGAGGAAGCTAGAATGAACTTGTGCAAGGATCCTAGAGCTACGAAATGAGCGTAATGAAGATAGAAACGTAAGATATACTCAAGGCTTAACATTCTATCAATCGAAACTAAAAGACTATAAATAAAACCTTAATAAACGGTCTTCGAGAGCTTCGATTGAATCTTCATAACTTCCAAAGCGTCGCAAGAGCTTCAACGAAGCTTTAGGCATGAATATGAGCTTTGGGAAGTGTTGAGATGTCGCTTTGAATGTTCTCGTGAAATTGGCGACGATCTCCAAAACTGCGCTCACAAATTGTTAGTTCATGGATTATTTATGTTTGCTCATCATCAAAACCAAATCCGGGGAGTCCAATATTCAACATTCTCCCCCTTTTTGGTGATGACAAACCAACATAAATAATAATCGAAAATAATGATTCAAATGTAAAATACTTACTCCCCCTGCATTGATGACACGTTAATTCCAAAATGAATATATATGAATTGCATCAATCAGACGATTAAGATATATAATGAGATTCGATTTTTGAAATATCGGATTTTGAAAATCCTTATATGTATCTTAACTCCCCCTGAATCTAACATATCAAACTAGATTCTTGGAAATTGAGTTAAATTTTCATTTGCGCTATTTATTATCATTATCTCTCCCCCTTTGGCATTATCCCAAAAATGGGGGGCATACAACGACAACAATTAGGAAATGTAAAATCCAACACCGGGAGTCGTAGACAAAGACGATGGACCAACTTGACACCAAGGGAAAAGTGTGGAAATCAAAACAAGGTGTGCCAAATTTTCCATTATCAATAAAAATCAACGATAATCAAAATCATCAAAAATACCAAATAATTATTCATTTCTTGAATAAAGAAACATACTCTTCAATATTCAATATTCTTGGCTAAAATTTGTGCATGGAAAACAATTCTATACAATTATAGAATTTAAATCTATTTAACCAAGGTTGTAATCGTCGAACGACGAAATCACATTTCAAATGTATTCAACGAATATTAAATTTTGCACGACGAATGAAAGACAAAATGAACGACGATGAACATACATATATATAGAGACAATATGAGTACATCCAAAAAGATATCACATCGAATATATGAGGTACATCATATGAAGTGAGACACATCATCTATATAAACAACAAAAAGTACATCATCATTATCAACATCGTCATAACATAAAATCCAACTCCGACATCCAGAAAGCACAAAAAAATACATCAGAACATCTCTCAACCCCATCCTAACCCAAAACACTCTCACTAAGATATATCATCCAAGGCGTAATGGAGAGTCCTCGATACGAACGATCACGAGGAGGTGGCAGGATCTGCAGTCTCCGTGGGTCCAGTCGACGGAGTGGACTCAGGATCTGCAGGGAGAAGTGGTGTCTCAACAGATGGAATCGTCGGGGCAGGAGTGGAGATCTCAGCAACAGGCTCTACAGCAGCATGGGTCTCAACAGAAGCAGCAGCAGTGTCAACATGAACAGGCTCATCAGCAGGAGAGGCAGCAGGCTCAGAACTCTGAACACCTGGTGCACCGGAGGAGGTGCCAACACCAGGAGCAGAAGAGGAAACACCAGCAGCAGCAGCAGCAGTGGCCTCATCGCCACGGGCATAAGAAGTGACAAGCTCGTCAAGCTCCTCATCGTCCATCTCCTCGGCCTCAGACACCGAAGGAGGAAGCTCAATCCCCATCGTACGAGCCATACGACATACGACCTCCTCAGTACGAGCCAAACGGGAGTCGTGCTGACGAAGTAGACGTACGACATCGTCCAAAGTAGCAGGGGAAGAGGAGGCTGTAGCAGCTGACGGAGTAGACTGGGAAGCAGATGCGGTAGACCTCTGCACATGACGTAGTGCCTCTAAAGATTTCTTCACGGCCGTCGCGTTCAGAGGAGTACCCAAAGGACGCTCATCGTCAGGAGGGAGGGGAACTCAGAAATGACGAAATACGAGGGTCAACAAGCAAGGGTATGGAATGTGCGCAGACTTATTGGTCTTGTGTATACACTCGAAAGAATCCATCTTATCGAGTATCATGCGAGCCCAATTAATCTCGCACCCCAAGAAAAGAGCGTATATGAGCTTCAAAAATGGCTGAGAGGGAAGTGAAGAGGATCCATATTTTGGGAGGAGGCATGACTTCAAGATCAGGTTAAGAACCCACGCATTCGGCTTGAAAGATTTCGAAGGAACACCAATGAATGCGGAGGGGATAACCTGGAAAATCTCAGAAAGAATAGTCTGATCCAAGGAAGAAATGTCGTCTACGGAAATGTCCGAGGGGAGGAGACCACACGACGCACAACCAAGGATCTCCCCCAAGATTTCTGCCGTGAGAACTATAGGAGTTCCCAAGACAGTCGTCTCAATGGAGTGGCTGGCGTCGTACTGACCTCGAATACGGTTGGCATAGAACAATTTCACGAGGCGAGGATAAGGTTTTGGGTTGGCCTTGGGATCGTATCGGAGATAATCTAGAAGGCCACTATAAGAGAGAAGATCAGCAAGGCCGAGAAAATCAGAGAACTGAACGTAATGCTCTAACAACAGCGGACAGTGCTCTATACGGTTGTACGCGGCGAGACACTGAGGGTCATCGCGGCACAACGATATGTCTACACCGCCGACTGGCATAGGAGCTTTACCCTTGGCCTTACGGGTCTTTGGAGGAGGAGTAGGTTCCCTAGTAGGCTCATCCTCAGGGATAAATTCAGTGTCGGAATCGGGAGGAGTAGCCGGAGTGTGTTGAATGGGCTTTTTGGTCTTGGATTTGAGGGGCTTGACGGTCGCAGTCCTAGGCTTCTTAGGAGGAGGCGACGATGGAGAGGCTTGGGTTGACTTGGCACGACGCTTAGGCTTCGGGGGATTCCTAGCGGTAGGTTGTTCTACGGTCATGGAGAGGCCCCGGAAGAGGCGATAGGAATTCGAGTCTTAGCCATAGCACTATGAGCACAAGCAAATGATGAAAAGATCGAAAACAGCCTAGAGATCACAAGCTTACAAACCTAAGAATCGATAATCACAAGCCCTAGAAAACCTAAATGCTGAAATCCAAACCCTAGAATACCTAGGAGGAGAAAACGAACCCTAGGGCAAGAAATCGACCTAGGAGAGGGAGGAAGTTACCTAGGGGGTGGAGTCGACGGCGGCGGACGGCGGCGATCGACGGAGAAACGGCCGGAAGACGAAGGGTTTCAAGTTGGGGGTTTGGGGTTATCGGGCTGGAGCAAGTGAGAAGACCGACTAAATGAGAGTTTAGTTGGAAGAAATCGAGTATAAGTCGGTCTGGAAGCGAAAAGACACAAATGCCCTAACCCACTTAGTCGGTCACAGTTCAAGCACTGACCGACTAGATTACGATCTAGTCGGTCGGTCAATGAGCTTGAACCGACTAAGTCGAAACAGGGGCACAGAGAGAATTTCAGGGCTTGATTTAGTCGGTCGCAGTATATTCACTGACCGACTAGTTTTCAATCTAGTCGGTCGGTAAGTGTACTGAGACCGACTAACGAAAGAAAATGATAGGAGATGGATATTGGCTTGATCTAGTCGGTCTGAGTTCATTTGCTGACCGACTAGATGAGCATCTAGTCGGTTGACAAGTGAACTGAAACCGACTAGAAGAGTCCAAAAATTGAAATTTGATTTCTCTTCACAAACCACTTAGATGAGACATCTCAACTCACTCATTAGTCATCTAAATTACCCCATAAAACGTCGAAATCTTAAATACGACATTGAAATACGAATTCGATCATAAATTCAAATATATCACATAAAATTCCCAAAAATTCAACAAATCTAGCATGCATGAAATATCGCGAAATATAATAGCATGAAAGAAATTTGAATAAAATATGAATCCTATATCTCGGATTCATCCATAATCCCCAATTCTCGACGCAACCGCACAAAGGAGTCCTCCTTTAGGGGTTTCGTGAAAATATCGGCGATTTGCTTTTGGGTTTCAACGTACACTAATATGATGTCCTTTTTAGCAACATGATCATCTAAGAAATGGTGTCGGACATCTATGTGTTTCGATCGGGAATGGTGCACCAGATTCTTTGAAAGAAAAATAGCACTTTGGTTATCCACCATGATAGGGCTAGTATCACAATGAATACCAAAATCCTTCAATGTGTGTCTCATCCAAAGAACCTGGGCACAAGCGGCACCGGCGGCAATGTATTCCGCCTCGGTGGTTGAAAGTGATACCGAATTTTGCTTCTTGGAAAACCAAGAGACAAGAGAATTTCCTAGAAAATGGCAAGTGCCACTAGTACTTTTCCTGTCGGATTTGCATCCCGCATAATCAGCGTCACTATATGAGACTAACTCATATGTGCTAGATTTCGGATAAAGTAATCCAAAATCTAAAGTGTAACTTAGATAACGGAAAATACGCTTTACCGCTACTAAGTGAGAATCCTTAGGTTGAGACTGATAACGAGCACATATACATACGGCAAACATAATATCGGGCCTACTCGCGGTAAGATAAAGTAAGCTACCTATCATACCTCGATATAGACGAATGTCTACATCTTTACTGCCCGTATCCTTGTCAAGATGCGTAGTCGTGCTCATAGGAGTCTTTTTCCCGGAGGCATTCTCCATTCCAAATCGCTTTAGCAACTCCACCGTGTACTTCGTTTGGTGGATGAAGATTGCATCGTTCAATTGACGAATTTGGAGACCTAAGAAATATTTGAGTTCGCCCATGTGGCTCATCTCAAATTGTTCCTTTATAACATTAGAAAAATCTTCGCAAAGAGCGAAGTTAGTAGCACCGAAAATGATATCATCAACATAAATTTGAACTAATAATATATCATTATTCGCATGCTTAATAAAAAGTGTTGAATCGGCTTCACCCATTTTAAAATTCAAATCCAAAAGAAAATTCTTTAGGCGATCATACCAAGCTCGAGGAGCTTGTCTCAAACCATAAAGAACTTTCTTTAGTTTAAAAACGTGATTTGGAAATTTTTCATTAATGACGCCCGGAGGTTGAGAAACGTAAACTTCCTCAACGACATCTCCGTTTAAAAATGCACTTTTAACATCCATTTGAAATAATTTAAAATTCTTATGGCATGCAAAAGACAATAATAATCTAATTGATTCTAATCTAGCTACCGGAGAGAAGGATTCTTCGAAATCGATACCTTCCTCTTGTCGATAGCCTTGAGCAACTAACCGAGCTTTGTTCCGGACGACGACTTGATTTTCGTCGGTTTTGTTCTTGAAGATCCATTTTGTCCCTATGACGGTGTGGTTCTTCGATGGCAAAGGAACAAGCTCCCATACCTCATTCCTTTCGAATTGAATGAGTTCCTCCTCCATGGCAAAGATCCAAGCACTATCTTCGCATGCTTCATTAATATTCTTTGGCTCTATCGATGAGGCAAAGGCACAATTTGCGAAGTGGTGGACTTGCGATCTCGTCTTGACACTATCATGAATATTGCCAATTACTTGCTCATGGGGATGGTCACGAACGGTATGAAGCCGTTTGGGAATACCTTGATCACTAGGAACATTCTCAACAACTTCATTAGTTGTGTTAGTCTCAATAGAATCAATAGAATCATTAGACTTAGAATTATCAAACGAATCACATAAAACATCCATAGAATCATTATCATTTGAAATTCTAGTTGGAACAAATCCTTCATTAAATGAGACATGAAGCGACTCCTCGATCGTTGAGGTTCGTTTGTTGAATATCCGGTAGGCTTTGCTACGCGAAGAATATCCAACAAAAATCCCCTCATCGGATCTTGGATCGAATTTGTCCAAACTACCATATGTGTTCTTAATAAAACATTTCGAACCAAAAACACGAAAATGTTTAACTTGAGGCAACCTACCAAACAACAATTCATAACAAGTTTGTTTAGTGCCGGGCCTCAAAAGTATTCTATTAAACACATAGCAAGCGGTGTGTACCGCTTCCGCCCAAAATTGATGGCCAAATTGGCTATCATCAAGCATAGTGCGAGCACACTCCACTAGCGTCCTATTCTTTCTCTCAACTACACCATTTTGAGGAGGTGCACGAGGGAAAGAGAAGGTGTGAGTAATACCAACTTCATCACAAAATGTCTCAAAAGACTCATTCTCAAATTCACCTCCATGATCACTACGAATAGTGACAATGGTGGTTCCTAAGAGATTTTGTACTTTCTTAACAAAAATTGTGAATTTTTCAAAAGCTTCATTTTTATTACATAAGAAGAATACCCATGTAAATCTTGAATAGTCATCTACGATGACAAGTCCATACCTTGCATTTCCTAAGGAAGCAACTCTAGTTGGCCCAAATAAGTCTAGATGTAATAGCTCTAGTGGCCGTTTAGTAGAAATGCTTTTCTTAGGTTTAAATGAAGATTTAGGAAGCTTGCCGCGTTGACAACAATCACAAAAACTTTTCTTTTTCAAAAACAAGCTTCGGAAAACCTTTAATAGAATTAAATTTTGAAAGCTTATATAGTGTTCCAAAGTTCACATGTCCAAAGCGTCGATGCCATAAGTGTTGTTCACTTGTGTTGGCAACGAGACATTGTTCATATGACTTAGGAAGATCCAAAATATAAATGTCTTTACGACGAGTTCCGGAAAATAATAATTTTTCATTATCCTTTCTTAAAATATGACACAATCCTTTCGCAAAGCTAACTTTGTAACTTTTGTCACAAAGTTGGCTTATTGAAATAAGATTATGATTTAAACCACTAACAAGATAAACATCACTAATTAATGGTTTAGAAGGGTTACCGACTTTACCAACACCTATGATGGTTCCGCTCTCGTTGCCTCCAAATACGACGCGGTTTCCATTCGCAATGGGAACCACTCCGGAGAGCAATTGAGCGTCACCCGTCATGTGTTTGGAACACCCGCTATCGAGTATCCAATTCCCTTTGGAGCTAAATTTAAATTTGTTGCTCCTTTTCTTTTTCTTTTCCTTGAGTACCTAAAGATAGACAATTTCGTATCATGGTACCCAAGGTCATTGGGTCCAAGGGATTAGACCTTTCACTACTAAAAAAATGGCTTTTACCAACGTTTTTATGACAACGTTTTAAAGAAACGTTGGCAAATGTCTATTGGTATTTAGATATTTGCCGATGTTTATAAGAACGCTGGTAAATGCTAGACTTTTACCAGCGTTTATAAGAACGTTGGTAAATGCTTGGCTTTTCACCGGCGTTTTTCGAAAAACACATGCAAATGCTTGACTTTTCCCTATACTTTTTTTTAAAACGTTGGGAAATGCTGAACTTTTGCCAACGCTTTCCGAAAAACATCGACAAATGCGATAAATTTCTAATGGCAAACTTGTTAATTAGTGGTTTATGTCCCGATCATCCCCCATCCCCCACCCCCCCCCCCCCAAAAAAAAAAAAAAAAATTTTTCATTCATCGCGCGTCCCAAATTTTCACTGGTTACATTCATCCCCCGCTCGCTACTCTCCCTAAAAACCCTAATTTTTCATTTGCCGCACATTCGATAGGACGCCCCTCAACCCAAATCCAGACCTAAACCCTAACAAGAGCAAACCAGCTTACGATCTCCTCGAGTCTTCGTTAACGCCTCGATCTCATCGATCCCTCTTCTTGAATCCATCGCCTTTCCCTGTGAGTTCTCAGCAGGTTTTTATATTTTTCATAAAGAAGCTCACAGATCGTATTTGGTAACCGAATTTAGTGAAGAGAATCGCTCCTCTCCGATCGCATTTCTTCCAACAGAGGTGAGTAAATGGATCTCATTTGGTTGTGCTTTTTAAATCTTGATTGATCTAGAGCTTCGAAGTTTGATTTTTATTGGGGTTACTCGATTCATGCTCCTTTTTTTCCCAACATGTCATTAGGGAAATGCTACAGCTTTAGTTGGTGACATCGTGGTGTAAATTTTTAAAGGGAAAAAGTGGAAAAAATTTAGATGAGCTTCGAAGAAAATGTACTTCAAAAAGGGAGAACCTATGAAATTTTCAGTGATTTTTATTCTGGCATGTATTTTTCCTCCTTTCAGGCTCTTACGAATATTTCTCCCTTTTGGGGCACAAGATTCAGGAAACTAATTTTTTTCTAGTTCAAAATGATTTTTTTTTCTTCTTCTAGGTATTATTCTTCACTTAGTGTGATTATCTGATGGTTCGCGGGTAATTTACTGACAAATGTTATGGTGTATTTTTTTTAGCAAAATGCTAACCTTTTTATAAATTATAATTTGGTTATGATGCATCAAATTAGAATAAATCCCAAAGTTTTCTTTTGTGTTTGTATCAAATATGTATTGCGAACTAACAAATTTTTTTTGGATGCTTGCTACATTTACTTAGATCTTGTTCAATTGAAAATGGCAGCAATGCCGGGTAGCGGTCTGCAGATGACGACTACCATGCCCTGCATATCATATTCTCGGAGAATGCTCACATCTTGTGAGGGCAGTTTACCAACTTAAATTTGGAAGCTCGTTGTGTGTCTCCTATGTTCAAACTTTTCGGCAGAGTTTTGCACCAGTTGCTCTGAAGTTAAACAATGTTGTTACGAGGGCCATGACTAGCGAGAGTTGAAAAGAGTGTTCCTTCAGGCTTGCTGATTGATTTGAGAGGTAAATCTTATCATCTCTTTATTCCCATTACTTCTGTTGACCATACTAGTTGTATATTGCTTTATTCGATTTACATTTGCTGTCTCATAATATTGTTTTTGAGAATTTATAGTTTCAGAAGGTGTATTATTTGGCTAGCTTACTTTTACAAGTGAAATTCACTATCTGATAATCTCATAGTTAATGTAATGGAACATGATGAAGCTCTTTGTTATTATCAAATCTACTATCTTGCACAATTGCTCAAGCGATGATAAGCCTACTTTATCACCATTCTAAGTTTCGGTCATCTAGAATACATGGGTAAGTCGAGAGTTCAACAATGGATTAAAACTTCAGAAATATGTATATAAATTCGATGTCAAGCATGCTTGTTATTAGGGATATGTATCAATTATGTACTTACATTAAAACATGGGAAATATCTATATATTCTGTATCAGGCATGCTTGTGCTTATGGCTACGTATCGATTCTAAATTTCACACTTATATATATATATATATATATATATATATATATATATATATATATATATATATATATATATATATATACTATATATATATATATATATATATATATATATATATATATATATCAGTTAGTAGGTGTTAGTTTCTTGGTGCTTTAGTTTTCCTCATAACGTGGATATCTAATAGCCCAAAGTTTCCATCGCGACATCTTTTCAATTATTACAGTAAATTTTATTTCTGCCCGGGAAAGGGAATATATATATCATAATGTTAATGTGCATCTTTGGAACAATTGACATTCTTCTGCATTCACTTGCTAATGGACCCAGAGGTTCAGTTGTTTTGCCCCGTGCTTTCTTTATTTTATACCCCCACCAGCTGTCCTGTTTTTCTTGTTTGGTGACTCTTAAGTTTTCGGTTTTCAGGTTATGAAGCCTCTCTTGGAAACATCCCGGAAGGGATACCTTGCAGCAATATCTGTTTCAAGTTAATCTTATGTCTTTACTGCAGCATTTTTCTTCCCATCATGAATCCGGGTATTTTTGTTTTAAAATATTTATGTTTCAAGCATTTTCATCTGTAAATGTATGAACTTATTTTAGCAGAATTGGTGCTTGGTTGTTTCCACTGAAATGACTGCACCAGTAAAGAAGCATTAATAAAATAAGTAAATAGAATAAATTATGAAATTGATGAATTACATAAAGAGTGTATATAATATGCATTCTTAATGGTTAAAACCTGATTGAAGACTCTTCAAAAACATTCAATTAATATTGAAAATTAGTTTATCAACTAGCTATCTGATTCAACTATTTAGGAATAGCTAAGGTAAAGAAGTAATATCTAGTAATACATCTTGTTTATGATATAAATTGCATCCAAATATTATAAACCACATCCTTTCTTTTTTGAATCACCATCATCCAGAAACATATGATGTAGGTCCAGGTTAAGATGTTAAATCAAGCCAAGGGACAAAAATCAAATCTTTTCTATTTGGTTCACAGTTGGCATACTGTTTCAAGTTGGACATACCTTCGAACAAATTTGCAGGCATATGCTTCTTTTGAGTATCTAACCAGACCACATAAGCTTAAACTATGCTATCTGATACAATGCAGGGGGAGCATCCATCTACTTGACATACATTGCTTCTGAAAGGACCATTCCTGGGTAATGCACACTTCATTAGCACTAGCAGTTGAGAGCAAGTTTGAACATTTTCATTATTCATTTTAGCCCAAGATATGATACCATTGTGTGTTTTGACATGCAGATATGGTGGAGGCATGAGTTTAGCAAAAGCAGCACTGGAGAGCGATACCAAAGTAATTCTTTTCCTTGTAACTTTCCCTTTTTTGTATTGCTTTAGTTTCTTGATGCACTGCATGATACCAGAGTGCGTCGTCGATGGGGCGATGTTTCTGAAGCAGCAAGTGCTTGTGCAGTCGCAGAGATGGAGTAGCTTGGGGGAGATGATGGGGTTTTGGTTTGTGAGTACAGGTTGATCTGTTTTGTGATTCCCTGGGTAAGGTGCTGCAGATTGAGGTGATGACAGTTCTTTGTTTTGGATTTTTTTTGTATGTTGAATGTTTTTTGAATTTTATGCAATTGACTGATCAAGATTATTTACACGCTCGTTGTCCATGTAGCTATGTATGCATGTATGTTCTCAAGATCCTTGTTTGTGTTGTGATGTAGAGTTAAGTATGCTGTGTAAGACTGTGATCATGAATTACTTGATGGCTAATGCAATTAAAAAAATGCTTGTTAAAAGGGTTTTTGTTCTTGTTGTAGCTGATGCTGGTTGTGAATTTGTGAGCGTGCACCTCATCGAATAGAATATATATGCAGCAATTGAGAAAATACCTGTTTTTTATGAAGGCAAACAATGGAGAAAATTACGTGTTTCCTTTTGCAAACATGGGTGTCAGATGCAAACATGGGTTATTGTTAAAGTACAATGGTGTTATAAGCTCATTATAGGTACGAATACTCATCTTTTTCCTTAAAAAGAAAAAGGAAAAATCTCAGAACATAAGTAGTTGTTGTTTATGTCATAGCATGTGTTACTTTTGGTCCGTTATGTCATAGCCTGATAAATTGCATCATACAGTTATTGCTTTAGTTTTTTGGGGTTTATCTTTGGTGATATTGCTTGTAGTTGATTGATATTTGCTAGTAAAATTTTTTTAATTGATATCTCATTCACGAAAGTTTATTTTGGGTGTTATCTTTGTTTCCTTTTTTTTGGGTGTTATCTGTTGCTTGTTTTGACTTTCAGACTACTAATTGAAATTTTATTTTACTTTCATATATCCACTACAGGTCTCTGATGCTAGTAGCAGGGCATCATGTAACTCAAGTGGAGAAAGTTACACAGCATCCAATGAAAATTAGCTTCGAAATTCTATTTTGTTGTCAAATATTGACTTATTATATTATGTTTGATTTTATTGTATTTTGTATGGATGATGGATCCTGAAAGAGAGCTTACTGTATTTTATATGGATGATGAATGAACTTATTGTATTTTGTATAGATGATGTAACTTAGAAGCACTTGTTATAATTTGTATAGATGATGTATTTCAGAAGAATTTATTTTAACATATTTTTTGAAGTTTAAATATGTGTAAATTCAAAAGGATAACATGTTTTAAATATAATATAAAAATATAGATTGGATTTTTAAATTTATCACATTTCTCGGTGTTTAAAGAAGTGATAGCAAATGTTTTGAATAATAGCAGTGATTTTGGAAACGCTGCTAAATGTTCCATAAACATTTTTCAACATTTTACGAAAACACTGCTAAATGTATCAAAAATGCCATTAAATGTCCCATAACTATTTCTCAACGTTTTACGAAAACGACGCTAAATGTATCAAATGCATTTACCAATGTTTCAAGGAAGCATTGGTAAATGTACTATAAACATTTCCCAACGTTTTAAAAAATCGTCGGCAAATGTACTAAAGACATTTTTCAACGTTTCAACAAAACGTCGGTAGATGTCTTTGGTATTTTCCAACGTTTAAATGAAACACCGGTATATGTCAGTGGGTTTTCCCAACGTTTCACGAAAACGCCGGGAAATGTCTTGGACATTTCCCAACGTTTCATGAAAACACCGGCAAAAGTGGGCATGTTACGGCGTTTCACCAAAAGGGATTAGACCTTTGGAAGCCAAGTCCAAGTGGACTTAGACTTCCCCACATAATTCTTACTATGCACAACATCCGAAAAATAAGCATTCATATACATTTGTTTTTCGTTCATGCTTGTGTCCTTTGGGCTCCAAATAGTGAAAATTTTGGGAGCCATCATCCTATTGGGTGCATGCATGCGACGTTGATTTCTACGTGATGCATGTTGTGGATAGGCATACGGGACATGATGGAATGGTGCACGGTGAGAATTATTCATATGATGTTGTGGGTGAACATATGCATGTGTGGGAACACGTGCGTGAGGGTGTCTCACATTGTGTGCACGTGCCTGAGAATGTGTTGCATAAAAATCATCATATGTGTGAGCCGGTGGAGTAGGACGTGTGTTCCTACGTGGCATGGTATTAGTGTACATGTAGGCATGCCCCTTCTTTGGAGGTCCACCCAAGGTGGGTTTCTTTCCGAAAGAGGGTGTGGACGAGGTGGAAGCACCATTGGTAGATGAACTACCAATAGGGTGTTTGCTCCCACTCGTTGAGGCTTCGGAAGTTGGCCTAACAAAAGTAGTGACCGACTTGGATGAATTTCCCATCATATACCCCAAGCCAATGTGGTGTTTGACCGGTAGTAAATCTTTTAGGATATTATCCAAATGGCCCTTACCCTTGTTGAATTTGTTGATTCGGCCCAATGTGTCCTCATATTTCTCTTTGAGAGAACGCAAAGAAATATCCAAAGTGGATATTTGCGATGTGAGCACATAAACACGAGATTTAAGATTTTCGTTCTCAATACTCAAAGTCGAGTTTTGAGAAGTTAAATCCGCTATCTCATGTTCTTCCGCATCCTCAATGCTAACATGTTCAAGTTTAGATTTGAGATTCACAATCTCATTTCTTAACTCTTCAACAACGGTGTCGTTGTTGGTGATGATAGTCTTAGGCGATGTTTGAATGCTAGCTAGGTCATCTTTTACCTTAGTATATCTATTTACTAACTTAGTGTATTTTGACCATAGTTGAGTGTTAGCATCCCTAAGATCATCCATTGTTATCTCATCGCTTTCGTCATTACTATCATCGGAAGAGGAGGATCCTTGATCATTCTCCTCTCTTGCCATGAAGCACATGTGCGCTTGCTCCACTTGCTCATCGTCCGACTCTCCACTTGAGGAATCCTCGGAGTCGGTGAATGTTGCTCCGACAAGTCCCTTTTTGTACCCCTTTTTGTACTTCTTCGACTTGTCGAACTTTGGCGCTTTCCACTTCTCCTTTTGCTTGTTTTGAGGACAATCCGCTTTGATGTGTCCTGGCTTATTGCATTTAAAACACAAAGGAGAGGAAGAGGCGTTAGTAGAACCAAATTTAGCTTTGTTCTTATAGTTACCTTTTCGGAAGAAACGGTTGAACTTCTTGGCCATGAGTGCCATGGATTCCAAGTCCAACTCGTTTTCCGATTCTTCATCATCGGTAGACGTGGATGTGGATGGAGCGGCTTTGAAAGCAATAGCCTTCTTCTTTGGCTCGTCTTGCTTTAGGTACGACTTCATCTTTTCTTGCAATTTGAGCTTGCTATCCTTGCGTACCTCGTACGACATTAAAGTACCCATTAGTTGAACTACGGTGTACTTATTCATGTCATTACCTTCCTCGATGGCGAAGGTACGTTTTTCCCAAGAAGAGGGAAGTCCTTCAATAAGCTTTGAGCACTTCTCCTTTTGAGTGTAGGACTTGCCGAGGGCCTCTAACTCGTTTATTATGTCAACAAAACGAGCGTAATATTCTTTCATCTTCTCGCCCTGTTGCATATGAAACATTTCGTAATCTTTGTTTACGACTACGAGTTTAGAGTCTCTTACCCGACTCGTCCCTTCATGTAGTATGAGGAGAGAGTTCCAAATTTGATATGCACTCTTACATGTGCATATCTTATTGAAGTCCTCGGGCTCCAATGCGCATTGCAAGGAGTTCATTGCCTTGGCATTGCTTACCTCCGCGGCGACCTCCGCGGTAGTCCATTTCTCAAAATATTCTTCTTCGGGCTCAATGTATTCCTTCATTGTGGTCCTCCATAGAGACGCACTCCGGAGGAAGGTTTCCATCCGGCATTTCCAGTACCCGTAGTTGGTACCGTTGAAAAATGGAGGCCTCGTAGAGGAATGTCCCTCCATCACCGAAGATGCTCCTTCACGGTTCCTGAAGGTGTCATAGTTGGAAGGTGGACGCACGGTCTTGTTGTCGTTGGCAGACATAGCTAAGTATCTGGCTCTGATACCAAATGTAATGCCCTACCAGCTACTGCACAAGTACTAGAGGGGGGGTGAATAGTACTTTAAAATAATAAGGAGTATAATTCCAAATTAGATTGCAAACAACTACCAAATCAATTTGCGGAAGCTTAAATTGAATGACAACAATGAAATTAACAAAGCTAACAAACGATGTTAATGGGTTCGGATCCACCCAAGTCTCCCCGACTTGTTCCCGGTGATCCTACGTCCCAACCACCCGGATCCCCTCCGGATACTTGAGTTAGAAACCCTAACTCAAGATTTCCACTATGAATATCTTGTGAAAAACCTTCACAAGATCAAATCATACATGCAATGGCAAAGTGAATCCCACAACCCGGGATCACAATCTTCTCTCACAACCGAGAGAACCAATAAGCAATATTAAAGAGTTTATATGAAATAAATATTCTTACCACAAAATCCTATACCTTGAGTTTTTCTTACCCAATAGGTGAAATGGAGGATTTGAGGAAGATGAAGTCACCAAGACCTAGCACCAAGGAAATGACCAGCAATCGGTGCCTAGGGATGATTTGGAGACTTGGATCAAGCAATAGCTTGAAGAGCTCACCAAGAACAAGCTTCTCTCTAGATCTAGAAATGAGAGAGAATGGGTTTCTTGTGAGGAAGAGAGCTTAGATTTTAGGGAGAATAGCTATCTCTTTTGAACTCAATGAATCTCTGAATGGAAGCTCTAACCTAGATAGAAATGACCTAGGTTCGTATTTATAGGAACCCAAAAACACAAGTTAGGTCATTCACCAACGGATAGAAATCTGTGAGACTTAGTCGGTCAAAGAACAATCACTGACCGACTAGTTCATCAACTAGTCGGTCAGCCAAACAACGTGGACCGACTAAGAGGAGATCTGAGAATAAAAAGAATTTCAGACCTAGAAATCTAGTCGGTCCAAGAAGACTGTCTGACCGACTAGTTTCACAACTAGTCGGTCAGCCAATGAACGTAGACCGACTAAGAGGCAAAATAACTTAGTCTGAATGCAAAGTGACTTAGTCGGTCCAAGAACAAAAGTTGACCGACTAGATTGTCAACTAGTCGGTCACCAAACGTTCTTAGACCGACTAACGGTAAACAGTAGCTAAGGAGAATTTTTGGCATGAACAGTAAGTCACAACTAGTCGGTCAAAGAAGCATCACTGACCGACTAGTTTACAAACTAGTCGGTCGGTGAGTCAACGTAGACCGACTAACTGTAAACAGTAAAGTCCAAGAAATTAAGGAATCAAACTAGTCGGTCCAAGAACAGTTGCCGACCGACTAGATCACCATCTAGTCGGTCAGTACTTGTTCTTGTACCAACTAACATGCACAATAAATCCGAATCGAAGCGCGACGCTTCGAGGAAGCTAGAATGAACTTGTGCAAGGATCCTAGAGCCACGAAATGAGCGTAATGAAGATAGAAACGTAAGATATACTCAAGGCTTAACATTCTATCAATCGAAACTAAAAGACTATAAATAAAACCTTAATAAACGGTCTTCGAGAGCTTCGATTGAATCTTCATAACTTCCAAAGCGTCGCAAGAGCTTCAACGAAGCTTTAGGCATGAATATGAGCTTTGGGAAGTGTTGAGATGTCGCTTTGAATGTTCTCGTGAAATTGGCGATGATCTCCAAAACTGCGCTCACAAATTGTTAGTTCATGGATTATTTATGTTTGCTCATCATCAAAACCAAATCCGGGGAGTCCAATATTCAACACTTGCTCCGGTCCTCGGCTTCACCGGTGACACCGATTTCCGTATCGGTGGAGCTTTCTTTGGAGACTTTAATTTTGAGAGCTTGCAGAGCTCTCGAATCCTTGCGACATCAGCGTCGCCTTCATCAATTTCAGTGGAGAGGTCGGGGGAATCATTTATCTTCTCGTCTTGGTCCAAATCCGGCCCTTCCTCGAAATCTTCCTTGAATAGAGCGCCGATTGAATGGGGGATCGCTTCCTCAATTACCTCGTCAAGGAGGTCCATATAGTCCAGCTCCTCGTGGTAAGGCATGTGTTTCATTGCCTTAGGAATATGAAGCTCCACCTCGATGTTGCCGACGTTCAATGTTAGGGTACCTTCTCGCACGTCGACAATGACACCGGCGGTGGCGAGGAACGGTCGTCCAAGTATCAACGACGTATCTCCATCCTCCTTAACATCCATAATCACGAAGTCGCATGGCAAGCATATGCCCCCCGGGACTTGTAGCGGGATGTCCTCCGCAATCCCTACCGGCCTTGTGATCCGTCCATCGGCTAGTTGTATCCGCATGTCGGTGGGCTTCAATTTCATGCCGGTATTTAACCTTTGGAACATAGAGAGAGGCATGAGGCTAACACTAGCCTCTAAATCCACCAACGCCTTTTGTAGAGGGACGCCGCCCAAGGTGCAAGGAATTCGAAAACTCCCCAGGTCTTTGAATTTAGCCGGCTCCTTCTCTCTCTTGGTGAACCAAGAGCCCTCCTCGGCGAGCATAATTTTCTCCTTCCTCTTTCTCCCCGAAATCAAATCCTTTAAAAATTTTGCGTATGTCGGGATCTCAACAATAGCATCAAGAAAGGGAATATTGAGGCTTACCCCTCTCAAATATTCGAGAAACTTTGCTAGTCTCTTCTCCATCTTTGCTCTAGCAAGCCTCTGAGGGAATGGGACTGGTGGCATAAAGCGCCTCTCTTCAAGCAATTGCTCCGCTCTAGATTTCTCCTTTTCTTGCGGCTCTTTCTCCCTCTCAACTTCAACTACCGGCTCAATTGGCTCTACATTCTCCTCCACGGGCTCCTCGGTAGGAATCATGGCGAGGGTGGTATCCTTCCCGCCTCTAGTTGTAACGGCAACCACGGCATTGATGTGGCCGGTGTTGCCCCGTGGGTTTTGCTCGGGTTGAGCCGGCAATTGTTGAGTATTTCGATTGAGCAACGCCAATTGCTCCGAGATTTGGGCTACAACGGTTGTAAGGGAGTCTTGGCCCGCCTTCAAGGAAGCATTGACCTTCTTTTGCTCGACCATAAACTCCTCCACTCTAGCTTCGAAGTCGGATCGTTGTTGAGCTTATGGAGGGTTTTGATTTCTCCACCCTTGATTGTATCCGGGCGGCCTATAGGGTGGAACTTGTTGCTTCGGTTGGAAATTTTGTTGTGGAGGCCCCCTCGGTGGATAATGTTGTTGTGATGGTGGTGGTAGTCGAGCTTGTTGAGGTGGTTGTTGCGGCGGGTTCAAAGCTCCTTCATTGTTGGCATAGGAGAAACCGGGAGGGTTTCTTGTGGTCGGATTGGCCCAATATCCTTGGTTCCCCGCGACATATTGAACTTGCTCCAAGGATCCCTCTCCTTGCTCTCCTCCCAAATACATAGCTTGAGATTGGTCTTGCCAATCACACATTTGATTCGTTGGTGCGGATGTGGAAGGGGTTCCTTGGGGCTCCGTGATAAACTTCTCCAGTCTCTCCACTACCTTGTGGAGAGAATCAAACTTGCTTGTCAGCTCCGCTACGGCCTTTGCTTCATAGATGCTAGATGGCTTCAAGGTGGACGTAGAGTGTCCTCGCTCATTGCCCCATTGTTGATTGTTTGAGGCCATCTCCTCAATTAGGGCCGTAGCTTCGTCGGGAGTCTTTGATAGGATGGCACCATTTGCCGCGGCATCAATAATTTGCTTGGTCCCCGGTTGGAGACCATTGTAGAAGCTATGAACTAGCTCCCAATCTTCAATGCTATGGTGCGGGCATTGATGCTGCAGATCTTTGAAACGCTCCCAAGCCTCATAGAGCGTCTCTTGAGGTCCTTGCTTGAAGGACATAAGAGCACTCCGAATCTTTACCGTCTTGGAGGGCGGATAGAACTTGTCAATGAACGCACTCGCCAACTCGTCCCATGTGGTAAAGACTCCCTCAGCTTGCGTCCTCAACCAATAAAGTGCTTTGTCCTTTAATGTGAAGGGGAAGAGGTGCAGTCTGATGTCATCGATGGAGACCCCCGTCATCTGAAATGTGGCGCACTTCGACAAAAATAACTGGATGTGGTAGTGGGGATTTTCATGGGCATTCCCATGAAATGGATCCTGCTGCATTAGAACCACTAGTCCAGTCTTCAGCTCAAAATTCTTGTCAGTCGCCAACTCCGGTATGGCAATGGATGAGGTCGTAGAAGAGGTCTTAGGCCGAAGCCTATCTCGAATAGAAATAATCCTTGCCATTCTTGCCGCTAATTGTTCCGCAGTTTCCGGGTTGGTCATAAACCTCCCTTCCGGATCTTGTCTCCTCTCCGCTCTGATTCTCCGCGCAGTACGCTCAATCTCGGGATCGAATAATATAGCTTCAGGGTCTGCCGTTGATCTCGTGTTCATGCACGGGAAAACAAAGTTTCAAAGAAGTGATTAGCACAATGGAAGGGTTAGATAAAAAATAATGAAATAAA
Source organism: Scilla litardierei (assembly GCA_030789695.1). Lineage (NCBI taxonomy): Eukaryota > Viridiplantae > Streptophyta > Magnoliopsida > Asparagales > Asparagaceae > Scilla > Scilla litardierei. Next base: position 24,682,289 of record CM061137.1, read on the forward strand.
ACAAAAGGAAAGAAATAGCTAGGGTGGTAAGATCAAACACAATCGCCTCCCCGGCAACGGCGCCAAAAACTTGATCGCTCCGGAATGTAACCCAAAAGTGCGACCGTGTAGTTTTACCGCAAGCGCACGGTGTAGCGGCGATCGGGTTATCGAACACAGGGAGGACGAATGAAAGTGCTTGCTCCGAACAACCTGGCTATTAAGAACGGAAAAGAGGGAATTTGCCTTTGGTGATCCTGTCACAATCGTCAGACAAAGTACGAAGATATCAAATCAAATAAAGACGCCTAGGGAATGGGGAATCCCCGCTACTCACCGTATCTCGTCAATGTGATTCATTGGTATCAACATTGCTAGGGTAGAATCTCGGATGAACTAGTTGCAACTGAATGTAAAACCTAGCTCACGCTCTCGCGCTGTTGCCGGTCTATAGCTAACCTAGGTTCGGGTCCAATCTCTTGTAAACCCTAGCCTAGGCAAGCTAGCATTAGGATCAACATCATCGTTCAATCGCGCCCCGAGCCCACTCTCGTGCAAACTCGGGCCGCGACCTAGGTTGGGATAGTTCCTACCCGTCCAATCTCTTGCAAACGGGTATCGGCACGGAATTGCAACCGAGAACCCTAGTATCGGTCCAATCTCTTGCAAACAGATACTACGGAAACTCAATTTCAACCCGATTCGGATTTCTAGGGTTTCCTATCGAATTGGGAAGAGATAGAAAATAACGAAAGCAAAGAAAAGATGGAAAAAATAATAAAAATAAGAAGAAAAGATGGAAGAGATAGAAAATAATGAAAGCAAAGAGAGAGGTGCTAGATCATTTTCTCAGGACGTGGGTTTTGCTTACTCATGTAGCACACGATGAATGTAAGACTCACGCCAAAGATTTTTATCTCAATAAACATATTCCCCATTTTTGAAGCTCCATGATAAAATAAAAACAGAAGATGGAAGAAAGAGAGAAAGAATGTGAGATGGGATCATGTATAAACTTCTTTTCTTTTCTCTTTTCTTTTTCTTTTCATTTTTTTCTTTCATATTTTTTACAACTTACAGAAAGTGACAGAGAGTTGGTCTGCAGAGACTTCCCTGATTGGTGCTTCACTCGGCCGAGTGGAGTCTTTGCTCGGCCGAGTGGCAGATGCTACTCGGCCGAGTGACGTGTTTTTTCTGCAACGGCTTTCCGTTTTCGTTCCAGTCTCTGTTTTTCTTCTTCCAGTCAGTTTCTTCCTCCTCCTAAGGCCTAAGCGGGTTCCTGGAGCGCTCTCCCTTGCCTCGGTCATCCTTCATATGAATGATCTCTCTTTCTCCATCTCCTGTCATGAAAATTAGGACCCGTTGTCACGATTTTCATAGACACTAGACTCTAAACACTAATAAAAATCTAAACCAAAAATGAAAATCAAATAAAAAAAATGCAAAAACTGTCGTGTTGCCTCCCGATAAGCATGCACCTGCACTGTCTGCACCTCCCGACACCTCTGTCCACACGTCTGTTAGTGTCGGGAGTACTTTAGCTGAGTCGTCCACCACCATCACCACTGCGCCTATTTCCGTCGAGCCCATTACCACACTGAGCCCCGAGCATCCACCCACCATTCTTGAGAGCGGTGAGTCTTCCTTTATCGCTGCCGTGGAGACCCTCTCCCGATTGCAGTTCTCGACTCCTGGGGAGTCATCTTTTGTGCCCTTCACGGCCTCCCCAGTCGTCGACCTTTCGGTCTCCACCGCCCCTGTCTTTATCGAGAGCGTCGTGACATCTGTCCCCACGTCTGCGTCACTGACCTCTCCCCCCGCCTCGTCGTCTGTTTTCACTTCCACTTCCGCTGCTGCTTCCACTTCGTCCTTTAGGGTCCACTTCCGTTGCCGGATACACACCCGCCCCGGATGTAAACCCTAGCCTAAGCCACTAGCATTAGGATCGGAATCATCGTTCAATCGTCCCTCGAGCTCACTCTCGTGACAACTCGAGTTACGATATAGGTTGTGATAGTTCGTATTCGTCCAATCTCTTGCAAACGAATATTGGTATAGATTTACAATAAAAATCCTAGCTTTGGTCCAATCTCTTGCAAACCAAGTCTAGAGAATCTCGATTATAAACCTAAATCGAATATCTAGGCCTTCCCATCGATCAGAATCCAATCTCTTGCAAACCCCAATAGATGGAAATCCCTAGCTATCCGTAATAAATCGATCACAACCTAACCTCCTAGCAATTCTAGCAATTTAGAAATTCATTCATCACAAATCTGAAATTAGATCCATAGGGTTCATCCCCATGCCCTAGAACAACAAATCTACTCAAGCATGACAATAACGATATGAGAATCAATAAAAATCATTGCTTGCATACAAAAAGATAGAAAAAAAAACAAAGATTCAAATAACAAGACAAAATACTTAGCTTTGATGAAGATCTTCAATCCAAATACAAGCTTTTAGATCCAAGAGGGGGCCTATGGCATGGCCTAACCTCTAAAATAATCCCTAAGAAAACACGTGGGAATGCCCTCTAATGACGGCAACAACCCTCTTAAATAGCCCCCAAAAAACCCTAACAAAACTGCCCAAAACCCTCTGAAACCCGCGCCCAAAACTGAATCTGTGTGTAACTTAAATTCTGCACCAGTCGCGACTCGGCCGAGTGGAAAGCTCACTCGGCCGAGTGGGAATTCCTGCAGAATTTCCAGAAAACAGCACTCTGTCAAAAACTGGCAAAAACTGGTCACTCAGCCGAGTGGGAATCTCACTCGGTCGAGTGTAAATGTCACTCGGCCAAGTGACACTGACATGCGATTTCTAGCACTGCAGCATCGACTTGCAGAAATTCCCCAGATTTCATCCAACCTCCGATTGACGCGTTCTTGGCGGTGTTGGAACCATCATGAAGTCTATTATCCACAAAAAATATGAGAAAAATACTTTGACATCTGAAATGATAGCAGATTTCAAAAGAGTAGAAGGCTGTCTGAAAATCTGGGCGCTCGTGTCATCGGCTTCACTCGGCCGAGTGGGATTCTTCACTCGGGCGAGTGGACTTCTCTACTCGGCCGAGTAGGTCTTCTAATGTTCTCTCCAGAATTCCAGAGAGTCGGCTTTGATTTCTTTCAGAAGTCCTGACTCACTCGGGCGAGTGGCGATCTCTACTCGGCCGAGTGGATGTAACCACTCTGTCGAGTGCATTGTGGCTCAAGATCCCTTCGTATCAGTTGTGCTCGGTCGAATGCGCTTCTTCACTCGGCCGAGTGGGCTGTGTTACTCGGCCGAGTGACCTGTTTCTGGAGTCAACTCTTCTTCTCCTCGCCTCTTCATCGATTCTATCGATTTCCTTCTTCTTCCACTCATCTTCCAGCGCTGTTAGCTCCTCGATAGAGCCATGGGCGACGCTCCGGTACATGTGCAAGTCCTTTAAGCTCATTTTTGCTCCCGATTGCTCTATATTTCCTGAAATCTGACAAAAACAAGAAATAGTGAAAAGTAACGCAATATCGTCGAATACTCGTGAAAATCGCAATATGAGCAATCGAAATGGCGTGAAAACATGCAGAAAAAGGTGTAAAATATGGAGCGATCAAAATCCCCCAAGCTTACCTCTTACTCGTCCTCGAGGAATATAAGTAGAGAGACGAACTCGAGAGATGAAAACAAAGAAAATGAAATGAAAAAGAAAGAACACGAGGTGGAAGGGGTCGCTAGATTATTCTCTCAGATCTCAAGCCATAAGCTACACATCACGATAACTTGGAAAATATGAATCACATGCTATAAGGGTTTCATATCTTACTTAGACATGATACTTGCAAGCTTTTAAGAATAACAAAAGGGACTCTCTAAATTATACAATCAATTCATATCCACATCACGCATTTCATAGAATTTAATATACAAATGTTGGCGATGCATTTTTCAATCAAAAGTTATAAATGAAGCATATAAGATACACACCAAGCATGTAATAGAGAATAGAATAAGAGTCATGGCATTCACATATTTATTCAAATCATGAAAAATCTCCATATCTAATATATTTTGCAAAGTCTAAGCATTATCGAATATTCCCATTCATGCACATCTCCACTCTAATGTCATACTCACTCATATGGTCAAATGAATTCACCCCCCCAAGCTTAGCTTGAGGCATCACATCTAAAGGAATATGATAGTGAAAAATGGGATTTTTGCCTTGGTTTTCCCAAGTATTTTGTGGCTCCAATAATGAGATAGAGAAATATCTTTCTTTTTCTTTTTTGAACATTTTGTTTCTTATTTTTCTTCTAGGATTTTTGTAGGAGCAATTTGATTTGTATTTTTGATTTTTGGCTCCTTTTTGGCTTTTTGGACTTTTGGAGCAACCCTTTTCTTTTGTAGGAATTTTTGGGAAATAGATGCGATATAAGTAGCTTTATGAGGTGAACTCAAGTGACATGTAGAGAATAAAAAGATATATGTGGAGAAAGAAATAATGTAGCACTCGGTTCACTCTAAGATGTGTACGAACGGTTCAATAAAATAATACTTCAACTAAAACTCATATGTAAGTATGGATATTCTCAATCATTTCAATAAATAGAGAAGTCAAGCAGTAAAGTTTACAACCATATCAGGCATGCAACAGAAGGTGAATAAGACAATAAAACTGATGCTTCAGATATACTAATGATGCGTGAATCTTGGTGCATTTCCAACAAAAGCATACTAAACACTAATCAATATATTCAGCTTCAATTAATATCATGCATTCATATAGAGGAATCATCAAAAGAATATATAAGCAAGCACATGGATAGCAAGACTATGGAATACTCAAAGTAGCATGGCAAGGAATAATAAGCATCGTGATGGTTGGTAAAGCAATAAGAGATATCATCATACAAAACTCATCTAGCGGAAGAAGAGAAAGGAAAATAAAGAAATAAAAAAAATAAAAGAGAGGAAAGAAAAGAAAAACAAGTACACAACATGATGCATGAACACACATAAAAGGAAAATAAGATGGAAAATTCAAAAATATGATGCAAAATTTTGAAAAATTCTAAAAAAACCCTAAAAATAAAGTAAAAGTGCAACTAGATGGCATGGAAATGCACTTAAAAACTTGATCGCGCCCCGGATACACACCCAGGACAAGCGACTCGTAGCCTTACCGCAAGCGCACGGTGTAGCGACGAGCGGGTATCGAACTCAGGGAGGACTAATGACCGTGTCTCCTTCCAATCACCTAGCTATCAAAATGGTCGAGAATAATTTGGGGGTAAAATGGTCACAATCGTTCAAATGTCGATAGAAATATCAATAAAATAAAGCGCATAGGGATAGGGAATCCCTGCTACGGACTGTATCTCATCGTTGTGATTCATAGGTTTCATCATTGCTAGACTTGAATTTTAGGTGAACTAGTCGCAATTAAATGTAGAACCAAGCTCACGCTCTCGCGCTATTGCCGGTCTATAGCAAACCTAGGGTAGGGCCCAATCTCTTGCAAACCCTAACCTAATCCGCTAGCGTGAAGAACGACATCATCGTTCAATCATATCTCGAGCCCACTCTCGTGCAAACTCGAGCTACGACCTAGGTTGAGATATTTCCTACCCTTCCAATCTCTTGCAAACGGATATTAGTATAGAAACATGACTAAAAATCCTAGCTTTGGTCCAATCTCTTGCAAACCAATTCTAGAGAAGCCAATCGTAAATCTAAATCGAATTTCTAGGGCTTCCTATCAATTGGGACCACATCTCTTGCAAATCCCAATCGATATGAATCCCTAGCTATCCGTAGTTAATCAATCCCAACCTAACCCAAATCAATTCTAGGAAGAATTACACCAATTCATCACAATTTAGAAATAGGGTCTATAGGGTTCATCCCTACGCCCTAAGACGATGGCACTACTCACTAATCATCATGAAATACTTAGGAAAATCAATAATAAAATCAACACAATTCATTGCAATGGAGAAATTGTTAATAAAAATGGGGTTTTTGATAAGAGAATAGACAAACCAATAAGAATCCAATAGCATCCAACAAAAGTAGCCTTTTTATCTCCTCAAGAAAAGCTAAATCTAATGATCTAAAAGGCTATCAAAAAGCTGCCAAAAAGCTCTCCAAAAGTCCTTTTAACTAGGGCAAAAACTGGTTTTAAATACCCTTCAAAATCGCCCAGAAAATTATGACCAAATGCCCCTGCGCAGCCCAGAAATCGCAACTTACGCAGCAGGCAGAACGGCTCACTCGACCGAGTGACAAATGTCACTCGGCCGAGTGACAAACCCTGTAGATTTTCAGTAAGTCGGGAGTTTCGGGGGTCTGTCTTCGGAGGTGACTTGGCCGAGGGGCATTCCATGCTCGGCCGAGGGGCATTCCATTCTCGGCCGAGTCGGAACTCTCAGGTTGACTGTAGATTTCCCGTAAGTCGGCCTCTTTTTGGATGGATTTTCCCGTGCCACTCGGGCGAGAGGATCTCCATACTCGGCCGAGTGGTCTATCGTCACTCGGCCGAGGGCACGCTGATATTCTTCTGTTGTGCGTGTCCGGTCTGGTCGCCGAGCGAGCTTCTTTGCTCGGCCGAGTGAGTGCTTCACTCGGCCGAGTGACATGCTGTAGATGCCCAATCTTCTTCGTTTCTCCTCCTCGTCGCTCCTACGAAGTTTCTTCTTCTTCCACTCATCTTCCATCGCTGAATGGCCCTCAAAAGAGCTGTGTGTGACACTCTGGAGTGGGTGCAAATCCTCTTGATCTCAAAATCACTCCAAATCGCTTCATATCTCCTGAAATACGACAAAAACAAGAAATAGTGAAAAGCATCGCAATATTGTCAAATAATCGTGAAAAACGTGATATGAGCGATCAAAACGGCATGCAAACATGCAGAAAAATGTGTAAAATATGGAGTGATCAAAATCCCCCAAGCTTACCTCTTACTCGTCCTCGAGGAAGATAAGTAAAAGGCGAGCCCGATGGAAAAAATAATAAAAATAAGAAGAAAAGATGGAAGAGATAGAAAATAACGAAAGCAAAGAGAGAGGTGCTAGATCATTTTCTCAGGACGTGGGGTTTGCTTACTCATGTAGCACACGGCGAATGTAAGACTCACTCCAAAGATTTTTATCTCGATACCATAGTATATGGATGCATTCAAAATAGAAAACCCGAGAATAGCAAAATAATATGAGATACGGAATCATTCTAGAATTAACATCGTCTGAAGCATCTAAAGCGGTATACATAATCATAGACCACACACTTTTCAATTGAATGCTTTCTATTTGGAGTATAAGAGATATCACACAATATGGAGTAGTAAGAATAGAAAAGCTTGGTTTTCATGAAATGTATGCTAAGTGTCAATTCCTGGATTTCGTAAAACTTTTAGTGATCTTACCAAGTATAGAAAATTACCTTGCTTAGGTTGTCATGCACAGTCAGGTAGTCACTCTCTCACACATCATTGGATCCTCTCCCCCATGCTTATCTATAAGCGTGGTGGCATATGATAAATCAATAAACATATTCCCCATTTTTGAAGCTCCATGATAAAATAAAAACAGAAGAGGAAAGAAAGAGAGAAGGAATGTGAGATGGGATCATGTATAAACTTCTTTTCTCTTTTCTTTTCTTTTTCTTTTCATTTTTTTTTTCATATTTTTTTACAACTGTGATCCCAAATCAAAAGATAGAAAGATATACATGTGTGTGTGTGTGTGTGTGTGTATATATATATTCTTTTTTTTCTTTTTGATTTTCGGGGTAGTGGAGCATGAACTTTATAAAGCGGGAGAATTGCCAATATAGGATCAGCTAAAGGGAGATTCACCAATGAATATAAGTAGAGAATCAATGCTCAAGATATGTGGAGAAAGAAATAAATGTAACACTCAGTTCACTCTATAAGACGTGCACAACAACTTCAGCAGAGTAATGTAATCTACTCAGTTTAATCTCAAAAAGTAAACTAGTCCAGTTATATCAACCTAACATTCATTCATTCAACCTGAAAGTGAGGCGTACATTTTTCATGCAATAAGAAGTGATATAAGAAAGGAAAGCAGTACTCCAGATATAAGCAATCAATGCGTAAAGCTTGGTGTGTTTTCTACGAAAAGCATACATATGAATTATCAGACTTAAGCTAATAACAGAATTTCATCCATATTCATATACGAAAAGGTGGGTTACTATCTCAAATGCATAGCATGACAAAGCATATGATATCTGATAAAAAAACTACGGCGTGACAAAATAGCATGCAAACAGAGATAAGCCAATCACAACGTCATCATCATCATAGAAAAGTCTCCTCTAGCAAAAGATGAAAGAAATATGGATAAAAGAAAATAGAAACTACTATGAAATGCAGCATACTCAAAAGGTAAGAAAACGTGATGCATGATAAAAAACGAAAAAGTGGGTGAAAATGGTGTGAAAACAAAGAAAAGGTGGAAAAAATGAAAAATAAAAGGTGACAAAAAGCAAAAAGTGTGAGAACTCACTCCCCCAAGCTAAAGTGCACAGTGTCCTCAATGTGCAAAGTGTGGCACACCGAGAGACGTGAAATGGGTGGGGTGGGTGAGGATGCATGCAAGATGGAAATAAAAGAAAAGGAAATGATATGGTAATGTAGGTGATGCATGCAGAGATCAAAATGGTGCAAAATATCAGTGTCCCCAAAAAGAAGCTCCCTCACTCCTAAAGAGATATAAACAGATATGATCAAAAAGGTACCAAAACAGTGTGGAGGAGGGGATCAAAAATCATCAGGATCCAAAAACGACCAGCAAAACAGCAGAAATATAGAAGGCATCCAGTGTGTGCCTAGGCTGGTGGTGGTGCACCAGGCACCGTCTTGTGGGGGAGGTGGTGGTGGAGGTGGTGGGCGTGGTAGCTGCTGGGTGGATGTAGGTGTTGGGGTAGACGCGCCAGAATCTGGTTCAGGCAAGCCTGAATACTGGGAAGAATGGCGATGCGGGTCTGCAAAGAACTAACTGTGGCGGAGAGAGCCCGGAAATCCCCTCTCAATCTACTAACAGCCCCCTCAAGAGCACGAATGCTCTGAACTAGAGTGTCGGGTGGTGGTGGAGCAGAGGGACGCACAGGTCTAACAGGTGAAATGCAGGGCTGTCTCACGCGGGCAGTGTAGAGGACGGGTCCAGCAGGGAAGTGGGGTAGTGGTGTTGTGCTCACTAAGTGAGTCCCAGCCTATGTGAAAGGCTGGGACGCAGGAAAGGACGAAGTGGAAGCAGCAGCGGAAGTGGAAGTGAAAACAGACGACGAGGCAGCGGGAGAGGTCAGTGACACAGACGTGGGGACAGATGTCTCGACGGTCTCGGTAAAGACAGGGGCAGTGGAGACCGAAAGGTCGACGACTGGGGAGGACGTAAAGGGCACAAAAGATGACTCCCCAGGAGTCGAGAACTGCAATCGGGAGAGGGTCTCCACGGCAGCGGTAAAGGAAGACTCGCCGCTCTCAAGAATGGTGGGTGGATGCTCGGGGCTCAGTGTGGTAATGGGCTCGACGAAAATAGGCGCAGTGGTGGTTATGGTGGACGACTCAGCTAAAGTGCTCCCGACACTAACAGACGTGTGGACAGAGGTGTCGGGAGGCGTAGACAGTGCAGGTGCAGGCTGAGGGATCGCGGGGTCGACAGGTGGTGCAGGGGGTGCCTGCTCAGCATCCTCGGGTTCAAGCACGTAGGAGGCGGGGATAAGGAGATCCATCGCTGGAATCCAGTCCCTGTGAGCTGGTCCAATATGTGTCCGAGCGGGGCTCAGGAGAACCATGTAATCAGCGCTGAAGGGACCGTGCAACCACACCCAGTGCTGACGACCGTGGGGATGAAGCATCTTCATCCGGGCCATAACATCTATAGAAAGTGTAGTGGGGCCCGGAGGTCGACGCAAGTCGTCAGGTAGGTTCATGCCGGTCATAAGGGCCAAGAGGGTGATCAGACCGCTGTAATAGATAGGCGTACGAGCGCCGACAGAAATGATAATGCGGTCCAAAAATGAACTGGCAATGTCGATCTCGACGGCGGGGACCGAATCGTCACTACCCCTATCTAGAACCCTAGGGCATGTCATCGCATAGAGCATGTAGAGCTCTGGCGTAGGTAGCATCTCGGGCTCGTACCTCGCAAGGAAAGTAGTCGCCATAAGGCGCTGTGCAATGCGGAGGCAGGGGTGGAGGATAGCTGAGGCCTTGGCCCTACTAGGGTCAAAGGAGAGTGGGGATCCCATGATCCGTGTCCAGAAGGTGTGGGTGTCGAACGACGGCGGTGGGATGTGCATGGCAGCGTAGGCGCGGTCTGGGTCAGGGACGGCGGGCCACTGAAAAAATGCTCTAAGCATGTCGAGAGTGATCTCGCACTCTCGATCCATTAAATGGAAGGAGCATCCTCCAGGGGTCCGGTCAATGGAACTAAGGACCTCTAGTGTCGGACGGATGTAAGTATCCGCCGACACCGACAGAAAATCACGCCATCCCATGTTGTCGTACAACGTGAGAAGCCCCTCAAGTACCCCTAGGTAGTCTAGGTCGGCTAGGTGTGCAAACCTAGAGGGTACTATCGAACGATGGCAGATACGCTCGAATCTGGCGCGGTGTGCGTTATTTCGAAACGTAATCCCCATCGGCCCGACGGCGGGAGCGGGTGGTAGAACGGGTTCGGAAGGAAGCGGCTGTGTAGGTGGTGGTGGGCTAGGTGGAGGGGAGTTCGCCCTAGCGAAAGAGGAGCCAGGATCACATGTCTTCTTCCGCTTCAAAGAGGGCTCCCGCGTGCGTGAACTACGGCGTGGCGGCATGTGTACCGCAAAGCGTGCCCACCCAAATAAGTAATGCGACGTGCAAAATAATGGAACGAGTATAACTGAACATGCCGCGAGAGCAATCAGCAGTGTGTGCGAAGAGATGCCTCCTCCGCGAAGCTCCGTACGCGTCCTAAAACTCCCCAAAGCTCCCCAGCTAGCCTGAAACGCAAACGATAAAATCAGTGAATAATAATCAATACGTATGGGGGAGATAAGGGATAATAGATAGATATAGAAATTAATTTGAATTTGGGGCGTAACGGGCGTACAAATCAAGAGAAATGAGGAGAAATGGGGATTTCGGGGCAAAAAAGGGGTGATCGGTGCCGACGGTCGGCGGCCGGCAGCTGCAAGGCAGCGGCGGCGATCGTCGTCGATGATGAGTCAGCGGCGTCGGCATCGATTCAGGCGAGGGAGGGTCGCAGTGGGTGAGGGGAGATGAAGCGGCAGCGGCTCGGGCACGGTTTTGGGGATTTTGCGTTTCGAAAACCGCGCTGCTGCCGCTTACGCTTACATAAGATTGTTACGATTCGGCCGAGTGACAACGCCACTCGGCCGAGTGGCGTAAACTAAAAAAAATTTGAAAATATCCTTCACCACTTACGACTCGGCCGAGTGAATTTGTTTTACTCGGTCGAATAAAGAAACTCTACTCGGCCGAGTGTCTCTGCCACTCAGCAATTTTATAGAACTGGGAGGGTATCTGTTTCACTCGGCCGAGTGACAAGTCACTCGCCTGAGTGGCAATTAAGACTAAAACTTACAGAAAGTGACAGAGAGTTAGTCTGCAGAGACTTCCCTTATTGGTGCTCCACTCGGCCGAGTGGAGTCTTTGCTCGGCCGAGTGGCAGATGCTACTCGGCCGAGTGACGTGTTGTTTTCTGCAACGGCTTTCTGTTTTCGTTCCAGTCTCTGTTTTTCTTCTTCCAGTCAGTTTCTTCCTCCTCCTAAGGCCTGAGCGTGTTCCTGGAGTGCTCTCCCTTGCCTCGGTCATCCTCCATATGAATGATCTCTCTTTCTCCATCTCCGGTCATGAAAATTAGGACCAGTTGTCACGATTTTCATAGACACTAGACTTTAAACACTAATAAAAATCTAAACCAAAAATGAAAATAAAAAAATAAAAACAATGCAAAAACCGTCGGGTTGCCTCCCGACAAGCGCTCGTTTAAGGTCATGAGCTCGACCCCTTTAGATATTCGTTTAGCTCGTGATGTTGGGCGCATACGAGATGCGCCTGTCAAATTTGCCAGGAAGGCCACTTGGATTTGGGTCGTGATGATCATTGGTCTTACTCAGCGCCCCCTCATCGTGGGTAATGTTGGGGGATAAGTCCCCCAAGCTAGAGCTCGTTCCTATCTTCTTCTTCGCCGGTGACACCGATCTTCTATTCGGTGGAGCTTTCTTTGGATTCTTGGCCGTTGAGAGCTTACAAATCTTCTGTATTATTGCGACATCAGCGTCGCCTTCATCATCGGCCATGGAGCTATCTGGAGGGTCCTCCAACTTCTCTTCTTCACTACTAGGTTGGCCTTCCTCAAAGCCATCGTCATGGAGGGCACCAATAGAGTGGGGGATAGCTTCTTCAATCACTTCATCGAGGAGATCCACATAGTCCAACTCCTCGTGATAGGGCATATGCTTCATGGCTTTGGGTATGTGAAGCTCGACCTCGATGTTCCCGACATTCAAGGATAGAGTTCCTTCCCGCACGTCGACTATAACACCGGCGGTGGTGAGGAACGTGCGTCCAAGTATAAGTGATGTGTCGCCCTTTTCCTTGATGTCCCTGATACCAAAATCACAAGGTAAGCATATTCCTCCCGGAACTTGAAGTGGAATGTTCTCCGCAATCCCTACCGGCCTAGTAATCCGACCATCCGCAAGTTGAATTCTCATGTCGGTCGGCTTCAAGTCGGTGCCCGTGTTCAATTTCCAGAACATGCTAAGGGGCATTAGGCTCACACTCGCGCCCAAGTCAACTAAAGCTTTTTGCAACGGGACGCCTCCAAGTGTACAAGGGATGCGAAAACTCCGGGGATCCTTGAATTTCGCGGGCTCCTTTTCCTTCTGGGTAAACCAAGTTCCTTGTTCGGCAAGCATGATTTTCTCCTTCCTTTTCTTTCTCGATATCAAGTCCTTCAAGAACTTTGCATACGACGGGATCTCCACTATATCATCTTGGAAAGGAATATTGAGGCTTACTCCCCTCAAATATTCAAGGAACTTGGCGAGCCTTTTCTCTATCTTGGCTCTAGCTAGCCGTTGTGGAAATGGCACCGGTGGCATGTAGCGGCGCTCGTTAGGCTTCGCCACTTCAGAATTTCCTCCTCCTAGCGGCTCCGTTTGGCTCTCCTCCTCAATCGCCGGCTCTTTTTCTTCCAAAATCTCTACCACGGGTTGCTTGTTTTGGGTCATAGCAGGAGTGGTATCCTTCCAGCCCCTTGTTGTAACCGCCACCACCGCATTGATGTGTCCGGTGTTGCTCCGTGGATTGGGCTCGGGTTGAGCCGGCATTGTTGGGTGTTCTTGTTTAGCAACGCAAGTTGCTCTCCAAGTTGAGCGACGACGGTATTTAGTGAATCTTGTCCCGCCGTCAACCTAGCATTGATCTTTCTTTGCTCTACCATGAATTCCTCCACCCTAGCTTCGTGGTGCGATCGTGGTTGAGCTTGAGGTAGGTTTGGAGCTCTCTAACCTTGGTTGTAACCGGGCGGTCTATACGGTCCCGCTTGTTGCCTAGGCAGGTAATTTTGTTGCGGTGGCCCCCTCGGTTGATACTGAGGTTGTGGTAGTGGAGGTCGAGCTTGAGGAGGTTGTTGTGGCGGCAGGTTTAAAGCTCCATCATTGTTTGCATACGAAAAGCCCGGATGGTTTCTTGCGGCCGGGTTGGCCCAATATCCGGAGTTCCCCGCAACATATTGCACTTGTTCCAAGGCCCCCTCTCCATGCTCTCCTCCCACATACATGACTTGAGATTGGTCTTGCCAATCACTCATATTGCTTATCGGCGTAGATGTAGAGGGTGCTCCATGTGGCTCGGTGATATACTTCTCCAATCTCTCCACTACCTTGTGGAGAGAGCCAAATTTGTTTGAAAGCTTCGCTATGGCATTGGCCTCATATATGCTAGTGGGCTTCAAGAAGGAAGAAGAATGACATCGCTCGTCGCCCCATTGTTGGTTATTAGAGGCCATCTCCTCTAATAAGGCCATAGCTTCATCCGGGGTTTTCGATAGTATGGCTCCATTGGCGGTTGCGTCTATAATTTGCTTCGTGCCTGGTTGGAGTCCATTATAAAAACTGTGAACAAGTTCTCAATCTTCTATACTGTGATGGAGGCACTGATGCTGTAAATCCTTGAAGCGCTCCCATGCCTCGTATAGGGTCTCCTGCGGTCCTTGCTTAAAGGACATGAGAGCACTCCGTATCTTCACCGTCTTGGATGGCGGGTAGAATTTGTCAACGAAGGCGCTAGCCAACTCTTCCCAAGTAGTGAATATACCTTCCGCCTGCGTCCTCACCCAATATAAAGCTTTGTCTTTGAGTGTAAAGGGGAAGAGCCGCAGTCGGATTGCATCAACGGAAACGCCCGGCATTGGGAAGGTGGCGCACTTGGACAAGAAAAGCTGGATGTGATAATTCGGATTCTCATGGGAGTTTCCATGAAACGGGTCTTGTTGCATCAATACTACCAATCCCGTCTTTAGCTCAAAATTCTTGTCCGCCGCCAATTCTGGCATGGCGATGGATGAAGTGGTGGAAGAAGTCTTAGGCCGAAGCCTATCTATGATGGATATGATCCTCGCCATACGTGCCGCTAGTTCCTCCGGTGTCTCTGTGCGGTTCATACAATTATCCTCTGTAGCATGCCTTCGCTCGGCTATGATCCTCCTCTCGGTACGTTCGATCTCCGGATCAAATATAATATCTTTTGGATCCGCCGTCGATCTCGTGTTCATGCAAAGAGAAACAGAGTTTCAAAGGAATTGTTAGCACGAAAAAGGAGTAAAAAGATAAAAATAATAAAGTAAAAAGAAATAGCTAAGTAGGTAGAATTAAACACTGTCGCCTCCCCGGCAACGGCGCCAAAAACTTGGTTGGCCCCGGATATACACCAGGAGAACGATTGTAGTTTTACCGCAAGCGCACGGTCAAGTGGTGAGCGGGTATCGAACACGAGGAGGTGGTGTTGGCTCCAATCTATCCTAGGTTGGTTTGACTATGAATGTTTTATTGGTGGAGACGGTTATGGAATGATATAATGGAAATGGTGTTGGATGTCGGTGTCGGTGATGAAGAAGTCGGATAAAGTATCGATTCAAATTTAGTACAATAAAAGAGTCTAGAGCTAGGGAATCCCCACTACGGATCGTCATACATCATTGTAAATAGTGAATCTCAATATTACTAGGCTTGTGTTGAGGTGAACTAGTCGTAACTGAATAGAGAACCAAGCTCACGCTCTCGTGCTATTGCCGGTCTATAGCAACCTAGGATAGTGCCCAATCTCTTGCAAACCCTAGCCTAAGCCACTAGCATTAAGATCGACATCATCGTTAAATCGCCCCTTGAGCCCACTCTCGTGACAACTCGAGATACGATCTAGGTTGTGATAGTTCGTATTCGTCCAATCTCTTGCAAATGAATATTGGTATAGATTTACAATAAAAATCCTAGCTTTGGTCCAATCTCTTGCAAACCAAGTCTAGAGAATCTCGATTATAAACCTAAATCGAATATCTAGGCCTTCCCATTGATCAGAATCCAATCTCTTGCAAACCCCAATAGATGGAAATCCCTAGCTATCCGTAATAAATCGATCACAACCTAACCTCCTAGCAATTCTAGCAATTTAGAAATTCATTCATCACAAATCTGAAATTAGATCCATAGGGTTCATCCCCATGCCCTAGAACAACAAATCTACTCAAGCATAACAATAACGATATGAGAATCAATAGAAATCATTGCTTGCATACAAAAAGATAGAAAAAACAAAGATTCAAATAACAAGAACAAACTACTTAGCTTTGATGAAGATCTTCAATCCAAATACAAGCTTTTAGATCCAAGAGGGGGCCTAGGGCATGGCCTAACCTCTAAAATAATCCTTAAGAAAACATGTGGGAACTCCCTCTAATGACAGCTACAACCCTCTTAAATAGCCCCCAAAAAACCCTAACAAAACTGCCCAAAAACCCTCTGAAACCCGCACCCAAAACTGAATCTGCGCGTAACTTAAATTCTGCGCCAGTCGACTCGGCCGAGTGGAAAGCTCACTCGGCCGAGTGGGAATTCCTGCAGATTTTCCAGAAAATAGCACTCTGTTAAAAACTGGCAAAAACTGGTCACTCGGCCCAGTGGAAATCTCACTCGGCCGAGTGTAAATGTCACTTGGCCAAGTGACACTGACATGCAAATTTCAGCACAGTAGCATCGACTTACAGAAATTCCCCAGATTTTATCCGACTTCCAATTGATGCGTTCTTGGTGGCGTTGGAACCATCATGAAGTTTATTATCCATAAAAAATATGAGAAAAATACTTTGACATCCAGAATGATATCAGTTTCAAAAGAGTAGAAGGCTGTCTGAAAATCTGGGCGCTCGTGTCATCGGCTTCACTCGGCCGAGTGGGATTCTTCACTCGGGCGAGTGGACTTCTCTACTCAACCGAGTAGGTCTTCTAATGTTCTCTCCAGAATTCCAGAGAGTCAGCTTTGATTTTTTTTAGAAGTCCTGACTCACTCGGGCGAGTGGCGATCTCTACTCGGCCGAGTGGATGTAACCACTCGGTCGAGTGCATTGTGGCTCAAGATCCCTTCATATCAGTTGTGCTCGACCGAATGCACTTCTTCACTCGGTCGAGTGGGCTGTGTTACTTGGCCGAGTGGCCTGTTTCTGGAGTCAACTCTTCTTCTCCTCGCCTCTTCATCGATTCTATCGATTTCCTTTTTCTTCCACTCATCTTCCAGCGCTGTTAGCTCCTCGATAGAGCCATGAGCGACGCTCTGGTACATGTGCAAGTCCTTTAAGCTCATTTTTGCTCCCGATTGCTCTACATTTCCTGAAATCTGACAAAAACAAGAAATAGTGAAAAGTAACGCAATATCGTCGAATACTCGTGAAAATCACAATATGAGCAATCGAAATGGCGTGAAAACATGCAGAAAAAAGGTGTAAAATATGGAGCGATCAGAACGTGTTTTCATTGAGAAGAGGGAAGCAATTTGAAGGCCCTTCATGCATATTATGGAGAAGGAAGCTGGAAGTGAAATGGAGGCTCAAGTAGAGCTTGAGTCTGGAGCTGAGAAGAATTCTGAAAGTGAGGTAGGACCTCCATCATCTGAACCGTCAAGGGAGAAACCAACTGATAAGGAGCAAGGGAAGCCCTTTGAAGAGCCTCCCAGGACTTATGTGCCGAGGGTCCCTTTCTCATCAAGATTGGCAAAAGCCAAGTTAGACGAGAAGTACGGGAATTTTTTCGAGCTCCTCAAGCAGCTGAATATCTCTATTCCCTTTCTCGACGCAATATCAGAGATCCCCACTAATGCCTGAAATAATTATGAAGAGCGGTAGGCGGGAGAAAGTTGTACTCTCTGCGGAGTGCAGCGCCATCATTCAGAGGAAGGTGGTAGAGAAGCTAGAGGACTTGAGGAGTTTTTCCATTCCAGGCACAATTGGAAATTTCGAGATCAAGAGCGCACTCTGTGACTTAGGAGCGAGCATTAGTTTGATGCCCATTGGATTATGTGAGAAGCTGAAGTTTGGAGAACTCCAACCAACCAACATGTCGCTCCAGTTGGCAGACCGTTCAGTTCTCTTGGAGTAATTGAGGATGTGCCGATGCGAATAGGAAAAATATAAGCCGACCACCTATAGGAATCGCACCACCACTACCACATCCACCTCCACTCCCACATCACCACCATGCACATCCATCACCGCCACCACCAACGCACTTCCACCACACCCACGACACCCATACACACTTCTACCACACCCATTACTACCACCCCACCATCCCAACCCTCACCCATCCACCTCAGCGTCCCAAGAAGAGGAAGTCCTCACAAGGGCCCCTCATGCTGGGCCATGTACTGTCACATGCGTTCCCACCCCATCCCCACCATCATCTCCTTCACCCCCACATGCCACGAAGAAACGCCTGGCTGCTGGCTCCTCAGTGGGGACATGAGCCCCCTGAGTCAGCCCATACCCACAACACCACCCCTACCATCCCCACACCCCGAGACGCCCCCTAGAGACATACATCATCACCTTCATAGACGACGCTCATCGTCGCGATTTTACCGACCTCTCTAGGAGCCCGGTCGTCTCGACCAAATTCTAGACCTAGGAGCCTTAGAGCAGCTAGGCATTTTATTCGGGGTTAGGCAGCTGTACATGAACATGGGCTGGGAGCATTTTCTAGGGCTTCAGGCGAAGACTTAATTTGTTTGACCCTAGAGGCCCTAAGCTCACTTTGCCGTATCGACACGGGGATTGCATTCTCCATACTAGACGTGGAGATAGAGTTCACTTACGAGGGACTTCGGACCATATTTCAGTGGCTTGCAGTCCCCACCGTCGAGACCACCTACACCCCCGGCTCGGATACTCCCCGTGCTATTTACGCTATGCGCTTTTGGGAGAGAATTTTCGATTTGCCTTCCTTCAGCACTAGCCGCTCGAAGGCCTCCTCGATCATCCACCCCTGCCTTAGGCTAGCTCAGCGCCGCCTTGCCACCACTATGCTATGCATGAACGAGCCAGGGACTATGTCCTCTGTATTGCTCGGCCTTTTGTGGATAATGTCCCTCCCTTGCGAGGCACTACCAGATGGCACCTCTCGCCCCTCCTACCCCATTGATCATGCACAGATCTTC
Source organism: Scilla litardierei (assembly GCA_030789695.1). Taxonomy (NCBI): domain Eukaryota; kingdom Viridiplantae; phylum Streptophyta; class Magnoliopsida; order Asparagales; family Asparagaceae; genus Scilla; species Scilla litardierei. Next base: position 24,700,992 of record CM061137.1, read on the forward strand.
TATGATCGTTTATGTTGGGCTTCTACACTGCAGAGGGGCCCCATCTGTTGTGGCAGCTTTTTCACCATCGTCGCCCTTAGGGCAAATCTAGTCCTCCCTCAAGATCTTCTAGAGGCGACGGGCCCTACCACACTATCCTTGCGTGTGCTTATACACATGCAAATTATTAGGGCCAATGGTGACTGGTACTGGGTTTATCTTCACGGGCATTATAATGTCGATTATATGGTGCTCCGGAACCCAGAGCTGACCTCAGCAGATTGAGTGGATCCTCCCCATGTAGGAGCACATCCCTCCCATTTACACGCTAGAGCCCGATGATGGGCAGGTTGCCCAGCAGCAACCTGCTCAGCAGTTGGGCGCTGCTCCCACACACGTTGAGGAGCCACCCCACACCCTTCCCCAGTCCGAGCCTGTAGCAGCCCCTTCTGTCTCCACATCTGTTGAGGGCCCTGCTGCATCTATTGCATCACATGTTTCTGATTCTGCCACCGAGCCGTCTGTCCCCACCTTTCCCAAGGACCCAGCCCCATTAGCTGAGGCCCTCATTTCTGATTTGCTAGCTGATCCTCCTATCCTCACCTCCTCACTGCCATCTAAGACCACACTGGTGCCTGTATCCTTGACCGTACCCATTCTTAGCACCGTCTCAGTGATCCTTATGGAGAGTGTGGTGGTTTCTGTCTTCACAGCTGCTGCCACCACCTCTGTCGTGTCTGCCTCTGCTCTTATCTCCTCTGCTGCTGTAACCACTGCGGCACTGTCTTCACAGCTTACACTCCAGGAGTACCCCCTTTCACCACATGTAGCACACCTTCTAGGGGAGCGTCTTCTAGCTCCCGCCCCCTAACATTGCAGCTTGATTATATGAGGTGGAGCGGGGGGTAGCTGAGCTCCGCAGATCCGTGCAGACACTCACTGAGATTGGACAGTGGAACAACGAGAAGCTGAACCGTATCATTCACCTTCTTCAGCCACCACCCACACCAGGTGGTGCTGCCTGATCTTATTAGCTTCTCGCTGTCCCAGTGTCTCCCCCTCCTATCATTATGCCCATCTGTCTTTTCGGGGCCCAGCTTGGTCCAGCTTGGGGGAGTCACATTCTGGCGTCGATTTTTGTTGTCCATAGTGTCCATATTGTACATACTATACATCATCATCACCTGCATCATCATCATCTCCATTTTTATATATACATACATAGTATGTATATATGCATATGCATCTTTTATACCTTCTTTTATCTTTCTTCCCACCCACCCCACCCTTAGCATCATCTCCCGTCTTTACGCATGTGTTCTCACCAGTGAGGACACTGTTGCGTTTAGCTTGGGGGATGAGCGCTATCGCTTTTTACTTATTCTTTTTCATTATTCCCATTTTTAGTTCCACTACCGCAACATTTTCCCCCCTTTTATCATCATTTTTATTTTTTCTTTTCTTCTTTGTTCGCATGCATGTTTTTCAATTCTTTCTCTTTTTCTTTTGTTAGACTAAAGATGATTCTCCTATGATTGCACTATAAGCTGCGCACACTCAACTTATCTGCTTTACACACTCACGTAGGATTCGTCATAGTCTATTGCGCGTCATCACATATTTATATAGAATGGATTATGATCTTTGAACTTCATGCTTATATGAGTAAGAGGTGTTCCTTGATTAGGATGCTTTTAATTATGCTTATCCATGCTTTGAATTCATATTCTCCACAACGAGTATTATCGAAACAGTAAAGCTTGAAAATTGAGTGAAAATTGCATGATTGTGTGAAAACGTATATTTTCATAATGTATGGTAGTTCAGTTGGGTTTACATAACCCCCGACACTTAGGTAGCGTCTACTGGATATTCTGGCATCGAGCCATGTCCTAATTCTAGGCTTTTTATTTTTTGTATATAGCCAATTGCAATCCTTGATCATGCTTTGTATTCCATCGAGTTCACGCGAGTTTGTAAAAATCCTAAAAAAATTGAAAAAAAATCATAAACCAAAAAATATTACATACGAATAATAGGCCTGAGGTGTTCTTCGTAACCAGATGCTCTAAGACAGTCTGTTCTGGGATGTAGGTCGCCTCTTCTATATATTGAGTTATCTCGTGTAAATAAGAAAATAAAAGTATGTATATATAAAGAAAATTGTATAGCCAAAAACAAATGCAAAAAGAAAAATCCCACATCTCTACCTCACTTTCTATATAGAATAGGGACATGACAAGGTCGATGATGTCCAGGGATTGTAAAAGAGTTTAGTGCAGTGATTTCTGGATTTAATTGAACTTACCATCCTCATTTATGAAAATAATTAAAATCATCTTGCATGCTTGAATGAATTGATCATGATACTATTCGCTGCTTAGAGAATGAGTTGGGGAGATTTGGATTCGAACCATGGATTTTGTATATTGATTGCATGCTATAATAGGAATTTCCCTCTATTTCATATCGTATATTCGATTTCACACTATTCATTAAAAAAATCCATTCTATATATAATCCATGCTAGACTTGGTGAATTCTCATGAGTAGTGCATTTTTAAATTATAAAGTTGAAGTGTTGTTGCGTGCTATGAGATGAGGATATATTTAGCCGCCTTTCCTATCTTTTAGTTTCCTTTGCACTTCTTTGTTTTTACCCTCCGATAAACTTCTTATTCGTCTTCCTCGAGGACGAGTAAGAGGTAAGCTTGGGGGATTTTATAGTGTCTATATTTTCCATGTTTTTACCATGCATTTCCATGTCGTTTCGATCGCCTAAATCCATATTTTCATATTATATCGCACTTTTCTCGACATTCTTGATCATTTCGATGTTTTATGTGTTTTCAGGGAATTCGGCTCGAGTCGGAGCGATATGGGGGTTCACGCCAAAGCTCGCTTCGCCTTGCCATGACGACCCAAGGAGGCCAAAGAAGCGAGGGAGATGAGTAGAAGAAGAGAGGAGAAGAGAAGAAGAGAGGAAAAGAGAAGAGAATGAGATTGGGAGAAGTTGCCAGATTGCTCGGATGAGCGCATGATGCGCTTGACCGAGCTGTGATACGCCAAGGAGGAATGGAATTCTTCTTCGGGTGCTTGGCCGAGCGACAAGCTTGCTTGACTGAGCGACCAGCCCGCTCGCACGAGCTAGCCGTCAGAAGAGCCCATCGAAGGAAGGACCTAGGCTCTGGAAATTTTGAAGCTTAATTCGCTCGATCGAGCGATATGACGCTCGGGCGAGCGACTCAACTCGCTTGCTCGAGCGGCCCCTTCTCGAGCGCCAAGCGGAGCGATACACAAGGCACCGCTCGGCCGAGCGAGTACTGCGTTCGGCCGAGCGGTATGTCGACAGACTCTATTTTGACTTAAAATAATGGGTTTCAGATTGGTTTTCTTGTAAAACCCGAACCCAAACTGTTTTGTATAAATAATGAACATTTTTTAGAGTAGGTTAAGCAGTTTTTTTTAGCAAAAACCCTTAGAGCTATTTTGGGAGATCTCATTTGGTAATTTATTTTGCAAACTAAATCTTTGTTTGTGGTTGGATTTTCTTGATTTCTTCGTCATTGCTCTCATTTCTCTTGCTATCTCTATTGAAATCAATTTCATGCAATTTGACCTGTTGGATATGTCTGACTCCATTGCTATTATATTGGATATGCCATGCCAGAGTAGTAGGTTTCTAGGGCTTAGGGACGATCCCTATGATCCTAGGGATCGGATGTTAGGTTAGACCCCCGTTGGATCAATCTAGGGTTACCGTATGGTAGTTTGAACAAGGGTTTTGGGGGATTGGCCTTAGGATCGGAGTATCGCGAAGGCGGCTCCATATCCTAGGGAGAATCCCCACGAATTCGATTTAGGCTTAGCGACCGTTCCTAGGGTTCGTGATCACGAGAGTGACTCGAGAGCTAGGGACGACCGCTAATCCCCAATCCGATAGTCGGTGACTGCGAGAGCACGTCGATTGCTAGAACCAACCATATGATAGCGTCGCAACCCGTAGATCACAAGAGTGGATATGGAGTTGCGAGGCGGGACCAAGTGTCAAGCTTAATGCACGCATCCCCGTGTGAAGTTGACTGCGAGAGCACGGTTTTGCATATGTATGCGTTAGACAAGTAGGAACAACGAAAGTTAAATACTCGTTCTCATCTATGGATGTGACACTCCTACCCTAACCCATCGTCCGACGTAGGGCCATTTAATCTAGCATCTGTGACCGAAGGGCCTAGCGGAGAATCCCGAAAGCCTTAGACGTTCAAATTCTTAGTAACTCTTGACTTCCACAATTAATGAATCAATCACTCATGACAACCCCTGACCACATACTCTCCCCCTTCCATATAAAGCTAAGCGTTAAACAATCGCCTCCCTGAGTTTGACAATCTTTCTATACTATTGTGCACCGTGCACTTGCGGTGATTCGCGCCCCCGTGGCACAAACCCGGGGACCGAACACCTGTACAAAATAGAATAGTCAGGAATTTTTATAATTTTTATATTATATATATTTTTCTAATGAATTAAAAACATTTTTATTTTGTTTTTTTGGGTTAAATGAAGAACGAACTAAAGGAATAAAACTAAGAGTAAAGAAAAATTTGGGTTACCTCCCGATAAGCGCTTGTTTAAAGTCGTAAGCCCGACTCCCTATGATTTTCAGCCGATGGTGTTGATGTTGGGTGAATATGAGATGCGCTCATCATGCTTCCCTATGAAGCCATGTGGCGAGAGTTGGCTTGCCTCATCTCGTCAGTCTTCAGCAACTTCAAAGATCGCGGCGTCCGGTGGTTGATGATGAAGTGATGCGCCGGGCGGCTCCTCGTCCAAGACCTTTAAGTAGGCGGCCAACGCCTTGTCATGTAAGACGTCTCCATCATCGTCTAAGCCCTTCATCTTGGGATCTCTAGTAATCTCCTCCATGGCATATTCATCAGTAGCTTCGTCCTATAGGAGCTCAAGGTAACTAGGTAACTAGCATCTTCGCACGGGAAGCGCTCTTTCATTGGCTTTTGGAGGTGAAACTCGATCTCAATATTTCTAATGTTCATAGACAACGTCCCTTGATGTACCTCGATGAAGACTCCAACTATGGCCATGAATGGGCATCCCAAGATGATTTGAGAACTCCCGTTCTCAGACATGTCCATAATGACAAAGTCCACCGGTACACTAATCCCTCCCGGCACTTGTAGGATGCCGTCTCGTACGATGCCGACTGGGTAGGTGATCGATTGATCTGCTAACTGTATGCTCAAACCGGTGGGTTTTAGCTCCGTTCCCGTATTTAGTCTCTTAAAGATGGAGAGCGGCATCAAGCTAATATTCACCCCCAAGTCAATTAACGCTCTATCGATAGGGATACCGCCAATGGAGCACGACACAGTGAAGCTTCCGGGATCAGGTCGTTTCTTCGGTAAGGTATTCTTGAGGACCGAAGTACAGTTATCTGCCAACTTTACCGCCTCTTGTTTTCGCAACCCCGCTATTAAATCCTTCAAAAACTTAGCATATGTAGGGATCTCTGTAAGCGCGTCCCTAAAAGGGATGTTCAAGTGAACGCCCTTTAGAAGCTCTATAAATTTTGCGCATTTCTTTTCAAGCTTCGCCATGGCTAATCTCTGCGGGTAGGGAGGTGGAGGACGGCTTCTCTTGTTGTTGTTGGCATCCTTCGGCATAGTGTTTACAGAAATAGGAACATCTGTCGGTGCCATAGTGATGGGAATATGCGATGTGGTAGGTGCAACCTCCTTATCTTCAATGGCGAGCGGTTCATCAATAATTCTCTCCTCGTCCTCTGAAGATATAGGCTCGAAGATGGTGGTATCTCTCTCTTGAATAAGCATCGGTGCTTGTTGATACACTGTCTTAGTGATCGGCACCATCATAGTGTCGGTACTCTTTCCTCATCTAGTCATGACCGCTACCAATGCGTTGACTTGGCCCCTTGGCTAGAAGCTTTATAAGTCGACTCATTTGGGCCACTAAGCTGTCAACGGAGGCTTGCAGTTGCTTTTGATGGGCTGAAAATTCTAAATTAGTCTTTGTTTCGAGCTAATAAAGGCCTCAAAAGTCGCCTCCACTTCATATTTTTGCACCACCGGTTGGTACTGCTGCTGTGGTTGCTGGTAATGCTGACAACTATAATATCCCGACGGCTTATAAGGCCCAGATGGCCTGAATCCATACTGCTGCTGCTGTGGAGGTTGGCCTTGTTGTTGTGGAGGTTTTGGTAGCCTAGGTTAGGATGGTGGTTGCAATGCTTCATTGGGGTTGCTGTAAGAGAACCCAAGATGTGATTCCCACGCTGGATTTGACCATTGAGGTCTAGGATTGCTCCTGTCACCCGCTATATAATTGACTTGCTCTGCCGACACGTCCGTTCCTACACAGGACCCTTCTATTAGAGCGTACCCTTGCTCGGCGTAATCTTCATAAATAGCATATACTGGAGCTTTGGAAGTAGTAGGAATAGCATCCAACCTCTGCTCAATTTGCGCAACCTGCTTGCAAAGAGTCTCAAGTTGCCCCTCAAGCTGTGTGGCTACCTTTACCTCAGAACATGTGCCTCATAGTGTTGAGCGATAGTCGCTCTATTGTTGGTTGTTGGAGGCCATTTGTTCAAGCAGTGATGTGGCCTTTTCTGGTAGCTTAGACAATGGTGCGCCTTGTGCAGAGGCGTCAATAATCATCTTGGTGTCGGGCTTGAGACCATTATAAAATCTTTGGATGAGATCCCAATCCGGAATGCCATGGTGTGGGCACTAATGTTGTAAGTCTTTAAAGCGTTCCCATGCTTCGTAGAGTGACTACTGTGGAAGCTGCTTAAAGTTCATGATCACCCCCCTTATCCTCACCATTTTGGATGATGGACAGAACTTGTTGATGAAGTCTAAGGCCAACTGTTCCTAAGTTTTGTAAGTATTCGTGGGGTGCACCCTCAACCAATAGGCCTCTTTGTCCCCTCAAAGTGAAAGGAAATAGACGTAGCTTTATTGCGTCGCCGCTCACATCCTTAACTTGGAAAGTGTTGCACTTTACCAAGAAGAGATCTATATGATGGTTGGGATTCCCATGCGTATGCCCGTGGAAAGGATACTGCTACATCAGATTTATCAACACAGTCTTTAGTTCAAAATTTCCAGCCACCAATTGCGGTCTCAAGATAGAAGATATACTATATAGATTAGGCTTCATGTGATCCCGGATGACACCGGTACGTGGATGAGTATTAGAACCTTCTGTCATTAATTCCTGAAAAATATGGTTCCTCTTTTTTTTGCTCTGAGCTGCCTTACTGTTCTTTCAATCTCAGGGTCAAATATTAGATCGTCTGATCCCCCAAGGCGAGTGTTCATGCACAAGCAACTACTCAGAGAAGATGTCAGTAGCAAGGGGAAAAAGAATAAAAATATGGGAAGATGAGAATATGATAAAAGTAACTAACAATTTCTTCAATAAAAAAATAACCCAAGTATATATTGTTTGCCTCCCCGGCAACAGCACCAAAAGCTTGGTGCACTCGGGTTTTAACCCGAAAACTACCGCAAGTGCACGGTGTCAGAGCTTTGTAATATAGTAAAATATCGAACCCACAGGGAGGCAGATGCTTATATAGTCTTGGGTTTTGTTCTAAATCTCAGAAAAGTGTCAGTTGGTGTACTCGAAAAGGTTGTCATGTTTATCTTCTCAAGTAGGATTATCGACAATATAAAAGACTAGGGCAATAGGAGTCACCACTAGGATCGTCAGATATCAATACTAAGTTAGAATTCCTATGTTAAATTGGCTTTATTAGGGAGAGATTGTCGCATCTAAGATGTAAAACTCATGGCCAACTGTCGTTGTGCCACCTGTCTAACGTATCCCGTGTTTAGCCCCACTGTTGTGGATAGCCTCACACGCAATCCATGAAATACGATTGAAAACTGTTCTAAATCTCTACTAATGCCACTGCCGTGAATAGAGCTTTGATATGTGATTTGATGGTTCTAACTGACGCTACTGTCGTAGTCATTGATCTCTCTCAGATATACACCTGGAAAACAATTGTAGTTTTACCGCAAGCGCACGGTGAAGTGGCGAGCGGGTATCGAACACGAGGAGGTGGTGTTGGCTCTAATCAATCCTAGGTTGGTTTGACTACGAATGTTTATTGGTGGAGATGGTTATGATGTGATTTAATGACGATGGTGATGGGTGGCGGTGGCGGTGGCGGTGATAAAGATCTTGGATAAAATTTAATATAATAAAAGAGTCTAGAGCTAGGGAGTCCCCACTACGGTTATCATGTATCATTGTGAATCGTGAATCTCAATATTACTTGACTTGGGTTGAGGTGAACTAGTCATAACTAAATAGAGAACCAAGCTCATGCTCTCGTGCTATTGCAGGTCTATAGCAACCTAGATTAGAGCCCACTCTCGTGCAAACCCTAATCTAAGCCACTAGCAATAAGATTGACATCATGATCCAATCACAACTCAAGCACACTCTCGTGCAAACTTGAGTTATGATCTAGACTGTGATAGCTCGTATTCGTCCAATCTCTTGCAAACGAATATGGGTATAGACTTATAATAAAAATGCTAGCTTTGGTTCAATCTCTTGCAAACCAAACCTAGTGAATCTCGATTACAAACCTAAATCGAATATCTAGACCTTCCCATTGATCAGAGCCCAATCTCTTGCAAACTCTAGATCAATGGAAATTCCTAGCTATCCGTAATAAATCAATCACAATCTAACCTTCTAGCAATTCTAGCAACATAGAAATTCATTCATCACAAATCTAGCATTAGATCCATAAGGTTCATCCCCTTCCCTAGAACAAAGATCAACCAAGCATAGCAATAACGATATAGGAATCAATAAAAAACATTGCTTGCATATAAAAAGATATCAAATCAAAGATTCAAATAACAATAACAAAGATACTTAGCTTTCATGAAGAATTCCAATCTAAATACAAGCTTTTAGATCCAAGAGGGGGCCTAGGGCATGGCCTAACCTCTAAAAAAGTCTCCAAGAAAATATAGGAACTCCCCTCTAATGACGGCTACAATTCCTATATATAGTCACCTCAAAACCCTTGCAAATAACCCTAAAAACCCTCTAAAATTCGTGCCCAAAGTCAGTTCTGGCCGCAACTTAAATTCTGGGTCCACGCTGACTCGGCCGATTGAGATTCTCACTCTGGCCGAGTAGCAATTTTAGCACTGCAGTGTCAAGTTGTAGAAATTTTACAGATTTCATCAGACCTCCGATTAGTACGTTCTTGGTGGCATTGGCACTGTCATGAAGTCTATTATCCATAAAAAATATGAGAAAAATAATCTGCCTACTAGAATGATAGCATATTTCAAAAGAGTGATAGGCTATCTAAAAATCTGGGCGCTTGTGTCACTCGGCCGAGTAGAATTCCTCACTTGGGCGAGTGGACTTCCTACTCGGCCAAGTAGGGTCTTCTGCTGTACTTCCAAAATTCCAAAGAGTCTGCTTCGATTTCCTTTAGAAATTCTGATCTCACTCGGGCGAGTGAAGCTCTTTACTCAGCCGAGTGGAATTCACCACTCAGGCGAGTACATTGTGGCACTTAGGCAGGCAGATGTTGGCGTATCAGTATCGTTCGGCCAAGTACGCTTCTTCACTCGGGCGAATGGCTTGTGTTATTCGGCCGAGTGGCCTGTTTTTGCAATAAACTCTTCTCCTCCTCGCCTCCTCGTCGATTCTATCGATCTCCTTCTTCTCCCGCTCATCATCCAGTGCCGTTAGCTCCTCGATAGGGCCATGTGCGACACTCCAGTATGCGTGCAAGTACCTTAAGCTCATATTTTCTTCCGATCGCTCCATATTTTCTGAAACCCGACAAAAACAAGAAATAGTGAAAAGTAACGCAATATCGTCGAATAATCGTGGAAAGCGCAATATGGACGATCAAAATGGTATGCTAATATGCAGAAAAAAGGTGTAAAATATGGACCGATCAAAATCCCCCAAGCTTGCCTCTTACTCGTTCTCGAGGAAGATAAGTAGAGAGATGAACTCGGGAAATGAAATGAAAGAAAAAGAATACGAAGTGGAAGGGGTCGCTAGATTATTCTATCAGATCTCAAGCCATAAGCTACACATCACGATAACTCGGAAAGTACGAATCACATGGTATATAGATTTCATATCTTACTTAAATATGGTACTTGCAAGCTTTTAAGAACAACAAAAGGGACTCTCTAAATTCATACAATCAATTCATATCCACATCACGCATTTCATAGAATTTAATATACAAATGTTGGCGATCCACTTTTCAATCAAGAGTTATAACAGAAGCATATAGGAATCACACCAAGCATGCAATAGAGAATGGAATAAGAGACATGTCATTCACATTTTCATATCAATTCAAAAGAAATCTCCATAGCTAAAGTAATTCTGTAACGCCCCGCTCCCCGGAATACCCGATAAGTACGAATCCGTATCAGGTATTCCCGGAGAGGCGGGTGCTACGAAGAGAAATACAAAATTTCAAAACTCAAGCATGACCACTGCGCACTGCTGTGATAGTACCTGTAGCATTCCAGACAACACAAACAAACAAAGAACCAACAGCTCAACACTGATAAAATTAAAACACTGATACACAACTAACCAATATTAACATCACTAATACAAATCTCATATATACATGATGAAACCACAACTTGCTAAAGTACAATATCACCCACCCAAAACTCTCGCACTCACACAACAACTCTCAAACTCCAACCAGCTGGACTACAAGCCTCCAACTCTAAGGATCTCCAACAACCAGCTACCTGAAAAATATCAACGGGACACGTCACAGCGTGACCCAGTAGGAAGTCCAAACCCAACTCACATGGTGCACAACAAATGCAATGCATTAAATAACAAACTGGAATCTAACTCATGGCATATCACAGCAAATTCTTATGAAAATGTAAATGGTATCATTAACACAACACATACATGCGGCAAGAGGAAAGCCTGCAAAACAAAGTGAGCATTACAGATAAAGAAGTGAACTGCAATATCAAGAAACTGAAACCTAGCATTTCAACATCATCCCAAGTACAATTACTAATAGCAACCACATTTGATATTGCAACCCTTAAAAGAAACCAAGTCACATCATTCACTACACGACCACAATGACATGGAGTATCTATAGCCATCCAAATGCAACATGCAACATTTTATGGTTTTGTTATGAAACTTAAGCTTTTCAAGGAATTCTTGAGGTACTTCATATGGTCAATCCTAAGTAGGCTTGAGCTTACTAATAGTTATATAAAAACTACAATTCTTATTTAACTTTGAGTGTTCACAAAAAGGGCTCCTTTACTAAGTTTAAGGAAAAACACTTTTCTATTGAAACGGAACCAAATTAATGTGGGAATCAAAGTTTGCATAAAGGGAGCTTGTAGGAACTTGTAGGTGATGATAATTAAGGTCCTATACTCAAATACAACATAAATAGTATTTAAAAGAGAACATGGTATAATCATAACATCCCAACAACACCAACAACACCAACACCACCAATATAAACCTCAACATAACCTTATTTTTAAGAAACATTAATAATATCACCAATACCAACATCAATATCATTAATATCACTACTAACAATAACAACAATAATAACAATATTTACTAACTAACAAACCACACTTTCCAACATACAATCATTCAAGCACCAAATACATCCATGGCAACATTCATTCTTAAAAGTTAACCATCACATACATACAACCACAAATAACCCAAAAATGCTAAATGATGCCATGATGCATATGATGCATAAGTAATGCGATGCAATGCAATGCAAGGGGATCCCATGAATGAGCCGGCGTGCACGTGCAAGTGATTCTACTCCGTTATCAACGTGGAGCCACCTAATGGTATCAAGAGGTTACCCACGACGACTTCACCCGCCTCCTACCGTGGCAACTTTGTCCATGCCCGTGCACTCCACCTTCGTGTCCTAATAACACCAAATCACTCATTCAACTTTCCGCACTTATTCCACAACACATTGACAATTTCCATTGTCAATTCATTTCGTGTAAATATAATTTTCGTACCAATCAAAATTGAATAAAAATGCTCCTTAATTCCAATAGGGGACAATTTCACAAAATTAATATAGCTCCACAAAATGAGAGCAATTTCATAAATGAAAGCAATTTCACAAAATGCGAGCAATTATAACTCCAACATGCTAAATGAGAGTTATTCCACATAATTAACGGCATATATCATTCAAAGTCATCAGGGGGTGTGCGTGTTTGTGTTTGTGTTTGTGATATCTACATGACATGAACCTTTAGCATCCGATATGATACCATGATATTTGACAAATATCACTAATACATCGCCGACATCCACCAACCAACATTGAATTTTTAAGACTGATATGAGTCCGGCATCCGACATTTAGAACACTGATGGACATGGAGTTCACAGATGTCAGAGTGTCCAATACAAGTACAGCTTTAAGATGTGATAAAAGGTGCCACATAGGTTATATAGATAACTTGGATATTCTATGGCACTTGGGATCATCCTGGAAACATCAACCTGATGATACTCAATATTATTGCATCTTCTACCTAGCAGCTACGAATATCATGTGAAATTATCTATTATAAAGAACCCTTGTAAAACCAGACTCGAATTGACAAGTCATTTCAATTCCAAGCAATCACCATTGTTAGTGGATGATTCCAAGAGTAGCTGCCTCCCAGATGTAGTGGACTGACAAGTCATTTCAATTCCAAACATTCATCATTGTTAGTGGATGTTTCCAAGAGCTAGCTGCCTCTACATTAGCAAACTAAAACTAGAACCAACTCTTACTCTGATTCACTTAATATCTTCCCCAAGGAGTAATCAAAGTACATGATTTGATCCTTGTCAAGTCCATTAATATTTTAAAGGTATATAATAAAGTTTCAGGGAGAATCTGATAGGAATGCTCCCTTGTGTGTACATGCATAAGTAGTAAATAAAAGCCATCTGAACTGTTTTCTGATATGGCCCCATATAGAAACCATGCAAATCAACAAGTTGACCAAGAAATGTTGGTCCCCTCTAAATGGAATTCCCAAAGAAGAATATTACTCCATATCTAGGAAAATTAATATGGGGAAACAACATTGACGCTGATGGCAAACATCGATGCCCTTTGCTTCACAATATGTGATTCCGTATCATAGATTATCATGTACATAATCTCTTCAATCAGTACACTTGCAGATTTGGCCATCATAGCACTTACTGGAATATATTAGTATCCATGAATATGCAACTTATGCACCATAATCCATGCAATTAATTGGTGAAATCAACATCGAGGGATGCAGCCAAAGGTGGTACACTGGTAGTGTCATTATAAACTGCAAATGAAGAATTGTACAGGGTTCCGATCCAGTGGATCAGCATTATACCTGACTAGAATATAAGCCATGAATGTCAACTTCTTAAATGATATCTTCCTGTGGAATTGTGCAGTTTATTCTTCAATCAAGTAGATAGAAATTAACTTAAATAGTATGTTATGAAATAACCTAAAACTCACTACAACAAATATAATCAACCCAATTACATCATGACAAGGGGTTTCTACAAACACCCAAAAAAATGCTAATTTTGTAATTCAAATGGAATGAATGAAACATGAGAGAGTGGATTGGAATCCTACCTCATGGAGAAGCAAAAGCCCTCTACTAATTCCATGAGACTCCTCCATCATCAAGCTCCCCAAATCTCAAATCTCCCCTTTCAATTTCAATTTCTCTTTTCTTTCTTCTTTCCTCTTTCTTTCATTCTTTCATTCTCTTTCCTTTTTTTTCACTGGCATTCAATTCGGCATGTGGCAACCTGAGCATGTCACTAAGGGCCTGTTCTTTTGCCAAGAATAGGGGCTGGAACGGGAATATGGACACTATTCATGCACTATTCACCCTATTCCAATTTTGCATTCCAAGCGGTTGTTCTTTTGGGCGTGAAATAGAATCCTACGTGGCTATTCCAATTTGATAATGATGACCACTTATGTATTCCAAGTTTTTTGCTTGGAATACAATGGAATCCTTGGAATGGTGGGCCCCACTTTCTCATCTATCTCTATCTCTCCCCTCCAACTCATCCACTTTCCACTTTTTCATTCCAACTCTCCAATCTCAAAAGAACACAAGAATGGAATGTGGACCCCACTTTCTATTCCAAACCCTACTTTCCATACTCTATTCCACCCAAAAGAACACAAAACTCCATTTTCTCTTTCCTTGGAATACAAACTTTCACATATTCCATTTTTCCTATTCCAGCAAAAGAACAGGCACTAAGCAAATCAATTCTCTTTCCAAAGCAATTCTCTCTCTCTCTCTTTCCATTCCTTTAATTCTCCTTTTTCCTTTTTTCTTGTTTTTTCCCTCCTTTTTTTGACCTGCCAATGTTGGCAGCAAGGGGAGCATTCGGTCAGCAAGGGGGGCCTGGGGAAATTTCGGTTGGCGTGGGGAAAAAGAAAGGGAAAAGGAAAAAATAAAAGTAGGAGAAAGGTGAGTAAGGTTGTAGAATAAAAAGAAAGAATTTAAATAAATGAGAACCTCATTTATTACAAGTTTGCAATGTCTCTCATCCTTAAACAAAAAAAATCTCTCTTTCCTCTTCCTAATAATAATCCAAGCCCACCGCTAAACAACCAAGTCTCTTAACTCAAGCAAAACGGCAAAGCCCAACAACCAACTCTTAGGCTACTAAAATTAACTATAGGCCCAAACAATAACACTGATAATATTCATCAACATCACCAATAATGAAAATACTAATACCAAAATTATAACACCTAAACATCAATAATAATAATGTCATTCATTAATCACTATCTCAGCATCACCAATTATCATGAACATACCGCTTTACCATACATATTCACCAACTACAATCGCTAAGCACGCTAATAAACACTATTAGCACACTAATAATAATAATCCAACCACACACATTCACTCATATAGCCACATCATATCATAGTCACTATAGCCATACATGTAGGAAATTACTATATACACAACAAAATTACTATACGCACACACACAAATAGTATTTTACGCATACGGACATTACAAATTCGCTAAGTCTCAGTATTATCAAACTTCCCCATTTGTGCACCTCTCCACTCTAATGTCGTACTCACTCATATGGCCAAATGAATTCACCTCCAAGCTTAGCTTGAGGCATCGCATCTAAAGGAATATGATAGTGAAAAATGAGATTTTTGCCTTGATTATCCCAAGTATT
Organism: Scilla litardierei; assembly: GCA_030789695.1. Classification (NCBI taxonomy): domain Eukaryota; kingdom Viridiplantae; phylum Streptophyta; class Magnoliopsida; order Asparagales; family Asparagaceae; genus Scilla; species Scilla litardierei. The sequence continues at coordinate 24,716,298 of CM061137.1, forward strand.
TTGTGGCTCCAATAATAAGATAGAGAAATATTTTCCTTTTTCTTTTTGAACCTTTTGTTTCTCATTTTTCTTTTTGGATTTTTGTAGGAGCTATATGATTTGTATACTTTTGGTTTTTGGCTCCTTTTTGGCTTTTTGTACTTTTTGGAGCTAACTTTTTCTTTTGTAGGGATTTTTGAAAAATAGATGCGATATAAGTATCTTTAGGATGTGAACTCAAGTGACATGTAGAGAATAAAAAAGATACACGTGGAGAAGGAAATGGCATAACGCTCGGTTCACTCTAAGATATGCACAAATGGTTGAATAAGATAATACATCAACTAAACTTATATGTAAGCATGGATATTCTCAATCATTTCAATAAAGAGTGAAGTCAAGCAGTAAAGAGTACAATCATATCAGGCAAGCAACGAAGGTGAATAATACAATAAAACTGATGCTTCAGATATACTATGATGCGTGAATCTTGGTGCATTTCTAACAAAAGCATACTAAACACTAATCCATACATTCAGTTTCAATTAATATCATGCATTCATGTAGATGAATCATCAAAATAATATATAAGCAAGCACATGGATAGCAGGACTATGAGATACTTTAAGTAGCATGGCAAGGAATAATTAGCATCGCGATGGTTGCTAAAGCATTAAGAGATATCATTGTTGGTAGCAACGATCTATGAACTTCGTGTTTGATGATAACAAACGTGTGTGAATGTTCTGACGTGTTTGTTAAGTGATTTCAGGTATATATTGATCAAGAGGAATTCGATAGTTCAAGAGTTTGGGCTCCTTCGAACTTGTGCTTTATTATCTCATTAACTGCACATTGGTTAGAGAATATGTTGGGCTAACAATTGAAAACAGGGGCACAGGCCGAAAAAAATACAACTCCGAGAAAAAAATTTAACCAAGGCCGGCCTTGTTTGTTTTGGGCTAAGAGGTATTGTTTGTGCCTTGGTTTGTCAAGAGATCTCACCACAACATGAAGAGAGAAGCCTCCAGGTTGAAAAAAACACAAAAAATCAATTCTTCCAAAGCCCAGGTCACGCAAACCATTTGATTGTCTCTGCAAGTCACAATCAATTCATTCGCATCAAAAAGCCCAGGGTCACGCAACAAAAAATATCACAGCCGATTATTATATAGGGTTTTTTGTTCTTCTGTTTTTTTGAGCAGCAGCCGAAAATTGTTCAAGAGTTTTGTGCTTCAAGGGGGGCACGCATCAATCTCGCCTAAGAATCAAAAGTAACCAATTCCCAGGGCTTCGTTTTTTTGGTGTTTGATTGCAAGCCGCACATTTGAAGAGAAGAGGTTTTGCTGAAATATACAAGGGGGTTCTATGTGTTTTTTTTGTAACATTTTTTTGAACCCAAGAGCCGTACTCACCATCAAAAAGGGCCAAATCTGCCGAATTGTTTTTGAATTTCAAGAGCAGAAGTTTTCACACAAAAACCTTTTTTTATTGGAGAAGCAATTTGTTTGTCTTAAGGTCTTTGTGATTAAATAATTTTCTACTCCTCTCTGATCTTTCTTTGTTGTTGCAGGGGGCAAGAATGGACAGACTTTTGCATGCCGAAATTTTGTGTGTTTATTTTTTACAGGGGTTCATTTGTTTTGGAGATTGTTTGATTGTGAGCTGCAAGCATTGATCTCTTCACATCTGCAAAATTGCCGCAGGCATCTACAAAGGAGCCGAGAGCATCTATCAAAGGGAAAGTGCCGCAATTTCAGGTGACTACGCCGAGACGACGACATCTTGTCAGATTGATCTGACCACGCACTGAACGACAGAGACGACACACCATTACTGAGCATTTCTAAAACTCTATTTATTTATCTTTGTATTGGTGTAGCGATCTCTGTTAGGGGAAACTTTACCATCTATGTTACTTTTTGGGGACCTGACGACTTGGGAGTCGTCACGGAGGGAGAGCATCTGACTAGATTGAGAGTGTAGAGCACGTGGTGTGCGTACGAGCTAGGTGAAAGTAGATTTAGGATCTTGACTCATTGTAGCTGTACAGGATTACACATCTATCTAGTATTTGCTTTCGGGGGCTGGAGTAGGTCGTGGGGACGACCGAACCAGGGTATATCTGTGCGTACTCTGTGATTGCTATTTTATTTCCTTGTCTATGCTTATAACTGCGTGGGATTTCTCGTGGGTTGCATGAGAATTTTTATTAGCCTATTCACCCCCCCTCTAGGCTACGATCCAGATCCAACAAGTGGTATCAGAGCCAGTTTAGAGGATCTAGTCTAGATTTTTAGATGACCATGAATATATCTGATTGTGCATTTGCTGAAGGTCAGTCTATAGCCCGTCCCCCTAAGTTTAACGGTGTAGACTTTGCATATTGGAAGGCTAGGATGAAAATCTATCTAGTGTCTGTATATTATGATGTGTGGGATATTGTTGAAAATGGTTATAGTCTACCCACTATTAAAATTGAAGACACTGTTATGATTAAGCCTAAAGACAAGTGGGATTTAGCTGACAAGAAACTTTATACTCTTAATGGTAAAGCTATGAATGCACTTATATGTTCTCTTGATAAATCTGAGTTTAATCGTATCTCACATTGTCTAACTGCGCAGGAAATCTGGCATACTCTGGAGGTGACACACGAGGGAACATCGCAAGTAAAGGAATCCAGACTTGCGTTGCTGAGCACTGAATATGAGAGCTTCCGCATGCTACCAACAGAATCAGTTAAAGACATGTTTGCGAGGTTCACAGACATCGTCTACAAATCCAGTTCCCTCGGTAAGCCATACTCTAGCCATGAACAGGTACGAAAGATCTTAAGGGCGCTACCAAGTTCGTTTAGGCCTAAAGTCACCGCTATTCAAGAAGCTAAGGACTTATCAACAATGAAAGTAGAGGACTTGATAGGCAACCTGATGTCACACAAGCTTGAGTTACAGAGTATAGAAGCCAGAGAGAAACCTGAAGAGAAGACCAAAGCTTCCACACCATTAGCTCTTCAAGCTAACAACGACGATCTTGATGAAGAGCAAGCCCTATTGGTCAGAAACTTCAGGAGATACATTCAGACTGATCAAGGAAGAGTTGAGATGGGAAAAAGGTTCATTCGTTCTAATAATTCTAATTTTGGTAGAAATTCCTATGATCAGAAAGATATTAATAGAAGTGAATGTTTTAAATGCAGGAAGAAAGGGCACCACATAAAAGATTGCCCACAACAACACACAGCTCAAGTTGCAAAAGGAAAAACGAAAGTGCTGACGTGGGACATGGATAGTGAAGCTGAGGAGGAGGACGAGGAACATGAAGCCCACTCCTGTATGGCATTAATGGCCAAACACAATGAGGTAGAATCTCCCACTAAAACTGAACTTTTAGAAATCTGTAAAGGAATGCAACATAGAATTGATGAGCTAGAAGCTGATGTGGAATGTTATAGGAATGATAATTTTGATATGCAACAAACTGAGTATGACATGTCTATAGAAATGAAAAATATTAAACAAGAGCTTGTTGCATGCAAATCTACCATTACTATGTTAGAAAAAGAGTAAGCTAGCTTGCCTGAAAAAATTGATTGTCTTTTATGTCCCTCTTTATTAAAGGATATTAGCATGTATAAGCTAGATAAGATAAAGCTTGAAGTTGAAAATGAATTTCTTTCTGAAAAGATTAACATGCTAAATCTTGAACTTAAAGGAAAAATGAGGGATTTTGAAAAGAAAGAAGAGGAAAACAAGCAAGCTTTCAGTAGTAAATGCACTTTGCTTGTGAATGAAAATGATATCTTGAAATCCAAAGTCACCACCCTAGAATTGTCATTAAAGAGATTTTCCATTGGAAAACAAAATTTGGACATTATTCTTGGAAATCAAATTTATGGCGATAATAGGCGAGGACTAGGATATGGTCTTAAAAATGTTGAAAAATCAAAATATAGAAAAGTTCACATTGAAACAACAAAGGTTGGAAATTTTCATGCTAAGTGCTTTACATGTGGATGCGTTGGTCATACTTCATATCATTGCAAATATAGGAACAAAAACATTAAGTTCAAACAAATATGGGTTCCTAAATCTTTGATGACTAACGTGAGTGGACCTTGTTGGATTCCAAGGTCACACACGACAACTCTTTTGTAGGTGGATGGAAATTTGACGAGGATCAATAAATTGAATGTCTCATTATTTTTTAGCTCCTTAGTCAAACGGCGACGTGAAGGTATATATTTCTCTTTGAACTTAATGCATGCCTTCATACTTTTTGTGTGCGTGACTTTTCTTTGTTTGTGTGCTAGTAGTTGCATTGCTATGTGTGCATGATTCTTTTTGTTTGTGTGACTGCATCTCATGTTTGCTTTAGTATTTCATGCATAAAAAAACAGAAAAACTGAAAATAAAAAAAATTTGGTGCTTAAATGCATATCTTTCACTTTGATTCATTAAAAGGAATTCATGAATGATTTTCATATGTATGTAGAAATTGGTGTATTATTTCTTTTGCCACATGCGCATGTTCATCTTTCTAAATATTCAGGGCATGTTTAATGAATGACAATAACTTGAATTCTACACCACCTATTTCACTTCCACATGCATTACTATTGTTGCACATTTGGAGATATCGTTTATGAAGTATGGAAAGTGAATGTAGAAGGAAAACTTAACTGAAAATCTAAGGGATATGATATACCTTGCCATGGATAAAAATTGAGCATTAAAAAAAATTGATGATACTACAAGTATAAAAATGAAAAAGAAGTTTAATTGCTCCGTATGAAAAATGGATACAATCTGTGGCAACGGTATTACCCACGAGTATCCAACATAAGATTTATGGGTAAACTTTAGCGTTGGTGTATTTACTCGTCAAGCAATGTCACCCCCACATCTAAGAGTCCTTGTAGGCTATGTTTTGGGGTGTGGTACCTTGAACTCATTTTTAATGAGGTGAGAAAAATCAATCCTAGGTGATAGAACGTTATTTGGAAAATGTGGATTGGTTCTGGTTGACTTTCTTAAATGATTCTCCCTCATGTGCTTCAATTTTAATCGTCACACTTTACACGTTGGTGTTGAAGTCTTAGTTGTTTAATTCATTGGATTTTGACTTGATTATTCCATGATTGTATACATGCAATTGTTGGTGATGGTTAATAATATTCTCTTTTTACATGTTATATGATTTTGACTTCGCGTTATAACTTTTGATGATAACAAAGGGGGAGATATGGAATGATTTGATATTTGTGGTGATTGTTGTTGATGTGCTATTTGGTTGATTATTTGATTAAGGGGGAGCACTAGTGAATGAAGCACAAAAATAGGGGGAGCATGCATAATATTACCTGTACACATCATTGTTTGCACGTCATTATTTGTCATTGCATGTCATCTACTATCGTCAAACTTTCACACACTATTTAGAAACTCAATGCTCAAATCTTATACTTGGTTTGTCATCATCAAAAGTGGTAGATTGTTGGTAGCAATGATCTATGAACTTCGTGTTTGATGATAACAAACGTGTGTGAATGTTCTGACGTGTTTGTTAAGTGATTTCAGGTATATATTGATCAAGAGGAATTCGATAGTTCAAGAGTTTGGGCTCCTTCGAACTTGTGCTTTATTATCTCATTAACTGCATATTGGTTAGAGAATAGGTTAGGCCAACAATTGAAAACAGGGGCACAGGCCGAAAAAAAATACAACTCCGAGAAAAAAATTTAACCAAGGCCGGCCTTGTTTGTTTTGGGCTAAGAGGTATTGTTTGTGCCTTGGTTTGTCAAGAGATCTCACCACAACATGAAGAGAGAAGCCTCTAGGTTGAAAAAACACACAAAAAAATCAATTCTTCCAAAAGCCCAGGTCACGCAAACCATTTGTTTGTCTCTGCAAGTCACAATCAATTCATTCGCATCAAAAAGCCAAGGGTCACGCAACAAAAAATATCACAGCCGATTATTATATAGGGTTTTTTGTTCTTCTGTTTTTTTGAGCAGCATCCGAAAATTGTTCAAGAGTTTTGTGCTTCAAGGGGCGCACGCATCAATCTCGCCTAAGAATCAAAAGTAACCAATTCCCAGGGCTTCGTTTTTTTGGTGTTTGATTGCAAGCCGCACGTTTGAAGAGAAGAGGTTCTGCTGAAATATACAAGGGGGTTCTCTGTGTTTTTTGCAACAATTTTTTTTGAACCCAAGAGCCGTACTCACCATCAAAAAGGGCCAAAGCTGCCGAATTGTTTTTGAATTTCAAGAGCAGAAGTTTTCACACAAAAACCTTTTTTTAATTGGAGAAGCAATTCGTTTGTCTTAAGGTCTTTGTGATTAAATAATTTTCTACTCCTCTCTGATCTTTCTTTGTTGTTACAGGAGGCAAGAATGGACATACTTTTGCATGACGAAATTTTGTGTGTTTATTTTTTACAGGGGTTCATTTGTTTTGGAGAGTGTTTGATTGTGAGCCGCAAGCCTTGATCTCTTCACATCTGCAAAATTGTAGTAGGCATCTACAAAGGAGCCGAGAGCATCTATCAAAGGGAAAGTGCCGCAATTTCAGTTGACTACGACGAGACGACGACATCTTGTCAGATTGATCTGACCACGCACTGAACGACAGAGACGACACACCATTACTGAGCATTTCTAAAACTCTATTTATTTATCTTTGTATTGGTGTAGCGATCTCTGTTAGGGTAAACTTTACCATCTGTGTTACTTTTTGGGGACCTGACGACTTGGGAGTCGTCACGGAGGGAGAGCATCTGACTAGATTGAGAGTGTAGAGCACGTGGTGTGTGAGCTAGGTGAGAGTAGATTTGGGATCTTGACTCATTGTAGCTGTACAGGAATACACATCTATCTAGTATTTGCTTTCGGGGGCTGGAGTAGGTCGTGGGGACGACCGAATCAGGGTATATCTGTGCGTACTCTGTGATTGCTATTTTATTTCCTTGTCTGTGCTTATAACTGCGTGTGATTTCTCGTGGGTTGCACGAGAATTTTTATTAGCCTATTCACCCCCCTCTAGGCTACGATCCAGATCCAACAATCATCATAAGGAACATATCTAGCAAAAGAAGGAAAATAAAATAAAGAAATAAAAAATAAAAGAAAGGAAAGAAAAGAAAATCAAGCACACTATATGATGCATGAACACACATAAAAGGAAAATAAGATGAAAAAATCAAAAAGATGATGAATTTTTTTTGAAATATTTTAAAAACCCTAAAAATAGAGTAAAAGTGCAACTAAATGGCATTGAAATACACACCCCCAAGCTTAAACTTCACATTGTCCTCAATGTGATCATAGTGGAAGAATATGAGGAACACCGATAATAATAAGGGGTGAATGAAAAATGATGAAATGAATAACATGGAATCCTAATGCAACTACAAGCACATGCAATGATGCATGAGAGCACCTTCCCCCAAGCTTATATCAAACAATCCTATTCAAATGACTCAATCAAAAATGTCATGACTTTGCTAAGCGAGATCGAGTCAAACGAATAAGAATGTGAGTATTCACTTGAAAGAGATGCTCGATGGTGGTGAGCAAAAGGATGTGGCATATCAAAATATAAAGAGGATAATTAATATAACATATAAAGGATAGGGTGTAAATGATTATTGTTGTCGTCATAGGAGGTGATATTTATTCAAGCAAATCTATACGGCCCTCTCACTGTCGAGAGGATTCGTGTTTGTTTAAAGCATAAAAATTTCTACACTACTGGATTGATATCACCTATAGCAAAAGGCGGATCCAGTATCTTTGCTGGTGCCGGCAAATGCTCCAACTGCTCTTTTTGTGGCTCCGTTGGATGCGTGTGTCCATGGATTCCATCAGATTCCAGCAATGCGGCTCCCAACATCTCTCCAAGGACTCCACTTATACCCTGCAAGAGATAAGCCATATCAATCTGATGTGAATTATTCTTCCCCAAAATAAATGTATTCCAAAGAGGGTCATCAACATAAGTATTTAAAATTAAAGATGGTTGACAACACTTCACTTGAAATAAATCTGTACTCTCGTGTACCACGTCGATCAACTCCTCGTTGTTCGCCCCAGGTTGTTCAGGTAGCTTTGGCATATAGGCGTGGGTCTCATCAGGTAAATCCTCATCATCGTCTGACTTATCCCATCGCACCTCCTGATCATATTCAATAGCATCCATGGATGCTAACTCCTTGCTCTCCTCCTCGTATACGTCCCATCGTACCTCTTGATTGTATGTATGTGAATCCTGCAAAAGGCAAAATGAGTTATCAGAATATACATCATAGTAAACATCATACATGGGAGGGGAATCAAACGTAAGAAACGAGGGGGAAAAGATATCTCCTGAATGGGAGACATACGCTCCATGTGATAGTCCTCGGCGTCAGTGGAAGGGTGGTCCCCTGAGTGATGCTCAGCCTTTGTAGAAAGTAGAGGTGGCTGTGGTAGCTCAAACGAAGGGGGACACAATTCGGGCTCCATCTGTGTGCAGCTATCATCGTCCCAAGTCAGGTCCTTCTCGATGGTCTGCTCCGAGAATGTAGGTACGACCTTCTCAATAATATCCTCTAATGGTATAGGCTGCTCTGACTCAAGTGGGTGGCAGGGGGAGGCGACGACGACACAAGGTGGCTCTATGGGCTCATGTATCTCGAGCGTGGTGTAAAAATGGGTCTTGTGTCCCTCAACTAGAGCGTAGACTTCATCATCAATTATGCCTGTGGGAGAGATACAACGAGTAATAAAGTTTTGAAATCCGAGCTCAAAAGGATCACATGCCATTATTGTTAATGGACCAGTTTCTCGAACTACATCGACAATGTTTCTCAATAGGTCCATATATGTGTCCTCCTCCGACAGCTCAGATGTCTCTATTTATGGAGTGTTGATGGTGTAAGGGTGGATAGATCACCTTCAAATGAAGCATACACTCCATTTATGATAGTACCTGCACCAGAGACATTAGCCATAACGAAATCGATGAATACTTGGTCGGATGGTTTACTTATCATAACGGTTAGCGAACCGGTAGATTGAGCATCATCTATCAATTTCTTCAAGGTTGCTGCCAACTGCAGATCACTGAACTTTTTCACTTGCATCCTCTTCATAAACTCAAGTGAGGGTCCATTTAGCCTTCTAGCGAAGATATTAAATAGCATGGAACCATCCCACTCATGGTCTGATTCCGTCTGGAACATTCCTAACATTCTTTCAAACCTGGACAAGGCTTTCCTGAAGGATTCTCCATCAGCCTGACAGAATGTAGCGAGATATATGTAGGATTGTATAGAATCCGGTCGCATCTTCTTTGGAAGCACCATCGCTGCAACAACTTTACCTGATCAAGCAAAGTAGACAACCCGGAAAAGAAGTCAGTGAAACAAAGAGAGATAAAGAAAATAATAATATCAGGTGGTGGGGAAAAATCTATCTTTCTGTTTTTTGTTTTTGTTTTTGTTTTTTCTTTTTTAACGCATTCTAATCGACCTAATTGTGACAAATTGGCACCCAACAGGAAACACCTCCCCGGCAACGGAGCAAAAAACTTGATCGCTCCCAGATATACACCCGAAAAACAATTGTAGTTTTATCGCAAGCGCACGGTGTAGTGGCGAGCGGGTATCGAACACGAGGAGGTGGTGTTGGCTCCAATCTATCCTAGGTTGGTTCGACTACGAGTGTTTATTGGTGGAGATGGTTATGATGTGATGTAATGCCGATGGTGATGGGTGTCGATCTTGGATAAAATTCAATATAATAAAAGAGTCTAGAGCTAGGGAATCTCTACTACGGCTTATCATGCATCATTGTGAATCGTGAATCTCAATATTAATAGACTTGGGTTGAGGTGAACTAGTCGTAACTAAATAGAGAAACAAGCTCACGCTCTCGCGCTATTACAGGTCTATAGCAACTTAGATTAGAGCCCACTCTCATGCAAACCCTAATCTAAGCCACCAGCATTAATATCGACATCATGATCTAATCACAACTCAAGCACACTCTCGTGTAAACTTGAGTTATGATCTAGACTGTGATAGCTCGTATTCGTCCAATCTCTTGCAAACAAATATGGGTATAGACTCATAATAAAAACGCTAGCTTTGGTCCAATCTCTTGCAAACCAAACCTAGTGAATCTCGATAATAAATCTAAATCGAATATCTAGACCTTTCCATTGATCAGAGCCCAATCTCTTGCAAACTCTAGATCAATGGAAATTCCTAGCTATCCGTAATAAATCAATCACAATCTAACCTTCTAGCAATTCCAGCAACATAGAAATTCATTCATCACAAATCTAGCATTAGATCCATAAGGTTCATCCCCTTCACTAGAACAAAGATCAACCAAGCATAGCAATAACGATATAGGAATCAATAAAAAACATTGCTTGCATATAAAAAGATATCAAATCAAAGATTCAAATAACAATAACAAAGATACTTAGCTTTCTTGAAGAATTCCAATCCAAATACAAGCTTTTAGATGCAAGAGGGGGCCTAGGGCATGGCCTAACCTCTAAAAAGTCTCTAAGAAAACAATAGGAACTCCCCTCTAATGACGTCTACAAATCCTATATATAGCCCCTCAAAACCCTTGCAAATAACCCTAAAAACCATCTGAAATTCGTGCCCAAAGTCAGCTCTGGCCGCAACTTAAATTCTGGGTCCACGCTGACTCGGCCGATTGAGATTCTCACTCTGGCCGAATAGCAATTCCAGCACTGCAGCGTCAACTTGCAGAAATTCTCTAGATTTCATCCGACCTCCGATTGGTATGTCCTTAGCGGCGTTGGAACCGTCATGAAGTCTACTATCCATAAAAAATATGAGAAAAATACTCTGCCCACTAGAATGATAGCAGATGTTAAAAGAGTGAGAGGTTATCTGAAAATCTAGGCGCTCGTGTCACTCAACCGAGTAGAATTTTTCACTCGGGCGAGTGGACTTCCTACTCGGTCGAGTAGGGTCTTCTGCTGTACTCCCAAAATTTCAGAGAGTCTGATTCGATTTCCTTTAGAAATTCTGACCTCACTCGGGCGAGTGAAGCTCTTTACTCAGCCGAGTGGAATTCACCACTCAGGCGAGTACATTGTAGCACTCAGGCAGGCAGATGTCGACGTATCAGTATCACTCGATCAAGTACGCTTCTTCACTCGGGTGAGTGGGTTGCGGTACTCGACCGAGTGGCCTGTTTCTGGAATCAACTCTTCTCCTCCTTGCCTCCTCGTCGATTCTATCGATCTCCTTCTTCTCCCGCTCATCATCCAGCACCGTTAGCTCCTCGATAGGGCCATGGGCGATGCTCCAGTACGCATGAAGTCCCTTAAGCTCATATTTGCTCCAGATCGCTCCATATTTCCTGAAATCCGACAAAAACAAGAAATAGTGAAAAGTAACGCAATATCGTCGAATAATCGTGAAAAGCGCGATATGGGCGATCAAAATGGTATGCAAATATGCAGAAAAAGGTGTAAAATATGGACCGATCAGTCATCAATATGTAATATAGGACGTCGGTGGAAACCATCAAAATGCGTGCCACTATCGTGGTCATGAACTCCAATTGAGTTCACAAACATGTCTAATTAAGTCCAAAGGATATCAGTCCAAGATGTGTGCCACTATCTTGGTTACAAACCCTATTTGGAATCTCCTACAAACTTGGCTGGATCAACCAAACACATCCCTTTTGTACCAAAACAACATAAAAATCCTAACTTTACATCTAAATCCTAAGATCTTAGGGCTAATCCATCAGCTCTAGATAAGACGACTCACAATTCATGGAAAGATCAACAAAATATTCAATAAAAGCAATAGAATTTATGATCGCAATAGAAAACATCAAAACAAGCATATAAAGATGAAAGATCGTTACCAAAACGTCGAAGATCAATAAGCAAGCATAGAGAATTAAGATCACAAGATTTCAGGGAAAAGCAATTAATAAAAATCCAAACTTTGTCATCAACAATATTGACGGCTCTCAAAACTCTCTAACTAAAATTAAAACTAAGGAAAAATAATAAGCCTCTCCAATCTAGGGTAAAAAGTGTGCTTATATACAAGGGGGTGGACCCCGCAAAAAATCTGAAAAATAGACTTCTTGGGTCCACTTTAAGTCAGGCTACGGTGCACTACTCAGTCGAGTAGTGGCGCCGCTCGGTCGACCTGGATACCCGGCTCTGCTTCGCTGCTTCTTTAGCTTAGGGCTGATATGCGCTACTTGCTCGAGTTGCGCTCCGCTCGGTCAATCTACAGTAGGCTTGAGAAATATTTAAAATCATAGTACTGTTTGGTTCGTGCTCGGTCGAGTAGATGCCTTGCTCGGTCGAGTTGCCTCGCCTACTCGGTCGAGCTATAGTGCTTGGAGAAACCCTCAAAATTTTCACTCTGTTTGGGTTCCACTCGGTCGAGCAGCTGGTCTGCTCGATCGAGCGGTCTTGGGCACTCAAAATTCTGCTAAGTGTTGGTAGCTGCCAAGTTGGTCTGACCGAGTAACAACTCTACTCGGTCGAGTGAGGCGTATCCAATCAGCTGAAGTCTTCTGAATGTTAGCTTAGTCGAGTGCTGAGCAGCTTGACCGAGTAGCCTGGGAAAAACAGACTTCTCTTCTTTGGAGCTTCTTGTCTCCATCGCTTCTCTTCTTCTCCTCCAATCTTCTTCTTCACCTCGCCGAACACCTATCGAACCTTGCCAATGATGCTCTAGATGGCTCGGATGTGTCCATGTCCTATAATTGCTCCAATTCGCTCCAAAGTTCCTGAAAATCCACAATTCTATACGAAACTCGAATATATCGTTAAGCACGTGATAATATATATAAATGTGAACTTTGGATAGTGAAAATAATATGAAATGATGCGGTAAATGCAGGAAAAATATGGACACATCAGCTGTCGGTCGGCCAAAGGTTGGTCGACTAGCACTGGCCTGCTGATCACAGCCAGCAGTGCTAGCTGGCGTTGCTGGTTGGTGATGACCCATGGCCGCTGTTTAGCGACATGACGTACTATTAATGTTTTGGGTCAATGTGGGTTTTGAATTTGATGCAATTTTTGGGTTAAGATCCAATCCAAAAACAAGAAATTTAACTCCTAGTGGAAATCCTCAAGGAAGTAGGATTTCTGAGGGAATTTCTCTTTAGTCATACCTAGTAATGAGGAGTGAGTTTTACTTTAACTAATACACCCATATAGATTAAAAGAGTTCATGAAATCTTTCTTTTAATCTAAGGCGTATAGGGATAGGGTTGGACTTTAATTTAAATTCCTACACGTATTTAGATTTCATGGATCCCGAGCATTATATAAAGGGTCCTCTCCTCCTCTCCAAAGTATCTAGTAATCAAACAACTCAGGTGATCTATGATCTTAGCATCCCAAGATCTCGAAGAAAAAAAATCTTGAAGCTTTAGCAAACGATAGAATTTATCTCTTTCAAAATTAGTATTTCTATCTGTTACTGTCAAGTGCGAGCAATGCTTTGTTTCAAGTTCGAGCTCTTGGAGGGATTGCGAATCGTGAAGGACTACATCATCAAAGTGAATCTTCTATCATGCCTCGTTGGTTGAAAGATTGGATGTTTTTACCGAATGAGTTTTGGATCGGTGCATATCGTGAACGTATATCTGTGTAAATGTATGTTCTTCTTTCTAGCATTTAAATTCATTATTTCTGTAGTTGATCTTGGGCTTTTTGCTAAGATTAGAAAATTTTTATTTTTCATACTTCCGTCTTTTCTAAGTGGATTAGAAACCCTAGCAATATTTTCTTATAATAAGGGCCTCCACATCTTGGTTATTACGTATTTGGTTGGCAACTAGATATTGACTTTGATGGTGAGAGTGTTGGTTATTCGGAGGAGCATGGTGCAAACATGGCTCCTACTCAGTGACAAACACATTTAATTTACTATATTGGATAGCCTGATAGGTATTATGATGTGGATGCTAGTATAGTACTTGGGCAAGTTGTGTGTATATCATATCAAATTATTTATGTACCTGCCTATGCAACGCGTTGAATGTAAGGGCATGTTCTTTTGTCAAGAATATGGGTGAGAATGGGAATAGGGACACTATTCCTGCACTATTCACACTATTCCAAGTTTGTATTCCAAGCGGTTGTTCTTTTGGGCGTGGAATAGAATCCTACGTGGCAATTCCAATTTGGTAATGATGACTACTTTTCTATTCCAAGATTTTTGCTTGGAATACAATGGAATCCTTGGGAATGGTGGGCCCAATCTCTCATCTCTCTATCTCTCCCCTCCAACTCATCCCCTTTCCACTTTTTCATTCAAACTCTCCAATCCCAAAAGAACACAAGAATAGAGAATGGACCCCACTTTCTATTCCAACCCCGCATTCCATACTCTATTCCACCCAAAAGAACACAAAACTATATTTTCTCTCTCATGGAAATACTACCTTTCACTCTATTCCATTTTTTCCTATTCCTGTAAAAGAACATGCCCTAAGCAAAATGCAAGGGTGGCGGAGGAGGTGATGGCAGAGTAGTTTCCTCGCCACAATTCTCCCGTGGCTCCGAATTATGGTGAGCATGCTTCTCTCCATTTGCATGAGCCCTTCTGCGAGTAGTTTGAGTGCTATACATGGCGACGTCAGGATTCCACAGATGATGTCAATGATGTTATAGTGTGTAGTTGTGCCCAATTGGACTCTATCTTGACCCTCTTTGGATAATAACGTGAACTATATATCACAATAATTAAGAGTGTTAGTAAGTCAAATCCGATGGGGACACTGGTTTTGACCCATCTGACGCTCAAATAAGAACCTGCGAGAGGATATATGAAATATGCAAGTAAATGGAGAGGATATATTTGAAGGGGTATACTAGTAATTCAATTTCGTAGGTGGGCTTACCATCTTCTAGGTTAGTCCCGCTATGACTTGCAATTAGGGGTGGCAATTCGGGCCGGCCCGGTCTTAGCGGGCCGTACCGGCCCGGTCCGGTTTTCTTAAAGGACTGGGCTGGCCCGGCCCGATAAAATTTCGGGCCATTCCGGAAAGGCCCGGGCACGGTCCGATAAAAATTCGGGCCGTCCGGCCCGGTCCAATAGGGTTGAATAAATTATGCATTGTGACAATATTTTATCATATTTTTAAACACAAACTTGTCTCATATGCTTAAAGATGCATCGAAATGGAGCACGAAAGAAGATGATTAAGTGAGTTGCATAAGGTGATGTGTCCTACTTTGTTTTCATTTATTTGGCAAGATGAAGTAACATGTTTGGTGGTTCTTTGTCTATTCTCAGAAACTGAGATCGACCCCCAAGATCCGAAGACATCAAAGTTGGCGCTAGCGGGAAGTTGTTAAAATTTATGATATTTGGACTTTGATCTGATAAGATTCATGACATTGGACTCAACACCATAAATGAATGCACATTTCTGAAATCCGTTTTAGATCGTTGTGTGGTCAAATTGAAGTGGGGCGATCAAATGCTTTTCGTGCCGTGCCGTGCCGCCCATGGGCTGAAAAGCTTGGTCCGGGTCCGGTCCGAAAACGAACCGGGCCGGACCGGCCCGGTCCGATAAGGATTTCGGGCCAAAATTGTTGGCCCAAGCACGGTCTTATCGTGCCGCGCCCGTGCCGGGCTATCGTGCCGAGCCGAAAATTGCCACCCCTACTTGCAATGTTTCATAGACTTTTGGGGCCCTTAATTATCTTGGGCTTACGGGGTTGTAGTTGGATGTTATCATGTTATATCACCACACACAAAATTATTAAAAAAAAGGCCAAGAAAAGCTACTGTTAAAAACAAGTTACCAAACATGGCCTAAGAGGTTAACCCCATTAGTAAATGCTAAATCAAGCCAACGTTTCTCCATCCAAAAATATAAAAAAAGACGAAGAAGGAATGGAATGAATGCAGAGGTTGTTGGAAACTTGGTAGGAACAAATGTAGAAAATAATAAACTCAGTCCACGTTTAATGGCCAGCCCCTTGGCCTCTGGCGTTTTCCTTGCGCAACATTGCCAAATAATGTGAACCAACCCTGAATTTCCAAAAACCGACAAATGCCGGTCGTTACTTTCCATGAAGAGAGCCAACGACGGTTTCAAATAATAATTTCACTGCAACAGTCGGATTCCATGTGTCTATAAATTGAGGCGAGTTCCCCTTAACGCTCATCAGCACTTCATTGTTCTCTCTCTTGTCGAGTTCATAAATTTTTTTGTTGTTGTCACTTAAGAGAGCCATGGCTACCCTCAAGATTCCTTGCCCTGTTCCTACCCCTGAAGAGGATGCTGAAGCTCTTAGAAAAGCTTGCCAAGGTCCCCTCTCTCTCCCCCCCTCCAAAAATTTTGTTTTTAATTTAACATCTACATGGTTAATATACTGCAGAATCCTGAATTAATTTTTGTTTCTATGTATTATATATGCAAGGATGGGGCACTGATGAGAAGGGCGTGATCGAAATCATAGCGCACAGGGATTCTGCCCAGTTGAAGCTCGTCAAATTGGCATATGAACAGCTGTACAACGAAAATCTTATCAAGAGACTCGAGTCCGAGCTCTCCGGAGAATTTGAGGTATGTCGATCTTTTCCAATCGACAAGATCGAGCATAGATTGATTGTGGTCTGAAATCCTACTATATATGCTGCAGAGAGCAGTTTACCGTTGGATGCATGCTCCGCCCGAGAGAGAAGCGATCATAGCTAACGCGGCGGTCAGGGAGAAAGACTATCGGGTGATCATCGAAACCGCCTGCATCAACTCTACCGACGAGCTGCTGGTCGTCAAGCGAGCCTACCATGATCGCTACAAGCGTTCGCTTGAAGAAGATGTGGCGTCGCATACGTCCGGAGACGTTCGCAAGCTTTTGTTGGTGATGTTGGGCACATACCGATATGATGGACCTGAGGTCGACGTCAAATTAGCGCAGTCGGAGGCCAGGATTCTTCACGATGCCATCAAACAGAGGGCGCATAATCATGATGAGATTATCAGGATCTTGGGCACAAGAAGCAAAGCGCAGCTCAATGCTACCTTCAATCGGTACAAGGATGAGTTCGGTGCATCCATCACCAAGGTTGGATTTTAATGGCTTGTATATTCGAGTGCTTCCATTTTATAATCTGGCTGATTCCCATGTGCACTGGTGTCAGGATTTATCCAGTGATGCTTCGAACGTACTTGTGGGAGCGCTTCGAGTAGCTATCCGCTGCATCGTCTCTCCTAAGAAATATTTTGAGAAGGTGAGGAACATGGAAAGCACATTTGGGTGTCAGTTGTGTTCATGGTTACAAACTAATTTGTTCGATTTCTTTGCCTGGCTTTGCAGCTCCTCCGCAGTGCGACGAGCAACGCCGGCAACGAGGATGCGCTGACTCGCGTGGTTGTGACGCGGGCCGAGAGGGACTTGGGGGAGATCAAGGAGCTGTTTGAGAAGAGAACCAACCTCCTCCTCGACCAGGCAATTGGCCAGGGGACTTCCGGGCATTACAAGAGATTCGTGCTTGCCCTGCTCGGAAAATGAATGCGTTTGTTCTGACCTATCTCCATTTATGTTCGAGAGTCTAGCTATCTGCATTGTGTCCGGTCGACTTGTTTGTGAGTCACTTTCTTTGAGTGTAGCTTGTTGGTTTGTTAAGTGTTGTGTTCAATGAAACAATGTGAGTGTCTATTGTTGAATGAAATAGTGGAGGTGTTTAATCTAAATTAAGGCTCATTACTCTTTTCACTTGTTGCTTTAGTTTGCAGATCATGTATTCAGTTGACCCTAAACTCATAGAGCTATTTACTGGATCTAAAAACAGAGTTTTTGGTGAAGGAAGTGAAAATAACCTGATATTTTTTGTTTGACCTCAAATTCTGTGATCATCTAAAAGCATAGACTTTCTAGGTTTCTTTCTCAAATAAATAAAATTTCAAGCTCAAAGCTTTTGTCCAAGGCCTTAGGTTCTGATGAAAACAAATCTCAAAAGCAAGTTCAAGGGTGCTTCCATCTACACTACCTAATTTTCCATTTACACTACGAGGTTGCCATTACTTTTCATACCTATTCTACCCCCTCTATTTACCGTACATAATTTTAATTCCTTCTCCAATGCCTCTTCCTTCTCATCCCGCCACAACTGATGACTTCGTCTCTACCATCTGTCGTCGTCGCCTCCTTTTCTCTTCCCCGTCCTCGTCGCCCTCCCCACTTTTCGCTTAAATTGCCAAATGCAATGTCAAAAACATTGCTTGAATCATTTGCTCAGGTTCTTAAATCCGAACAAATGAATTAGTACTCATGCCTTTAGGCCAGAGCATCCATGTAATAACGTGGGTATTAGAAATCCAATTTTTCAAAAATTTATTTGTTACGCTTATATCTATATCCTATATGTTGAAATGTGCTTCAAACTTGCGGTTTGGACTTGACACAGCCATGCCAAGGTCAGCACGACCGTGCACTAATTCACAGAGACTGTCTATTGTTGGACAGACTGCGGCACGGTCGTGCAGAGGTCGGCATGGCCGTGCACAAGAAACAGAAAGTTAGCAGTAAAAGTTAGCAGTAACTTCTACAGACTCGACAAGGCCGTGCCGATTTCTTGCTTGGCCGTGTCGACTGTAGACGGGCCAAGCACGATGTTTTAAGTTAGGTTTTGATCTAAAACATAATCTAATCAGACGGCTAAGTTTCCACATGACCCATGGGGGTATTTAAACCCTCCCTAGGGTTTATTTTGCAAAGCACGCATGTCGTCATCAAGTTTCTTCTTCTTCATGGTGTCTCTCTTTTCGGATTGAGGAATTATTTATGAGAGTTTTGTGTCTCTTTTGGTGAGATCTGAGGTCTCTTGGGTTTGGTGAGAAGAGTTTGAACTCGAAGTTTGAAATTATCGGTGCTTTCTTTAGTTGAAAAAGATTGAAGGAGTCGGTGTAATTCTCTCTAATCATATAGTAGAAACCGTCATCGGGAAGGTGGATGTAGGCGCCGTTAGTGGGTCGAACCAGGGTAAACTCTGTGTCACTTAATTTGTTGCTTTCCTACATTCGTCAATTTTCGTATTGTTTGTTTAGTTGGATATTGTGCTATTGTGATGTATCTCTGAAAGATCACGACATAGCGATTGTTAGGTAGCTATCCACCGAAAGGGGCCACTTCCACTGTCTATTAGTTGTTCGTTTTCCCAACAAGTGGTATCAGAGCGTTCAGTTTGTCGAAGGTAACACAATGGCGGAGACATATTCAACATCTGGATATAAGATCGAGAAGTTTACATGAAAGAATAGCTTCACTCTATGTTGCATGAGGGTGAAGGCTATGCTCAAGCACGAAGGGCTTTACAGGATAGTCTTTGACACGAAATCTATTCCAGAATCTGTCACAGACTATATGAGATTAGAGCTAGAGATGGAATCTCACGGTGCTATTCAGATGGTCCTATCAGACAAGATCTTTTGCAAGGCTGCCAAGGAGGAGACTGCAGAGGTATTGTGGAAAAGGCTTGAATCTTTGTACATGACGAAATTACTCACAAGAAGGTTATATGTGCTGCAGAAATTGTTCATGCTTAGGATGAAAGAGGGAAATATCGTTACATGATCATCTTGATCAACTAAATCAGTTGGTGTTGGATTTGCAAGCAGTGGAAGAGAATGTAAGTGATGAGTATCAAGCAATTACACTGCTATGTTCTCTACCTGAGGAGTATTCATACTTTGCCGAGACCATGACACAAGGGAATGACAAAATCACTTTGGAGGTGGTCGAGGTAACTCTACGCTTGCATGAGCTTAGGAAGAAGGTGTCGAGGGGCAACACAAGAACTAATGATCAGGATATAGCTCCCTTTGGGGGATCGCCATGGTGGGCGATCAAAAACAATCTCCAAGTTTGGGAGACCCAAGTTCAAGGGTCAAGTTAGTAACGACCAGACATGCCATTATTGCAAGAAGGAAGGACACTAGAAGAACAAATGTTCACTGTTGAAGGCCAAAGGTAAAGAGTCTACTCGGCCTGTAGCAGCATTTGGTGGAGGATGCATCAATGCTGATAACAGGGAAATATTGGCTGTGTCTTCTTTGGAAGACAATCGGGCTTCATGAAGTCTTGATTCAGGGTGCGATTTCCATATGACTCCACAACGGAGTCATTTTGTGACATACTCCAAGAGATGGACCAGACTGAAGGGTTTTCTGGGTCCTTACGGCCATACATATGACGTCCGGCCTAAGTCGGTCGGACAAAGTTATCAAAACAGCAACGAAAAAATCAACTTAAAACAATTTTAAGTCTAGCCCTAAGGGAACAAACCCTAGCCAAGATCTCTACTATTCCGGGGTTGGGTCCGACCAACTCCTAAGGATAAATCTATCTAACACATGCAATTTATAAATGCATGAATATTTAAACTACATACCTTTGGCTTCATTTTCACAGAATACGAAGCGTCATTTTCAGCAACATTTCTTTGGCCCCGCGTCGTTTCTCCCAAGCTGAACCGCATCCCGAGTTGCTCCTCGTCCCATGCCAAAATGCTTTCCGAACCGCACCGTGTCCCGAGGTGAGTAACACCCTTGTCGATGAGCCAACCACGCGCCGAAGAAGATTTCTCCTTGAGTGGATCCTTCGTCAAGACTTCGGATTCGATCCGAGCTCCTTCATGGCTTTGCTAGAGCCCGAATAGGAGCAAGGAAGAAATTTAAGTAGAAAGAGAATATTTAATTTAAGCTCAGATCCGGGCTTGCTCACGTTTAATGGAGCTACTCAGATCGGGAGCTTGAGACGAGTTTCAAGGAGTGGAGTATGCCCCTATTTATATCCGATGTGGGACTAAAAGATTTTGGAGGAAAAAAATAATTAAAGTTTGCCTTTCACAAAGGCCAAAATTTAGAGAATTTTTCCTCCCTCACCATTGACCTTCATAAGTTATACAACCTATCAAATCGAAGAAGGTTGAACGGTGAACGCGTTTGAAGAAACGACACTCAATTCCGACTTCGTTTGACCCCTCAAACATTGTTTCAAAATTGAGCTAAAATCAACTTTTCGCTGAAAATTCAGCTGCCAAAAACCACGGGTTTCAAAAAAACCCTAACCAGAATTTTGGGCCAGGCGGTCCCCACCCGCCAGCTGGGCTGATTGGGCACCCGCCTGCAGCAGGCGGGCGGGCGCCCTCCCGCCCTGGGCGGGTGCCTGCCCGGGATAGACGGGCGGGTCAAACCACCCGCCCGTGCTGGGCCAGTAGGTTTGCACCGTTGCCCGCCCGCGTGGGCGCTTACCCAGCACAGGGCGGGCGGGCCAGCCTGCATAGGGCGGGCGGGCGGGCCAGCCCAGCCCGTTCACAGCGGGCGAGCTGGCCCTTCCCGCCCAAAATGGGCGGGCTCGCCCAGCCCGCTGCAGACTGGACTAGCCCAACCCCTTTTGCAAGCCCAGTTCTGGTCTTTGGATGGTTTATTTGGCATATTTCGTGCGTTTGGAGTCCGTTTTTGATGCGGTGTAAACCTACGTTTAGACCGGGATGATCCTGTCATCCAGGTAACCTTTTCCACGCGTTTATTTTATTAAATATGCACGTAAACAATTTACGACTCATTAAATTTCATTTTCATCACATGAAAAATTCGCACATCTATTATAAAAAAATCATTTGCAACAAATACAATGAACTGAGGGCATACATTCCCCAACAACTCCCACGTGCACTCAGGATCATTTATCCCGAATGCAGGAGCTAACTACAAACTCTTTGCAGTTTTCTATCCCTTGCATCAAATGCATATTCTCCCTAATTTTTACATATTACTTAACGAAGGTTTCACATTGTGTGAGACCCTACAGCCTGTCCCTATTATAGGTGGGGCTCGAAACCCCCGACGACAGAGACCACGAGCAGCAGGTGTCGTCCCTATTTCAGTATCATACTTATGTGGTTAACTCATTGACATGAGTATTGTCGGGACCACCCTGACTGTGTCCGTGATGAATACCGCAGTTATAGTCTTTTCGTCAAAACTATGCCGCTTAGTCAAGCCTAGGGTATGGTCAACTGTCAACCCTACCAGCTCGAACATGGTTAGTCTCCATCGATCTTTAGTCAAATAATGTTGGACTTCTTCCAACATACTCTGGCCAGAGTTTTCACTAAAAGATCGAACTAACACCACGAAACTAACTCCTATTGACCGAGAGAGACAAATCCTATCTTGGTCATTACTCTCCTTGCACGCTTCAAATGTCACCCAACCAAAGATCTTTCAACGGGGCTTTCCCGAGGCTAGATCAGTGATCTAAGTGACATCGTTCATGCACAGGTTCATACAATGACCTCAAGTCAAAAGACCAACTTACTTATCATCACTAAGAATTAACATTGACAGATTGGTCAATCATAACCATATGATAACTCTTGTTGGGTCGTTCAGTGAACTCATTTTCCAATGAGCACATGTGTCTCGCAGAAGATGTATTAGCTGACTTACGCAGATTTACACACGGCCGTGCTATACCCAACACGGCCGTATTGGTCCAACCGTGCTGACACGCAACTCTCTGTTTTATTTTGACACGACAGTGTCGACAGGCAACTCTCTTTTTTATTGACACGGCCGTGCTGCACGACTGTGCTGATTGTTCTGGAGCTACAGGCAGATTACACAGTTTTGACATGACCATGCCGCATATCAGCATGGCCGTGACGATGCCCAGAAACCTTAGTATGCCCGGATTTCAGCTTATAATCTGGACCGTTGATTTCTATTAGGGTTAAATCAGATGGACATGATCTAAAACGTCCCTAGGAAGGTTTCCTATGATATAAATACCAAGAGATACACTTTTTGACGGCATGCATAAGCATACGTCGGAGAATAGAGAAGATTTCCTTGCGTCTTCAAGAGAGAAGCGGATCTTTTACCGGCGATAGGCGACGAGAGAGCTTCGAGGTAACTACGAGCCTTGGGAGGAGATGTATTCCTTGTTCTCTCCATTGGTTGCATGTGTGCATGAGACATTGTAATTGATATAGTGCTAGAGTTATTTTTTCAAGAAAGTATACATTGTGTTGGAGGATATTTATAGTCGGTGTATTCTCTGTATTATCATTTCTAATCTAGTGAAAACCGTGACAACGGAAGACTAGATGTAGGCCATAGGTTGTGACGAACCAGTATAAATCCTTACCTCTCTGTGTGATTGCTTGCTTGATTGTGTGGTGCTTTCTTGTGCTTCTTATGATTCATCCAAGATCCCAACTCTGCATTGATTTGGTTGACGACACAATATTTTTTATGTATTCCGCTGTGCACACTTAGGTGTTGTTTGATATTGTATCAGATTTTCCCAACAAGTAGTATCAGAGCTATTGGTGAGGAGAAGTAAGGAGTCAAGTTGTCGTCATCTACCACATCGTTCAAGATGGACAAGTTCACTGGGAGAAATGACTTCAATCTTTGGAGATTAAAGATGAAGGCTTTTCTTATAAGGGATGGTTGCTCACAAATTTTCTTTGAGAAAGACAGTTTTGATAAGGATGTCAAAGATGCACAGAAGACTGAGATGGAGCGAATGGCATTAAGCGCACTGTAGTTATAACTTTCAGATGAAGTGCTCAGAAATGTGTCTGAGGAGGCTACTGCGAGAAGGTTTGGAAGAAGCTAGAGGCGCTCTATGCAAAGAAGAATCTGACGAGCAGGTTGTATTTGATGCAAAAATTATATGTGCTGAAGATGAGAGAGGGAGCCCACGTCAAGGATCACATTGACGCTTTCACGAAGATTGTGTTTGATTTGCGGATTATGAGAGTGAACATCAACAACGAACAATTGACGATGATATTGTTATTGACGTGTGTTTATATTTTATATATTCACACACGTCTTCTCCGTCGTTTTCCGTCGCTTTTCGTCATTTCGTATCCGTTTCTTTGTGTTTTTAGTTTCTTTTTACTTTCGTTGTGTTTATATGCATTTGTAGGACATTGCTAGCGCAGGAGACAGATATAGCCAACATCATGAGTCCCTGGAGCAATGGGAAGTGTCGCACGAGATCTTGAGAGCCATTTGTCAAAGATAACCATGTATCAACTCTCAACCGATCGGGTGAAACAGCCACCTGATCGGGTCGAGCGGTCTGTGTCAGTGCTGAAGAAGAGACACTTCCACCCGATCGGTTCAGTGGTCGGGTGGATGAATGGCAGAGTGCAGAGTTGAAGGCCAAAGCTCACCCGGTCAGTTGATTTGTCAACTGATCGGGTCATGTATTGTGACCCGATCGGGTCGGCACCTTCAACTGATCGGGTCACCTGTAGCTGCTTACTAAGCTCAAGAAATCCAAAATTCACCCGATCGGTTCAGTGATCGGGTGAGATTTATCAGAGCTGAAGACATATTTTCCCGTCGTTTCACCCATCGGGTGAATGTCTATTTTTGTCTTTTTGTGGGAATATTCTCTGGCATCTTGCTCACTTGTATAAATAGAGCTAGGTTTTCCCAAAAACGCAATTCCCATTTTAAAGATGTTTTTAGGGATTTTCAGCTGCTTGAATTAAACTGTTATTGTATGTTCTTTGATCGTCTTTATATTTTGATATCGTGTTTATTCTTCTATTTGCTATGGTGAACAATTGCTTGATTTCTATTCTTATGGCTATAACGTCTTTTATTGCATTTTCTACCATGTTTAATGAGTAGTTCCTCAATCTGGGACATTGGTGGAAGCCCCTTCGTGGGTTCTCCCTAGACCGGCCATAGGGCTAGGGATCCGATTGGATCTAGGGACTTTGATGGTTGTGCAGGGGCGTTTCATTGTCATCGGCAGGAAAAAGGCCACCTTTGACCGTTAGACCGAGAGGAAATAAAACGGGAGTTTGATTCTCTAGCCATAGCTCACCCCCTAGCGTAGACATTGAGTCCTTGCACGTGGGAACGGCTTGGACGAAATGTTGGGAGCGATCGTTGCGAGCTTAGTGATACTGGAGTCGGATGGTGTTGGACAAGGAAATGCCTACCGTCCGAAGCCGGGTAGACCTAGCGTATCATCCTAGGCATCGACCGGAATATCAGGCCCATGGGACGCTAGGTAACACTTTTAGAGGCAAGTCTCACCGCCAAACCCTAGCATTCGGTCATATTCCTACCCTTCGGCCGTAATAGTGAGAATACATGATTAAGGCGGAAGCCAAAGTCCTAGATTACCATTTTACCTTTTACACCTTTTCCATTAGATTACAATCGTGACAGCCATCCGAGAATTTGGTGGCTCATCCACCGGGTGATCTGGTTCCTGAATGTTTGCAAGTACAACACATGCCTCTCCGTGATCGACCCCCAAGCCACACTTCGACACCGTGCGCTTGCGGTTTATAAATTCTAATTCCAGTATCCTCGTCCCGGTTTGCATGTCAAACGGGCGGCCGGTCAAGCTTTATGGCGCCGTTGCCGAGGAGGCAACGTGCTTGTTACACTTAGGACCTTGTTATCCTTGAGACTAGCTCACATCCTCACCACGTGATCATTTGCTCATTCTACATTTTTATTTTTATTTGTTTTTATTTCGTATCATACCATACGTGCTTCACGGTATATCTTAATCCTACATGCGTAGGAACTCAAGGAGTCTCGATGATTTAGTTCCTTCGGATCCTGAGATTAATGCTACCCTGAGGCGTTTGAACGCAGAAAGAAGAAGAAGAGAAGAATTTTCCGCCATGGTAGGAAACGTCACACCTCCAAAGTCTTTGCTCGAATATTCGATGCCATCTATTGGGTCTACATCCAGCATTCAACCTCCGGCCATTACGACCGGAAACTTTGAGTTGAAGCCATCACTTGTGGCTTGGATCCAACAAGACCAATTTTCTGGATCTCTCATGGAGAATCCCATCGAGCACTTAGACTCTTTCTTCGAGAAGTGTGAGACATTTAAGATCAATGGCATATCAACCGAGGCTATTCGGTTAATGTTATTCTCGTTCTCTCTACGGGATAAAGCGAAGCAATGGCTAAGGGGCAAGGATCCCAACACATTCACTACTTGGGAGCGGATTTTGAACACATTCTTGAACAAGTTCTTTCCTCCGGGGAAGACGATGAAGCTAAGGAGTGATATCTCCTCTTTCTCCCAAGCTAGCCATGAGTCGCTACATGAAGCGTGGGTGAGGTACAAAGAAATGCAAAGGAAGTGTCCTCACCACGAGCTCACCTGTTGGCAGATCATCAACCTATTCTATAATGGACTGAGGGATGATTTGAAGTCCTCTATGGATGCCGCAGCGGGTGGATCTTTCAAGTCAAGAAACGAAGTGGATGCCGGAACTATCTTGGAGAACATGGCATCCAACAACGAGAGGTGGAGTGATGAGCGTGCGACACCAAAAGCTGGTGGCATGCATCGGATTGAGGAAGTGGACAAGCTATCAAGCAAATTAGATTTTCTTTCCACTCAAATTTCAACGCTTATGGTTGGAGCCGGTGCCGCTAGCCTACAGCAAGTAGCGGCCATGGAAACCGAAGTGATTGGAGACTTCGGTGTTGGAGAGATTTCAGCACCCGTGGATCAAGAAAGTGCCTTATTATATAATCCTACGGGAAATGCACCCAATCCACCAAGAACAAGTTCTAACCCTGGATATTCTCCCAACAATCGGAATCATCCGAATTTTACCTACAAGGCACCCTACAATTTCAGCAACTTCCTCAACAACAACAGTACCAACCTCCTCCACCTCAATAAATGTATCAACAACTTTCTCCTCAACAACAACAACCTCCGCCCCATCAACAACAATAGTACAATCAACAACAACTAGTGATCTCTCCGGTTGAGAACCTTCTAGCTCAATACATTTCAAATCAGGAGAAGATCACTCAACAATTACAACTTGGGTAGAAATCATTGGCCGACCAAGGAACCCAATTGGGGTTACAAGTAGCCAACCTCCAAAGGCAGCAAGGACAATTACCGGGTCAACCGGAGGTTAATCCTAGAGCACCGAGCCAAAACTCAGCCTTGACACCTAGTCAAGCGAATGTTTCCTCTATTGTGTTAAGGAGTGGAAAAGAGATTCCGGCATGGGAGGCCGAGAAAGATAAGGAAGCGCCCATTGTCATTGTGCAACCACAGATGGAGATGAACGACAACAGAGCTTCAACATCAAGTCCCGTGACTCCGAAGGGAGATTCAGAGAAAAGGAAGAAGAATGAAGATGAAGACTTGAGAGTTTTCAAGCCTTCGGTCCCATTTCCGCAAAGGCTTGCCAAGGCCATGATCAACGAAAAATATGGCAGGTTCTTTGAAATGGTGAAGGATCTAAGTCTTCAAATCCCGTTCCTTGAAGCGATTGAAACTATTCCTTCGTACGCAAAGTTTCTCAAAGATCTAGTGACGAAGGGAACAAGGAAAGAAAAGGTGGTTCTTACGGCGGAGTGTAGCGCCTTGATTCAACAAGCCCAACTGCCAAAGCTTAAGGACCCGGGAAGTTTTTCGATTACATGATCAATAGGGGGAGTCTCTATCAATAGAGCACTTGTTGATTTGGGAGCAAGTGTGAGTATGATGCCCCTTTCACTCTACAGAAGAATCAACAAGGGAGAACTAGAACCTACCGGGATGACTTTGCAGCTAGCGGATCGGTCCGTCAAATATCCCGTGGGAGTCGACGACGACCTACCAGTTAATTTTCACGGCGTACGCGTGCCAATGAACTTTGTAGTGATGGATATGCCTGAGGATAATCACACTCCGATTATTCTCGAAAGACCTTTCATGGCGACCGTCGGTGTGCTTATCGACGTGAAGAAAGGAAAGTTGTCTTTGAACGTCGGAGACCAAACGGTGGAATTCGACTTAGCGCTATCCATGAAGCTACCACCCGAGGAATCTAATTGCAATCTTCTGGTGATTGGAGAAGAGAAAGTCTATGAAGCTGGAGCATTGGAAATTCTTTTTAGCGACCCTCTTGAAGGCTTGGATAGTGTAGAGGAGCACTGTGGGCTAGATGAAGAGGAAATTTCTGAGCCGAAATGTGCCTCCCAATCAACTCCCCCTGGATTTGAAAAGAATGCTCAGGTGACAAGCAAGGACAAGGAGCCTTTGGTGCTCACTGCCAATGAAGTGCGAGTCTTGAAGAGAGTGGCGTGTGTCGCCAACACTAAGGAGAAGCCCCCGTATATTACCAATGGGGGAATGATTGAGACCATCCACTTGTCGCTGCTGTCAACAATCGGAACTTTTGTCCCAACTGCTGAGAGGACGCCAACAGTCGAGCGTCACCCATTCAAGCCACCTTGAACATCGTATCGGGAGTCGAGCGAACGACTATAAAAAATAGCGCTTCAGGGGAGGCAACCCATGTCCAAAACTTTTACTCGCTTTTAATAAGATCAGTCTATTAATTTAGTGTATATATGCTGATGTGTGGATCATTTGTTGGGAAACTTTGAGAATTTGAATTTTTTGTGTGCATGGGTTGCCTCACCCGATCGGGTCATACATCACCCGATCGGGTCATACATCACCCGATCGGGTGGATTGTTTCAGTATGTGGCCATGTTTTAGTCGAAGAACCAACCGAACGGGTGATAAAGTTGGCCATCGGGCGACCGATCGGGTGAATTAAAACAGAGACTTCGGGAGTTTTTCGGAGAGCGATCAACCGATCGGGTGAGTTCTCACCCGATCGGGTGACCTGTAGCTGCTAGTCCAAAATAGTTTTTGAAAATTATTCCAACCGATGTGGTGGATTTCCACCTGATCGGGTCACCAAACCTCTATATAACCCCCCACCCGACCGCCATTTCACCCGACCTCCAAAAACCTATTTCGAGCTGTTCGTTTAGACTTCTTTCCACACGATCTCCCCCATCACTCCCTACTGTTACTAATCATACTCCCCCACTTCCTCCACTAATTCCCCACCATTAAAGCCCCTCCATTAACTTCATTCAAGCCACAAATCCCGTTAAACCCTAGCCCTAACCAACTTTCCCCCGATTTTCAAAAACTTTATTTTCTTCGGATTGGTGTGAGGCGGCTCTCCGGATCACTTCCTCGTGCATTGTGGGAGCCTTTGGAGCTAGGAGCCACATCGATTGCTAGGTAAACTCGCTCCGTAACTTGGTTGTGATATTACCCAGAAATTTCATTTTGTCGTTTTGTCATTTGTTGTGTGCACTCATCTATCATCTTGCATATCATATCCGATGGCCACAATATCATGGCTAAAGACAAAGATAAGGGTAAACGACCTATGGTGGAGGAGGAGCCGTCTCACAAGAGACAACAATCCACACGTCCTACACGTGGACGCGCTCCTCAAACACAGCCTACCCAATCACCACCCCCACCTGTCGTTCCAGCGATTGACCCACTACTTGGGCCACAGGGTGTTCGTTATATGAGCCAAGCCCACAAAGATTTTTTCTCTTGCCTCGACCAATGTCCTCACCACGCTACCAAGTTCGCGCACGACCAAACCTTATTCGATCTCGGAGTTATCTCCGAAGTCGAATCCTTGTTCGCGAACTTGGAATGGCTTAGATTCCTCCACGCCCATGCTAATTCCTACCCCATTCTCACACTACAATTCCTTTCCACGATCAAAATTGAGACGGGGTCGAACATCATTTTTCGCCTTCGGAACCGAAATTTCCGTACTCCCTTGACCACTATCAATGATATCTTCGAGTTCCATAATCTTGAAGGCAGCTCCCTTGCCAACGAATTTCATACCGACTTTAACGTCGGCTACTTTTGGAATCGCTTCACCTTGCACGATCAATATCCTAGGGCCAAGGTTGATTCGGGTTCAATATTACATATTTAACCCCCCATTTAGCCTTATTATGTGCTCATGTGATGCTACATTGTTCTCTAATTTATACATATTTTGTACACAATTATTTATTAGAGAAAACACTCTATTTGAGCATAAAACAGTAATTAACGAAGCATTTCTGCACTTTTTATATTTTTCCTAGCTTGGTCTCGATCTCACGATTCCAACGACTATTTATTTGTATTTTTCTGAGATCTGTGCTAATTACTGTGATTTATTGAGTGCAGAATACCTATTAATTGGAGAAATACGCAAAGATATACGAAATACGCGTAGAAATACGTCTCCGCACGAATCTTGGAGGCCACGTGGCTCAATCAGCGCCGCTTATTCTTCATCCGACGGCTGAAACAATTCGAGCGACGCGGCCTTGTCCAAGACCGCTGGATGCTGATCCAGCGGCCGAGATCGAGGCGACGGAGAATTAAGGAGCGGTGACGTGGCATGATCTGGGCCGTCGTTCTCTGAAGCAACGGAGATCATCAATCGGCTGCGTGGCTTACGATGAACCGTCCGATGCAAATCCAACGGACACGATTAACTCCGC
The DNA here is from genome assembly GCA_030789695.1 of Scilla litardierei. Classification (NCBI taxonomy): domain Eukaryota; kingdom Viridiplantae; phylum Streptophyta; class Magnoliopsida; order Asparagales; family Asparagaceae; genus Scilla; species Scilla litardierei. The sequence goes on from CM061137.1 coordinate 24,746,665, forward strand.
AACGCAAACGAATTCGAGCGGCAATCACATCCGCTAGGGCGACGTGGCTCGCGGAGAGGCGTTGGATCTTCATCGAACGGTCCGGACTTACCCCGAAGTCGAGTCGGATGCGAGTAGCGGAGCGGGCGAGGATCCGATCTGGCGTGCCACGTGTCATCTCCACAAGCGATCTCGCATGGATGGACGGCAGACATTTGATCTGACCGTGGGTATGGGTTTAAGTCGATAACGGGTACGGTTTTGAACCCGTTAAGCCCCCGAACCCGTTAAGCCCCCAAACCCTCAATGCCTATTATATAAGCGTATTCTAGGGTTTTTGTGCGTATTATTGGCGTATTGGAGCACCTAGGAGCCGATTTTCCTCTCTGAAAAATTCTGTAAATTTCCAGAGGCCGTTCTTCAGTTTTCCAGAGAGTTTGGAATCTAAAAGTGGAGATTTGGTGATATTTTCTTAAACTCATACCCCGTATTTGGGTGTTTTTCATCGTATTTTGAACTATATTTGATTGTATTGTGTAGAACCATGCTATATATGATGAAATCTCTGTTTATTTTCAGTATGAGTAGCTAAATTTCTATTGTGCATGGTATGGCGTAGTTAGGAGATGTGATTCGTATTCGTTTGGTTGTATTATTGCGCTAAAATTGCATGTCGATAAAGTTGTAATCTTTAGCTTAAAAATCCACTTTTTCATATTCCAAAAGAATTGGTTTAGTTGATGATCACCCAACAAGGGTGAGTTTTGATCTTTCCAAAAGAGAGTTTCATATCTTATTTCAAAGATTATAACTTTAGCGACGATATTATTGAATTTGTGCTTTAATCCCCAAAAGGGTATTTTCCGATGAATTGCTCCCAAAAGGAGAATTTATTGAGTTATAATAAATCAACCAAATAAATACGAATCGTTGATCCTAATGAACCCATACCATGTGCATATTTCTCATTGATATTTTCACGAATTTTCATTGTTCGTATCGTTCACGTATTCACAATTCACCATCAAACTCATCCACACCATCACCATTTAAAGTGTTTAGTTTCTCTACGTAGATTTTCTATTTGATTTAAGCTTGTGGTTTCAACAGATTTCTCCCGAGGATTCGACATCTGGACTTCCAGATTATACTACTTGTACGGACTCTTGCGCTTGAGAGAAGCACTTTTTTGGTACATCCAAGTTTTTGGCGCCGTTGCCGGGGATAACGGTTAGTTACTACAGTTTATTTCATTCAGAAGACCTTCGGTGAGATCTTTCCACTTTATTGTATATAAACTTTTGTTTGCTTTCATATATATATAAAAAATATTTGTGCTAGTTTATGTGGCATAGGACTCCTAGGACACAGGTTGACTCGACGTTTTGATATGGCTAATAATAATATGGATGAAAATTTTAGCAACAATAACGAGAATAATGTGCAACCTAGAGTGCCTAGGACTTTAAAAGATTTACTCAGACCCACTAGGACTAGCACAGCTTCATGCTTTGTTTTACCTAACGATGCAAATTCTTTCAATTTTAAACCTGGGGTGATCCAACTCTTACCCACCTTTCATGGGTTAGACAAGGAAAATCCATATCTTCATATTAAAGGATTTGAGGAGGTATGCTTGACATGCTTTGATGGGAAAACTAGCGAGGACACGGTATATCTTAAACTGTTCCCATTTTCATTGAAAGACAAAGCTAAAAATTGGTTGAATGCATTGCCATCACGTTCTATTACTACATGGATTGATTTGCAGGCTGAATTTCTAAAGAAGTTTTTTCCTATTCACAGGGCACAGGGATTGAAGCGGCAGATCATGAACTTTACCCAGAAAAGCGAGGAGACATTCTACCAGGCATTTGAAAGGTTCAATGAGCTGTTGCTTGCATACCCACACAATGGCTTCGACAAAAGCAGGATTATTGGCTTCTTCTACGATGGACTGCAGCCACAGATGAAGCAATTTGTAGAGATGATGTGCAATGGAGGATTCTTTGATAAAGAGCCAGATGAAGCTTGGACGTACCTGGAGGAGATAGCAAAAAATGCGCAGACATGGGACACTACTTCAGACTACGAGAGAGGGGGCCACTCTGCACCATCTCAGCCTACACGAGGAGTGGTATTCAATTTGAAGCCAGATGATGCATTGGAAGCAAAGATGGAGGCCATGATCACGAACAAGATTCATGCCATGAATTTGAAAGAGGCCAAGGCAGTTGAGATAGAGCAAATTTGTGCACTTTGCGACGTTGGTGGCCACAACACTAGTGCTTGTCCTACACTTCCAGCTTTGAAGAGCATGCTAGGCAATCCAACGGGGGTGAATCAAGTGTCATCAAACTACCAGAACTTCAATTCCAACAATAAGGGGCGGCGCAACAATCCTAATCTAAACTGGGGCCCCAATCAGCAATCTCAGTAGCAAGCTCCACCGCCATTCAGACAGAATCAATATAACAACAATTATCAAGGTGGGAACCAAAGGAGGGACCATGAGCCTGTGCAACAATAGCAGATGCAACCATTTGGCGACACACTTCAGCAGCTCATTCAGCTACAACAAGCCCAAATGCAGCAACAACAGGCTCAATTTCAGGCTCAGCAGACGCAAAATCAGCAGATGAGCGAGAGCTTGGCGAGGCTTACAGCGACATTGGAGAAAGGTAAGCTTCCATCACAATCAATTCCAAATCCTAATATGGGCTCATCTTCTTCTGCAGGTAACAATATGAAGCCATGCCAAGCTGTGTCCACTTTGAGGAGTGGAAAAGAGATTCAGAAGCCTGACCCACCAAGCAGAGAAGCTGAGCAAGAAGAGGGAATTCAGACCCAGGAAGAGGAAATTCAAGAGCAAGAGGAGGTGCAGAAAGAGAGCACGAAAGTGGGTTTGAGCAAAAATGTCATTAAAGAGAAGGAACCCGCAGCATATGTACCTGCAGCGCCTTTCCCTCATCAGCTACTTTAGAAAAGCAAAGATAAGTATCAAACTGAAATTCGCGAAATCTTTCAGAAGTGCCAGATAAATATTCCATTGCTTGATGCTATTAATCAAATACCTGCTTATGCTAAATTTCTGAAAGACTTGTGCACTGTTAAGAGAAAATTGAATGTGAAAAAGAAAGCATTTTTGACTGAACATGTTAGCTCTATCGTGCAACAAAATACACCACCTAAATTTAGAGACCCTGGATCACCCACCATCACTTGCACCATTGGCACTAAGAAGATTGGAAATGCTTTATTGGATTTAGGGTCTAGTGTCAATATATTGCCATATCCTATTTTTGTGCAGCTTGGGTTAGGACATCTAAAACCTACATCTGTTATATTGCAACTAGCTGATAGATCTATTAAAGTTCCAAAGGGATGCATTGAGGATGTCCTCGTTCAGGTGGACAAATTTTACTACCATGCAGACTTTATAGTTCTAGACATCCAAGGACCCCAAACTGCCAATGCTACTCCTATCATCCTATGTAGACCATTCCCAGCTACATGCAATGCTTTAATAAATTGTAGGGATGGTCAACTGAAAATCACTTTTGGCAACATGACTTTGGATTTGAATATTTTTAATACATGCAAGTTGCCACATGTGGATGATGAGATTGAGAGGGTGCATATGATTGATTCATTGGTGGATGATTATATTTGCTCTGAATTTTGTTCTGATACTTCTATTGTTGAGACTATTATTGGTGATTCTGATGACATATCTTTTGTGCAGGAGAACGTGAAGGAGCTTAACGCGGTATGGGAGCCTAGGTTCGAGGCTTTGCCACCTAATGCATCAATTCAAATTTCATCAAAGGTGGAGGATCCAAAGCCCGAATTGAAGCCACTTACTGAATATCTCAAGTATGCCTTCCTAGGAAACGAAAACAGCTTCCCTGTGGTAATATCTTCTAAACTCTCTTCAGAACAGGAAAGCTCTTTACTTGATGTGCTAAGAAAGCATAGAGGTGCTATTGGTTGGTCCATTGCTGACATAAAAGGTATTAGCCCTATTGTATGCATACATCACATTTATTTGGAGGATGACGCCAAACCCACTAGAGAAATGCAACGTAGGTTAAATCCAACATTAAAAGAAGTGGTGAAAGGCGAGGTACTAAAACTATTGGATGCATGCATTATATATCCTATTTCTGACAGCAAATGGGTTAGCCCTACACAGGTTGTTCCTAAAAAGTCTGGCCTCACCGTGGTTAAAAATGAGAATAATGAGCTTATCCCAGTTAGAGCCACCACAGGTTGGAGGATGTGCATAGACTATAGGAAATTGAACTCCCGAACTAGAAAAGATCATTTCCCTCTTCCATTTCTTGACCAAATTTTAGAGAGGGTGGCTGGACATGAGTACTATTGCTTTCTAGAAGGTTATTCAGGTTATTATCAGATTGAGATTGCACCTGAGGACCAAGAAAAGACTACTTTTACCTGTCCCTTTGGTACTTTTGCATTTAAAAGAATGCCGTTTGGTTTATGTAATGCTCCAGCTACTTTTCAGCGATGCATGCTCAGTATTTTTGATGATATGGTTGAGAAAATTGTTGAGGTATTTATGGATGATTTTTCAGTATATGGTAGCTCTTTTCATGATTGTTTAGCTAACTTGGCTCTTGTTCTTGACAGGTGCATTGAAAAGAACCTCCTATTGAATTGGGAGAAGTGTCATTTTATGACCACAGAGGGACTTGTCCTCGGTCATCTGGTTTCTAAAGATGGTATACAGGTAGACATAGCCAAGGTAGCGGTAATTGAGAAGCTACCAAGTCCTAAATGCGTGAAGGACATCAGATCATTTTTGGGACATGCAGGATTTTATAGGCGATTCATCAAAGATTTTAGCGCCATATCTCGCCCTCTTTGCAACTTACTAACTCTAAATGTGGATTTTATTTGGACACCTGAGTGTCAAATTTCTTTTGAAACTTTAAAGAAGTTGCTGATTTCTGCTCCCATTTTGCAGGTACCAGACTGGTCCCTACGATTTGAAATAATGTGTGACGCAAGCAATTACGCAGTTGGTGCAGTCCTAGGCCAAAGAAAAGACAAAGTTCCAGTGGTGATTTACTACGCTAGCAAGACATTAAATGACGCTCAGAGGAACTATATGACCACAGAGAAGGAGTTGCTGGCTGTAGTATTTGCGTTAGAAAAATTCATGATCATTGACAAGAAAGGTGTGGAGAATCTAGTAGCTGACCACTTATCACGATTGACAGTAGGCCTTGATTCAGCAGATGTACCTTTGAAGGACTCCTTTCCTGACGAGCATCTTTTTAGCGTTTCCACCTCTCCATGGTATGCTGATATAGTAAATTATCTCGTGACTGGTAAGACCCCTGACACTTGGTCTCTTCAAGACTTTAAAAGGTTCAATTATGAGGTAAAATATTTCTTCTTTGATGATCCGTACCTCTATAAATATTGTAGTGACCAAATTGTTAGGAGATGCATTCCTGACCATGAAATAACCAGTGTGATACAATTTTGTCATGATGAAGTGTGTGGTGGACATTTTTCTGCGAACAAAACTGTGGCAAAAATCTCGCAATGTGGCTTTTATTGGCCAACTATGTTTAAAGATACATTTCATTATTGCAAGACTTGCGTTGCATGCCAACAATTAGGGGGTATTACTAGATGTAACATGGTGCCTTTAAACCCCATTTTAGAAATTGAAATATTTGATTGTTGGGGTATAGACTTCATGGGACCTTTCCCACCTTCATTTGGATATGCTTATATTTTGGTTTGTATTGATTATGTTTCTAAATGGGTGGAAGCTATTCCTTGCAGGTCGAACGACACTTCCATTGTGCTTAAGTTCCTCAAAGAGAACATTTTCTCTAGATTTGGAGTGCCTAAGGTGATTCGGGTTCAATATTACATATTTAACCCCCCATTTAGCCCTATTTTGTGCTCAAGTGATGCTACATTGTTCTCTAATTCATACGTATTTTGCACACAATTATTTATTAGAGAAAACACTCTATTTGAGCATTAAACAGCAATCAACTGAGTATTTCTGCACTTTTTATATTTTTCCTAGCTTGGTCTCGATCTCACGATTCCAACGACTATTTATTTGTATTTTTCTGAGATCTGTGCTAATTACTGTGATTTATTGAATGCAGAATATCATTTAAATAGAGAAATACGTAGGAAATACGTATTTAAATACGCGCATCCACCGAGGCGGGACACGTGGTCTAACCGTAGCCGCACGATGTTGATCCTACGCTCCAGGCAAAGAGGGCGACGTGGCATCATCGTGTGTGTGGATCGGCCATCGGACGGTTCGCAGCTGAGCTTGAACGCAGCAAAAGAGCGGTGACGTGGCACAATCGAGTTCGTTGAGATTCGATCCATCGGCTGTAATGAATGGGCGACGTGGCCTTATCCGAGCGGCTGATCGTCGATCGGACGACACTGAGTCGATCCGCTTCGAACGCGAATTCGCAAGGCGAGCGGGATTCTGAGGGACACGCGACGGCACAACGATGAATCACGCTTATCGAATGGACAGCTCGGATTCGAGCTAATGGGCTAACGAAGATCGAAGTTGTAGAGCGATGTGGATTAATCTCGTGCGTACGATGTAGATCGGACAGGCGTGAATCAGCGAGTTCGATTCGAACTCGAGTTCGCAAGCGGGCGCGGATCCGGTTGACTGGCCACGTGGCAGCGTCTGGGCAGATCCCGCTTTGATCCGACGGTGGAGATCTCGAGCGGCTGATGGGTTTGGGTTTTACGCAATCGGGTGCGGGTTTTGAACCCGATACGCACAGTAAACCCGCAATGAGCCTATTTAAGCGTATTCTAGGGCTTTTGTGCGTATTCAAGCAGATTTTGGCGTATTTTGGGCGTATTGGAGGCTCTAGGAGCCGTATTTCGCCACCACAAAATTCTGTAAAATTCCAGATGCTATTTTCTTATTTCCAGAGAGTTTTGGTGTCTTTTCAAGGATATTTGGTGATAAATTTCTTAACTTAAACCACGTATTTGGTGCTTTTCTATTGTATTTTGCTATTGGATTGATGTATTTTGCTATGAAACTTGTTTATTCTTGCACCATGAGTAGCTAAATTGTTATTGTGCATGGTATGGCGTAGTTAGGGAATATGATGCGTGTTTATTTGGTTTTATTCCTTGTGCTAAATCGTTAAACATCGTTAAAGTTGTAATCTTTGTTCGTAAATCGTCTTTTTCATCTTCCAAAAGAAGTGATTGAGTTGATGATCGCCCCAAAAGGGTGAGTTTTGATCTCCCCAAAAGGGAGTTTCATATCGTAGTTTTGATCTCTCCAAAAGAGAGTTTCATATCGTATTATAACTTTAGCGACGATCTTATTGAATATTGTGCTTGAACCCCCAAAAGGGTATCTTCCGATGAATTGCTCCCAAAAGGAGAATTCATTGAGTTATATTGGGTATTTTCCAGTGAATTGCTCCCAAAAAGAGAATTCATTGCGTTATACTTGTCAACCAAATTAATACGAATCATTGATCCTAACGAACCCATACCATGTGCATACTTTTTATAGATATTTTCTTACACGATTTTCCTTTCTCATATTGTTCACGTGTTCACATCACTATCACCGTCATCATTGTTGAAGTGGTTAGTTTCTTTTCGTCGGATTTCTATTTTATTTGAGCTGTGGTTGCAACAGATTTCCTCCCGAGGATTCGACATCTGGACTCCCAGATTATATTACTTGTACGGACTCTTGCGCTTGAGAGAGAGAGCACCTTTTCAGGCCCACCAAGTTTTTGGCGCCGTTGCCGGGGAGGAATGGTTTGTGACTACGGTTTATTTCATTCAGAGGACCTTCGGTGAGATCTTTCCACTTTACTGTATATAAATTTTTGTTTAATTTTATTGTACACAAACTTTTATTTTCTTTAAAAAAATGGAGTATATGAATTTCTATTGCACAAACAATCTGTATGATGCAAGATATGCTAATGCACACAAACATAGGATGGAGAAGCTCAAGATCGTTAATTTTAATCAAACTGACTGTGAAACTTTCTTTCAGGCCTGGAGGAGGTTCACAAACATAGTATCGAGCTATCCGCAGCATGGGTACACAAACGAGGAGCTTATGGTGTCCTTCCTAGATGGACTACGACCACAGCTGCAGGAATTATTGGGAGGCATGACACTGACAGAGGCGTGGGAATACATGGAGTCTCTGCAAGAAAATGAAGAAACCATGGAAGAGACTTCAGAGAGCGATTCAACGGAGCCTTCGTGCCTCGATCAAGAAGAGCAAAGCGTAGATGTACCTTTGCAATCCTTGAAAGAGGAAGTTTACTTGATTATTCAGACACAGGAGGCCACATCCCATCAATTCCAAGAGAATTTCCTTGCTCGGAGTCGGCAGATTCAGAAATCCATTGAAAATCTTACTCTGATTGCCACTAGCTTAGAAGAAGGTAATAATTTTGAAACTCAATTTAAAGAATCTAATACGAGTTTATCTTCTATTGCAGGAAAATCGAGCAAGCCATCTCACGTTGAGGACACGAATAAAATTATCTACATGGCAGAAAGTGTGTGCAAAAGAGAGGAAGAGCTAGAAATCTTGGATGAACGAGAGGAGGAGACAGCTAGGGACAAGGGTTTTGAGATTATTGCCATAGAGTCATAACCATGCCCTCCTCCAGTTTTGTCCCAAAATCATTTACCCCTCTCCCCATTGATCGAGCATCATACCGAGAGTAGTGCATATCTTTCAGGGAGTAGTCGTCAACTTGCTTTAATTTATTTCAACTATTTTGATGACTACATTTGGAATATTTTTGTTGAAAGGAATCACAAACTAATTTGGACTGACATGACTCATCTCTTGCAGGAAACTGGTAAACAGCTTATAGAGATGCTTGGAGTTGTGTTGCTGGGGTCCAATTTAGCTAATGGAGGAAGATTACTCGCCGAGGAGCGCAAAGAGAAAATTGAACAACTTCCTCCACAATTAAAGATTCGGGATCCGCCATTTGATCACGGTGTGTTCTTTCCAGTAGTGTAGATTTTTATATGCTTTCTAGGTTGCTGGCTTGAATAAACTCGTACCCCTTTCGACATTGAGGACAATGTCCATCTTTAGTTAGGGGGTGTGTATGAGACCTTAGGATTTTTTTTTGAGAAGAATAAATCACCAAATCTCATCATTTAAAACTCCTTCACATGCCTCAAATTCGGATGATTACGCATTAATTGAGTTCTAAAATTGTTTATGGCCTGAGTTAATTATTTTTTTCCTTCATGGAATTACCGTTAATATGCTATTCATGAACATTTTCAATTTCCATGATTAATATCTCGAAATAGTTTGAATTTATTTCATGCATGCTAATGTGATGAAAAAGCTTAAGTAAACACAATTAATTAGAAAAGTCTTCAAGTTGAAGAGGAATTTGGCCTTTGTTATTAATGTTTTGTTCGAAGAGTGGGTATTGAGTTGCTTACAAAAAAAGAAGAAAGAAAAAAAACGAATGAAAAATGAATGAAGAAAAATCGAATGAATAAGTATATCACTAATAAATAACTTGGTTGGCTCGAGTAGTACAGTCCGAGGGGTCCTTTTTGGCCTAATGCCCTATGATCGTCTGATTTGGGAGCCATTGACCGGAACCTCACTCATTTGATGGAGCGATCCAAGTTATACATTTTTCTACGAATGTTGCTTGATGCGCGTTACGCAAAACTAATAAAAGAAAAGAAGTGGCGAATAAGCTAAGCAACTTCAACACCCATGACTTGAACGGTTTTTTTTTGAGATGCCACTTCCTTGGAAACAAGAAGACTTGAATATAACGACGTGTTATACTTTCGCTTGCACAAAACGATGCTTGCATGTTATTTATTCAAATTAAATTAGAGAAAATATCGTGTGATTGATCCTAGTCATGGATTGTGTATATTGATGGTCAAAATCATGTTGGAATGCGTATTATTGAGCCATGCCATAAGCGATTGATAGAATTTATTGTTTTATTACTCACCCGTATTAATCACTCTTTTTGCTAGAGAATAGCAAATCGCTAGTTGGGGGGTGTGATTCGGGTTCAATATTACATATTTAACCCCCCATTTAGCCCTATTTTGTGCTCATGTGATGCTACTTTGTTCTCTAATTCATACGTATTTATTAGAGAAAACACTCTATTTGAGCATAAAACAGCAATTAACTAAGTATTTCTGTACTTTTTATATTTTTCCTAGCTTGGTCTCGATCTCACGATTCCAACGACTATTTATTTGTATTTTTCCGAGATCTGTGCTAATTACTGTGATTTATTGAAGGCAGAATATCATTTAAATAGAGAAATACGTAGGAAATACGTATTTAAATACGCGCATCCACCGAGGCGGGACACATGGCCTAACCGTAGCCCCACGATGTTGATCCTATGCTCCAGGCAAAGCGGGCGACGTGGCTTCATCGTGTGCGTGGATCGGCCATCAGACGGCTCGCAGCTGAGCTTGAACGCAGCAAAAGAGCGGTGACGTGGTGCAATCGAGTTCGTTGTGATTCGATCCATCGGCTGTAATGAATGGGCGACATGGCCTTATCCGAGCGGCTGATCGTCGATCGGACGACGCTGAGTCGATCCGCTTCGAACGAGAATTCGCGAGGCGAGCGGGATTCTGAGGGACACGCGGCGGCATAACGATGAATCCCGCTTATCGAATGGACGGCTCGGATTCGAGCTAATGGGCGAGCGAAGATCGAAGTTGCGGAGCGATGTGGATTAATCTCGTGCGTACGATGTAGATCGGACGGGCGTGAATCAGCGAGTTCGATTCGAACTCGAGTTCGCAAGCGGGCGCGGATCCGGTTGACTGGCCACGTGGCAGCGTCTGGGCAGATCCTGCTTTGATCCGACGGTGGAGATCTCGAGCGGCTGATGGGTTTGGGTTTTACGCAATCGGGTGCGGGTTTTGAACCCGATACGCACAGTAAACCCGCAATGAGCCTATTTAAGCGTATTCTAGGGCTTTTGTGCGTATTCAAGCAGATTTTGGCGTATTTTGGGCGTATTGGAGGCTCTAGGAGCCGTATTTCGCCACCACAAAATTCTGTAAAATTCCAGAGGCTATTTTCTTATTTCCAGAGAGTTTTGGTGTCTTTTCAAGGATATTTGGTGATAAATTTCTTAACTTAAACCATGTATTTGGTGCATTTCTATTGTATTTTGCTATTGGATTGATGTATTTTGCTATGAAACTTGTTTATTCTTGCACCATGAGTAGCTAAATTGTTATTGTGCATGGTATGGCGTAGTTAGGGAATATGATGCATGTTTATTTGGTTATATTCCTTGTGCTAAATCGTTAAACGTCGTTAAAGTTGTAATCTTTGTTCGTAAATCGTCCTTTTCATCTTCCAAAAGAAGTGATTGAGTTGATGATCGCCCCAAAAGGGTGAGTTTTGATCTCCCCAAAAGGGAGTTTCATATCGTAGTTTTGATCTCTCCAAAAGAGAGTTTCATATCGTATTATAACTTTAGCGACGATCTTATTGAATATTGTGCTTGAACCCCCAAAAGGGTATCTTCCGATGAATTGCTCCCAAAAGGAGAATTCATTGAGTTATATTGGGTATTTTCCAGTGAATTGCTCCCAAAAGGAGAATTCATTGCGTTATACTTGTCAACCAAATTAAGACGAATCATTGATCCTAACGAACCCATACCATATGCATACTTTTTATAGATATTTTCTTACACGATTTTCCTTGTTCATATTGTTCATGTGTTCACATCACTATCAACGTCATCATTGTTGAAGTGGTTAGTTTCTTTTCGTCGGATTTCTATTTGATTTGAGCTATGGTTGCAACAGATTTCCTCCCGAGGATTCGACATCTGGACTCCCAAATTATATTACTTGTACGGACTCTTGCGCTTGAGAGAGAGCACCTTTTCGAGCCCACCATAAGGCCTTGATCAGTGATGGAGGGTCTCATTTTTGCAACCGCATGTTCGCTACTTTAATGAAGGGGTTTGGGGTCACACATAAAGTTTCTACACCATATCACCCCCAAACCAATGGTCAAGCAGAGTTGGCAAATAGAGAGATCAAAGGAATTCTACAGAAAACGGTGAATCCATCAAGAAAAGATTGGAGTTTACACTTACCTGAAGCGTTGTGGGCCTACAGGACGGCCTACAAAACAATTTTAGGGATGTCACATTACCGTCTTGTTTTTGGGAAGTCTTGTCACTTACCTGTTGCATTGGAACATAGATCTTATTGGGCTATAAAGAAATTGAATTTTGATACTGATTCATCTTTTTCTTCTCGCATGTTACAATTATTGGAGCTAGAGGAGTTGAGGAGAAATGAGTACGATAATGCTAAAATATCAAAAGAGAGGATGAAATCCGCCCATGACATGATGATCTTGAGGAGGGAGTTCACCCCAGGCCAAAAAGTACTACTATACAATTCCAGGCTACATATCTTTCCCGGGAAGCTTCGCTCTAGGTGGTATGTGCCTTTCACAGTCAAAGAAGTTTTCCCACATGGCGCAGTGCTATTATTGAACGAAAAGGATGGAAGTGAGTTCAAGGTGAATGGCCAAAGATTGAAGCATTTTCAAGAGCCTTGGACCAAGGAAGCGAGCACCATGGATCTCACAGACCCACCTTCGGGTGGGAACTAATCAGGTGTGTTCTTTCCATGATTCCCTCTTCCTAACATTGAGGACAATGTCTATTTTAAGTTGGGAGGAGGGTATAACTTTTAGGATTTTTATTTTTATTTTTTTTCTTTTTCTTTTAGGATTTTAATTTTTTAGTTCCCTTTTTGCATTGAAAAAAAAAAATTTTGAGTCAAGATATATCACCAATACATATTTTTACCTAGAAATGAACCTCATGTGATGAAATCTCTCGTTATTTATCCACCACCGTACACTCGTGATTTATTTTCTTCCACCACTATTGTCGAATATTTCAGTCTCATTTGATATGAATGCAAGTACTTGTGGTGAAATTTTCGTTGATATATCTCAATTGTATGATTAATTGACGACTTAATGAAGCTAGAAATTATGAATTAGCAAGTAGTATGCTTTCAATGGAACACACCAAAGTTCATGCACGAATAAGTTCACAAAATAACTGGAGCATTGTTTTTTATCTCGTATTCATTGCTATTTGCATGCTTTGTATAACTTTGGGTAGAAAAATATACATCGTCTTTTGAAATGATTAGGATAACCCATTCTTGTGAAAGATTAAAGAAAAGGAAACTATCTTGCTAAGTTGTTTATGCACACACAAAAGAGGCAAAAATGAGATGAATGAAGAAAAAAAATAATAAATCAATGTGTTACTGAAGAAATAACTTGGTTGGCTCGAGTAGTACAGTCCGAGGGGTCCTTCTTGGCCTAATGCCCCATGATCGTCTGATTTGGGAGCCTTTGACCGGAACCTCAATCATTTGATGGAGCGATCCAAGTTATATACTTTTCTGCGAATGTTGCTTGATGCGCGTTACGCGGAACTATTAAGGAGAAAAGAACATAGAGAATAAGTGTGCATAATTAGCAAGGCAAGAGAATTTCCAGGGCTTAAAGAAAACACAAGCTGTGGTGTGATCTCTTATGAATGACGATTGACGTGTGTACGTTTTAATACCATTTTACTTTTGATGCTTGCTTTGCATGAACCATCTACGCTCCAAGTTAGAACATTTGATTAAACGGTGTGAACCATTGATTTTGTATACTATGAGCTATGAAGTAATGAATAGTGAAGTTGAGTCTATTTTATTACCATTTAAGATACTTGATCTTCATTTTTAAACCCACAAGCACCATTATTTTTGAGATTGAAATATTGACATTAGTGTGTGGTTAACTTCTTTTGTCGTTGTAGTATGGTGGTGAGTGATTTGAGATCTGATAAGGTGATCTATGTGCATATTTGATATTATATTTCGCTCTTTTTGCTAGAGACTAGCAAATCGCTAGTTGGGGGGTGTGATTCGGGTTCAATATTACATATTTAACCCCCCATTTAGCCCTATTATGTGCTCATGTGATGCTACATTGTTCTCTAATTTATACGTATTTTGTACACAATTATTTATTAGAGAAAACACTCTATTTGAGCATAAAACAGCAATTAACGAAGTATTTCTGCACTTTTTATATTTTTCCTAGCTTGGTCTCGATCTCACGATTCCAACGACTATTTATTTGTATTTTTCTGAGATCTGTGCTAATTACTGTGATTTATTGAGTGCAAAATACCTATTAATTGGAGAAATACGCAAAGAAATACGAAATACGCCCAGAAATACGTCTCCGCACGAATCTTGGAGGCCACGTGGCTCAATCAGTGCCACTTATTCTTCATCCGACGGCTGAAACAATTCGAGCGACGCGGCCTTGTCCAAGACCACTGGATGCTGATCCAGCGGTCGAGATAGAGGCGACGGAGAATTAAGGAGCGGTGACGTGGCAAGATCTGCGCCGTCGTTCTCTGAAGCAACGGAGATCATCAATCGGCTGCGTGGCTTACGATGAACCGTCCGATGCAAATCCAACGGACACGATTAACTCTGCAACGCAAACGAATTCGAGCGGCAATCACATCCGCTAGGGCGACGTGGCTCGCAGAGAGGCGTTGGATCTTCATCGAACGGTCCGGACTTACCCCGAAGTCGAGTCGGATGCGAACAGCGGAGCGGGCGAGGATCCGATCTGGCGTGCCACGTGTCAGCTCCACAAGCGATCCTGCATGGATGGATGGCAGACATTTGATCCGACCGTGGGTATGGGTTTAAGTCGATAACGGGTACGGTTTTGAACCCGTTAAGCCCCCAAACCCGTAATGCCTATTATATAAGCGTATTCTAGGGTTTTTGTGCGTATTATTGGCGTATTGGAGCACCTAGGAGCCGATTTTCCTCTCTGAAAAATTCTGTAAATTTCCAGAGGCCGTTCTTCAGTTTTCCAGAGAGTTTGGAGTCTTAAAATGGAGATTTGGTGATATTTTCTTAAACTCATACCCCGTATTTGGGTGTTTTTCATCGTATTTTGAACTATATTTGATTGTATTGTGTAGAACCATGCTATATATGATGAAATCTCTGTTTATTTTCAGTATGAGTAGCTAAATTTCTATTGTGCATGGTATGGCGTAGTTAGGAGATGTGATTCGTATTCGTTTGGTTGTATTATTGCGCTAATATTGCAAGTCGATAAAGTTGTAATCTTTAGCTTAAAAATCCACTTTTTCATATTCCAAAAGAATTGGTTTAGTTGATGATCACCCCACAAGGGTGAGTTTTGATCTCTCCAAAAGAGAGTTTCATATCTTATTTCAAAGATTATAACTTTAGCGACGATATTATTGAATTTGTGCTTTAATCCCCAAAAGGGTATTTTCCGATGAATTGCTCCCAAAAGGAGAATTTATTGAGTTATAATAAATCAACCAAATAAATACGAATCGTTGATCCTAATGAACCCATACCATGTGCATATTTCTCATTGATATTTTCACGAATTTCATTGTTCTTATCGTTCACGTATTCACAATTCACCATCAAACTCATCCACACCATCACCATTTAAAGTGTTTAGTTTCTCTACGTAGATTTTCTATTTGATTTAAGCTTGTGGTTTCAACAGATTTCTCCCGAGGATTCGACATCTGGACTTCCAGATTATACTACTTGTACGGACTCTTGCACTTGAGAGAAGCACCTTTTTGGTACAACCAAAGGCCAATGCCTCTTCGATTATTCACCCAGTCTGCCGCCTCACCCATCGCATTATTTCCAGCACTTTCTTTCCACGGGATGAGTCTGGTACCGTGACCGTCCCGGATATTTTCATTTTATGGGCGATGACGTTCCCCTTTATTCCCGGTGTTGATGGGATTACTTTTGAGGCACCGCACGTTCGCATCAATGCCGCCTCGTGGCTAATTCAGAAGCTAGTTGATATTAGTCGTGCGAATAAAGGCAAATATTATTGCCGTAGCCTCATCACAATCATTGCCCAACATCCACCTCTCAACATCGAGATCCCACCCGATTTGGTCCGTGCCCCAGGATCTACCCACATTGACATTAATGTCCTGCGGCACACTCATATGATCAAGCCGCTCGACGGCGGTCGATTCGCTTTTCACTATGGCCACCCCCCGCACCTTATACCATTCTGCCGAACCCTGATCGCATCACTATTGAGCTTCTGGCAGATTGGTCATTCCCACCTGACCCTGAGTTTGTGGGGGGGGACTGCACCTTTAGTTCGTTCTTCCTGACACTCCTAGATCACCTTCTCTTGCTGCCCACTTTGGCGAGCAGGATATTCCTGAGTTCAAAGGAGACCCTGGGGCTAGACCCAGTGCCACCACCCAAGTTGCTACTGCTATTTCTTTCGAGGCTCTGACTACGGCCATGCTTGGCCTAGCCTCTCGTGTCGGTACGACCATTGCCGTCGGTACCCACTCTGCTTTGCGTCATGCCACTTCTGTTCACCTCGCTCTCGAGGCCGAGATTGCTTCTTTATATGCTGGCACATCCTCCTCTACCCCCTCGGATCCATCTACCTCTTTTCTATCACATCCTCGTTTCCTCGCTCTCGAGCGAAACGTAGCCACCATTCTCAGTCTTCTGACCCATATCCATGGCACTCCACCCCCATCACCACCCCCATCACCTCCTCCGTCGCCTCCTAGACGATCGTCCCCTCCCACCACCACTGTTTCCCTTCCCACCACTTCTTTACTTCCCACCACCACTACCGTTGAGCCGCCACTTCCACCACCTTTTACCTCTATCACCACTGCCTACTCATGTCGTAAGAAACAGGCCGTTGTGTGAGCGAGATCATTATCCCACCCTCTTCATCAATTAGTGTATCCCTACCACCCTCCGTTACCACCAACACCCCACCCATCATTCACATTCCCACCGAGCCCATCCGTGCACGATCTCCATTTCTTTCTCCAGTTCTTCGCACACCCATCACCTCTCCTGACCACACCCCTCCACTCTCTTCCGAGGAGGATGAGGAGCTTTCTGCTCCTGCATCTTGATTTCCTTTTTTCTGATTTTTACCCTAGCCAGTTTTTCTGATTCACCATGATCATATCTTTTTTTCAGGCATTGTTGAGATCAGCTTGGGGGAGATCTATATTTTGTGTTTGTGGTCGTATCATTTGTGTTTGCCGTGTGCTTGTCTTTTATGCGCTTGTGTGCTTGTGTGTGTCTTTTTTGTTGTCCGTGTCGGTATTTATTTTCTTTATTTTTCTATGTCTCGTTTTCTGCATTTTTCATGTTTTTCCGTTTCTTTGTCCGTTCATACTTCCCTCCCATCGTTCTTTGCCCTCCCGCACTTCATGCTATTGCATTGAGGGCAAGCAACGTTCAGCTTGGGGAGTCGCACTATGTGCATCAGTCGTGTCGTTTTCGCCGTTTTGAGTCGTTTTCGTGGTGTTTTTCTTTTTTTCCCTTCCTTTTATTCTCCCTCTCCTAGAGATGACCCCACATGATGATACTGCCACTAAACCACACACACACACACACACAGAGAGAGAGAGAGAGAGAGAGAGAGAGAGAGAGAGAGAGAGAGAGAGAGAGAGAGAGAGAGAGCTAAGCTATGATATCTATCTCCACTAACCCTAGGAAGCCGAGTTCTGTTACATTTTATGCTCTGTGGGTTCACTGTGCCTTTTGTATTGAGTTGTGTGTTGTGACTAGCTAGTTGGTGTGCTTCTAGGTCGTGATTTTGTTTTATATGCCTATCCTTGGAAGACCCCTAGACTATCATGCTTCAATTTCGAATATGCGGTATATTGTTTCTACTTCCTGCTTCATTATGCATGAATCATACTATATATACGCTTCAAATCGCATGTGTCAAGACTCTACCAATAGGTAATCTAGGATAACCATGTTGCCTACGCTCTGATCCGCGAGAAACGCCTTTTGCCAAGTGTTTAGAATTCGAATTCTTTTTTGTTTTGCTTGGTGCAAATCCCCTCGTCGTGTACTTTACTCCCACTTGGGAGAGTACACAATTTTGCCACTTCCTAGCGCATCGTTCTCCCCTTTTGGAGAATGCGCATTATCCTACTTCTACCAAAATTCAAAAAAAAGACATAAAAGAAAGATTATGTATAGCCAAAATCAAATATATATATATATATACAAAAAATCCAAAACCCAAAAAAAATTCTGTTGTAAATATCACTCCTACCGCCTTGAATAAAGGGAAGGCGAAAATTTGTACCAAGTACTCTCCTCCAAATCTACTCAACCCCTTTCGTTTTCGAACACACTTGGCATAGGAGTTTTCTAGCAATCATCTCGGTAATCGTGCGGCGATTTTCTAGTTTCTAGCGGTAGAGTCCCGAACATATGACATGTTTCTATTCTTACTCTATTCTCATGCATGCTTGAACTATTATTCACCGCAAACTCGAATTGATTAGATATTTGGGTCATTCCATGGATATTTGTATATGGAGCTTCATCGCATGATTTAGATAGTTACACCGTTGGCTAGCTCACAACCGCACTCACCTGCGCTTCGCTGCGTGAGCCCACGACACTAGTTGGAACTCGTATTCCTCGGCTTAGTGTTATGCATCTCACATGCTTGCTTAGTGTGTTGTGTTTGTCTCTGTTGGCTCTGACAGGTAATCTAGGATTTCTTTTTCTTTTTCTGTTTCTCTCTTTCTATTTTCTCCCGTCGGGCTTCTATTCTTACTCGTCTTCCTCGAGGACGAGGAAGAGTTCAGCTTGGGGGGTTTTTTCCATCGCTTTTCGTCATTTCGTATCCGTTTCTTTGTGTTTTTAGTTTCTATTTACTTTCGTTGTGTTTATGTGCATTTGCAGGACATTGCTAACGCAGAGGACATATATAACCAACATCATGAGTCCTCGGAGCAACGGGAAGTGTCGCACGAGATCCCGATAGCCATTTGTCAAAGATAACCATGTATAAGCTCTCAACCGATCGGGTGGAATAGCTACCCGATCGGGTCGAGCGGTCTGTGTTAGTGCTAAAGAATAGACAGTTCCACCCGATCGGTTCAGTGATCAGGTGGATAAATGGCAGAGTGCAGATTTGAAGGCCAAAGCTCACCCGATCGGTTGATTTGTCAACCGATCAGGCATGTATTGTGACCCGATCGAGTCGGCACCTTCAACCGATCGGGGCACCTGTAGCTGCTTCCCAAGCTCAAGAAATCCAAGACTCACCCGATCGGTTCAATGATCGGGTGAGATTTACCATAGCTGAAGACATATTTTTCCGTCGTTTCACTCGATCGGGAGAAGTCTCATCCAATCGGGTGAATGTCTATTTTTGTCTTTTTGTGGGAATATTCCCAGGCATCTTGCCCACTTGTATAAATAGAGCTAGGTTTTTCCAAAAATGTAATCCCCATTTTAAGCTGTTTTTAGGGATTTTCAGCTGCTTGAATTAAACTGTTATTGTAAGTTCTTTAATCGTCTTTATATTTTGATATAGTGTTTATGCTTCTATTTGCTAGGGTGAACAATTGCTTGATTTCTATTCTTATGGCTATAACTTCTTTTATTGCATTTTCTACCATGTTTAGTGAGTAGTTCCTCAATCTGGGACATTGGTGGAAGCCCCTTCGTGGGTTCTCCCTAGAACGGCCATAGGACTAGGGATCCGATTGGATCTAGGGACTTTGATGGTTACACGGGGGCGTTTCATTGTCATCGGCGGGAAAAAGACCACCTTTGACTGTTGGGCCGAGAGGAAATAAAACGGGAGTTTGATTCTCTAGCCATAGCTCACCCCCTAGCATAGACATTGAGTCCTTGCACGTGGGAATGGCTTGGATGAAATGTTGGGAGCGATCGTTGCGAGCTTAGTGCTCCCAGAGTCGGATGGTGTTGGACATGGGAATGCCCACCGCCCGAAGCCGGGTAGATCTAGCATATCATCCTGGGCATCGACCGGAATATCGGGCCCATGAGATGCCAGGTAACACTTTTAGAGGCAACGTCTCACCGCCAAACCCTAGCATTCGGTCATATTCCTACCCTTCGGCCGTAATAGTGAGAATCCATGATTAGGGTGGAAGCCAAAGTCCTAGGTTACCTTTTTAACTTTTACACCTTTTCCATTAGATTACAATCGTGACAACCATCCAGGAATTGGCTGGCTCATCCATCGGGTGATCTGGTTCCTGAATGTTTGCAAGTACAACACACGCCTCCCCGTGATCGACCCCCAAGCCACACTTCGACACCGTGCTCTTGCGGTTTATAAATTCTAATTCTAGTATCCCCGTCCCGGTTTGCGTGTCAAACGCGCGGCCGGTCAGTTATGTTCTCTGACGGATGATTTTGACTCATTGGTGAGGTCCATGGTATATGGACGTGAATATTTATCTTTGGAGGAGGTAGAGTCTGCGGTACACTCGGAGGTTCTTCTTGTTAAAGAGACTGCTTGAGAAGGTGGTGATCAAGGGGATGCACTTGTCATCAGGGAACGTCAGGATTCTAGGCGGCCATGTTTTTAGGAAGGATAAGGGTCGCTCGAGATCTAAATCACGAGGGTGCAGGGACATGTGTCTTCTGTGCATGGAGACATGACATTGAAAATGAGACTATCCAAGGCTAAAGAAGAATGAAAAAGGTAAGGATGAATCTTCTGGTTCTGCCTCAGTAGGAATCAGTAGTAAGAGCAGTGATAATGGTGAGATTCTGATGGCGACTGCATCGAGAGATCTAGGGATCTCATGGCTTTTGGATTCATGATGTTCTTTCCATATGACACCTCACATGAGTTGGTTTAGTTCATATAGTTCCAAAGAAGGCGACAAACTTTCTGATGGGGAATAATAGGGCATGCAAGACAGTTGGTGTAGAAGAGGTGCGAATCAAAATGCATGATGGGGTCATCAAGACACTTACAAATGTGCATCATGTACCAGACTTGAAAAGAAGTCTCATTTCTATTGGAGCTTTAGCAGGATTTGGGTGCAAGATGGTAATAGAAGGAGATCTATTGAAAGTGTCCAAAGGTTCTCTTATCGTGATAAGGAAATGAGAGTACAGAATTTAAATGCGATGCATGGGCACACCGTGGAGGGTGAGGCTAGCATCTCTCTGGGCACATATGACAAAGGATCGACAAAGCTATGGCATCTTCGTCTTGAACATCCAAGTGAGAAGTTATTGGATGTGCTTCGTAAAAGGAAGCTGATACATGCCAAAGAGGAGAGATTGGAGTTCTGCGAGAAGTGTGTATGTAATGCCCTATGCGTGATATACTATATTGTGTGTGTAGTTGCATGTATGTGAGTATAGCAGTGAAGTATTTGGATTCCTATTTGGTGGGTATGTTTTGCTTTATGAAATGAGCTTGGTATTGGATATATATATATATGAAGTGTATTGGCTAGTTGTTTTGTATTGGATATTTGCATTGAAGATTGGTAGTGAATATGTGTATTGGATATCTGTATTGTATGGTATGGATATTTGTCGGGTAATGGATATTTGTATGTGTATATGGATGCATAAGTGTTGAATTATGCTAATAATTATTATGTAAGAAATATTATATTATGCATGAATGTATTAGTTGTATGTCTTTTGTAAATTTATATGTAGAGATATGAGTGAATGTTAAAATGATTGTATCTTAATGGATATTTGGATGAATGTATATGTATGGTAGTGAGTATTATTGATAGTGTATACTTTGATTATGTTTAATGGGAAGTATGAGAGTTTTTGTAATTATTTGGCAATTTTGTAGAGTATGGGGTGTTTTGTGTAAAAGGGGGGCTTATTCTTTTTCTTTCCACATCTCTCTCTCTTTCTCTAGAACCCCCTTTCCCCTTCCCAAATGAAACCGAACTAGCCATGGGGGTTACCGAAATTTTTGTGAGGAATGGAGAAAAAAATTGGGAAACAGAAGGAGAAAAGAAGAGGAAAAAGAGAGAAGAAGAAGCCCTAACCTATTCCCAACATCTACCCTTTCATTTTCCCCTCTTTCTCTTCATCTCCATGGCCAAAACCTCCCCCAAAAACTGTCCAGATCTGGAAAAATTCTGTCCATGCTCTTTTCCTTCATTTTCTAGCCCAAAATCCCTTTTTTCATGCTCCTTTTGAACCTTAATGTTAGCTAGATGTATATGGGGGAGTTTGGAGCTACACGGAGGTGATTTCAAGTCCTAGGATGATGAATTTTGGAGTGGTGATGCTCAAATACGGGATTCTTGGAGCAGTGTGGGGGATTATTTTGGAGGTGTTGAGTTGTATTTGGGGATGGTTAGGAGGTGTTGCTAATGAGAGGTGTATATTGATGTTATATGTTGTATGTAAATTTGAGTTGTATGTAAGTTGTACAAGTACTTTGTTTATTCTATAAATGAATGATATGTTGTCCTCATGTCTTGTACTTAATTTGGCGGAACTCTGGTGTTGTAATTTATTATGGAGCATTACGTGTACTGCCCAGCACGTGCACAGTGGACCTGCTAGTATCATTGTATTGTATTTCTTATTTCTCCTTTCATAACACTCGCTCTTCGGGTGTCCCGGGGAGCGGGGCATTACAGTGTAGAAGGAAAGCTGACAAAGACACGCTATGGGATCGCAAAGCATAGCAGCAAAAAGCCACTTGACTATGTACATTTAGATGTATAAGGGCCAACTTCTGTAGATACCATTAGATGAGCGAAGTATTTCGTATTCTTCATTGATGATTTCTCTATGAAGGTGTGGATTTATATGATGAAATCAAAAGATCAAGTCTTCGAGAAGTTCAAGGCTTGGAGAGCCTTTGTTGAAAAGCAGACATGAAGAGTTATCAAGGTTTTAAAATCAGACAATGCTGGTGAGTACACCTCGAGGATGTTCAAAGATTTCCGTAGATCTCAGGGTATTTTACGGCACTACACTACGCCTGTAGATCCACAGTCAAATGGTGTAGCAGAAAGATTAAACTGTTCCCTAATGAGGAAGTGACGATGCTTGAGGCTTACTGCTGACTTCCTAAGGAATATTGGGGTGAAGCTGTGACTACCACCGTGCATCTCCTGAACAGACTACCATCATCGACGATCAGTTTCAAAATTCCTAAGGAGGTATGGACAGGGAAGACTGGTGACTATTCGTACTTGAGGATTTTTGGATGTCTTGCCTATGCTTTGCAGAAGGAGGACAAGCTATATTCGAGGGCTAGGAAGGCCATCTTGCTTAGATATCAAGAGGGAGTAGAGGGATACATGTTGTTAGATCTTGTGTCCAAGAAGACATTCACCAGTAGGCATGTCACATTTGATGAGTCGTCGATGGTTAAGCTGGAGATGACTCATTCAGATGGTGGACATAGGCATGAGGGGATCAACGCTAAGGTCGAGCCACCTACCTTGGAGATAGAGACGAGATGCAGAGACATGCCATGACCCGACTGCTGAGAGAGTAGACACAAACAGATCATATTCAGACTCATGGTGAGGTTCCTGTCCAAAGTCAACCAGAGGGGTGGAGGTCATTGATGACTAGAAGAGCACCAGCGAGATTGGGTGAGTGGAACTATTCTGCTTCTATTTTTGCATTTGATGACATACATGCATACACCATGACCATAGAGCACGAGGATCCCTTAATGTTTGATGAAGCCCAGACTTTGAGCACAATTGCAGAATGGAAGCTGGCAATGGTGGAGGAGATGGAATCCCTCTATAAGAATGGCACTTGGTAATTGGTGGAATTGCCAAAAGATAGAAAGGCCATTGGTTGCAAGTGGGTATACAATGTCAAGGAAGGAGATGTTGGCGATGTGATGTATAAAGCTCGGTTAGTGGCCAAAGGATTTGCACAGAGGAAGTGAGAAGACTATAATAAGATCTTCTCGCCTGTGGTGAGACACACGTCCATCCGTGTATTGTTGGCCTTGGTAGCAGCTCAGGACTTAGAGTTGGAGAAGCTGGATGTTAAGACGGTGTTCTTACATGGAGAGCCTGATGAAGAAATCTACATGAAGGTTTCGTGATGGAGGGGCAAGAGCAGAAGGTATGCAAGCAAAAGAAATCCTTATACGGTTTAAAACAAAGTCCAAGGCAGTGGTATAAGAGATTTGAATCCTTCATGATGAGCATTGGTTTCGAGCAGAGTATAAAGGACAAGTGTGTTTATGTTTGCACACTTGATGGTGGGTCAAGGATATACTTGCTTTTGTACGTTGATGATATATGGATTACGTCACAGGACATGATGGAAATCAATCGGTTGAAGGGGAAGCTTGCAGAAGAGTTTGAGATGAAGGATCTAGGGCCTGCAAAGAAGATCATTGGTATGAAAATCAGTAGAGACCTGAAGATTGGGAAGTTGGGGTTGATCCAGGAGGGATACATAAAGAAAGTCCTAGCACAATATGGATCGGAGAAGGCGAAGCCTGTCACCACACCGCTAGGAGCTCACTTCCATATTTCTGTGAGTCTGTCACCTAGCACCGACGAGGAGGCACGCTACATGTCTACAGTCTCCTATGCCAGTGTCATGGGAAGTCTTATGTATGATATGGTTTGTACACGTCCATACTTAGCTCAGGCAGTTGGAGTCGTTAGCAGATACATGGCAAATCCATGAAAGGAACACTGGGAGGCTGTGAAATAGATCTTGAGATATCTGAAGGGAACTGCCAGCGTTGGTTTGTGTTTCGACAAGGGAGACGTGTTGGTGATATCTGGATTCTATGATTCAGATTATGTAGGTGACAAATATAGAAGGGGATCTACGACTGGGTATTTGTTCATATTGGGGACGGCCGTGATATCATTGAGATCAGTCCTTTAGTCCATTGTAGCACTATCAACCACGGAGGCGAAACTGATAGCTATAGTTGATGCGATCAAGGAAGGCAAGTACCTGAGAAGTATACTGAGAGACTTGGGTATATAGTAAGAAGTGACGAATGTATAATGTGACAGTCAGAGCGTAATTCACTTGGCGGAGCATCAGGCCTACAGTTCGAGGACCAAGCATATAGATGTGCATGACTTCTTTCTTCTAGAAGAGAAGAAGGTGATAACATTGAAGAAGGTCTCGACGGATCATAATCCTGCAGATATTCTCACGAAGATCGTTCCCGCAGTCATGCTCAGGCATTGCTTGATCTTGATATATACATGGTGAGTGGTTGATGATTTTCTGTTATCATACGAGTTTCATAAATTCAAGATATGTGTATAGATGTTTGGTATTTGGGTAGAGTTGCTGTGGAGAGCTTGAGCATGCCATGTTGAAAAAGTTTGAAGCATGGTACAGTTTGTTGATTAATGCTTCAAACTTGGAATCTGGAAGGTGACATGGACGTGCTAGCTTTGGCACGGCCATGCATGTCAAAAGATGTATCAGCTGACTTACGTAGATTTGGACACGGCCGTGTTATACCCAACAAGGCCGTGTTAGTCCAACCGTGCTGACAGGTAACTCTCTGTTTTATTTAACAAGGCCATTTCGGCTGCATTGTTGACATGCAACTCTCTGTTTTATTGACACGACCATGCTGAATGTCCGTGTTGATTGTTCTGGAGCTACAGGCAGATTACACAGCTTTGATACGGCTGTGCCGATGAACAGAAACCCTAGTACACCCAGATTTCGGCTTCTAATATGGACCGTTGATTTCTATTAGGGTTAAATCAGCTGGACATGATCTAAAACATCCCTAGGAAGGATTCCTATGATATAAATACCAAGAGATACACTTTTGACGACATGCTATGCATACGACAGAGAATAAAGAAGATTTCATTTCGTCTTCAAGAGAGAAGCAGAACATTTATCGGCGATAGGTGACGAGAGAGCTTCGAGGTGACTATGAGCATTGGGAGAATAGGTATTCCTTGTTCTAGATTCTCTGGTAAGATCTCTCCATTGATTGTGTGTATGAGACATTGTAATTGCTAGAGTGCTAGAGTTATTTTTTCAAGAAGGCATACATTGTGTTGACGGAGATTTGTAGTCGGTGTATTCTCTGTATTATCATTTCTGATCTAGTGAAAACCATGACAATGGAATACTAGACGTATGCCATAGGTTAGGCCGAAACAGTACAAATCCTTGCCTCTCTGTGTGATTTATTGGCTTGATTGTGAGGTGCTTTCTTGTGCTTTTTATCATTCATCCAAGATCCTAACTCTGCATTGATTTGGTTGGCAACACAATATTTTTCCATAAATTCAACTGTGCACACTTAGGTGTTGTTTGATATTGTGTCAGATTTTCCCAACATTTTACACTTAAATTACCAAATACAATGTCAAAAATTGCTTGAATCATTTTCTCAGGTTCTTAAACCCAAACAAATGAATTAGTGCTCATGCCTTCAGGCATCAGCAACCATATAATAACTCAGGTATTGGAAACCCAATTTTTCAAAAATTTATTTGTTGGGTCTTTATCCTACAATACCATATTTGATGTTCATGAATATAGGCCTAAGTGCCACAGATGATGTTCATGTTGGGAGTGGCGGCTCGTCAACAAATACATCGAACATGTGATATGCATGCAGCAGAATAATATAATAATATACCACCAAACCAACGTTAATAAAACATAGTAAGGTCTTGAAGAAATCATAGAAAGCACAAAGATAAACCACCATAATCAAAGAACAAGCAAGCACATAGAGTGACACATGTTTTATACTTGTTTAGCCCAATGTGGCGCCAACGTCCAGTCTTTCATTGTCACAGTTTTCACTAAATCAGAGATGTAGTACACACTAGTAGAAAAAGGGTCTGCAGCCGCAGATATTTGGCCGCGGAGAAATCTATGGCCGATAGTGGGCTATCAGCCACAGATTTCTCTGTGGCCACGTTTTCGTGGCTGCACAAAACAATTGCCCATGTATTATTGGCCACAGACATTTCCTTGGCCGGTAGTGGACTTTAGGCCACAGATTTATCCGTGGCCAAATATTTCCAGCCACAGATTATTGGTGAAGAAAATTTCTGTGGCCTTAAATTTTTAGCCAGTGATACGTCCATGGCTAATAATTTTCATGGTCACGGATATGTCCATGGACAAATAGTTCCAGCCACGGATATAGGTAAAGTAATTGTCCGTGGCCTTAACTTTTAAGCCAAGGAGATTTTCGTGGGCAATAATATTAATGACCACAGATATGTCCGTGGCTAATATTCCATTGCCATCCAAAAAAATTTACCTAAATTGGGTGGAACCCATGTGAGCCTCCCCCCACGTGCTTAATTTTTCAGCTCGAAGATCAGAGAGAAGAGAGAGAGAGAGAGAGAGAGAGAGAGAGAGAGAGAGAGAGAGAGAGAGAGAGAGAGATCAGCGAGGGAGGACTCTGGGCAGAAGTGCGAAGCAGTGCGCGCTTCTGCGTGTGCGCTTGTGTTAAGGCTGGTTTGGTTTTTTTTTGCAAATGTGCGTTTAGTCTAAACTCAAATTTAAGTATATCTTTTCGTGCTAAATAATTTGATTTGTTTACTCGTTTAATATTTTTTGTTTTATCGTCTAAGTTAATATTATTTTTTGGTAGGGTCAACGTGGCGAGGACGTCCCTTCAGGCCAGAGGCTGGCAGCGGAGGCGATGGACGGAAAGGGGGCGATGGAGCTCTTGGTGAGGGTAGCAGGCTTGGGGGCGATGGAGGTCTTGGAGAGGGTAGCGGGCATGGGGACGATGGTGAAGGTTGCAGGTGATGACAGACTGGGCAAGGGTAGCGGCTTGGGGATGTTGGTGGTCTTGGCAAGGGTAGCGGGTGATGACGGGGCGATGGAGGTCTTGGCGAGGGTAGTTGGTGATTGCGGGAGTTTGACATTTTTATTTGTTTATTGTTTTAAACTGCGGAAATTGAGGGTTTTATTGTATAATATAATATATATGGGTTTTTAATGAATTTGTGTCCATTTAATTTAATTAGTTGTGTGATTTATTATATCTTATACATGTATTTCTGATATTGTTAGAAATTTATATTATTGTGTGTAGGAATTTCTGTATTTTTTTGAAAAATTCATTTTCAAATATCGGCCACGGACAAATCCATGGCCGATAGTAATATACAGCCACGAAAAGGTCCGTGGCCGATAGTTATCGGCCACGGATAATGTGCACAAAGTTGCCGCTTTCGTGCACAGAATCTGTGGCCAATACTTTCTGGCCAGTGTCATATCCGTGGCAGATGATGCATTATTGCGACAGAAAATTCCGTGGTCGAAAGTTTTCGCCCATAAATTTTGGGCACGGTTTACGTCATGTTGGTGCACAGGGTCCGTGGCGGATAAATACTTTCCATAGTCCATTCAGTGGCAGATAAAAACATCAGCCATGGCAACGACCGTGACCGATAGTTTTATATAGTTTTTTATTTTGCTTATCAGCCTCGGACATCCAGGGCCGTTAATCTGTGGCAGATTATCGGCCACGGAATGTTCCGTGGACAAAAGGTGCATCAGCCACTACGGTATCGACCACAGCATTTCGGCCACTGAATTTTTTTTCTGTGGACGTCATGTTTCAACCATGGATTGTCGGCTTTCAGCCACAGATTTGTCTGTGGCTGAAGGCCAGATATGTAGTGGTGACAAGAGAATACACCAACTACCAAGATATCCTCCAAATCTAGCACTCTAGCAATTATAAAGTCTCATGCACACTCAACAATGGAAAGATCTTACCTCAAAAATCCTAGAACATGGAATATATCCTCTCCAGAAGATTGTAGTCGTCTCCAAGAACCCTTGCCCCACAAACACCATGTATCTCAATTGTATATCCCCTTAGGAATCCGTTATTAGGGTTATAAAGGCCGTTTTAAGTCGTGACTGTTCGAGTTGATCAAGTATCAAATCAACAGTTCAAAACAAAACCCGCAATAGTCTGAAATAAACCCCACTGGGTATCGACACGATAGTGTTATGTTTGACACGATCGTGTCACTGGCTTGCTCAAACAATCTGCACGTTCTGTCTCACTCACACAACCGTACCAATTGATCGTGTCCGGATGTACTCAGAAAACAATGTAGTTTTACCGCCAGCATACGGTTAAGTGGTGAGCAGGTATTGAATCAAGGAGAGGCGGTTGGTATTATCTCAGTTGTCTAGATGTTGCAAAGATTGTGAATAATGGTGTAGAAAGTGTGTCATGAATGTGTAATGGTGTAGGTTGTAATGCAATTAATAAAGATGTATAGGAATAGGGAATCCCCACTATAGATTTTCGAGTTTCAATGTGAATATGAACTTCTAATTACTAACTCTTAGTTTAGGGTGAAATTATCGCAACTATGTTGTGAACCGGTGCGCGCTCTCATGCTACACAAGTCTAAAATAACTCAAGCTAGAGCTTCGCTCTTGCGCAAGCCTATTTGAATTATTAGCATTAAGATCGACAATATAATTCAATCCTCGATTAAGTCCACTGTCGTGTGATGTGAGTTCGAATCTAGATTATGATGGTTTGTATTCATCTTACCGTCGTACAGATGAATATAATTATATAAATATATTAAAGATGCTAGCTTTGGTCACTCTCATGCACCAAATCTAGGATATCCATATTATAGATCTAAATCAAATACCTAGGGCTTCATCTAGATCAAGATCCTCCCTCGAGCTCTAAAGATCTAAGTAGAAATCCCTAGCTATTTGTAGTTAATCGACCATAATCTAACCCTAAAACATGTGTAGCAACATGGGTTTCAATCGATTTCACATATCAAACCCTAGATCCATAGGGTTCATCCCGTTGCCCTAAAGCAAAGAGACTACTCACTAATAAACAAGATCATAGCAATACGATTCATGGAAACAATGGTATTCATCATTGCAAAGAGATTCAAACAAGAAATATTCATTAAAGCAAATAGATCAAAAGTTTAGATAAACCGATGTTCTCCAAAGCTTCAAAATAACAAGAGAAAATTAAGAATTAGGCTTCTCCAATCAATACCAAAAGCAAAGAGAAATAAAAATCAAGTTTTTTTTCTTGCCTTTAGCCGTCTCGCCTCCCCCTCAGCGACGACTAACTTATTTTCAATTTATACAAGTCCAAAAACATTAGAAAAAGTCAACCCAAATACCCAAAACCCAAGTTATAACCTTGTTTCCAAATTTTGGCCGCAATCTCACTCAGTCGAGTGAGATTTTCTACTCGGTCGAGTGGGAATTCCTGCAGAAGCTCCAAAAATCAATGCTCTGGTCTTCTCTTCACTCGGTTGAATGACTGATTCACTCGGTCAAGTGAAGGTGCTACTCGACTCAGTCAGCTGCCCTGGCAGAGGGTGGATTTGGCCGACTGTCTCACTCGATTGAGTGAGTTTGCTCACTCGGTCGAGTGACTTTGATATGCTTTGGCAGCTGGGCTGAGCTGGTGTCAGCCTCACTCGGTCGAGTGGATTGCTTCACTCGGTCGAGTGAGCTGATTAAATGAACTTGATGCTTGGTTTCTCCTTCTTCTTCATTTCTTTCTCTTTCTCCTCTCTTCCTCTTGCTTCTCCTTCACTTCTAGCATCATAAGCTCCTCAGTATCATAGCCACTGATGCTCCGACATGCGTGCATATGCTTATAGCTCCAATTTGCTCATGATTGTTCCATATTTCCTGAAAAATCCAATAAAACATAGAAATAGTAAACTTCATCCAGAAATCATTCTTTAAGCTTCAATTATGCAATATGTGTAGGGTTTTCAGGGACCCTTAGGGCACAAAAACTCTAGTCCCGTCCTAAGTCGGACGGAACATAGACAGAAATGCAATTACAGCGGAAGAAAAACTTGTTAATCTAATTAACATGCAGTTAAAACAATTTTAACTTAGCCCTAAGGTCCAAGACCCTTAGCCAAGATCTATGCCAACTTGGGATGGGTCGGACCATCCCAAGAAGGATCTAGCCTACTGCGGTTAAATTAAACTAATGCTTAATTAAACACATACCCGGAATCTCAGCCCTGGAGCAGGCGAGATGTTCCGCACCGTCTTCCGAGCTGCTTCCGTCCCACGCCGAGCCGCTCCTCGAACCGCTCCTCGAACCGCTCCGCATCCCGAGGCGATCAATCCCGTGTCGCCGAGCCAACCACGCGCTGAAGAAAGTTTCACGCGAGTGAAACCTCCACCTAGATTTCGGATCTGAATCCGAACTCCTTTGCGGCTTTGCTAGAGCCCTCAGGAGCAAGGCAGAAATTTGTAAGGAGAGGAGAAATATTAATTTAAGCTTAGATCCGAGCGTGCTCCAACATCTACGAGAGCCGCTCAGATCTAGAGCTTGGGACGAGTTTTGAGGAGGAGAGCAGACCCCTATTTATATAGGCGACGTACTCTCCCCTTTTCTCAAAATCCGATGTGGGACTATTAATTTGAGTTAATTAAAATCAAGTTAGTTTGCACTTCACAAAGTGCAAACTTCCGTGAATTTTAACTCACTCACCGTTGAACTTCATGATTGATACAACCTATCAATTCGAAGGGTGTTCAACGGTGAACGCATAGGAAAAAACCGTTCGTCAATCGGAGTTCGTTTGACCCTCCAATTAAGTGTCCAAAGATCAGCCTACGGCTTGTTTTTCGCAAAAACAGCCGTCAAATCTGCCCAATAGATCTAGGGTTTTGCACCCATTAGTGGGGCCCAGCAAGTGGGCCCCACAACCCCTAAACAGGCTGACTGGGCGCCTGCCCAGACCTGGGCACGGGAGCCCAGGTCTGGGCGCGGGCGCCCAGGCGCGGGCGCCCAGGCGCGGGCGCCCAGGCGCAGGCGCCCAGGCGCCCAGGCGGGCGCCTGGGCTGGGCCGGGCCGGGCGCCCGGCCCAGAACGCCTGGGTGCCCAGCGCCCAGGCACCCTGGGCCGCCTGGGCCCAGGCCCAGGCGCACAGCGCCTGGGCCTGCGCCCAGGCGCCCAGGCCCGGGTCTGGGCTTGGGCGCCCAGGCCCAGGCGGGCCTTGGCTGTGCCTGGGTCTGGCCAGGCGCCCAGGTCAGACCCAGTCTGGCCTGGGTCAGCCTGGTCTGACCCGTTGAACTCTTTTGGGCATATCTTGAGCATTTGGTGTCCGATTTGGACGCCGTTCAAACCTGGGTCTAGACCGGGATATTCCCGTCTTACCCGTGAACTTTTCCTTGCGTTTATATTATTAAATATTGTTTTAAACAATTTAAAACACATTTATCTCTTTTGCATCAAATGCAAAATAGTCCCTATCTAAGCTTAAATTATCATTTGCATCAAATACAAATGATTTGAGGAAATATTTCCCTACATCTCCCACTTGCACTCAGGATCATTTATCCCGAATGCTGGAGATTATTGCAAACATCTTTTGCAATATTTTATCCCTTGCATCAACTGCAAATTATTCTCCCTAACTAATTTCTACCTATTACTAGACGAAGATTGCACTCTGTGTGAGACCCTACAGCCTGACCCTTACAACAGGTTGGGCTCGAAGCCCTATACGGCAGTGACCACGAGCAGTGGTTGCCGTCCATGCTTCAGGAATCATCATTATGTGGTTAACTCATTGACATGAGTATTGTCGGGACCACCTTGACTGTTTCCGTGATGAATTTCGCAGTTATTGTCTCTTCGTCTTAACTCTGTCGTGTAGATCAAGTCTAGGGTACGGTCAAACTGTCAACCCCAATAACTTGATTTCGGTTAGTTTCTATCGATCTTTTAGTCAAAAATGTTGGACTTCTTCCAACATACTCTGGCCAGAGTTTTTACTAAAGACCGAACTAACCCTACGACACTAACTCCCATTGACCGGGAGAGACGAATCCTCTCTTGGTCATTACTCTCCTCATACGCTTCAAGTGTCACCCAATCAAAAGACCTTTCGACAGGCCTTGCCTCGAAGCTAGGTCAGTTGATCTAAGTGGCACTGTTCACGCATAGGTTCGTCAAAATGACCTCAAGTCAAAAGACCAACTAGCCTATCATCACTAAGAGTTATTATTGACAGATTGGTCAATGTAACCATATGATAACTCTTTTGGATCGTTCAGTGAACTCATTCTCTAATGAGCACCTGTGTCTTGTCTCTGACTTCGCCAAGTCGAACGATCATGAGATCATCGCCACCGCTAAACGGTGAAGACTAAGACACAATGGTATATCCGATGTTTCGATATCCTTGTCTCGAAACATCTACGACCACGAACCCTTTTAGACTTATGCTACAGATGGTCAAACATTTCTCCATGATCGAGATACTCATCTCGATACCTATTTGACCTTGCATAAAGTCTTAGGACTTTACCTAAGTTAATGTCTAATTATAAAATAACTTAGATAAATTATTACCAAACAGCTTACTGTTATTTT
Source organism: Scilla litardierei (assembly GCA_030789695.1). Classification (NCBI taxonomy): domain Eukaryota; kingdom Viridiplantae; phylum Streptophyta; class Magnoliopsida; order Asparagales; family Asparagaceae; genus Scilla; species Scilla litardierei. Next base: position 24,779,999 of record CM061137.1, read on the forward strand.
GAACAAGACGTTTGTGCTATTCACACACAGAGATAGATTGCCTCGAAGGTATCTTCTCTCAACATCTCCCACTTGCACTCCGGCCCATTTATCTGGGTATCTTATACCATTTTTACACATAAGTTTTCCCGACTTCATGTGGTAGAGCCTTCGTGAGTGGATCTGCTAAAACTGCCTACACTATAGACTTAAGGGGTTTATATGTTCATGTTAGACCAACCATTTGAATCTCATTCAAATAATGCACTTGGTCTTTTGGAATCCATAATATTTTTATTTACTTGGATCTTATCCAGTTCATCGTACCTTACGATATAATTTAAATTAGTTAATGGTCATTTCAAATGGCTCATTTCTATTTCTGATAAAGTGTCAAACCATTTGATAACTTTGTCAAAATAAATGTTACATCCCTTTGATGTCTCGCATGTAATTTATCCGCTCCCACTGACCTTGAAAACTTTCTTGGTTAATTCATATAAGTTGGTCCGTCTAAATCATATTTAGAAAAACGAACTTATAAGTGAATGTTCCAATTTTCATGGTCAATTCTGAGCGTTTTACATCGAGCTTGGTCCGAGTAGATCTGTGCACATCTGCTGGCGAGACGGTTTCAACATAATCCATTTTATAGGAATTAGGATGAAAACCGTTCTCGACCAACATGATTGCACTTCACTATTTTCCTTTCTGCACAAATCTTTCAACTTAAAGATTTACTTGCAGAAAGAGAGGAAACATTTTCCTTGGATACGTAAACTAAATTCCAAAATTTGTTTACGCACACAGACCTATTCTGATTGCATCAAGTTTTAAATCGGAGTTACTACTCCGAACTTCATCTCGGAAGTTGACTAAGTCATCATCAGTTATGATGTTTAACTCGACTCTTCGTCTCACGAAATTCGAGTAATTATACAACTTCCTAATGATTGATTTAATGAATATCTTATTGATAATGTCCTCACAGAACATTATCAAAACCTAGGCATTAATATCTGGAACTTAACCCAGAAGGAGGGCTTAACTCAGAGTCACTTACAATGGATCACACCAAGTCTAACTAAGTGTGATTCATACCTTTTAACACACAGATGTGTTAACAGACTTGACCTGAGAGAAAATCACATTTTCTTTTAATTACGCAAGATTTAATGTAGCTAAGTATTTGACCATTCGATCTAATCGAATCAGTTTAAATACTTTAGTTATTTCGTTCTTTATTTTATCAGACTTGTGTTTCATCAAGAACACGTGTCTTAATAAAATACACGAATAACTTAATTTGGTTAATCTAGACTCGGGTACATCAGTATGTACCAGACTGAGTTCGACAACTCATTCTCCCACTGTCTCACAGATGGGTTTCGGCCATTATATCTAAGAGGATAAGACTCACAAGTGTCCGTAGACTTCATAATACGAGAGGTCAGACCCCTCTTTATGTGACTTGTGAAGCTTAGTCTCTCGATACGGCCTAGTCTATTTTTCCCTGTAAATTTGCTACTATCTTGTGTATTTATATATATTAACATTTAATATATATATTAACATTTAATATATATATTATCATTATACATATTACTCATTGCTTCAAAAGCAATGTGACGACATTCGTCAAAATGTGTTAAACTTTTGTATAACAATAATTATGAAATCGTGACATCAGAATATGCCACATTTTCATTTCCCCTTCCTAATGCCTTTACTAATGATAAATTAAACTATTTAACTCGATTGACTTTCCGGAGTGCCTTCTTCCTTTTCTAAATCACATTTAGATATTTAAATAGCCCAACATAAATAAATAGCTATGCAAGCGTCTCATGTATCCAAACGCCTGAGAGTTGCAATCTTGAGTGTAGCTCAAGAAGTTGCTTGTCTCAAGATCCGGTTGGGATACATAGCCTTGCATCACTCATGCACTCGTATTCGATTCAAACAATTTGATCGAATTCTTGAACTTTGTGGATCAAAATTGTTTGTCCATACAACCTTGAGAGTAGCTCGACAAGTGTAGGGAGAAACATATTTCGAATATCATATATGTTCAAGCTGCCTCATATAGAGACGGGTGACATGTAGCGTGAATTTATTTGTTGGATTCAGAACTTAATGAAATCGTATTTCTTAAGTCTGTTCTTTAGAAGGTCATTTTAATGTCAACGAGAATATAGTTTAATCCTATCAATTAGAATTTAACTTGATTTTCAATTAATCAACCTATTTGACCAATTAACTAATTCCATTAAAAAATTATATTTTGATTCCTTCGGTAAACATAGTCTTGCCCTAGTTTTGGCATATGTTCAAAATTAAATATAGGTAGAATGGCTTTTATCTATCTATATCCTCCCACTATTTTTACGATCGTTTCAAAGCTCAATAACGAACGATTTAATCGAATTAAAATTAATGGGTAAGAGGTCCAATCACCTTGAGTCTAACAACCTTGAGTGTAGCTCAACAAGTTGTAGGACTCTGTAATCGGAAGATGACTCTTCATCGATCATATCAGATATGACTCTCTTATTCGGTTTTTGCCTCTAGCCATTTGTGATCATGAGTGTGCTCATCCAAATCACAATGTCTAGTCTAGTCGGACCCTTGTTTTCGTGTCTAGCCTGACTTGCCCCTTCGCTCGGTGTATTCACGACACGTCGGTTTGGGTCAGGTCTTAGACTACATATAGTCAGACTACATCTCCGAGTCAACTTACGCCGGCGCTCGGTGTATTCACGACAACGTCGGTTTGGGTCCAGTCAAGATTTCATCTTATGTATTTAAGGAATTGGTTTCTATAAGGTTGCCATGTTAAGCTTGAGTGTAGCTCAACAACTATAACACGGGTCCTATAGTTGCCAACCCCTAAAACAAGGAGGGCTACGGCTAATCTTGAAAAAGATTATTAACGTATTTGACTTAGATATAGTCCAGTGTGTCATACAATCATGATTCGCGACATTGCGGTCCAGCGGAACACAGCCAAGGAATTGACTAAGCCAGGATCACTACCCCTAAGACTAGCTAGGGTTGATCCAGAACTCTTAGCCAAGCACATTGACTGGATCATGGTCCATTGAATGAAGCTTGTCATTTTTGTTTGTGTGCCATAGACTAAACAGCTTTTATTAATAACTAATTAATCCTATCAACTAGTTGAATCCTTAAATTCAAAATTTTAGGATATGTTTAATAACTTTTATTAAGTCCTTATCAAATATAAGGTTCACATGCTATCCTAATCGTTATTAGGATTTTAATAAATTTTATTAACAACGATAAAAGCGAAGTCCTTTAATGAAAATTAATAATAACAATTAGAATTAAGAAACATTAAAGGGACTACCCTAATCAGGAATTAGGTCTTGAAGTGTTGTTAATATTTTATTAAAACATAGCATGTCATTAAAATTTAAGTAATAAAATTTAATCATTTTTTAATGGCTAACCTAAAAGGTTGTTTTGTGTTATCAAATAAGGGACAAGATGAACTAGCCATTAAAATAAAGCTACACTAATTTATCGCATAAAAGGTGTACAACTATTTAACAATTTAAATAGAACAATGTCTATCACATAAACAATTTTAGCATGCAAACATAAATTTAACATTTAAATTTAAAATATGATTTTAAAAATATTTTATTTTTATCTCATAAAAATTTGTTTTTAAAATCACAAATTTGCATGCTAATTTTAAAAAATTTATCGCATAAAAATTTTAACCTTTAAAATCATTTTTAAAATATCTCATAAAATTAAAATATCATTTTAAAAAACTTTCATGCTTAAAAATTTATCATATAAAAATTTTTAGGCACTTTAAACTTATCGCATAAATTTTAAAAGATTTAAAATTAGTTTTTAAAATTATCACATAAATTTTAAAACGTCATTTAAAAAATTTCCATGGTCAAAATTTACCAAATAGAATTTTTGAACATCTAAAACATTTTTGAAAATTATCTCATAACTTTAAAAACATTTTTTTAAAAGTATTTAAAAGCATTTTTAAGTTTAAAAATAATCGCAGGCTAGATCGTTACACAGACCGAGCTCTGATACCACTGTAGGGTTTTTAAGGACCCTTAGGGCACAAAAACTCTAGTCCCGTCCTAAGTCGGACGGAACATAGACAGAAAAGCAATTGCAGCGGAAGAAAAACTTGTTAATCTAATTAACATGCAGTTAAAACAATTTTAACTTAGCCCTAAGGTCCAAGACCCTTAGCCAAGATCTATGCCAACTTGGGATGGGTCGGACCATCCCAAGAAGGATCTAGCCTACTGCGATTAAATTAAACTAATGCTTAATTAAACACATACCCGGAATCTCAGCCCTGGAGCAGGCGAGATGTTCCGCACCGTCTTCCGAGCTGCTCCCGTCCCACGCCGAGCCGCTCCTCGAACCGCTCCTCGAACCGCTCCGCATCCCGGGGCGATCAATCCCGTGTCGCCGATCCAACCACGCGCCGAAGAAAGTTTCACGCGAGTGAAACCTCCGCCTAGATTTCAGATCTGAATCCGAACTCCTTTGTGGCTTTGCTAGAGCCCTCAGGAGCAAGGCAGAAATTTGTAAGGAGAGGAGAAATATTAATTTAAGCTTAGATCCGAGCGTGCTCCAACATTTACGAGAGCCGCTCAGATCTAGAGCTTGGGACGAGTTTTGAGGAGGAAAGCAGACCCCTATTTATATAGGCGGCGGACTCTCCCCTTTTCTCAAAATCCGATGTGGGACTATTAATTTGAGTTAATTAAAATCAAGTTAGTTTGCACTTCACAAAGTGCAAACTTCCGTGAATTTTAACTCACTCACCGTTGAACTTCATGATTGATACAACCTATCAATTCAAAGGGTGTTCAACGGTGAACGCATAGGAAAAAACCGTTCGTCAATCGGAGTTCGTTTGACCCTCCAATTAAGTGTCCAAAGATCAGCCTACGGCTTGTTTTTCGCAAAAACAACCGTCAAATCTGCTCAATAGATCTAGGGTTTTGCACCCATTAGTGGGGCCCAGCAAGTGGGCCCCACAGCCGCCAAACAGGCTGACTGGGCGCCTGCCCGACCTGGGCACGGGCGCCCAGGTCTGGGCGCGGGCGCCCAGGCACCTGGGCACCTGGCGTCAGGCGCCCAGGCGGGCGCCTGGGCTGGGCCGGGCGCCCGGCCCAGAACGCCTGGGCGCCTAGCGCCCAGGCGCCCTGGGCCGCCTGGGTCCAGGCCCAGGCGCCCAGGCCTGGGTCTGGGCTTGGGCACCCAGGCCCGGGTCTGGGCGTGGGCACCCAGGCCCAGGCGGGCCTTGGCTATGCCTGGGTCTGGCCAGGCGCCCAGGTCAGACCCAGTCTGGCCTGGGTCAGCCTGGTCTGACCCGTTGAACTCTTTTGGGCATATCTTGAGCATTTGGTGTCCGATTTGGACGTCGTTCGAACCTGGGTCTAGACCGGGATATTCCCGTCTTACCCGTGAATTTTTCCTTGTGTTTATATTATTAAATATTGTTTTAAACAATTTAAAACACATTTATCTCTTTTGCATCAAATGCAAAATAGTCCCAATCTAAGCTTAAATTATTATTTGCATCAAATACAAATGATCTGAGGGCATATTTCCCTACAATATGGGCAATCGATATGACATGAAAATATGCAAAACTAAAGTGTAAAATATGAGCATATCACTAATTGAACATGAAAATTAGCACGGTCGTGCCACTGGCCCAGAGTGCTCTACCATGCCTACACAACCATGCTCCTCATTGGTGCTACATGACACGACCGTGTCATGCCCAAATTGAGGGATTTTGAAGCATAATTTTCAATACTCTACCCTGCTTCAAAATTTCTCCATCACACAAGCACAACTCAATCTATCACCATGGCATTTACAGACTCTCCACAACGGCTCTAGCAAAATTTCAAATATCTCTATCTAGATCTAGAATTTATGAAATAAAAATGACAATAGGAATCAGTCAACCAATCACCAAGTATATATCAAGCTCAAGCAATGCCTAAGCTTGACTACAACAACTGTCTTCGTAAGCATGTCAACAAGATTGTGATCTGTCGAGACCTTCTCCGAAGCTATGATCTTCTTACTTTCCTATAGAAAGAAGTATCTCACCTCAATGTGCTTGGTCCTTAAACCATAAGCCTGATGCCGCCAAGTGGATGGCGATCTAACTATCACAGTAAACCTTCATCACCTTTTAAGTAATACACAAGTCTCTCAGTAGACTTCGCAGGTATTTGCATTCTTTCACTGTCTCAACTGTAGCTACTAGTTATGCCTCCATGGTTGAAAATGATATAACAGACTAAAAGACTGATTTCCAGGATATTGCATCAGTACCCAACGTAAACACGTATCCAGTCGTTGATCTCCTCCTTTCTTTGTCACCCGCATAATCCGAATCACAATCCAGATATCACCAACTTGCCACCCTTGTCATAACACAATCCAATGCTAGATGTTCCTTTCAGGTACCGCAGTATCCACTTCACAGCTTGTCGGTGTTCTTTACCTGGATTCGCCATATACATACTGATGACTCCAACTACATGGGATGACGTGCGCAAACTATCACGTACATTAGACTTCCCACGGTACTCACATAGTGGACTTTAGACATGTAGCTTATCTCCTCGTTGGAGCTTGGTAACTGTTTCGTAAAAAGTTGGAAGTGGGCCCCTGGTGATGTGATGACAGGCTTTGCTTTCTCCATTTCATATTGTACTAGGAACTTCTTGTGTAGGCCTCCTGACTTAATTTCAACTCTCCATGCTTTTTTTCTCCACTTGTCTCCATTCCAAGGATCTTCTACGCAGGTCCCACATCCTTCATATCAAACTCCTCTGCAGATCTCCTCTTCAGACTATTGATTTTCACCAAATTATGTGACACAATCAGCATATCGTCCACGTGCAAGAGCAAGTAGATCCTTGATCCATCATCAAGTGTGCAAACATAAACACAATGATCCTTAACACTTATCTTGAAACCAATACTCAGCATGAAGGAATCAACCCGCTTATACCATTGCCTTGGACTCTGTTTCAATTCGTATAAATATTTCTTTAGCTTGCATACCATCTGCTCGTTGCCCTCCATCACGAATCCTTCGAGCTGGTACATGTCGATCTACTTCTCAAGATCTCCGTGTAGAAAAGCTATTTTCACGTCCAGCTGATCCAGCTCTAAGTTCTGAGATGCCACCAAAGCCAACAACACACGTATCATCCAATGGCGGAGCCAGAAAACTTTCGTAGTGGGGGCAAAAACTTAACGAAAAAACCTTTTTTGAAAAAAGAAGGGTACATGTAAAAGTCATAGTTTCATAACAGCATGATAGCATTTGTTATTTGCATACAAAATGAATTTTAGCTATCTAATACTTTGTAATGCGAGACGAAGGATGTGTGCAAGAAGAAAAAAATGGAAACTTATGCAACAAAATTCTAGAAAGATTGAATTAAAATGTTGAAACATATACACAAGATTGTAGTAAGAAATGGATGAGGTGATATGTATTTATTTAATTCAAAAATAGAACCAAACATATAATTTATAGCATCATTTTCAAAGAAGTTGCAAAGAAATGTAAAAAAGATTAATCTATTCAAATGTTAACATTTGTAGAATCCAATTATAAGTTTAGCAAATGAATATTTTGAAAGATTCAATGTGTTGAAGAATAATCATTAGGGGTAAGGAGGACATAGAAATAAAAAGTTTTAAATAAATTAACAAGAAAATAGAGAAATAAGTTTATAATTAAAAATAACTTGGCGATAATATGAGTAAAAAGTTCTCTGTGTTGTGAAGGGAAAAGTAGAGTAATAGGTGTAGAGGGTTAAGAGCCCCCTACCCTCATATTTATAGCTTTCAATGATGGGCCGGATACCCAATGGGCCTCATGGGCCTGTTCATAACACTTCCCCTTATCCAACCAACATTGAATAAGAGGTGGATTCTTCATGATCCTAGTTAGGATAACCGCGTTGTTAAATATAGAACAGTTTATCCATAACTTCTCCTGTTTTAGGGATGTGTCTAGGGGTGGATACTTCAGGATCCAGAGTCAACGAGGTTGCCTCGTCAAAACCTTGACTACGGAAAACCCTGTGGAAAAAAAACAATAGCCAAGGGAAAAGAGTACAACTCTGCAGTTGACTCCCCCTCATCTGACCAAGCTTCAGGCTTGCAGATTTCCTATGAATCTATACATCAGTCTCCTATGTATCTATATGTTCATAGTCCTCTCATCTTGACCCAGTTTACATTTTCTCACTCTCCTCATCCCAATCCCATATACAAGTTTCTCAAATATACTAGTAGGCAGGGATTTGGTTAGCAAATCCGCCAAGTTATTACATGATTGGATCTTCTGTACCTCAATCTGCTTTTTCTTCTGAAGGTCGTGCGTCCAGAAGAACTTGGGGGAGATATGCTTCGTCTTGTCGCCTTTGATGTAACCGTCCTGTAGTTGGGCTATACTTGCTGCATTGTCTTCATGGAGTGGAGTAGGCGCAAGGACGCCGGTCATCAGGCTGGTGGAGGTGAGAATGTGCTGGATCACAGAGCGTAGCCAGAAACTCTCTTTGCTTGCTTCATGGATCGCTAGAAGTTCTGAGTGAGTGGATGAGACGATTGTCATGGTCTGCTTTACAGATCTCCAGGATATGGCAGTGCCGCCATAGGTAAACATGTATCCGGTCTGAGACTTCTCTGTATGAGTATCGTACCTGCAACCTGCATCAGCATAACCAACTAAACTAGTTGTTGCCCCTTTCTTGTAGAATAGACATAAGTCTATGGACCCTTGGAGATAGCGCAGAAGATGCTTTACTTTGGCCCAGTGCCACTGTGTAGGTGCAGCACTATATCTGGCTAGTAAGTTTACTGCAAATGCTATGTCAGGGCGAGCGCAGTTAGCCAGGTAAAGGAGTGCATAGATAGCACTCAGATAAGGCACTTCAGGGCCTAGTACTTCCTCCCCCTCTTCCAGCGGTCGGAAGGGGTCTTTATGCACATCCAATGATCTGACGACCATTGGGGTGCTGAGGGGGTGGCACTTGTCCATTTGGAACTTTTTCAGCAAGTTCGATGTGTAAGTTGACTGATGTAACAGGATCACATCGTTAAGATGCTCTATTTGAAGACCTAAACAGAATTTTGACTTTCCGAGGTCTTTCATCTCGAAGGTTTCTGTCAAGCTTCTAGAAATCTCGGTGATCTCTTCAGGAGATCCGATGAGGTTCAAGTCATCCACATAGATGGCTATAATGACAAATCATGTTGCCTTTGCTCTTATAAAGATGCAAGGACAGACTGGGTCATTCGTAAATCCTTGTTTTGCAAGGAAGTCGCTCAGTCTGTTATTCCACATCCTTCTAGATTGTTTTAGACCATACAATGATCTTTGCAGTTTCACTGAGTAGATGTCACGTTTTCTCTCTTTTAGTGCTGCAGGCAAAGAATAACCTTCAGGAAATCTCATATAGATGTCTCGGTCTAGGTTGCCATATAGGTATGCAGTCACGATGTACATAAGCTGCATATCTAAACCCTCTTGAGCTGTTAAGCCAATGAGGAATCGGAAGGTGATCGTGTCCATGACTGGGGAGTATGTGGCTTCAAAATCCACCCCTGGACGTTGGGTAAAACCCTGCGCTACAAGCCTTGCTTTGTAGCGAACGATCTCATTTTGTTCATTTCGTTTTCTAACAAATACCCATTTATAACCCACATGTTTTACACCTTTTGGTGTCTGGACTATAGGTCCGAAGACCTTGCGTTTTGTGAGTGAATTCAACTCCACTCCTATTGCCGCTTTCCACTTTGGCCAATCATGTCTACTTTGACATTCTGTCAGAGAGCGTGGTTCAATATCATCGTCGCAGTATGCGACGTTGATGGCAATATTACACGCAAATGTGTCATCTATGGTTATGCTCTTTCTGTCCCAATACTCCCCAGTTTGTACATAGTGTATCGAAACTTCGTTTTCTCCCGGTTTTTCCTCTGTTTGAGAGTTTGGGAGAGATGGGGTAGCAGGGCTTATAGTAGCATCATGTGGTAGCATCATGTGTGAATGGGGATACGTGAATGATACGAACAAGGAAAATACGTGAGAACAAATATCTATAAAAAGTATGCACATGGTATGGGTTCGTTAGGATCGATGATTCGTATTAATTTGGTTGATAGGTATAACTCAATGAATTCTCCTTTTGGGAGCAACTCATCGGAAGATGCCCTTTTGGGGGTTCAAACACAAAATTCAATGAGATCGTCGCTAAAGCTATAATACGATATGAAACTCTCTTTTGGAGAGATCAAGATTACGGTATGAAACTCCCTTTTGGGGAGATCAAAACTCACCCTTTTGGGGCGATCATCAACTAAATCAATTCTTTTGGAATATGAAAAAGTCGATTTACGAACAAAGATTACAATTTTAACGACGTTTTAACGATTTAGCACGAGGAATACAACCAAATAAACACAAATTATATCCCCTAACTACTCCATACCATGCACAACAGAGATTTAGCTACACATCATGCAAAAATAAACAAGTTTCATAGCCAAATACTTCAAGTTCATAGCAAAATACAATAGAAAACACCAAAATACGGGATAGAAGTTGAAGAAAATATCACCAATTCTCCTTGAAAAGACTTCAAACTCTCTGGAAATAATAAAACAAGCCTCTGCAATTTTACAGAATTTTTCAGGGGGAAAATACGGCTCCTAGAGCCTCCAATACGCCCAAAATACGCCCCAATCTGGAAGAATACGCTCAAAAACCCTAGTAATACCTTTTATAAAGAGATTGCGGGTTTAAAAACATTAACGGGTCGAAACCCGTATCGAAATCGCGCTTAAAACCCGATCCGCAACCGCTCGAAATCTCGTCCGTAGGATGCGTGCGGGATTTGATGAGGAGCTGCCACCTGTGCTTTGAACTTCGTGCGCCCGCATCCGCTGCTGAATCCTATTTCGAATCGGAGTCGCTTCACCGTCGTTGGATCCAACGGCTTCGAGTGCCCAGCGCTTCTCAATTTCTACTTCGATTACCAGCGTTGGATGATGATCCGACGCCCCGCAAAAGGCCACGTCGCACTATAATTTCGCCCGCTTCGAGTTCAAATTGCGGGGCTGTTGTCCGCCGTTAGATGGTGATCTCACGGTCGAGAATCAACCGCCCGCGCATCCGCTGTGGTCCGTTCGATTTGGCGGGGGACGATGGGATGAAGCCACGTGTCCTCGGGATAGCGCGATCCGCGTCGCTGATGCGGGCCGACGTCGACCGTTCGATCGCGGCAGGGATACGTCCGATGATCGCCGCGTGTCCCCGCTTCGTTCGCCGCTTCGCGCCGATCGCGGCCGTTCGATCGAAATCGAACGGTCGAGATTTGATCCCGCTTTCGTTCGATGCTGCTGGGATCCGATGCGTTGTAGGCCGTAGGATGAAGATCGTGCGGCTGAAAGTAAGCCGCGTCGCCCAAGCACTGAGCGCCGTCCGATGGAGAGGGAAACGTCGGGATGCAGCCACGTGTACGCCAAGATTCGTGCCAACTTTATTTTATTTCCAATAAATGGTATTCTGCGTTCAAAAAATTCATAGTAATTAGGATAGATCTCGGAAAAATACAAATAAATAGTCGTTGGAATCGTGAGATCGAGACGGTAGTAGGAAAAATATAAAATGTGTAGAAATACTCCGTTAATTGCTGTTTTGTGCTCAAATTAAGTGTTTTCTCTAATAAATAATTGTGTACAAAATACGTATGAATTAGAGAACAATGTAGCATCTCATGAGCACAAAATAGGGCTAAATGGGGGGTTAAATGTGTAATATTGAACCCGAATCACACCCCCCAACTAGCGATTTGCTAGTCTCTAGCAAAAAGAGCGATAAATACGGATGGTTAATAAAACAATAAGTTCTTTCAAATCGCTCATGGCATGGCTCAATAATACGCATTCCAACAGTATCTTGACCATCAATATACACATCCATGAACAAAATCAATCACATGATATTTTCTCTAATTTGGTATGAATAAATAACATGCAAGCATCGTTTTGCGCAAGCGAAAGTATAACACGTCGTTTTGTTCTAGTTTTCTTGTTTTCAAGGAATTGGCCTATCAAAATAATCATTCAAGACATGGGTATTGAAGTTGCTTAGTATATTCACCATTTCTTTTCTTTTATTCGTTCCGCGTAACGCGCATCAAGCAACATTCGCAGAAAAAAGTATAACTTGGATCGCTCCATCAAATGAGTGAGTTTCCTGTCAATGGCTCCCAAATCAGACGATAATAGGGCATTAGGCCAAAAAGGACCCCTCGGACTGTACTACTCGAGCCAACCAAGTTATTTATTAGTGACATACTCATTCATTCATTTTTCATCATTTATTTTTTTCATTCGTTTTCTTCATTCATCATTTTTCATTCTTTTCCTTCTTTCTTTCTTTTTTTTCTTTTGTAAGCAACTCAACACCCATTCTTTGAATATAAACATTAATAACCATGGCTACATTCCTCTTCAACTTGAAGACTATTCTTAAAAATCGTGTATACTTAAGCTTTTTCATCACATTAGCATGCATGAAATATATTCAAACTATTTCGAGATATTAATCATGGAAATTGAAAATTTTCATGAATAGTATATTAAAAGTAATTCCATGAAGAGGAAAATAATTAACTCAAGCCATAAAAAATTTTCAGAACTCAATTAATGTGTAATCATCTGTATTTGAGGCATATGAAGAGTTTTAAAATGATGAGATTTGGCGATTTATTCTTCTCAAAAAAAATAAATTCCTAAGGTCTCATACACACCCCCCAACTAAAGATGGACATTGTCCTCAATGTCGAAAGGGGTATGAGTTTATTCAAGCAAGCAACCTAGAAAGCATATAAAAACTACACTACTGGAAAGAACACACCGTGATCAAATGGCGGATCCCGAATCTTTAATTGTGGAGGAAGTTGTTCAATTTGCTCCTTGCGCTCCTCAGCGATTATTCTTCCTCCAAAAACTAATTTGGACCCCAGCAACACAACTCCAAGCATCTCTATAAGTTGTTTGCCAATGTCCTGCGAGAGATGAGTTATGTCAGTCCAAATTATTTTAAAATTATTCTCAATGAAAGTATTCCAAATGTAGTCATCAAAATAAGTGAAAGAAATTAAAGCAAGTTGACGACTACTCCCTGAAAGATATGCACTACTCTCTGTACGATGCTCGTTCAATGGGGAGAGGGATAAATGATTTTGGGACAAAACTGGAGGAGGGCATGGTTCTAACTCCATGGCGATAATATCAAAACCCTTGTCCCTAGCTGTCTCCTCCTCTCGTTCATCCAAAATTGCTAGCTCGTCCTCTCTTTTGCACACACTTCCTACCATGTGGATATTTATATTCGTGTCCTCGCTCGGTATTCCTGCAATAGAAGATGAACTCGTATTAGATTCTTGAAATCGAGTTTCAAAAGCATTACCTTCTTCTAAGAAAGCGGCAATCAAATTAAGATTTTCAATGGAATTTTGAATCTGCCGACTCCGAGCAAGGAAATTCTCCTGGAATTGATGGGATGTGGCCTCCTGTGTCTGAATAGTCTGGTAAGCTTCCTCTTTCAAGGATTGCAAAGGTACGTCTACGCTTTGCTCTTCTTGATCGAGGCACGAAGGCTCCGTTAAATCGCTCTCTGAAGTCTCTTCCATGGTTTCCTCGTTTTCTTGCAGAGACTCCATGTATTCCCACGCCTTTATCGGCGTCATGTCTCCCAATAATTCCTGCAGCTGTGGTTGTAGTCCATCTAGGAAGGACGCCATAAGCTCTTCATTTGTGTACCCATGCTACGGATAACTCGATATAATGTCTGTGAACCTCCTCCAGGCCTGAAAGAAAGTTTCACAGTCAGTTTGATTAAAATTAACAATTTTGAGCTTTTCCATCCTATGTTTGTGTGCATTAGCGTACCTTGCATCATACAGATTGTTCGTGCAATAAAAATTCATATACTCCATTTTTAAAAATTAAAATAAAATAATAAAAAAAAGTTTATGTACAGTAAAGTGGAAAGATCTCACCGAAGGTCCTCTAAATGAAATAAACCGTAGTCACAAACCATTCTTCCCCGGCAACGACGCCAAAAACTTGGTGGGCTCCGAAAGGTGCTCTCTCTCAAGCGCAAGAGTCCGTACAAGTAGTAAAATCTGGGAGTCCAGATGTCGAATCCACAGGAAGAAATCTGTTGCAACCGCAATTCAAATCAAAGAGAAAGCCAACGAAGAGAAACTAAACACTTTTAATGGTGGTGATGGTGGTGTGAATGGGGATACGTGAATGATACGAATAAGGAAAATACGTGAGAACAAATATCTATAAAAAGTATGCACATGGTATGGGTTCGTTAGGATCGATGATTCGTATTAATTTGGTTGATAGGTATAACTCAATGAATTCTCCTTTTGGGAGCAACTCATCGGAAGATGCCCTTTTGGGGGTTCAAACACAAAATTCAATGAGATCGTCGCTAAAGCTATAATACGATATGAAACTCTCTTTTGGAGAGATCAAGACTACGGTATGAAACTCCCTTTTGGGGAGATCAAAACTCACCCTTTTGGGGCGATCATCAACTAAATCAATTCTTTTGGAATATGAAAAAGTCGATTAACGAACAAAGATTACAATTTTAATGACGTTTTAACGATTTAGCACGAGGAATACAACCAAATAAACACAAATTATATCCCCTAACTACTCCATACCATGCATAACAGAGATTTAGCTACACATCATGCAAAAATAAACAAGTTTCATAGCCAAATACTTCAAGTTCATAGCAAAATACAATAGAAAACACCAAAATACGGGATAGAAGTTGAAGAAAATATCACCAATTCTCCTTGAAAAGACTTCAAACTCTCTGGAAATAATAAAACAAGCCTCTGGAATTTTACAGAATTTTTCAGGGGGAAAATACGGCTCCTAGAGCCTCCAATACGCCCAAAATACGCCCCAATCTGGAAGAATACGCTCAAAAACCCTAGGAATACCTTTGATAAAGAGATTGCGGGTTTAAAAACGTTAACGGGTCGAAACCCGTATCGAAATCGCGCTTAAACCCCGATCCGCAACCGCTCGAAATCTCGTCCGTAGGATGCGTGCGGGATTTGATGAGGAGCTGCCACCTGTGCTTTGAACTTCGTGCGCCCACATCCGCTGCTGAATCCTATTTCGAATCGGAGTCGCTTCACCGCCGTTGGATCCAACGGCTTCGAGCGCCCAGCGCTTCTCAATTTCTACTTCGATTACCAGCGTTGGATGATGATCCGACGCCCCGCAAAAGGCCACGTCGCACTATAATTTCGCCCGCTTCGAGTTCAAATTGCGGGGCTGTTGTCCGCCGTTAGATGGTGATCTCACGGTCGAGAATCAACCGCCCGCGCATCCGCTGTGGTCCGTTCGATTTGGCGGGGGACGATGGGATGAAGCCACGTGTCCTCGGGATAGCGCGATCCGCGTCGCTGATGCGGGCCGACGTCGACCGTTCGATCGCGGCAGGGATACGTCCGATGATCGCCGCGTGTCCCCGCTTCGTTCGCCGCTTCGCGCCGATCGCGGCCGTTCGATCGAAATCGAACGGTCGAGATTTGATCCCGCTTTCGTTCGATGCTGCTGGGATCCGATGCGTTGTAGGCCGTAGGATGAAGATCGTGCGGCTAAAAGTAAGCCGCGTCGCCCAAGCACTGAGCGCCGTCCGATGGAGAGGGAAACATCGGGATGCGGCCACGTGTACGCCAAGATTCGTGCCAAATTTATTTTATTTCCAATAAATGGTATTCTGCATTCAAAAATTCATAGTAATTAGCATAGATCTCGGAAAAATACAAATAAATAGTCGTTGGAATCGTGAGATCGAGACGGTGCTAGGAAAAATATAAAATGTGCAAAAATACTCCGTTAATTGCTGTTTTGTGCTCAAATTAAGTGTTTTCTCTAATAAATAATTGTGTACAAAATACGTATGAATTAGAGAACAATGTAGCATCTCATGAGCACAAAATAGGGCTAAATGGAGGGGTTAAATGTGTAATATTGAAGCCGAATCAGGGACGTATACTGCACAACCAAATATTCTCAAGTATGAGACAATTGGTGGGGCTCCAAGTGCTAGTTGCATTGGAGAAGATGACTAACCTCCAGAAGGTCTTAATTTTATTAAAGATGCAGCATGCAAAATTGCATGACCCCATGCATTCACTGGCAGCTGGGATTGAAGTAATAATGGACGAGCAATCCATTGCAGTCTCTTAATTAGAGAATCTGCTAACCCGTTTTGGGTGTGAACATGCGCTACAGGATGTTCGACTTCAATGCCTTGTGCTTGGCAGTAGTCTAGAAAAACTTGTGATGTAAACTCCCCCGCATTGTCCAGACGAAGTTTCTTTATCTGGTAGTCGGGGAAGTGGGCCCGCAACCTGATTATCTGAGCTAAAAGCTTAGACCGTGCTAGGTTACGGGTAGACAGTAGACACACATGTGACCACTGTTGGATATTGGACTCCCCGGATTTGGTTTTGGATGATGAACAAACATAAATATATTGTGAACTAACAATTTGTGAGCGCAGTTATGGAGATCGTTACCAAATTCATATGAACATCTAAAGCGACGTCTCAAGACTTCTCAAAGTGTGTGATCGCATGCCTAAAGCTTCGTTGAAGCTTTTGGACCATTTTAGAAGTCATGAAGATTCGGATCGAAGCTTTCGAAGACGGTTCGTCAAGTTTTATTTATAGTCTTTTAGCTTCGTTCCGTAGAATGTTAAGCCTTGAGTAGGTCTTACGTTTTAATCTTCATAACGCTCCTATCTTAGACATAGGAACTAGTAAGAAGTCCATACGAACTTTCCCGAAGCATCGCGCTTCGATTCGCGACTTCTTGTGCATGTTAGTTGGTTCAAGAAGAAGAACCAACCGACTAGATGGTGATCTAGTCGGTCGGCAATGCTTCTTGGACCGACTAGTTTGCCTTCTCAAATCATAGCTCTTTAGTGTTTACAGTTAGTCGGTCTACGTTGAATCACCGACCAACTAGTTTGTGAACTAGTCGGTCAGTGATCCTTCTTAGACCGACTAGTTGAGCTTCTACTGTACATGCCTAGTTACTGTTTGTCGTTAGTCGGTCCATGTACATTTGGCGACCGACTAGTTGATGAACTAGTCGGTCAACTTTTGTTCTTGGACCGACTAATTCTATTTGTACTCAGACTTTATGTTTTATCTCTTAGTCGGTCTGAGTTGAGTCACCGACCGACTAGTTGTGAAACTAGTCGGTCAGCAACTCTTCTTTGACCGACTAGTTCCCTTAAGTCTGAACTTTGTCTTTTGGTTGTTCTACCATTAGTCAGTTCATGCTGTTTGACCGACCGACTAGTTGGTGAACTAGTCGGTCAGTCAACCTTCTTTGACCGACTAGTTTGGTTCAGAATAGAGCCGTTGGAGCTTTAATTGAAACGTTTTTCTCTCTCTCTTTCCTCTAACCTATAAATACTTGGTGAGCTGCATTCATTGAATCCAAGGCTGATATTAAGACAAGTTTAGAGATCAAAGAGAAATCATTCCCTCTCATTTAAAGCTCTTTCTTTCCAATCTTGAATCTCTTCTCACTCTTATTTCAAAAGAGAGATTCATTGATTGTGAGCCTTCCAAGCCAAGTGCTTGATCATAGGTCACCATCAACCTTATAGCTCTCCATCGCTGATCTTCATCTTGGAGCTAAGGTTTGGTGCCTCTTCATCTTCCCCAAAATCCGTTTTGCTCTAAATCGTAAGTTTACTCAAGGCATAGGTATTTTGTGGTAAGAACTTTCATTTCAATTTACTTTGTTATTGTAAGTGATTCACTCTCGGTTGTGAGAGTATATTTGTGATCCTGGGTTGTGGGAGTCACAATTTCATTTGTGTATGATTTGACTTGTGAAGGTTTTTCACAAGTATTTCATAGTGGAAATCTTGAGTTAGGGTTTCTAACTCAAGTATCCGGAAGTGATCCGGGTGGTTGGGACGTAGGATCACCCGGAACAAGTCGGGGAGACTTGGGTGGATCCGAACCCAGTAATATTGCTTGTTTGCGATTGTCTTATTTGTTGTCGATTATTTACTATTCCGCATTTCCGCATTAATTGGTAGAGTTTGCAAGGTAATTAGGAATTAGCCTCTTAATTATTTTAAAGTACTATTCACCCCCCTCTAGTACTTGTGCAGTAGCTTAGCAGGGCATTACATTTGGTATTAGAGCCAAGTCTATAGCTATGTCTGCCAACGACAACAAGTCCGTTCGTCCACCTTCCGACTATAGCACTTTCATGAATCGTGAAGGAGCGTCTTCGGTGATGGAAGGACACTCCTCAACGAGGCCTCCATTCTTCAACGGTACCAACTACGGGTACTGGAAATGCCGGATGGAAACATTCCTCCGGAGTGCTTCATTATGGAGGGCCACGATGAAGGAGTATGTCGAGCCCGCCGAAGAAGATTTCGAGAAATGGACTCCCGCGGAGATCGCCGCGGAGGTAAGCAATGCCAAGGCAATGAACGCCTTGTAATGCGCTTTGGAGCCTGAGGACTTCAACAAGATATGCACATGTAAGAGTGCATATCAAATATGGAACTCCCTCCTCATCTTGCATGAAAGAACAAGTAGGGTAAGAGACTCTAAACTCGTTGTAGTTAATAAAGATTTCGAGTTGTTTCATATGCTATAGGGTGAGAAGATGAAGGAGTACTATGCTCGCTTCGTCGACATCACAAACGAGTTGGAAGCTCTCGGTAAGACCTACACCCAAAAGGAGAAAGTCTCGAAGATTATTGATGGACTTCCTTCTAGTTGGGAGAAACGTACCTTCGCCATCGAGAAAGGTAATGACATGAAAACTTATACCGGTGTTCAACTAATGGGTACCTTGATGTCTTATGAGGTACGCAAGGATAGCAAGTTGAAGTTGCAGGAAAAGATGAAGTCCTACCTACAGCAAGACGAGCGAAAGAAGAAGGCTATTGATTTCAAGGCCGCTCCATCTACTTCCACATCAACCGATGATGAAAACTCGGAAGACGAGTTGGACTTGGAGTCCATGGTACTCATGGCCAAGAAGTTCAACCGGTTCTTCCGGAAAGGTAACGTCAAAAACAAATTGAAGTTTAATTCTTCTAACGCCTCCTCTTCTTTGTGCTTTAAATGCAACAAGCCAGGACACATGAACGCGGAGTGTCCTCTAAACAAGCAAAAGGAAAAGTGGAAGGCGCCGAAGTACGACAAGTCCAAGAAGTACAAGAAAGGGAACAAAAAGGGGCTTGTCGGAACATTCACCGACTCCGATGATTCCTCTAGCGGAGAGTCGGATGATGAGCAAGTGGAGCAAGCACACATGTGCTTCATGGCTAGAGAGGAGCAAGATAAAGATGCCTCCTCCGATGATAGCGACAACGAAGGCGATGAGGTAACAATGGATGACCTTAGGAATGCTAATTCTCAATTGTGGTCTAAGTACACTAAATTAGTAAATATGTATACTAAAGTAAAAGATGACTTAGCTAGCATCCAAACCTCGCCTAAAACTATCATCACCAACAATGACACCGTTGTTGAAGGGTTGAAGAATGAGATTGTTAATCTCAAGACTCAACTTGAACATGTTAGCATTGAGGATCCGGAGGAACACAAGATAGCGGATTTGACCTCTCAAAACTCGACTTTGAGTATTGAGAATGAAAATCTCAAATCTCGTGTTTATGTGCTCACATCGCAAGTATCCACTTTGGATGCTTCTATGCGTTCTCTCATCGAGAAATATGAGAGCACATTAGGCCGAATTAATAAATTCAATAAGGGTAAGGACCATTTGGATAAAATCCTAAGTGACTTACTTCCGGCCAATCACCACATTGGTTTGGGGTATACGATGGGAACTTCATCCAAAGCGGCCACTACTTTTGTTAGGCCAACTTCCGGTGACTCAACGAGTGGTAGCAAACACTCTATTGGTAGTTCATCTACCAATGGTGCTTCCACCTTGTACACATCTTCATTTGGAAAGAAACCCACTTTGGGTGGACCTCCAAAGAAGGGTCATGCCTACATGTATACCAATACCATGCCACGTAGGAACACACGTCCTACTCCACCGGATCACACATATGATGATTTCTATGCTACACGTTCACGGGCACGTGCACACCATGTGAGACACCCTCATGCACATGTTCCTCCACATGCATATGTTCACCCACATCATCGTATGAATAATTATCCACATGCACCATTTCATCATGTTCCTTATGCCTATCCACGACATGCATCACGTAGAAATCAAAAACCCATGCATGCACCCAATAGGATGAGGGCTCCCAAAATATTCACAATTTAGAGCCCAAAGGACACAAGCATGGATGAAAAACAAGTTTACATGAATGCTTATTTTTCGAATGTTGTGCATAGTAGTAATTATGTGGGGAAGTCTAAGTCCAATTGGACTTGGCTTCCAAAGGTCTAATCTTTTGGACCCAATGACCTTGGGTACCATGATACGATATTTTCTATCTTTAGGTACTCAAGGAAAAGAAAAAGAAACGGAGCAACAAATTTAAATTTAGCTCCAAAGGGAATTGGATACTCGATAGCGGGTGTTCAAAACACATGACGGGTGACGCTCAATTGCTCTCCGGAGTGGTGCCCATTGCAAATGGAAACCGCGTCGTCTTTGGAGGCAACGAGAGCGGAACCATCATAGGTGTTGGTAAAGTGGGTAATCCTTCTAAACCTCTTATAAATTATGTTTACCTTGTTAAAGGATTAAACCACAATCTCATTTCAATAAGCCAACTTTGTGACAAAGGTTACAAAGTTAGCTTTGCGAAAGGAATGTGCCATATTTTAAGAAAAGATAATAATGAATTATTGTTTTTCGGCACACGCCATAAGGATATATACATCCTAGATCTTTCGAGATCACATGAACAATGTCTCATTGCCAACACAAGTGAACAACACTTATGGCATCGACGTTTTGGCCATGTGAACTTTGGAACACTATTTAAGCTTTCCAAGTTAAACTCTATTAGAGGCTTCCCTAAGCTTGTCTTTCAAAAGAAAAGCTTTTGTGACTCGTGTCAACGAGGCAAGCTTCCAAAATCGTCTTTTAAATCTAAGAAAAGCATTTCTTCTAAGCGGCCACTAGTGCTATTACATCTAGATTTATTTGGGCCAACTAGAGTTACTTCATTAGGAAATGCACGATATGGACTTATCATCGTTGATGACTTCTCTAGGTTTACTTGGGTATTTTCATTGTGTAATAAAAATAATGCTGTTGAAAACTTCACAATTTTTGTTAAGAAAGTACAAAATCTCTTAGGAACCACCATTGTCACTATTCGTAGTGATCATGGAGGAGAATTTGAGAATGAGTCTTTTGAGACATTTTGTGATGAAGTTGGTATTACACACACCTTTTCATTCCCTCGCGTACCTCCTCAAAATGGTATTGTTGAGAGAAAGAATAGGACGCTAGTGGAGTGTGCTTGCACTATGATTGATGATAGCCAACTTGGTCATCAATTTTGGGCGGAAGCGGTACACACCGCTTGCTATGTGTTTAATAGAATACTTTTGAGGCCCGGCACTAAACAAACTTGTTATAAATTGTTGTTTGGTAGGTTGCCTCAAGTTAAACATTTTCGTGTTTTTGGTTCAAAATGTTTTATTAAGAACACGTATGGTAGTTTGGACAAATTCGATCCAAGATCCGATGAGGGGATTTTTGTTGGATATTCCTCACGTAGCAAAGCCTACCGGATATACAACAAACGAACCTCAACGATCGAGAAATCGCTTCATGTTTCATTTAATGAAGGATTTGTTCCAACTAGAATTACTAATGATGATGACTCTATGGATGTCTTATGTGATTCAATTGGTAATTCTAACTCTATTGATTCTATTGATTCTATTGATACTAACCCAACTAATGAATTTTTTGAGAATGTTCCTAGTGATCAAGGAATTCCCAAATGGCTTCATACCGTTCGTGACCATCCTCATGAGCAAGTCATTGGCAATATCCATGATAGTGTCAAGACGAGATCTCAAGTCAACCACTTCGCTCATTGTGCCTTTGCCTCCTCGATAGAGCCAAAGAATGTTAATGAAGCATGCGAAGATAGCGCTTGGATCCTTGCCATGGAAGAGGAACTCATTCAATTCGAGAGGAATGAGGTTTGGGAGCTTGTTCCTTTGCCATCGAAGAACCACACCGTCATAGGGACAAAGTGGATCTTCAAGAACAAGACCGACGAAAACCAAGTCCTCGTCCGGAACAAAGCTCGGTTAGTAGCTCAAGGCTATCGGCAAGAGGAAGCTATCGATTTCGAAGAATCCTTTGCTCCGGTAGCTAGATTAGAATCAATTAGATTATTTTTATCTATTGCATGCCATAAGGATTTTAAATTATTTCAAATGGATGTTAAAAGTGTGTTTTTAAACGGAGATGTTGTTGAGGAATTTTATGTTTCTCAACCTCCGGGTTTTATAAATGAAAAATTTCCAAATCATGTTTTTAAACTTAAGAAAGCACTTTACGGTTTGAGACAAGCTCCTCGAGCTTGGTATGACCGTTTAAAGAATTTTCTTTTGGATTTAGGTTTTTAAATGGGAGAAGTTGATTCCACATTATTTGTTAAGTATTCGAATAATGATATAATTTTAGTTCAAATTTATGTTGATGATATCATTTTCGGTGCTACTAACTTTGCTCTTTGCGAAGAGTTTTCTAATGTGATGAAGGATCAATTTGAGATGAGCCACATGGGTGAGCTCAAATATTTCTTAGGTCTCCAAATTCGTCAAATGAACGATGCAATATTCATCCACCAAACGAAGTACACGGTGGAGTTGCTAAAGCGATTTGGAATGGAGAATGCCTCCGGGAAAAAGACTCCAATGAGCACTACTACACATCTTGATAAAGATGCGGGCGAAAAAGATGTAGACATTCGTCTATATCGAGGTATGATAGGTAGTTTACTTTATCTTACCGCAAGTAGGCCCGATATTATGTTTGTCGTATGTGTATGTGCTCGTTATCAGTCTCAACCTAAGGAGTCTCACTTAGTAGCGGTAAAGTGTATTTTCTGTTATTTAAGTTACACACTTGATTTTGGATTACTTTATCCAAAATCTAGCACGTATGAGTTAATCTCATATAGTGACGCAGATTATGCAGGATGCAAATCCGACAGGAAAAGTACTAGTGGCACTTGCCATTTTATAGGAAATTCCCTTGTCTCTTGGTTTTCCAAGAAGCATAATTCCGTATCACTTTCAACCACCGAGGCGGAATACATTGCCGCCGGTGCCGCGTGTGCTCAAGTTCTTTGGATGAGACACACACTTAAAGACTTTGGTATAAACTGTGATACTTGCCCTATCATGGTGGACAACCAAAGTGCAATTTGTCTCTCCAAGAAACCGGTACACCATTCCCGTTCGAAACACATAGATGTCCGTCACCATTTTTTAGATGATCATGTTGCTAAAAAGGACATCATATTAGTGTACGTTGAAACCCAGAAGCAAATCGCCGATATTTTCACGAAACCCCTAAAGGAAGACTCCTTTGTGCGGTTACGTCGAGAATTGGGGATTATGGGTGAATCCGAGATTTAGGATTCATTTTTATTCAATAATCTTGCATGCTATGAAATTTCATTATATTTGCACATGCTAGATTTCTTGGAATTTTCCTGGATTTTTGTTGAATTTTCGGAATTTTCGCTCGATTTGTGCGTAATCGTCAAATTTCAGATTTTCGATGTTTAATGGGGTAGTATAATGAATAATGAGAGTATTTCGATGTTTCGTCCAAGTGTGATTAGGAGAGAAATCAAAATTTCAAAATTTTCAATTTTTTGGACTCTCTTAGTCGGTCCAAGTTCATTGGCCGACCGACTAGATTCAGTTCTAGTCGGTCAGTGAATGAGCTTAGACCGACTAATTCTTGTCAGGAAATTTGGCTTCAGTTACTGTTTACAACTAGTCGGTTCAAGCTCATTGACCGACCGACTTGATCGTGATCTAGTCAGTCAGTGCTTGAACTGTGACCGACTAGTTGTGACGGGGACTGTCTTGTCTTTTCGCATTCCGATCGATTAAATGCTCATCTAATCGACTTGATCTCTTTCAAGTCGGTTTCTATTTCTCCTCCAGCTCAAAAAACCCCGACCTCTTGGACTTCCTCCCTCTCCGATCGTCGATTCCGACCAACTCCGACCATCTCTCCGGCCATCTTCACCTATTCCGGCCGTCGACCTCCTCCTAGGGTAAACCCCCCTCTCTCCCATCTCATGTCTAGGTTTTCCAATCTCTAGGGTTTACATTTCTGCTTCTAGGATTTCGGCTAGGGTTATATGTAATTCGGCTAGGGTTTTAGATCTCTAGTGTTCGTGCTTTGTCTCGTCGTGCTAATGGCGAAGACAAGGATTCCGATCCATCCCTCGAGCCCATCGCCAATGACCGTTGAACCTACGGATCCCGATCAACCTACGCGAACCCTTCCTAGATGCTGATCGAAAACAACCCTACCCTCGTCGTCGTCGCCTCCTCTCAAGCGGAAGAGGACGACGACAGCGAAGCCACGTGCCCAACCCAAGCCCAAACCCAAACATACGAAGAAAATTGCGTCTCCCTCCTCTTTCCATACTCCTTCGGATTCTGACACGGAGTATAGACCCGAGACCGAGACCCATAGGGAACCTTCACCTCCTCCTAGGCAACCTGAGTCTAGCTCCCGACCCCGTACTTCTACCCGTCAGCCTAAGGGAAAGGGTCGGATGCCTGTTGTTGGTGTTGATATCTCGTTGTGTCGCGATGACCCTATGTGTCTCGCGGCTTACAACCGTATCGAACACTGCTCGCTGCTTCTGGAGCATTTCGTTCAGTTTAGTGACTTCATAGGCCTAGCTAACCTTCTGTCGTCTTCGGGTCTTATCGATTACCTTCGATATGACCCTAAGGCGAATCCTCATCCCTACCCTCGCCTAGTGAAACTTTTCTATGCCAATAGGATCCGGGGTCAGTACGACGCGACCCACTCGATTGAGACTACTGTCTTGGGGACTCCGATAGTCCTCACGGCAGAAATCTTAGGCGAGTTGATAGGTTGCTTGTCGTCTGGCCTCCTCCCTTCTGATATTTCTGTCGATGACATATCTTCCCTCGATCAGGTCATCCTTTCTCAGATCTTCCATGAGATTCCTCCCGCCATGATTGGCGTCCCCTCCAAGTCATTCAAGCCCAATGGCTGGGTCCTGAACTTAATTCTGAAGTCGTGCTTACTTCCTAAGTACGGCTCCTCCTCTTTGCCTTCCCAGCCATTTCTGAAGTTGATCTATGCCATCTTCATGGGTAGCGCGATTAACTGGGCCAGGATCATACTCGATAAGATGGATTCTTTCGAGTGCATCCAGAAGTCCACGAAGTCTGCGCATATCCCATATCCTTGCTTGTTGACTCTAGTTTTTCGCCACTTCCGTGGCACACTTCCTCCTGATGATGAGCGTCCACTCGGTCCCCCTTTGAATGCGACGGCCGTCAAGAAATCTCTTGCGGCGCTCCATCACATTCAGAGGACGACCCCCTCTGCTTCAGCGTCTGCTTCTGCCTCAGCTACTCCCTCTACCACTCTTGACGAGCTCGCACGTTCAGTGAGACGTATGGAGTCTCGTTATGCTCGGACTGAGGAGATACTTGCTCGTATCGCGTCTCGTTTGGGTGTTGAGATCCCTCCGTCAGTCTCTGATGAGGAGGAGATGGATGAGGAGGAGATTGAGGAGCTCGTTCGTGTCTCTACTCGTGCCCCCGAGGGCACTTCTGGTGCTGCGGTTGCTTCTTCTGCTGGTGACCCCGAGAGCACACCTGTTGCCACCGTTCCTGCGGTGGATACTCCGACTGGTGCTCCCGAGGCCACTACTGTTGCTGCTCCAGAGATTGCCACTACCGTCACTCCCGTGGACACTTCAGCTGATCCAGTGACCACCTCCACTCCTGCAGAGCCTGTTGCTGCTGCAGATCCTTCCACTGCCTCTTGAGCGTCTTTGAGGCCTCTCCCAATGCACATTGGATGATTTATCTAGTTGTGAGAGAGCTTGGGTAGGATAGAGTGTGATTATGTTTTTGGGATCATTTTGATGTATCTCTGATGTAGTTTGATGATATTTTGGATTTTTTGATGTAGTGTGATACTCTGATGTCCGGTGTGACATATGTTATATGTTGTGATATGATGTTGTATTTTGTGCCCCGATCGTTGGATCACTCCTATGTATGTTGACAGATGTATCATTTTGTTGTACTCATGCTTCATTTATATATATACATCGATGTTGACTCTTACATTATGTTGTGAACATTTTATATTTTATATGTCTCTGATGTTTTGATTCCGTCGCTCGACGATAATACTTGGTTAAATAGAATTCAATTTATGAAAACATAGAATTGTTTTCCATGCACTAAATTAACCAAGAATGTTGATATTAGAGAGTATATTTCATAACTCAATTCATAAAATTAATTTGAGTTTTGATGATGTTATTTATCGATCTTCGACTTTGGTCTCATTGACACGCTTTGATTTAATTCGTGTTTTCCTTTCGTGTCATTTGGACCATGGTCATATTCTACGACTCCCGTGCTTACATTTGAAGCCATTGTTGTTGTCGTTGATCTCCTCCCGCTCTTTTTGCTAATGCCAAAGGGGGAGAGATATAATAATGACATGTGCTAAATGATAATTTAAGCATTTTTCCAAGAATCTAATTTGATATGTTAGATTCAGGGGGAGTTAAGATATATAAATGGAATTTCAATTCCTAAATTTCAATATTTGATTCTCATTTTATACTTTACCCGTCTACTTGATGCGTATTACTATTATTCATTTTGGAACTAACGTGTCATCAATGCAGGGGGAGTAAGTAAATTACATTTGAATCATTATTTTTGATTATTATTTATGTTGGTTTGTCATCACCAAAAAGGGGGAGAATGTTGGATATTGGACTCCCCGGATTTGGTTTTGGATGATGAACAAACATAAATATATTGTGAACTAACAATTTGTGAGTGCAGTTATGGAGATCGTCGCCAAATTCATATGAACATCTAAAGCGACGTCTCATGACTTCTCAACGCATGTGATCTCATGCCTAAAGCTTCGTTGAAGCTTTTGGACCATTTTAGAAGTCATGAAGATTCGGATCGAAGCTTTCGAAGACGGTTCGTCAAGTTTTATTTATAGTCTTTTAGCTTCGTTCCGTAGAATGTTAAGCCTTGAGTAGGTCTTACGTTTTAATCTTCATAACGCTCCTATCTTAGACATAGGAACTTGTAAGAAGTCCATACTAACTTTCCCGAAGCATCGCGCTTCGATTCACGACTTCTTGTGCATGTTAGTTGGTTCAAGAAGAAGAACCAACCGACTAGATGGTGATCTAGTCGGTCGGTAATACTTCTTGGACCGACTAGTTTGCCTTCTCAAATCATAGCTCTTTAGTGTTTACAGTTAGTCGGTCTACGTTGAATCACCGACCGACTAGTTTGTGAACTAGTCGGTCAGTGATCCTTCTTAGACCGACTAGTTGAGCTTCTACTGTACATGCCTAGTTACTGTTTGTCGTTAGTCGGTCCATGTACATTTGGCGACCGACTAGTTGATGAACTAGTCGGTCAACTTTTGTTCTTGGACCGACTAATTCTATTTGTACTCAGACTTTGTGTTTTATCTCTTAGTCTGTCTGAGTTGAGTCACCAACCGACTAGTTGTGAAACTAGTCGGTCAGCAACTCTTCTTTGACCGACTAGTTCCCTTAAGTCTAAACTTTGTCTTTTAGCTGTTCTACCATTAGTCGGTTCATGTTGTTTGACCGACCGACTAGTTGGTGAACTAGTCGATCAGTCAACCTTCTTTGACCGACTAGTTTGGTTCAGAATAGAGCCGTTGGAGCTTTAATTGAAACGTTTTTCTCTCTCTCTTTCCTCTAACCTATAAATTCTTGGTGAGCTGCATTCATTGCATCCAAGGCTGATATTAAGACAAGTTTAGAGATCAAAGAGAAATCATTCCCTCTCATTTAAAGATCTTTCTTTCCAATCTTGAATCTCTTCTCACTCTTATTTCAAAAGAGAGATTCATTGATTGTGAGCCTTCCAAGCCAACTGCTTGATCCTAGGTCACCATCAACCTCATAGCTCTCCATTGCTGATCTACATCTTGGAGCTAGGGTTTGGTGCCTCTTCATCTTCCCCAAAATCCGTTTTGCCCTAAATCGTAAGTTTACTCAAGGCATAGGTATTTTGTGGTAAGAACTTTCATTTCAATTTACTTTGTTATTGTAAGTGATTCACTCTCGGTTGTGAGAGTGTGTTTGTGATCCTGGGTTGTGGGAGTCACAAGTTTCATTTGTGTATGATTTGACTTGTGAAGGTTTTTCACAAGTATTTCATAGTGGAAATCTTGAGTTAGGGTTTCTAACTCAAGTATCCAGAAATGATCCTGGTGGTTGGGACGTAGGATCACCGGGAACAGTCGGGGAGACTTGGGTGGATCTGAACCCAGTAATATTGCTTGTTTGCGATTGTCTTATTTGTTGTCAATTATTTACTATTCCGCATTTCCGCATTAATTGGTAGAGTTTGCAAGGTAATTAGGAATTAGCCTCTTAATTATTTTAAAGTACTATTCACCCCCCCTCTAGTACTTGTGCAGTAGCTTAGCAGGGCATTACAACCACTTAGTAGATGCGTCTATTAGGACCATAAAGTACCTGAACGAACCACTTGATGGGTGTATAGGCCCACAAATGTCTCCGTGGATTCTTTCCAGAAAACTTGGGGACTCCAAGTCCACTTTTAGTGGAGAACGTCTTGTAATTAGTTTACCCTTGTAACAGGGTGGACATGGAAATTTACCTTTTTGAAGAATCTTCAGGTTCTTCAAATCTATACCCCTTGAGCTTTTTATGATGCTGTACATCATAACAGATCCAGGGTGTCCCAGTCTACTATGCCAGAGTTGGAATTCTGGTGTTTGGGGGCACTGCAGGTGCTCCGACATTAATGTTTCTGGAATTTGAATACTTGTTTGGTAGAGTCCCGAGGAGAGTCCCTTGAAACGTTCCACAATGGTTTTTTTACCATTTGTAAGAGACGTTACAAGCAAGTATTCCCTTTCATTTTCCTCAACCGTCTCTAAGTGATACCTGTTTAAACGGATATCTTTAAAGCTTAGGATGTTTCGGATTGATTTAGGGGAGTATAACGCATTTCTAAGTGTGATTAGTGTGTTACCGGGGAGCAATATGATTGCTTCCCCTGATCCTTCGATTATATTAGCTGGTCCTGAGATTGTTCTCAGTGGACCAGAGTAGCTACTTATGCTCGTAAAGTAGTCTATGTTATGAAGGATTGAGTGCGTTGATGCACTGTTCACTAGGCATATTGATTCCATATCTATATAAGAAAGACATACAAGCAATGAATAATACGAAAAAGAAGCTACTTCTATTCATATTTGAGATGCTCAAAATTTTTTATGGTCCATAACTAGAGGGTGTCGTATCCCATGAAATCTTCTGGCCATGTGGTATCTAGCAACGCTGCGCTCTCTATCAGGTTTGTCTCAGCGTGAGGCTTGAGACTTGCCTGGTAGAGGTCCTGTAGGTGTTTCTGGGTGCGGCCGATTCTGGATCAGTGGCCCGTCATTCCGTATTTGGAGCACTTATCCTCTCAGTCTTTCTTGGGAGTACCACCTTTGTTGGACGTCCACTTTTGCTTCTTTTCCATGAACTTCTAATTCTGAGGAGGAGCTTGAGGAGTGACCTTCTTCCGCTTCTTCTGTTCTTTCCATTTCTGGAATTTAGGCTTCTTGTCCATCTTCTTCTTCTGGGAAGACTGGAAGTGTGCCTTTGCAGGAGGTGGCAGTGGGGCGGAGCCAGGAGGGCACAGGTTGTGAGTGGCAACCAACAAATCTCTGTTCTGTTCAGCCATTAGGAGGCATGAAAGCAGATCAGAGTACTTAGTGAACTTTCTCTCACGGTACTGTTGCATGAGGATCATGTCCTTCTCGTGGAAAGACGTGAACGTCTTTTCCAGCAACATTTTCTCAGTCACAATCTCACCACACAACTTCAGGCATGAGGTGATACTGAAAAGTGCTGAGTTATACTCCGCTACGGATTTGTAATCCTGTATGTGGAGGTGAGTCCACTCGTACTACGCACGGGGGAGTATGACATCCCTCTGATGTCTGTACTCTCCTCAAGTGCGTTCCACAATTCGTAAGGATCCTCTACAGTGAGATACTCGTCCTTCAGGGTTGAGTCTAAATGTTTCCTGATATAAATAATGGCTTTCGCCTTTAGTATATCGGAAACTTCTTCTGTATGAGGTGCTTCTTTAGAAGCATCCTTTTCATGCGGCAGTACTTGTTGTTGCCTTCTCAGTGGGTGTCAGACTGAACCCATGAGATCGCAGGTGGAACTTCAAGTCCAACTGCCAACTCAAGTAGTTTGACCCATCGGCCTTCAGGACCGAAAAATCGACATTCTCAAGTCTGGCCATTAAACGATCTAGCAATATAAAAAATAGCATGGATTATTAAGCCATGTAAAATAGACATCCACGCATGCGATTTTACAACGTTTTAAATGGCATGGGTTATTAGAAGATAAACATCCACGTATGCATTTAACATTTTCATAACGTGAATTATTTAAGAAATAAACATCCATGCATGCATTTAACATTTTCATAACTTGAATTATTTAAGAAATAAACATCCACGCATGCATTTAACATTTTCATTTTAGCATTAAAAATAGCATGAATTAGTAGACATCCACGCATTTAATGTATAGGCTATGAAAATAAATTAGGACTATGGGGATCAGCCAGCCGACACCAACAGAGAAAGACAGTCCGAATTACATCAAAAAGTGCATGAAAAAGTAAATACAACTCGGGAACTTCAAAGAGAAGCCCCTTTCTATGTGTGCAAACGCCTTCAGCTCCTTTTGGTGTCCTTCAGCTTCTTTTTTACATTTATAACCTCACATACAAATTTCTCTCAAAAAGAAAAAATTGTAGAAAAGTAAAGATGTCGGAAACCTGGCTGATCCCTAAAAACATAGCATAATAGCACATCCACGCAGATAATATATGAAGAATATACAACCACGCAGATAATCATATCACATGCATGTAAAGATTAAATAATCTAAATAGTGTGTGACGTGCTAAAAATTATTTTGAAAAACTTTTAACCTTGATCCATATTATTTATATTTTATTTTTCCGCTTTAGCCCTTATTATAAAATTAAAATTTCTTTAATTATTTTGGGCTTTGGGGCCAAAAATAAAAAAGAAAGATCATGTGTAAATGGGCTAATTTTCAGGCTTTTGGGCCATGAAAACAACCCATTAGGGTTAATTGGGCCTCCCCTAAAAAATGTCCCGTTAAGGGCTAGGGTTTCGGCCGATGGTCGCGGTGTTGGTGCCACCGCCGACGCTGGTAAGGCGCCGTCG
Organism: Scilla litardierei; assembly: GCA_030789695.1. Taxonomy (NCBI): domain Eukaryota; kingdom Viridiplantae; phylum Streptophyta; class Magnoliopsida; order Asparagales; family Asparagaceae; genus Scilla; species Scilla litardierei. Next base: position 24,811,670 of record CM061137.1, read on the forward strand.
TTCCGCCCTTTTGGCATGCGGTATATGGATCAAGGGGGAAAAACAGATTTTTCAGACATTCAGATCTATAAAAATACGATTTTTATTATTTTTAGACATGCAGATCTAAATAAAAATGTGATTTTTACCTTATTTTCAAACTTTTTGATCTTAAATCATGCAGATCTATAGGAAAAACAAGTTTAGATCTAAAAGTTTTGAGGATTTACCTCTAGATTCGACGAGGGAATCTAGACGACGGTTAGTGAAGGATGCCATTTTCGCTACCCGTTGAGACGATTACGATCTTCTTAAAACTGAGCGATTGATGGATCTCCTTCCTCGAGCGTCGTCGCCTTTTCCAACGAGCGTAATCGTGCTGATAACGTGTTGTGAAGGGAAAAGTAGAGTAATAGGTATAGAGGGTTTAGAGCCCCTACCCTCATATTTATAGCTTTCAATGATGGGCCGGATACCCAATGGGCCTCATGGGCCTATTCATAACACTCTGTCAATTATTTCATTTTTAGTTGATAGTTTCCATTTAAAAATTTATAAAGAAGAAAATGATAACATAAAAGGAAGTAAATGAATGGACTTTTGTGTAATATAAATGAGCGGCTCTGTTATAGAGCAAAATTTGAGATTTCAATTTGACCATTGTATTTGAATATCGATATTATATTTAAATGAGGACTGCATTAAATAGTTGATATAAATAGAGATAGTAGTTGGGTTTCTTTTTTATTATGTTGACTTTTATTCTTGGATATAGTGGCGAGGCTACACGGGGCAAAGGAGGACAATTAATTTGGATACTAGCTAATTAACACGGGGGGCAGTTAAAAGTCAGAATAATTAATATGAATACTAGGCAATTAATAAAGTGGGACAATTAACATGGGGGCAAAGTCAGTATCTCAGTGTCTAATATATATTTAATGTACATACTAGCTAATTGACTATTAAAGAGAATTAATGTGGGGGCAAATATTAGTTTTTGATTGGGCAATCTAATATGCATACTACATACTAGTTTTTTTTAAAAGTCAGTGTGGGCAATTGCGCCCCTTTGCCCCCCTTGTAGCTCTGCCACTGGTATCATCTGCTATTTGCCCTCTTATACCTTGAAGAATTTCTTTGTTGTATGCAAAATTAGACTGCATAATGACTATGATGGATTATGTGACGAGGAGTATGAAACCAATGTCGACCACACTGTATACCAAGAAAAGGAAGCACGACAGTGTAATGACATACATGAAATCAATGTAAACGGTATTGATGGAGATGAAGGTGATGTATCTATGTCTTTATGTATCCCTGGTGTTTTAGATGAAGTTAAAGGGGTGCAACTCGTCGAGAAAGAGGAAGATGGATTCATTGATGATGAAGACAACGAGGCAGAGAAGAAAGATCATGTAGATGAATATTAAGATGAAGACACTAATGAAGCTTGAAACTTGCTGTTGATGAAATTTAGAGAAAAGGGATAAACGACTGGAGAAATGTAGAAGAGAAACCAGCGAAGATTTACATTCCTCTTCATGTGTTTAAATACAATGTATCAAGTGTATAATAGTACTTTACAAGAGGATATGAATCTAGCTTTATTGGTAGGTGCTAAATGCATATTTCTACGAGATGCGGTGCATTGTATCGGGACGCCTTCTGATATGAATGGCATTGATTGGTTGGAGATCTCCGAGGGATATGGTTGACCTTGCATATTTCTACGAGATGCGGTGCATTGTATCGAGACGCCTTCAGATAGGAATGTCATTGATTGCTTGGAGATCTTCAAGGGATATAGTTGACTTGGTCTCATTTCCTTATACGCCCCCGCAAACTGAGCGGCCGAAATGACGAATAGTTTGTCTCGCAATAGCTCGAAGCGATCCGCAGTGAGACTCTTAGTGAAGATGTCAGCCGGGTTGTCCTCGGTAGAGATGTGTTGAACACGAATGTTGTCTGACGTGACCTGTTCACTGATGAAGTGGTAGTCGACTGTGAAGTGTTTTGTTCGGGAATGAAAGACCGGATTGGAAGAGAGTGAGATAGCCGACTTGTTGTCACACCAAATTAGCGGCTTGTCTTGGAGAGGAATCTGAAGGTCAGAAAGGAGAAGTTGTAGCCAGATGATCTCTTTAGCCGTAAGAGAGAGAGAACGGTACTCCGATTCTGTCGAGCTGTGTGCAATCAAAGGTTGTTTTTTTGCACTCCAAGTCAAAGGGTTCTTTCCGAGGAAGACACAGAATCCATTGATGGAGCGACGATCTACGGGATCTCCTGCCCAATCAGCGTCGGAGAAGGCGATGAGTGACAGAGGACTCGGACGAAGAAGAATGCCGTGGGTTGGAGTGTGTTGAAGATTACGAAGAATCCGCTTAGCAGCTGTGAGATGTGAGTCACGTGGAGCATGGAGAAACTGACATACTTGATTGACGGCGAATGCAATATCAGGTCGGGTCAGTGTGAGGTATTGAAGAGCACCGACCAGACTGTGGTAGTACGATTCATTGAGCAGTAAAGGATCTGAGGTGTTTGGATTCCGTTTTGAGGAGACTAGAGTTCTGATCGGCTTGCAACTGGAGAGACCGGATTTCTGAAGGATCTCTTTTGTGTATTTGGTCTGATGGACGAAGCAGCCTTGGGAGCTTCGTTGAATTTCCAGTCCCAGGAAGTATGATAGATCGTCGAGATCTTTGAGTGAGAACTCACTGGCAAGCTCGCCAATGAATTGATGTATGAAGTTTGCCGAAGATCCCGTGATTAGGATGTCGTCGACATACAACAGGATCACGGTTGTTTGGTCGCCAGAGTGTTTGACAAAGAGAGATGAGTCGACAATGCTCGGGTGGAATCCGTGAAGGCGGAGAAACTGGGAGAAGCGAGCATACCACTGTCGAGGCGCCTGTTTGAGGCCATATAATGCTTTACGTAGCTTGCAGACATGTTATGGGAAAGATTGATCTATGAATCCCATAGGTTGCGTCATATAAAGATTTTCATCGATGTTTCCATGTAGAAAAGCATTGGAGACATCAAGTTGTCTGATGGACCAATCGAAGTGTAGAGCCAGGGTGATCAGGAGGCGGATAGAACCGTGCTTGGCGACTGGGCTGAAGGTCTCGGCGTAGTCAACCCCTTCCTTCTGATGAAATCCTTTGGCCACGAGCCGAGCTTTATAGCGGGCAACAGAGCCATCCGTGTGACGCTTAATCTTGTAGACCCACTTGCATCCGATGATGTTTACTGAGGGAGGAGGAGAGACAAGTTCCCAAGTCTCTTGACGGGTTAAAGCGGCATACTCGTCCTGCATGGCTGCGACCCATTGGGGATGTTTGGACGCCTCCTTGTAGGATATCGTTCTTCTGAGGTGATTTGGGCATGTAGGTTTAATGGTTGACGAGGTTTGAAGGTGCCGACCATGGAACGGGTGGTCATGGGATGAGTCGACAGTGGTGAAGTATCTGATGTGGGTTGAGTAGGTGGAGAAGTGGAGGTTGGAGGTAACGTGGAAGTTAAGTGAGGATGGTAAGAGGTCGGGTGAGTGACCGGATTATGGTGTGCCGAGATATGTTGTAGAATGCTTGTAGGCAATGATGGGTCAGGCAAGGTTTGTGTTGGTGAATCAGCTGGATCGGTCATACTTTGGGTTGAGCGAGCTGTGGAGCAGCTTGGAGAGGTCGGTAGGTCGTGTTGATGGGTCGGATGTTCGGTAGGTTGGTAGATCAGGGGATTGGTGGGTGTTGGTTGGAGGGGTGCAGGTGGATGGGTAGGAATAATGGTCGGTGGGATAGAGTTGGTTAGTGTAGGCTGTGGCGTTGGACGAGTCTGAGTAGAGAAAGAGAAGATGTTCTCCTCAAACCTGACATGTGGAGTCAGGTACAGCCTTTGTCACGTCCCGCTTTCCTAAAATGGAGGCGAGGCGTGAGAAGGTCCGCTCGGACGTGGAGCTGTGAAGCTGCACGCCCGATAAGCGTCACTAAAACAAATGCAGGTCCCTGTAACCACGAACAAAACAAAGATAATAACACAAGGAGAAACAGAAATAAAATCTCAAATCCCAGAATTGTCCAAATATTAGGTTTCAACATCCAGAAAAGCCATCAGGCTGAAAGAAAGAGTCTAAGGCCCAAACACGGCCAACAAACAAAAGTACAAAGGTAAAAACAATGGTGCTGCGCACCGGCAACTAACAGCAAACTAACAAGCGACTCTGAACAGCCTCTAAGACTGGTCACCTGTGTCCATGAAGTCCTCGTCAAACACCGGCTCAGGCTCGGCGTTCGCAAACACCTCGTCCTCAACAATAAGCTCTGGCTCAGGATCTAACATGTGACACCCAAAGAGAAAAGGGGCACTTGTCAGCAAGTCTAAAAGACTTGAGCAAGGAAACTGAAAGTAAAACAAACAACCTTACCGTTATAATAAGATGCAATGACATGGAAGTTAAGTATGATGCAACAGTTCAAAGGAAGAGACAAGCACGCACGACGTAGCAAAGCTACCAAATCACTAATTCACGAGTCACTTGTCACGATTTTCACTTTGTGCTCAGAGTTTCCGTCTTTTGGCTGAAGTAGCTGTACGGGCTAACTTCTATGCTCAAGCGATCGTTAAACCCTACCCCTCCACGTGTATCGAGCGTTGGGATTAACAACACACTATGCTCGCTTCTGGATCACGAGCCAGGAAGTGTATTTGGCATAGGGGTGCACCTAGCCGGATCACTGTGTAGGAATCAAAATCCTACTCGCCGCAGCTTACATTTTAAAAGTAGCGTGTGCTACACAATCACGATAAACAATCAATGTATGCAATGACATGAACATATATTCGCGTATCGGTAATTGAAATTAAACATGACATGCAAGCATGATGAAGGTGACGGATCTAGCTTCGTTGTCAAGCTAGATCAAGGGCGTCTAGTCTCTTTTACGCTAAGACAAGGGAAATGGCCTAAGGACATGGCCTAAACAAAAGGTTGGCTAGTTTCACTTGCCTGATACCGACGATGACGATCGACGGTATAACGTCTCACGACTCTATTCTACGGAAAGGGATCGTTGTTACGGTAAAACAAGGATCAGAAACGTTCACCAAATCGATTTCGTAATAGGATCCTAAATCGTCTATTAATCCGTTTTTAATTAGTTTTTCTAATTCAAAGTGTGGGTTATAAGGGATTAAGGGATAGATTCACTAACCGTAAGAGTAGCGAACGAATGACGCCAAGACAGAGCTAAAACAGCAACGGAAGAACATCTCTGGAAGAATCCACGGTTGAAAACGAGCTCCGGCGGCCTAGAGAAGGTGGCCGGCGCAATAGTGGGGAGAGGGAAGCTCCAAAGGAAGAAGGAATGGCTTGGGGAAATGTTGGAGGATGATTTGGGGAAGAAAATAGCTCAGAGGAAATGAAAGAAGAATGAAAAGATTCTGGGGTTTAAATAGAAACAACCCGGCGGTAGAAATGAACCCTAGGGTTTCGGGGTTGATTAGTCGGTCAAAGAAGAGCTGTTGACCGACTAATTCGAGAACTAGTCGGTCGGTCGACCAACTGTGACTGACTAAGACCAAACAATAACTCCTGAAGAAGAAATGAACTTTGATTTAGTCGGTCAAAGAACAACTACTGACCGACTAGTTTCACAACTAGTCGGTCGACGAACGTTCTTAGACCGACTAAGAGTAAACAGTAACTCGACATCAAAGTGGTCAATGAACTAGTTGGTTAAAGAACAATGGCTGACCGACTAGTTTACAACCTAGTCGGTCGAAAAATGTTCTTAGACCGACTAACGATAAACAGTAACTCCTGAATAAAAATCAAAGCCCACTAGTCGGTCCATGAAGGGTTGCCGACCGACTAGATTGAAATCTAGTCGGTTGGTTCTCCTTCTTGAACCAACTAATGTGCACTAAAAGTCTCGAATCGAAGCGCGAAGCCACAGGAAGATTTGTACGGCTTCTAAGATCAACCTATCTCTAAGATATGAGCGATATGAAGCTCGTCACGAATGACTTACTCCAAACTCGACGATCTAAGGAAGAAGGACTAGAAATCACAAGGAAACGGACGAAACCACAAAACGACGAAAATGGAAATCACACACAAGGGGAAAACCAACCATACATATAATATATCCAGAAGATACATATAGATAAAACCAGTCGTTACATCCTCCCCAACTTAAGAAAAATACCGCCCTCGGAATTTCCTAACACTCACATGTCAGGGAACAAAAGTGGGTAGCACTCTCTCATCTCATCCTCTCTTTCCCAAGTAGACTCTCCTGGCAAGCCGTGTCGCCACATCACCCTCACAAGATTGACAACCTTGTTTCGGAGTGACTTCTGACGCCTGTCCAGAATCTGCACTGGCTGCTGGTCATACGTCAAATCTGGGCGAACGGCAATCTCCGAGAAATCCACAGCATGAGATGGTTGCTGATGTATCGACGAAGCTGCGACACATGGAAAACATCGTGAACTCCTTCCAAGGATGGCGGCAAGGCTAAGCGGTAGGCTACCTCGCCAACTCTCTCCAGAATGTCAAACGGTCCAATGTATCGCGGGCTCAACTTCCCTCGCTTCCCAAAACGAATCACTCCACGATTCGGGGAAATCCTCAGAAACACATGGTCGCCTGGCTGAAACTCCAAAGGACGGTGTTTAGCATCCGCCCAATGCTTAAAACGGTCCTGAGCAATCCTCAGCCTCTCCCGAATGTTCCTCACAACATCCACGGCCTCCACGATCATCTCAGGTCCCAACAACTCCCGATCGCCAATGTCATCCCAACTCAATGGCGATCGACATTTCCTCCCGTACAGCGCGGCGAAAGGCGCCATGCCAATACTTGCTTGGAAGCTGTTGTTGTAAGAGAACTCCACCAGATGTAGATGGTCCTTCCACGAACCCTTGAAATCCAACATGCACGCCCTTAACATGTCCTTCAAGATCTGAATCGTCCTCTCGGACTGGCCGTCTGTCTGCGGATGATACGCCGTGCTGAAAATCAGACGCGTACCCAAACTCCTCTGCAAACTCTGCCAGAACTGAGATGTGAACCTCGTGTCTCTGTCCGACACGATACTCACAAGGACTCCGTGAAGTCGTACGATCTCCTGCACGATTCACGTTACATCACTATCTATCTAGAAAAAGGAAATAGAAATGGAGAGTAAAAGAATTTACCTCCATGTATCTCCTCGCTAGCGCCTCAGTGGACTGTCCTACTCGGAATGGAATAAAGTGCGCAGATTTGGTCAATCGATCTACGATCACCCAAATCGCGTCATTCTGCTTCGGACTCCGAGGCAGTCCAGTCACAAAGTCCATAGTGATGTGTTGCCACTTCCACTCTGGAATCGGAAGCGGTTGTAGCAACCCTGCCGTACGCTGATGCTCTGCCTTCACTTGCTGGCAAACCAGACACTTGGCCACACTCCGTGCCACGCTCCTCTTCATGCCATGCCACCAAAAGTTCAGACGAAGATCTTTGTACATCTTGGTACCACCAGGATGTACAGAATACAGCGAACTGTGTGCCTCAACTAATAACTCCTCTCTGATATCTCCAGCTGACACACACAACTTGGCTCCATACCTCAGCGAGCCATCCTCATGAATCAAAAAGTCAGTCCGCAGACCGGCTTCTACCTACTCCCGAATCCTCACCAGCTTCGGATCTCCGGCCTGACTCGCCTTATTTCGATCCACGATCGTCGACTGTATCTGCATACACATCAACGAAGAAGCCTCCCCAGGAAGAACGATCTCCACACTAGATTCGCAAAACTCATGCTACAACCTACACTGCAAAGTCAACATCATCACCGCTGGAAGCCTACTCAGCGCATCCGGAACCACATTCACCTTGCCAGGGTGATACTACAGATCAATCTCATAATCAGCCATGAGCTCCAACCATCGACACTGTCGCATGTTGAGCTCATTCTGAGTGAAAATGTACTTCAAGCTTTTGTGATCAGTGAAGATCTTCACCTTCTCACTCAGCAAGAAGTGCCTCCAAATCTTAAGAGCGAACACAACTGCGGCCAACTCCAAGTCGTGCGTCGGGTAATTCTTCTCATGAGCCTTGAGCTGACGCGAAGCATATGCCACAACATGCCCGTACTGATGCAACACACAACCGAGACCCTTGCCAGAAGCATCACAAAAGATCTCGAATCCTCCGCTACGATCAGGCACAGCAAGAACAGGGGCAGACGTCAATCTCTCCTTCAGCACACCAAAAGCCTCTCCACAACCATCAGACCAAACAAAAGAAACATCCTTCCGCGTCAACCTGGTCATCGGCTCAGCAATACGGGAAAAGTCCCTAATGAATCGCCGATAGTAACCAGCCAATCCAAGGAAACTCCTGATCTCATATGCTGACTGCGGAACATGCCACTCCCTGATAGCCTTGATCTTCTCGGGGTCCACCGAAATACCATCTCCAGACACCACATGCCCAAGAAAAGTAACTCTGTCCAGCCAAAACTCGCACTTGGAAAACTTAGCATACAACCGATGCTTCCTCAAGATCTCCAACACTATCCTCAAGTGCACAACATGTTCCTCCTCTGACTTCGAGTAGATCAGAATGTCGTCTATAAAGATCACGACAAACTTATCTAAAAAGTCATAAAAGATCAGATTCATCATATTCATGAAAACTGCGGGTGCGTTGGTTACACCGAAAGGCATAACCACAAACTCGTAGTGTCCGTATTTCGTCCTGAACGCTGTCTTCGGAACATCATCCTTCTTCACCTTCAACTGATGATATCCACTCCTCAGATCCAACTTCGAGAATACCCTCGATCCTCCAAGCTGATCAAATATATCATCAATACGAGGCAAAGGATATCGGTTCTTCACGGTCACCGCATTCAACTCCCGATAGTCCACGCACATGCGATGCGAACCATCCTTCTTCTTCACCAGCAAGACCGGTGCTCCCCACGGAGACACACTGGGATGAATGAAACCCTTCTGAAGAAGCTCATCCAGCTGCTTTCGCAATTCCTCCAACTCAACGGGTGCCATATGATAGGGAACTTTCGTAATCGGCTGCGCTCCAGGAATAAGATCAATCGAAAATTCGAGAGCTCGATCGAGTGGCAATCTAGACATCTCCTCGGGAAAGACGTCATCGAAGTCCCGCACTACCGCTGGCCTCTCCTGCTCCATCTGCATCGCCACAATCTCCACCGGCCTGGCCCAAAACGTGACCGGACCAAGCAAACTGCTACCCCGGCTGAACTCAAATACTGGATGTACGGGGATCTCGAACACCACCTTCTTCCTCCGACAGTCGATCGTAGCATAGAAACTCGCCAGCCAATCCATCCCAAGGACTGCATCGTAGTTGATGATGTCGTGGAAAATGAAATCAGCGTAAAGCTCATGTCCACAGACCACCAACGAGCAAGAATTGCAACCACGATGCACAGAGACCATGCCATTCCCTGTAATGATATTCCAACTCTTGGAAAGAGGGGACGTCGTCAAGGAATGCTTCTCCACGAAGCGCCGTGCCAAAATGCACATCGATGCACCTGAGTCAAAGAGGACTCATGTAGGAAATGTGCACACCAGAATCACACCTACAAACAGTCTAACAATCAAGCCTTATTCTAACAAACAATCACGTACAAGCAACAACATAATCTAACAAACAAAACTAACTAAAGAAAGGAACAGCTAGATTGAGGATTACCTGCGATAACCTCATCCACAGCCATGCTCTCCACCTCAGACATCAGAAAAGCCTGCCTCCTCGGCTGCACGGCCTACTGAAAAGCCTGCCTCTGCGGCACGAGAGCCGCTCCACGACCAGCTGGTACCGGCGCTCTCTGCTGCAACGGCTGTGCTGAAACAGGTGCCCTCCAAGGCTGCTTGATACTCGGGCAATCCTTCAGAGAATGCGAAGCATCGCCACAGCCCAAGCACTGCCCCAAAAGTCTCCTGCACTGGTCCCTCACATGACCCGCCTTGCCGCAATGGCTGCAAGTCCTCAGAACAGGCCCACCTGGCCTCTTGAACTGAGTTGGCTGGTTGGGCCTGAACCCTGGTCTCATCACTGCCCTGGCCTGCTCCACAGGCTTCTTCCAAGCCCCAGAAGCAAATCCTTTCCTCTGGTTCACGTTCAACTCCTGCCTCCTCGCCGCAATCAGAACCTTCTGATAAGACTCCAGATCAGAAGAAGATACAAAACTCTGAAGCTCCAAAGCGAGTCCCTGTAGAAATCTCTGAGCCTTCTCATCAGCATCCTGCACCATCTTTGGTGCGAACCGGCTCAGTCTAGTAAACTCCTGGTGGTACTGGTCCACCGTCTTGCTTCCCTGCTTCAGATCAATGAAGCACTGCAACATCTCTCTCCTGGCAGCCTTCGGAAAGTACTCCTCATCGAACCTGGACTTGAAGGTAGCCCAAGATATCGGCTCCTCCAACAGCTCCTCCTCAGCGTCCCACCAGTTCCGGGCATTGTCCCTCAGCTGCCTCTTCGCCAAGTCAACCCAGCCAACCTCGTTGACCTTGGACATCTTCAAATTATCCTCAATATTCCTGACCCACTCGTCAGCAGCTAGAGGACCTTCAGTACCATCAAAATATGTAGGACCCAGCTCTCAAAACTGCTTCGCTCCTGGCTCGGAACGAGGGGCCTCCTGAACTGCCCGAGCAGCTCGAACAACTGGAGCATTCTGGACTTGCAGGAGCACGCCCTGCTGCACCTGCATCATCTGAAGCATCATCCGCATCATCTCCACATTGGTGGGCTCCCGATCAGGCTCCTCGTCATGAGGGGGCGCACCACCAGCAGCTTGGGTATTTCGCCTTCCTGCCATCTAATGACACAGAAAACGAAACAATTAGACTCATAGCTTATGACTCGGATGTCGAACTTAGTTTATTGGACATTCTAATATTATTATCGTTATTCCGATAATCGCAGTTACAGAGGATGGACCTGCATGGGCCACCAACAAAACCTGTCACGCCCCTCTTCCCTAAAATGGAGGCGAGACGTGAGAAGGTCCGCTCGGACGTGGAGCTGTGAAGCTGCACGCCCGATAAGCGTCACTAAAACAAATGCAGGTCCCTATAACCACGAACAGAACAAAGATAATAACACAAGGAGAAACAGAAATAAAATCTCAAATCCCAGAATTGTCCAAATATTAGGTTTCAACATCCAGAAAAGCCATCAGGATGAAAGAAAGAGTCTAAGGCCCAAACACGGCCAACAAACAAAAGTACAAAGGTAAAAACAATGGTGCTGCGCACCGACAACTAACAGCAAACTAACAAGCGACTCTGAACAGCCTCTAAGACTGGTCACCTGTGTCCACGAAGTCCTCGTTAAACACCGGCTCAGGCTCGACGTTCGCAAACACCTCGTCCTCAACAATAAGCTCTGGCTCAGGATCTAACATGTGACACCCAAAGAGAAAAGTGGCACATGTCAGCAAGTCTAAAAGACTTGAGCAAGGAAACTGAAAGTAAAACAAACAACCTAACAGTTATAATAAGATGCAATGACATGGAAGTTAAGTATGATGCAACAGTTTAAAGGAAGAGACAAGCACGCACGACGTAGCAAAGCTACCAAATCACTAATTCACGAATCACTTATCACGATTTTCACTTTGTGTTCAGAGTTTCCGTCTTTTGGCTGAAGTAGCTGTACGGGCTAACTTCTACGCTCAAGCGATCGTTTAACCCTACCCCTCCACGTGTATCGAGCGTTGGGATTAGCAACACACTATGCTCGCTTCTGGATCACGAGCCAGGAAGTGTATTTGGCATAGGGGTGCACCTAGCCGGATCACTGTGTAGGAATCAAAATTCTACTCGCTGCAACTTACATTTTAAAAGTAGCGTGTGCTACACAATCACGATAAACAATCAATGTATGCAATGACATGAGCAGATATTCGCGTACCGTTAATTGAAATTAAACATGACCTGCAAGCATGATGAAGGTGACGGATCTAGCTTCATTGTCAAGCTAGATCAAGGGCGTCTAGTCTCTTTTACGCTAAGACAAGGGAAATGGCCTAAGGACATGGCCTAAACAAAAGGTTGGCAAGTTTCACTTGCCTGATACCGACGATGACGATCGACGGTAAAACGTCTCACGACTCTATTCTACGGAAAGGGATCGCTGTTACGGCAAAACAAGGATCAGAAACGTTCACCAAATCGATTTCTTAATAGGATCCTAAATCGTCTATTAATCCGTTTTTAATTAGTTTTTCTAATTCAAAGTGTGGGTTATAAGGGATTAAGGGATAGATTCACTAATCGTAAGAGCAGCGAACGAATGACGCCAAGACGGAGCTAAAACAGCAACGGAAGAACGTCTCCGGAAGAATCCACGGCTGAAAACAAGCTCTGGCGGCCTAGAGAAGGTGGTTGGCGCAAGAGTGGCGAGAGGGAAGCTCCAAAGGAAGAAGGAATGGCTTGGGGAAATGTTGGAGGATGATTTGGGGAAGAAAATGGCTCAAAAGAAATGAAAGAAGAATGAAAAGATTCGGGGGTTTAAATAGAAACAACCCGGCGGCGGAAATGAACCCTAGGGTTTCGGGGTTGATTAGCCGGTCAAAGAAGAGCTGTTGACCGACTAATTCGAGAACTAGTCGGTCGGTCGACCAACTGTGACCGACTAAGACCAAACAGTAACTCCTGAAGAAGAAATGAACTTTGATTTAGTCGGTCAAAGAACAACTACTGACCGACTAGTTTCACAACTAGTCGGTCGACGAACGTTCTTAGACCGACTAAGAGTAAACAGTAACTCGGCATCAAAATGGTCAATGAACTAGTCGGTTAAAGAACAATGGCTGACCGACTAGTTTCCTACCTAGTCGGTCGAAAAATGTTCTTAGACCGACTAACGATAAACAGTAACTCCTGAATAAAAATCAAAGCCCACTAGTCGGTCCATGAAGGGTTGTCGACCGACTAGATTGAAATCTAGTCGGTTGGTTCTCCTTCTTGAACCAACTAATGTGCACGAAAAGTCTCGAATCGAAGCGCGAAGCCCCAGGAAGATTCCTACGGCTTCTAAGATCAACCTATCTCTAAGATATGAGCGATATGAAGCTCGTCACGAATGACTTACTCCAAACTCGACGATCTAAGGAAGAAGGACTAGAAATCACAAGGAAACGGACGAAACCACAAAACGACGAAAACGGAAATCACACACAAGGGGAAAACCAACCATACATATAATATATCCAGAAAATACATATAGATAAAACCAGTCGTTACAGCCTTTTGGTAGACAGCTCCATGCATTTATACGCCTTCATGTGGTCAGCATAACCAAGAAAGACGCACGGTTGCGACCTTGGTTCAAGCTTGTGTTGTACATAAGGGCGGAGGCAGGGATAGCACAGGCAACCAAAGGTGCGCATCCACTTGTAGTCTGGAACCTGATGATAGAGAATCTCGTGAGGAGATTTGTTTCGTTGCGTTGCAGATGATAGTCTGTTGATCAGATATATAGCCGTCTTCGCTGCATCTGGCCAATATTGCTGAGGCATAGAAGCTGTTAGTAGCAAAGCAAGTGTAGTTTCAATTACATGTCGGTGTTTTCTTTCGGCCACACCATTTTGCTCGGGTGTGTAGGGTGCCGAGGTCTGATGTATGATCCCAAGTTGGTGAAATAGGGAGATAAATTGATTGTTACAAAATTCCCCCCACCATCAGATCGAAAAATTTTAATTTTCGTGTTAAACTGCCTTTCAACCATTGTTTGAAAGGTTTGGAAGGCAGCAAACACGTCGGATTTATGATATAGAGGGTAGAGCCAAACATAGTGAGAGTAGTCATAAATAAAACTGACGTAATACATATAGCCTTTATTAGATTGAACTGGGGCAGGGCCCCATACATCAGAATGAACTAAAGCTAAGGGAGAATCTGCTCTCGATTTTGACAAAGGAAAAGGTAATTTATGACTCTTACTCATTGAGCATTGAGGACATGGTGGCTGAGGAGACAGCTTGAGAGATAACTTGGAAGTGACTTTGGAGACAATAGGAGGAGCAGGATGACCAAGACGGGTGTGCCAAAGAGTGCCCGAGGTGCTTGATGCAGAAAGAGAGATGGGATTGTGATGGATCGGGTAGAGTCCATTCCTACTCGGGCCTTTAAGAAGAGTTTTTCCTGTGGTGGCATCCTGTACAACAAAACCAGAGGATGAGAATTGGATAACGCAGTTATTATCTCGAGTGAATTTATAGACTGAGAGCAGATTTTTAGAGAATTGTGGAGCATGTAAAATGTCAGGAAGACGTATAGTGGAGTTTAGAGAAGGGATAGAAGAATAGCCAATGTTGACCACTATGGCGGTATCACCTGTGCCAACAGTAATGTGTTTGTTACCCGAGTATGGTGGCATTGTCTCAAGTTGTGAAGTGGTAGACGCGATGTGATCCGTGGCCCCTGTGTCGAGGATCCATTCACCGTCCGTAGAGCGACCTTGATGGACTGCATGAGCCTCAGGTTTATGAACATGCTCACCGATCCAAAAGCAATCGAGGGTGTGATGATTCGGCTTCCAGCACACTTGGCAAGGGATAGGTCGGCCAGTCGAGTGGTCGATAGGCACACGTCGTCTCTGCCGTCTGACCTGAGTAGTCGGTGTAGGAGGTTCAGGTCGTTGTGGACTACCTCGGGGCTGTATGTTGCTGGTGCGACCATCGCGAGAGAAAGGGAAAGAGACGCGGCCTCCGTTGAATCGCCCATATGTGGTGCGGCCACGATTGTTCCGTCGTCCGTAATTAGAGATGAGTGCAGAGGAGTCGGTTGAGGGAGAAGGAACAGATGACATGGTAGTAGTTGGTGTGCTAGAGGTCGAGAGACGTCGTAGCTGCATGCTGGCCTCCTCGGCAAGGAGACTGCTCCATATCTCCTCAACTGTGTAAGGCTTTCCACGATTTCGGGCCATTACACAGAAGGAGTCGTAAGTAGGAGGAAGACCATGGAGGATCTGACGGACCATTTGTCGCGTGGTGACAGTATCAGGACCAGCGATTTGCAGCTGGTCATATATCGCTTTTGCCCGATCTAAGTAAGCAGCCATAGGCTCCTCGGTCATGATGAGGTTGGTGAGTTTGTCTTGAAGTAGCTCGATATGCCCTTCAGAAAGAAAGGCATATCGGGTTTCCAACTTTATCCACAGTAGATGTGAAGAGGTGACACCAAGGGCGACGCCAAGAGCAGAAGGAGATAGAGTCGCCTGAATGCTCATGCAGAGGTGTTGATCGGTGATCAACCATTTGTGAAAGTCGGGATTGGGAATTGGCGGCAGAGGAGTGGTGGTGGTGGATTTTGGATCGGAAATTGTGGGAGATGGAGATGATGTAGATCCATCGACGTACCCAAGGAAGCCGTGCGCGTTGAGAACGCCCACGACCTGAGAACGCCAAAGTATGTAGTTTGTGGAGTCTAGTCGGGTGGTGATTATGGCGGGGAATTTTGAGATGAGAAATTTGAGGTTAGGTGAAATCGGCTCCATGAAGAGGATGTTGTGTATACATACAAGATCTAATTGCCGTTAGGCGAGAGGCTCTGATACCATGATGAAATTTAGAGAAAAGGGATAAACGACTGGAGAAATGTAGAAGAGAAACCAGTGAAGATTTACATTCCTCTTCATGTGTTTAAATACAATGTATCAAGGGTATAATAGTACTTTACAAGAGGATATGAATCTAGCTTTATTGGTAGGTGCTGAATGCATATTTCTACGAGATGCGGTGCATTGTATCGGGACGCCTTCTGATATGAATGGCATTGATTGGTTGGAGATCTCCGAGGGATATGGTTGACCTTGCATATTTCTACGAGATGCAGTGCATTGTATCGGGACGCCTTCAGATAGGAATGTCATTGATTGCTTGGAGATCTTCAAGGGATATGGTTGACTTGGTCTCATTTCCTTATAGCTGTTACTTCAATAGCCAATAGGTATGGGTTGTTATAGTACTACAAGGTTTGGAAACTACATCAATGATTTATCTGCTATACTTTGTGTGCCTATTTATACACTACTACAAAAAGGACCTTTAATAGCACACCTTTAATAGCGCTTGCCAATTATAAGCGATGTTAATTAGAGGCACATATAATAGACAGCGCTTCTTTCTGCAAGCGCTGTTAAAGGTCGGAGAATAGACATCGCTTCTTTATGCAAGCGCTGTTAAAGGTTGGAGAATAGACATCGCTTCTTTCTGCAAGCGCTGTTTATTAGAGGCACAGATAATAGACAGCGCTTCTTTCTGAAAGCGCTGTTAAAAGTCAGTTAATAGACAGCGCTTCTTTCTAAAAACGCTATTAAAAGTGAGGTAATAGATAACGCTTCTAGAAAAGAAGCGCTGTTAAAGGTCATACGTTTTTAGAAGCGCTGTTAAAGACAAGGTGAAATTTTTTCAATACACAGGGCGGGCGGGCGCGGGCATTTTCATTTCAGTAGGGATGGCAATAATGGCCTGACCCGTCCGGCCTGACCTGGCCCGACCCGGTTTTGACCTGGCCCGACCCGGCCCGCAGCCGGGTCGGGGCAAGCTTGGGCTTTGTATGCGCCATGGCCCGCCCCGCCCCGCCCCGGTAAACTATAGAGATTTACTATTTTGATGTGGACCATGCAGTCAGTGAATAACCCATAACACATACTTTATTCCACGGTTCTCCTAATTGGGCCAATTCACAATTCCAAATTACCAAATAAATCAAAATTCTCCCAATACACAAATAAAATTTTTATTTGGGATTCATATGGATGGCACTAATGACTTGACCCGACCGGCCCGACCCGACCCGACCCGGTTTTGGTAAGAAAGAACCCGCCCCGCCCCGGCCCGCGACCCGCCCCGTCCCGGCCTGTAGACGGGTCGGGGCAAGCTTGGGTAGTTAAATACCCGCCCAACCCCGCAATATTGCCATTCCTACATTTCACCTCATCCAATTTCCATGAAAGCCCTCGCCCTTAACCCCCCAAATCCTCATCGATGGCCTCCCCTCGCCCTCAACCCCCCAAATCCATCCTCGACTCGAGATCACCGTCGTCTCCGCCAAGCACCTCAAGAACGTCCACTACACCATCGCCTACATCGATCCCGACCGCCATTACGCAACTAAACCCGACGATTACGGCTCAACCCGACCCGTTTGGAGTGAGCGCCTCACTCTTCCCCTCGTAGACTCCTCCTCCTCCTCATCCTCCATGATCTTAACCATCGATTCCACTCCAAACCCTCGGAGACCCCCAAACCCTTGGTCGGCACCGCCAGGGTCCCACTTATGGACATCGTCGACCTCGACGATCTGTCCTCCTTACCGGTCATGAAAGCCCTAGACCTCCTTTCTTCGATTTCTTCCAGCTGATCTGTGGTGTAATTCCATGGTGTAATTATTTTGGAGGTATATTTTGTCTTGATTCCTTCAAAATCTTTTTGTTCTGTACCACTGAGCAACCTTCCATTTCACTAAATTTTGCTCACTTGTTGAAATATGTTAAGAACTTTCCTAAAACATTTTTTTATTTGTTGTTAAATATGGTGATGTTTGGATAAAATTAAGGCGTCACACGATTTACTACCATTGCTGAATCATTACATGGATGTTTTTGTAGTTGCACAACAGCTATTGCTTTTAACTGTACTGTTGTGGATCTATGTTATGAAAAATGTAATTTTTACACACATGTAACATGCTTTACATAGGTTTCACATATATTTTGTGTCAACTATAGGGTTGGTTTCTCAAGCAGGTGAATATAATCTCACCTCAGTTTAAGAACCTGGGAGCGATCAGGTCTCCATGAGATGATGCCTTCTACTTCTTTCTAGATTAAGTTGCTAGAAAAAACACTGAGAATCATTGCATAACCATCTTAAAATGGATTTTCAGTTGTTTGCTAAAAGATATTGAAAGTAAAGTTTAAACCAATGTGTCATGCACGTGGTAAAGTCCACATTTACAGATGCACATTTACATGTCCTGGACATGTAAGTTCATAATATTTACATAATTTCCCTAGAGTTTGTCAAATATAAGTTGTGGATAGTGCATTAGATACCGCAAGCCATATTCTTCGGGAAACAAGTGCGCTTTCATGTAACATTTGTGTTGTGTCAGAAACAACTTGTTGCGATGGAAGATAAAGGCTACTAAAGTTTGTTTGCACCCGTCTGATTTTTTTCTTAATGATGTACATTAGTCAAACTGATGCTTTAAAGTACATGGATAAGTAAGTTTCAGGAAAAACATACTATTCTTAAAGGACATAGGAGCCTTGTGTAACCCCTTCCTGCTTCTACTTTCTTTTGTTATTCCTTTCCATCTAAGTATGCACAAATAGTTTGGGGGAAAATGAGACATTATCTGCATCTAGTTTGTGGCTGACACTTGGATGCAATGTATATGATGGATGCTTTCTTTATGCTTCTATGACTTGTTTGAAAATTTATAGTGTACCCAAGACATCAAACACCTGTGATAGATGTATCCAAGGCTAATAACCAAATTTTTTGATTATTGAGTGGTACTGCATTCATCTTTGTTCAACATTATTGAGGTTTTCTTGCACAGTACTGTTTTCGCTTTCATTAGTTCTGTACAAAAGGGAACACAATTTGTAGTGGTACAGCAGTTGGAATTTTTTTTGAAACATGATGTTAACATCTTTGTTTTCGTTGAACTATAATATATGCCTTGTAGTGTTACTGGCTCTAACCATCTTATCAGATTCAAATGCAAATGGCTGTATTATTATTCCACTTGAAGCTCCGTAGAGAAGCTTGCTGTTGGTACGCGTACCAACTCCTAATATCATATGTCTACTAGTTACATATGGGAGTATGACAAACTGGAGGGTGAGCTCCAGATTCTCCAGGAGAAGGGAACATCATCTCAACTTGCATGTGGATATGTCCAAGTATATATAGTAGCTTTATTCAAGTATTAACCGCATCAAAATAGATCTTTTCGTTTTACTTTATGGTTGAAGAATGCTTATCGAGGAGTCAAGTAAGCATTTTAAAATCTACACAAGGTTATCCAAGGTTGCATGTGGAGTTCGTGTTGAAATACCAGATTACATGTAGGTCATACATGATGAGGTCAACCATTATTACCATACGAGGTTTATAAGACTTTGAAAGCTTGAGGACTTTCTTGTGATATATCGACGTTGGAAGACTTCATTTCACCTGTGCATTGGATGTAGATCTTGTTGCAGATGTAGGCCAAATTCGGAGTGGTCGATATGCTTTCTCAGTTGGTGTCTCTTGCATGTAGTTAACTGCAATCGTGAGTTCCCAGGCATTTGTTGATTCATGAGCTATACACAGTGGAGAGGTAGCATCATCGCTTCGTTTGGGGATTCGCTTCAGGAGCTATGCATTGTGGAGAAGTGTTTCAGCATGTAGGTAACTGCTATTGCTTCTACCAAATCCAATGAAATTTGTAGTGTTACTGCAGTTCTGTCATGATATACATATATGCCTTGTAGGACTGCAATAGAAGAAGTAGATGATGAGGAACCTCCTAAAAGTTCCAAGGAGTCGGAGAAAGCAAATGGACCAGATTCTGGAAAATCTCCAAGTCTTGTATTCAAAATAACAAGCAAGGTTGCTTACACGTCTGTTCTAAAGGGTAAGTGCACCGGCAACATGCTAATAGCTTCATTTGCATGATGATTGTATATTTATTTTTTCACTTGAGTGTTCCATTAATAAGAAAAGCACTAGTTGATCTTGTAGCTCATAGTGCTCTTGTGTTGAAAGCTGAGAGCATGGCTGACAAAGTTGAGTGGGTCAACAAAATAAGAAATCTAACACAACCTTCTAAGGGATCTGTGAAGGGGGCGCTTGGTCCTGAAGTTACTTCATCAATGAGACAGCCATTCGGATGGTTCCCTGGTGAGTCTAGTGTCTAATGCACTGGTTGTTATGCTCATATTTTATGTTGCAACTGGGATCTGCAGATGAATTCTTTCCTCTTATTAGATAAAATTTATTAATTAAGATAAGCATGTTCCCAGAAGAAAAATAAACTATCCAGTGAAATTACAATTTAATTTAACTTCCTACTTAAAGAAAGCAACCTTGTTGACATGATTTGTCTCATTGATGAAGTAACTTCAGGCCATTGATGAAAAGTAAACAGGATTTGATGACATGGACAGCATCTATGCCTCACCTGAAGATTTTGAGAGAGCTAAGAAGGAAGAAATTAGAGGACTACACTTGCTGGAGTACTTCGTCAGACGCTGCCATGAATATGTGGTAATGTAGTATCTTTTACTTTTGAGTGCTGCGAATGTTTATTATCGTGTTCATTAGTACAAACACGAACGAGGTAATTTGGATTTACGGGATCATAACCATATTTGTTTGACTTATCCTACATATCAGACTTAGATCAGATGTTCAATCTGTCATACTCATCTCAATCTATATTGGATTGGGCTAATTTAATTAGCACATTCTTAAACATAATCAACATAATATAATAATGATATTTTTTATTGAAAATTCTTCATGCGGACAATTTACAAACCAAAATGAGATGAGTTTATGAACTTCCCTTATACAAGAGGTATTAGCTGGCATCGCTGTTAGGTCTTCGTATATTCATTTCTGTTTCTACCAATCTCCGAACGAGCTGGATATTAACTATTAAGTTGCATTCATCAAGCAGTTTTTTGTTCAAGCTATAACAAACTCTAAAGTGAAAAATACATGTTTGCATGGATTTGTGCTGAAAAATAAATGTTTTATGGGAGGGGATGCATTTAAGTTAGATTTGGATAGGACAAAAACCAAAGCCATCAAACTGATATGTTTCAGGTTGACAACTAGATATTTGATATGATGGTTTTCCCTACGTTGTTCCATCATATCATATATTTTTCCTGCACTTCTATGGTTATGTGGACCACTTCATTTAGCATTAATAATCTGTGACTGGGAGGAGGGCATTCCATGTGCCGTATTTTGTTTGGTTTATTTTTTGTTTTTTTGGGGTTGTTTTATTTTGTTTTGTTGGGCTATTTCATGGTGTATATTTTTTTAGACCACAGTTGCAACTTGCCTACGTATATGCAATCTTCATAAGTTTACTGGTTGTGCTCTTACTTTCTATTGGTCATGTTTTTGTTATCTCCATGCACACCATAGTTGATAGGGAACTAGTAATTTTCTAGACAATTACAATCATGTTTTACACCCATCATATTGACGTTGATGTTCTTTCTGCTCTTTTCAACTGTTATAGGTTGCTTGTGAAGCATGGATTAAGAAAGGTGACCCAAAAGAAGTAATCTGCAGTGAGGTGAAGAGGGTTCATCCTGATCTTCTGGTTGTTGGAAGCCGTGGACTTGGACCCTTCCAGAGGTATTGTTTCTTCGATTTGATGACTGCTGTTTCAATTGTCCATATATTTTACAGTCATTGTCATCACTTTCCATATATGGCAATCTTTCCGCATCTTCTAGTTGCTTAAATCAAGCCGAACTTATCCAAGAGCATTATTTATGGGATCATCTCTTCCTGTTCATATATTACATTTAGCCTTAGAAGAAGGTTGTGTACTCATAATCACAGTACCTTTTCATGTACGTTTTTAGCATGTTTGTGAGCTTCTGTTGTTGTAATGCTTCTTTTTATTTTAAGACTGGGTTGCTGAAGACCGCAATTGTTTTGAGAAGACTGATACACATTTGCTAGTGGGTTTGGTTGAGGGAGGTGTGCCCCCCTCTTGTTGAGGGAGGGAGGTGTGTAATTCTTGAATCCAGCGTATTGTGATAGCTGAGAAATCTATATGGTTGTCATACATCACATTGTGAGCCTTTTAATTGCAAGTTTCTTTTGCTTAGACATCAGCTGAGTATGAACGAAGAAACAAGGTCAGAACTTAAAAAGCACGAAGCCCCGAAATATTTTACCTCTGTTACACTATGATACATTTGTTTCGCCTTGCTTTGCGCCTAGCTGCTTAGTTACAGTATGAGGGTACTCATGAAGACCATTGTGGACAGGACAGCCACATCAACTTTTGTTTCCAGTTATGGCATCCTATGTTTTTCTGGAATTTAAGTCTTATTCTGCATATTGCTCCAAATTTCTGATGGAATAAGGAGAGCTTGTGGCCACCCTGCACAGAAACAAATAAAACAAATAAAACCATTGTGGCCACCCTGCACATCACTGTTATCACTCGTCGGACTGTCATTATTGTTACCGACACAATGAGCATCCTATCAGGTTGAAGACCTCATGTGCTCTAAAGATGGTGAAAATGAACTGAAAGAACCTGTCACTGTTTATGATCAGAACTCAGAGGCTAAGAGGAATTTTCTTGAGCCCGAAAATGGAGCTCCGTCCGAAAGTCCTAAGAAAAAGGCCCGAGCCTCAGCGCAGGTGAGAATACGTAATACATTGTTATTGCATTGCAGAACTTTTATAGTTATTGAGCAGATGCTGATCAGTATCATTTGCATGCAAGTTTAGAAAATCTCGAAGAATGCAAGATCAAAGAAGGCTCAGAAAAATGCTGGCAGTACCGCCGAGGAGGCATTGAGCATTGCTAGTTGTAGCTCTGAGGACGAATTGAATACCTCACATGAACTGAACGACGGTTCGGGCTCTAGCGTTAAAGGGAAGACGAGGGCTGGTCGTGGGTCTGCCACTGATCCTCAAAGCCTGTATGCAAGGGTATGCATTTGATTCAATCAAGGTTTTAGGTCTCGGTTTCGGTCTCGGTATCGCTCTTCCCAAAATTTAGGTTTCGGTATTGGTATCGTCCGTTTCGGTGGTTTCGGACGGTAGTTTCGTTTCATCGGTATCGGTAGTTTCAGATACTTAAAACTCTATTAAATAATATCAAATATTATCAAATATTAGCACAAATACTTTTTTACTAGTTACACATTTTGTTAAAAGTATTATGCTAAATATATTACATTTTTTTATCAACAGGATTGAAAATAAATGAGAATGGCAAGCTTTTGAATAAATGGATGGGTTTGGTGGCTGAAAATGATAGGTTTGTAAATAAATGGAAAACCTTTAGTGACTGAATGTCAAGCTTGTAATTAAATGGAAAGCCTTTAGTGGCCAGCTCACTCAAAAGGTCAAACTTCTTAATAAATGCTAGCATGTGTTGGACAACTGCACTTGCACCGTGTAAACAAAATTTAAATTAAATGCTAGAATATGCTACTATGTAAGACCTCAAATTGCAGGATGCGGGCTTCTTCGAGGATGCGGCGGGAGGCGGGCGACCATGAGGTACGTCCATCTCTTCGTTTCTTCTTCTTTTTTTGGATTTTGGTGATGTTTCCTCCTCCTCCTCCTTCTTGTTTTCATTTTTTAAGTTTCAGTCGGTATCGGACAAGTTTCGGCCAGTATCGGCCGATACGGCCGAAACCCCGGCCGATACGGCCAAAACCGAGAAGTAACGTGTGGTTTCGGACCGGTCCCCTCCGAAACCGATCCGAAACGGCCGAAACCGGTCGGTTTTGGCCGAAACCTAAAACTATGGATTCAATATTGCCTGCAATATTAATCTTCAGACTGTTCTTGTTTCAGAATTCTGATAATGTTGCCACTCGGATGCCTTTTAAAAGAAGAGAGGAGAGAGGATCAATGAGAAACTGAGAACACTGCAGAAGCTGGTACCAAATGGAACCAAGGTAATTCCTTGATTCGACGAAAAATATTTCATATTTCTGCAAAAATGTTCTGGATAAAAACTCATGGGCTTCACCTGACAGGTTGATATAATTCAAAATGATGTCAATTGTCAGTTGCTTAATAGGGTTGCAGTTTGGGCATGTTATCATTCATTTTCAGGTACACCTTCGATTTTCTAGATGCATGTTGATGTAACAGATGATTTTAATCTTTGTACTGAGAAAGTTTCAACAACTGCATGATCACAAAGATAGGATTGTTGTAATCATCCCCAAACCACATTTTATGGGTAGTATTAATTTTGTACAAAAGTTTTGTTAAACTTACCTTTATCATCTTTAGGAATGCATATAAACAAGGCTATATACACATTCAGTTACACGTGCAGCCCATCCATTTGTTAAACTTTTTTGGTATGAAGCTCAATTCCATTTAACTACTTGCCATGTGCAATTCCTTCTTAATTTCAGATTAGGTCCGCAGTTTAGAAACCTCAAACCGGAAGGGACTCGCTTTTGGTTTAGATCCCTATACATTATCTGATGTATATTATTTGTTTATTACTTTTTATGTTTTTATTCTTAAGTTGGTGGGTATATGCTTTATGTTCTAAAATGACGAAAGGATTTCTATCGAGTTTATTTTGATTGGAAAAGTCTGCTTATCTTTGATTGTAAAAGTCTGCGTCGACAGTGATAAATGTCGGTCGAGTTTCGGAAGGAGAAGACCATTTGTGCTTATCGGATGCAGCATTATCTGCGTATCTGTGAGTCTCGATTGTATATGCGCTGCATCACATATTCTTTCATGTCTTCATAATTTACAAGTACTAAAATCTTGACATGTAAAAAAATGAAGCGAGCACATTCATATTTTCTCATTTTGACATCCGTATATCAGGTGGTTGTTATTGGCTATTCTTCCAACATTAGATATGCCTTGGGTGATACAAGGGAGCATTGCAGGTAAAACTCTATACATCTATAGAATTTTAATACCATTTTTAGAGCTCAACTATTGATCGAGCCTCTTTTACCAAACGCACAGTGTTTATCGCGGCCCCCGGATGAAGGCAGCAATTGTATATGTCGTCGGGTTCTGGGTCTTGGATTTCGCTAACAATTCAGTACATGCAAGCTTACATTCAGGTACTATTCGGGTCTCGCTTCAATGCACAAATGTTTTGTATGCCTTTTTAATTCCTAATGTTTTGCAGGGCCCAACTCTAGCTTTGATGGCTGATTTTTCAGGTAATATTTCTATTTCTTCCGTCAATGGAGTATGTCCAAATAGAGAGCGCTTTTTTCATTGTAGTATGTTCTTGCCCACTTCTTTGGACAATGCAGTTATATGAGTTCATGGTAATATGGTGGATGATTGCCTCTGCGTACATCTTTTGTGAGGAAAAAAGTTGAAGAACTGCTGTCAATGTGCACGAGATGTATCTTCACTGCAACAGCAACGGAAATATTGTAGCTTCTGTAAATATGAGCACGAGATGTCTCAGTGTAAATATGAGCACGAGATGTCTCATAGAGAACTGCTGTCTGTGTTGATTATGTCCAATTAAGATGGGTACCAGCTATAGTTGTGTTATGTATGTATTTCCATGTGTTGTTGTATAGCATTCTTTGTTGACCTTGAGCCAATGTACACTCGAAATCAATGCTATATATACTGGTTCTTATAATTATCTCTTCTTATAATTATCTCTTTTGGTGCGATTCGTGGCTCTGCATTCTGTTGTGTTATTTGTTTCCACAGAGTTGATGTGCTATTTGTTTATGGGTGGGTGCGAGTCCTAATCAAGGGCTCCACTGAAGTCTACGAAGACTTGGAACCGGACTTGGAACCGTATTTTTTCCCTCCACAAGTACCAAATAGATAGATATACAAGTGCTGTCAAATGTCACAATAGACAGCACTTGTTTAGTACAAGCGCTGTGAAAGGTCCATCTTCAACATCGCTTCTTTAGTACAATCACTGTTAAAGGCCCCCTTTAACAGCGCTTGCAGTAACATGCGCTGTTAAAGGGGGGCCTTTAACAGCGCTTGCACTAAAAGCGATGTTAAAGGCCCTCCTTTAACAGCGCTTGCAGTAACAATCGATGTTAAAGGCCCACCTTTAACAGCGCTTGTTTGTGCAAGCACTGTTAAAAGGGGGCCTTTAACAGCGCTTGCACACACAAGCGCTGTTAAAGGGGGCCTTTAACAGCGCTTGTAAAGCGCTCTTAAAACCAGCCCCCTTTAGCAGCGGCGAGATAGACAGCGCGTAGAAGTGCTGTTAAAGACCTTATTTAAGCGCTGTTAAATGTCCCTTTTGTAGTAATGATATAAATTGGTGCATTTGCATGCTTCGACTAGTTCCTATCAATTATATTAGGAATTTGTGTTGCATGTGCCATTACGGAAATGTTGGTTTTGCCAATGCTGAGCCTTGTTTTTTCTAATATTGGATTATGTAGACTCATTCCCTTATTGTGAGCAATATAATGCTCTAGTTACAATCTGTATTCTCACATGCTCTATGTCTGCCAACCATGTCTTTCCATTGGATACATCTAAAAGACGACATCAAAAGGTTATTGGGACAATTTGATCAATGTGTTGCTTGTAATTGTCTGTTAAATTTGGGTGAAAATGGTGATTAGCCACTAATGACGGCTATCACTTCTTATTTATATCAACTCTCTCTTTTCTTTACACACACACAATAACACACAATACTCCCCCTCAAGATGAGCAAAAGATATTTATCATGCCCATCTTGTTACAAGCATACTCTACTCCTTTAGAGTTCAACCCCTTTGTAAGGCAATCAGCTAATTGATGTCCAGAAGTAATGTAGGAGATCTCCAACTGTTTCTTGTCCAATCTTTCTTTAATGAAGGACCTGTCAATCTCTATGTGCTTCGTTCTATCATGTTGCACTGGGTTGTTGGCAATGTTAATTGCTGACTTGTTATCACACAACAACCGCAATGGTCCTTCTCTCAGCAGACGTAGCTCTTGTAGAAGTGATCTCAACCAGATCATCTCACAGGTACTAAGCACCATAGCACGATACTCTGCCTCTACAGTGGAACGAGCCACCAAATCCTGCTTCTTGCTGCGCCAAGAGACTAAGTTGCCCCCAACAAACACACAGTAGCCCGAGGTCGATCTCCTATCATCCAAGCAACTGGCCCAATCCGCATCACAGTAGCCTGTCACATTCATGTGACCATGACTACCAAATAATATGCCTTTTCCTGGACTATTCTTCAGATACCTCAGTATCCTGAAGACTGCCTCCATATGTCCAGTCCTAGGATCATGCATGTATCTACTTACCACACTGATAGCATAGGCAATGTCAGGTCTGGTATGGCATAAGTAGATAAGGCGTCCAACAAGTCTCTGGTACCTTTCTTTGTCTACTGGCTCCCCTGATTGTGAATGCAATCTATGATTCTGATCAATAGGAGTAACTGCTGGACGACACCCCAACATACCAGTCTCAGCCAGTAAATCCAGGGCATACTTCCTCTGTGAGAGAACTATACCCTTCCTGGACCTAGCAATCTCCAGTCCAAGGAAATACCCCAACTGTCCAAGGTCCTTGACCTCAAATTCTCTCGCCAATCTAGCCTTCAAGTGAGAGATTCACTCTTCATCATCTCCAGTGATAATAATATCATCAACATACACAGCCAGAAGGGTAATCCGCTGTCCTGAATGCCTATAGAATACAGTATGATCACCATTACTCTGCTTGTAGCCCATAGTGATGACTGCACGCCTGAATCTGTCAAACCATGCCCTTGGAGATTGCTTCAGCCCATATAAAGACTTGTCCAGCCTACACACCTTTCCCATCGTCTGTTGTGTGCTAAAGCCAGGTGGAACCTCAATGTATACCTCCTCCTGTAAGTCTCCATGCAAGAAGGCATTTTTTACATCCAACTGATGCAATTTCCATCCAAAATTCGCTGCACAGGATACCAGTACTCTCACAGTACTCATCTTTGCCACTAGGGCAAATGTCTCATCATAATCAATCCCATAAGTCTGACTGTAGCCCTTGGCAACCAGCCTCGCTTTGTACCTGTCCACCTTCACTTCTGGAGTTTGCTTTATTGTGAATACCCACTTGCAGCCCACAGCTTTCTTCCCTGCTGGAAGTGAGACAAGTCTCCATGTCTTGTTCTTCTCCAGTGCTTCGAGTTCTTCGAGCATTGCTTTCTTCCACTGGGGATGTTGCTTTGCCACTCGCCAATCACTCGGTATAGAGATAGACTGTAAGGATGCAATGATAGCCCTATATGCAGGTGTAAGAGAAGCATAGGAGACATGATTAGCAATATCAGTCTCGTATCCATACCGTACAGGAGGCCTGCCGGCATTGATACGAGGCTCCCTACGAGATGCAAGTGGAAGATCTAAACTAGAGGAAGGCAAAGAAAGGTTACCATCAGTGTTAGGAGAGGAAGGCAGTAAGGAAGTCGGGACTCGAGCAGGCGTGATAGACTGATCAATCTCGACATGTGGCTGTGGAGCTAGTGGTTCTTCAGTGGGGGAGATGTCTTCTTGTTGTTCTCCATCGCCATGACTACCCTTCTGTCTCCTGCTATATTTCTTGCCGTACAACCTGTCTTCCACCAAGGGCCTTTCCTCCTCTTCCACCAAGGTCCTTTCCTCCTCCCTGCTATCAGTATCAGTACCAGTAGGCCTGACAGGACACGGTATAAGTCCAACCACTACCCTCCTGTCATCAGTCTCCCCCTCTCGACCAACTCCTCCCGTGTTTGGAGAGGCACCAGTATCAAATACTGGTATAGAATCTGTCAGTCCTCCATAAAAAGGCTCAGTCTCCCTGAACGTCACATCCATACTCACAAACAGCTTTCTTTCTGAGGGACTCCAACACCTATAGCCTTTCTGATTTGAAGGATACCCAACAAATATGCATTTAATTGCCTGAGCATCCAGCTTACCCACAGAAGGTCTATGATCCCTCACAAAGCATGTGCATCCAAACACTTTTGGTGGAACTACAAAAGTGTTCTTTCCCATAAGAATCTCGCATGGGGACTTCATACCAAGCATCCGCGAAGGCATCCTGTTGATGAGATAGGTGGCTGTCATCACTGCTTCACTCCACAATATCTTAGGTACATTCATGGTGAGCATGAGTGACCTAGTTACCTCCAACAAGTGTCTATTTTTCCTTTCAGCAACTCCGTTCTGTTGAGGCGTGTTGGGACAAGTGGTTTGGTGAGTTATCCCACTCTCAGATAGATAAGATGCAAACTCCCTGTTTACATACTCTGTCCCATTATCTGTTCTCAAGATGCGGATCTTGGCCTCATACACATTTCTGACACTTCTATGGAAGTCCTGGAAACACTTCAACGCTTCGCTTTTGTTTTTCATCATGTAAAGCCATGTCATCCGAGAATGAAAGTCTATGAAAGTGATGAACCACCTGAACCCACTTACTGAAGTCACTGGGCAGGGCCCCCAAACATCTGAGTGAATAAGATGGAATCTCTCTACACTCCTCATCCCCACACTAGGATATGATGTCCTAGTGTGTTTCCCAAATTCACACGCATCACACTTCAAATTCATTTTATTCACTCTATTTAAAATCTCAGGATACATTTTATTCAACATATCAAAAGGCAAGTGTCCCAACTGACAATGTAATAAAAGTACCTCCCTTTCCTTCTCTTCACCAACGACGACCAATGCAGCATCCCCACTAGCTCTGTCAAGATACCACAGTCCATCACGCCTGACGCCAGTCCCAAGCCTCCTCCCAGTCTTCCTTTCCTGCAACACACAATGAGTAGAGTCAAAAGTAATGCTACAGTCAAGATCATCAACAATAGAGCCAACAGATAAAAGGTTGACTGGAAAAGATGGGACGTGAAGGACTGAAGAGAGGCATATGGAGGGAGTGCACTGAATAGTGCCAATCCCTTTAATGGGTTGGGATGTGCCATCAGCTGTCTGAACAGTTTCATGAATGGTATGTGGTTTATATGTGGAAAATTGTCTATATGCACCTGACACATGACTAGATGCACCTGAGTCAATAATCCACTCTATATGATCTCTACATGAAAGAGCTGATTGGTTACCTGATCCTGTGTGAGCGAAGTTGGCAAAATTACCGAATGGCGAAGCAACATCTCTAGTCTGGTCTGCATGACTCTCCGAACTCTCAGTAGTAGACCTGGACTGTCTCCGCTGCTCTAGATCTGACGCCTCAGCTGGCGTAGCCTCAATCATCACTGTCTCCTGTCGTCCATCAGCAGTAGCAAAGTTGGCCCGTGGTCCGCCACGACCTCGTCCACGGCCTCCATGGCCCCAACGACCTCCTCCTCTGCCTCCTGTGCCACGTCCTCGTCCACTACCCTTCTGTGGGCAGTTAAAGCTCATGTGCCCCTTCACCCCCACAGGTGTAGCACTCTCGATCCTCGCTCATTGCTGCCACTGCCGGTACAGCTAGTGCAGCCCGAGTGACCTGAGTACCCTCATCCTTCATAACTCTCAGTCTGGTCTCCTCCTGTGCCATTACAGCTATGGCATCCTCCAGAGATGGGATAGAGGATAAGTGACACATACTCGCCCTCCTGACCTCAAAATCCCATTCAGGTTCCTCAGAAAATGAGTCACACGCCTACGCTCCACCCACTTCCTGTGTATCGCAGCACTCCTAGGATCAGGCAGATCAATAGGGTCATAGTGGTCTAACTCTGACCACAGCCTTTTCAACTCCGCAGAGTAGGCTAGAATAGACATCTCCCCCTGCTTCAAGGTGTCGACCTTGCCCTGAACCTCCATCATAAGCATCACATTCCCTGCTCCAGAATACATTTTCTCCACCATACTCCATATCCCTGCAGCACTCTCTATGGCCTCCACCATCCCAGCAATGGGTGGAACCATCGATGTCCTCAACCAAGCAGCCACCAGTGAGTTGGTGGTGCTCCACACTTTCCAATCATCCCCAGTCTTATCCACTGGTTCACTACATGAACCCAGAACATGGCCTTCTAACCCCTTCGACTTCAGGATGAGAAGCACCCTCCTGGACCAACTGAGGTAATTTTTCGGCCCTTCCAATTTCACATCATTGGGCATCAACTCCAGCTTCTGCACTGGTCGTAAAGGCGTCGATCCACTCGAGGATCCCAACTCCTTCGAAGCAAGCAGCTTCGTTATCTCCCCAATGAAGACCTTCATGTCAGCTGAGGTAAGATTGCCCACCATCTCTCCAGATCCGCAGATCTCTCCTTTCTCCCTCCTTAGATCCGCAGATCTACTTCTCTTCTTCCTCTTCTAGGTCATACCCTAACCGTAAATCTATGGTGTCCTTTTCATGACTCTACCATAGATCTAGGGTTAGGGTTTTTGGGGTTCTCTTTTTTGGCTAGTTAGGGCTTTGTGGCGGCTAGAAGAGGACGTGGAAGGGGAGAGGGATCACAAAATGTGGAGCAGCGGCAGCGGAGAAGTGTGGAGCAGCAGAAGTGGCAGCGGCAGGGGCTAGCGATGCACGCGCAGCGGCAGCGGCAGCGGCTGCGACGCGCGCGCACGCGGTTAGCGGGTGGCGGCGCGCAGCAGCGGCGGGTGGCTGGCGGCGCACGCAGTTGGCGGCGGCGCGTGGGAGGGCGGCGCGGCGGGGAGGCTAGGGTTTTGGTGTTTTAGGGTTTTTTTGGGGTAGGGTTTAGGTTTGGCTCTGATACCATGTTAAATTTGGGTGAAAATGGTGATTAGCCACTAATGACGGCTATCACTTCTTATTTATATCAACTCTCTCTTTTCTTTACACACACACACAATAACACACAATATTGTCAAATGGATGAATTGTAGCACTGAAGCTTGTCAATGGGATTGCCAGCGAAAATTAATTGTATGCCTGCAAATAGAACTGAAAAATATATATCGGTTGATGGTAACACTATGTACATGTGTACCGTCTATCTTTCATTTCATGTTATAAAATCTATTAATCATTTGTTGAACTGTAATTGTCTAATGGACCATGCATGTTTGTCATACATGAGAATTTGCAATTGCATTACACACATGCATTTCAATATTTGGGTTGAAGCATCACAGTTGTGAATGATATTTAGATTTTAATCCATCATACGGTACAAATTTTGTTTTCTTTTAATTAATTCATAAAAAACAGGTGGGTTATTCGTAAGTTTTTAAGCTCTTAGTTGTTTAGTTGCTTGCTTCTCTTGTTTGGACTATCACTTTATGGTTTGGGTTGGATATCAATGAATAATATTTTTTAAAAACAGTCTGTAGAAAGTTATATACTTGCACATTATTCTTTATGTTTAGCGTGATATAAATATACCTATGATTTTGTGTATATGTTGTCTCATTATAAGTGTTTCTACTTCCAACTTTTTTTCTTTTTGTTTTAATTTTATTAATTAAACAATGTGTATGTTGTTTTGCATTGCGTTAATACATATGCTTACAAGGCAAATTATCAACAGAATAAGAGTATAGATATATTGTTTGTGTTATGTGAATGATTTTTATGATATATTGTGCATATTAAGCTTGTTAATATTAGACTCTGGACATATATTTACCATCTGCTGTGATAACTGAATTAAATATGTGTCCCTGAAATGATCCCATGTGGATTATCCTGTCAGCCATGGTCTCTGCTTCTGGCATTTAGAATAATTCGGTTTGACCTATGAAATTTCTACAGTTCAAAGAATCAGGTATTCATATATGAAACAGAAACTCTTTGGTAATAGGGAATATATGCAACTGTGGAATGAATGCATTTGGCCAATCAACCTGACAGGATTGAAGTATTTTATGGAATGAACATAGTTCTGTTTATTATTAGCTAAGAACATACTCCAGAAATATTAGTGCCTGCTATTTATTTTTGCCCACTGCAGACCTTGGGATACCCGATGCAATCTTCACAAGACTATTGGATTACATTTTAACTTTTGTCATTTTCATTGATGTACAGATTCTTCATAGATGACAGAAATCGGATATTCATTGGTTATAATTTTTCCATTGGATAATATGTTAAATGGTGGCTTGAATATATGGGTTTTGTTAAACTTAATGCTTCTCCTTCTCTTAGATGACAGAAAATTGTGATGATTCTGAAGTTATATATGAGTTTCTTGAGGCAAACCAAATTGGACAGAACCATTCGCTGTACTACTCTATTCGGCATATGCAATGCACATGGAATCTAATTCGTCTCTCTATTCAAGTCTTCTTCTTTGTATACAAATTCAAGGGGTGTTTTTTTTGCAATTAATCCTTATTTGGCTTAGTTTGGCAACATTGGTTTAGAGACGACGACGACGATGTTCATCCCAAAAGTTTATAAAAATGGCAAGGCAAGCTAGGATGTCCTGGAATCTTGCAGGCAACCATCTTGCAGACGTTCTTTATCACATAATTAAACTGGGCAGATATGAGCCTCTTACTACTAATCTTTTGCAATGTTTTCATATAATTATTATCTGTATTCAAAAGGCATTCACATGTTTTTTGTTGTTGCAATTTACTATTTTTTTGGCTCAGTAGATATGGCAGGATCACATTCTAGGTCCAGGGATCCACCAACTACATGCTCTCCATCAAATATTGTACGTGAGGAGATTACTACTCATCAACTTGTTACAAATGCATATCCTAGCGTTAGCGCAAGCACTAAATCTAGTAGGACATGGGGTCCGACTAATGAGCAAAAAAAACTGGATTCAGCATAGGATGATTAGGATTAGTGGTAGTAGGTATGTATTAATAATCATGTTAATTAATGAAAGGATTATTAATGATATACTAACAATTCATGTTCCAATTTGTATGAGTGCAATGTAGTTTCTTGGATGTATATATTATTAGACAGTATATGATCATAGTGAGGGGAATGTGGAATAGAGCATGGTCGACATGTAGAGTTTGTGACACAAGAGCACAAGCAGCAGATGTGGGATTCCACTATGGTAATTCCTACAATCGGGTGCTTATATATATGCAATTTATTCTTATCATTATGTTTTTATATGTATGGAATTTATTTATTCTCATTTTTAGTAATTGTACCCCAGGTATAACCATGTCCATGGGGAGTGTGCTAGGGAGATATGGGATAAACAAGTGGCCCACAACATGTCTGATGGTCAGCTTGATAGAAAAACAAGAAACCAGATTAGAGTTACTAGACGTCTGGATGACCTTATGTACCTATTGGAATACAGATAAGTGGAAGAATATGTCGGCACAGAATAAGAAGAATATGTGTGGTGATTCTCCCACTAATAATATACCTAGCACTCACTATGTGGGCTCTACTATCACCGACAAGCATTGCGAGCAACTACATGTTTGTGTGCATTTATTAAATATTTTAAAAATTATTACTTTGTTGTGAAGGGAAAAGTAGGGAAATAGGTGTAGAGGGTTAAGAGCCCCCTACACTCATATTTATAGCTTTCAATAGTGGGCTGGATACCCAATGGGCCTCATGGGCCTATTCATAACACTTCCCCTTATCCAACCAACATTGAATAAGAGGTGGATTCTTCAGGATCCGAGTTAGGATAACTGCCTTGTTAAATAAAGAACAGTTAATCCATAACTTCCCCTGTTTTAGGGATGTGTCTAGGGATAGATACTTCAGGATCTAGAGTCAACGAGGTTGCCTCGTCAAAACCTTGACTACAGAAAACCCTGTGGGAAAAAACCAGTAGCCAAGGGAAAAGAGTACAACTCTGCGGTTGACTCCCCCTCATCTGACCAAGCTTCAGGCTTGCAGATTTTCTATGAATCTATACATCAGTCTCCTATGTATCTATGAGTTCATAGTCCTCTCATCCTGACCCAGTTTACATTTACTCAGTCTCCTCATACCAATCCCATATACAAGTTTCTCAAAGATACTAGTAGGCAGGGATTTGGTAAGCAAATCCGCCAAGTTATTACATGATTGGATCTTTTGTACCTCAATCTGCTTCTGCTTCTGAAGGTCGTGCGTCCAGAAGAACTTTGGGGAGATATGCTTCATCTTGTCGCCTTTGATGTAGCCGTCCTGTAGCTGGGCTATACATGCTGCATTGTCTTCATGAAGTGGAGTAGGCGCAAGAACGTCGGTCATCAGGCCGGTGGAGGTAAGGATGTGCTGGATCACAGAGCGTAGCCAGAAACTTTCCTTACTTGCTTCGTGGATCGCTAGGAGCTCTGAGTGAGTGGATGAGATGGTCGTCATGGTCTGCTTTACAGATCTCCAGGATATGGCTGTGCCGCCATAAGTAAACATGTATCCTGTCTGAGACTTCTCTGTATGAGGATCGGACCTGTATCCTGCATCAGCATAACCAACTAAACCAGTTGATGCCCCATTCCTGTAGAATAGACCTAAGTCTATGGATCCTTGGAGGTAGCGCAGAAGATGCTTAACTCCGGCCCAGTGCCGCTGTGTAGGTGCAGCACTATATCTGGCTAGTAAGTTGACTGCAAATGCTATGTCAGGGCGAGTGTAGTTAGCCAGGTAAAGGAGTGCACTGATAGCACTTAGATAAGGCACTTCGGGGCCTAGTACTTCCTCCCCCTCTTCCAGCGGCCGGAAGGGGTCTTTATGTACATCCAATGATCTGACGACCATTGGAGTGCTGTGGGGGTGGCACTTATCCATCTGAAACTTTTTCAATAAGTTCGATGTGTTAGTTGACTGATGTAACAGGATCCCATCATTAAGATGCTCTATCTGAAGACCTAAACAGAATTTTGACTTTCCGAGGTCTTTCATCTCGAAGGTTTCTGTCAGCTTCTAGAAATCTCTGCGATCTCTTCAGGAGATCTGATGAGATTCAAGTCGTCTACATAGACGGCTATGATTACAAATCATGTTGCATTTGCTCTTATAAAGATGCAAGGACAGACTGGGTTGTTTGTGAATCCTTGTTTCGTAAGGAAACCGCACAGTCTGTTATACCACATCCTTCCAGATTGTTTTAGACCATTTAATGATCTTTGCAGTTTCACTGAGTAGATGTCACGTTCTCTCTCTTTTAGTGCTGCAGGCAAAGAATAACCGTCAGGCAATCTCATATAGATGTCTCGGTCTAGGTTTCCATATAGGTATGCAGTAACCACGTCCATAAGTTGCATATCTAAACCCTCTTGGGCTGTTAAGCCAATGAGGAATCGGAAGGTGATCGTGTCCATGACCGGGGAGTATGTGGCTTCAAAATCCACCCCTGGACGTTGGGTAAAACCCTGCGCTACAAGACATGCTTTGTAGCGAACAATCGCATTCTGTTCATTTCGTTTTCTAACAAATACACATTTATAACCCATAAGTTTTACACCTTTTGGTGTTTGGACTATGGGTCCGAAGACCTTGCGTTTGGTGAGTGAATCCAACTCCACTCCTATTGCCGCTTTTCACTTTGGCCAATGATCTCTGCTTTGACATTCTGTTAGAGAGCGTGGTTCAATATCATCGTTGCAGTACGCGACATTGATGGCAATATTACATGCAAATGTGTCATATATGGTTGTGCTCTTTCTGTCCCAATACTCCCCAGTTCGTACATAGTGTATCGAAACTTCATTTTCTCCCGGTTTTTCCTCTTCATGAGAGTTTGGGAGAGATGGGGTAGCATGGCTTATAGTAGCATCCTGTGGTGGTATTTATTTACTATTGCCAAGGGTCCTACTCTTTCGAGGGACTTGGTCCTTGGATCCCGGTGGTCGCCCTCTCTTTTTGAGAGGTCCAACCATTTCTGCTGCAGGCGGATTGCATCCATTTTGCGGTATGTCAATCCTAGCTGGAGTGTTAGCAGCAGGGATGTGCGATTTGACAATCTTCTGGTTGTCAGTAAATTTGTCCAGCAAGAGATGGACAGTGTTTTGGATGTGGAGAATCTTCAGGACCTCCTCACACTGGCTTGTGGGCGGATCAAAGTGACATAATGTCTTTGTATCCCAAGTGATACATTCTAAAGCATCGGGCTTCTTTGTATGTGAGCCTAGTCTTGGAAACGATGTTTCATCGAATTCACAGTCTTCTAGACGTGCCTTGAAAACGTCTCCCGTAAGGGGTTCTAGGAATCTAATTATGGAGGGGGTGTCAAACCCAACATAAATGCCTAGGCGATGTTGTGGACCCATCTTTGTCCTTTGTGGTGGTGCTATGGGGATGTATACTGCACAACCAAATATTCTCAAGTGTGAGACAATTGGTGGGGCTCCAAGTGCTAGTTGCATTGGAGAAGATGACTGACCTCCAGAAGGTCTTAATTTTATTAAAGATGCAGCATGCAAAATTGCATGACCCCACGCATTCACTGGTATCTGGGATTGAAGTAACAATGGACGAGAAATCCATTGCAGTCTCTTAATTAGAGATTCTGCTAACCCATTTTGGGTGTGCACATGTGCTACAGGATGTTCGACTTCAATTCCTTGAGCTTGGCAATAGTCTAGAAAGACTTGTGACGTAAA
This sequence comes from Scilla litardierei, assembly GCA_030789695.1. Taxonomy (NCBI): domain Eukaryota; kingdom Viridiplantae; phylum Streptophyta; class Magnoliopsida; order Asparagales; family Asparagaceae; genus Scilla; species Scilla litardierei. Next base: position 24,848,890 of record CM061137.1, read on the forward strand.
CTCCCCTGCATTGTTCAGGCGAAGTTTCTTTATCTGGTAGTCGGGGAAGTGGGCCTGTAACTTGATTATCTGAGCTAAAAGCATAGACAGTGCTAGGTTATGGGTGGACAGTAGACACACATGTGACCACTTAGTAGATGTGTCTATCAGGACCATAAAGTACCTGAACGGACCACTTGATGGGTGTATCGGCCCACAAATGTCTCCGTGGATTCTTTCCAGAAAGCTTGGAGACTCCACGTCCACTTTCAGTGGAGAGGGTCTTGTAATCAGTTTACCCTTGTAACAGGGTGGACATGGAAATTTGCCTTTTTGAAGAATCTTCGGGTTCTTCAATTCTATACCCCTGGAGCTTTTTATGATGCGGTACATCATAACAGATCCAGGGTGTCCCAGTCGACTGTGCCAGAGTTGGAATTCTGGTGTTTGGGGGCACTGCAGGTGCTCCGCCATGGATGTTTCTGGAGTTTGTATACTTGTTTGGTAGAGTCCCGAGGGGAGTCCCTTGAAACGTTCCACAATGGTTTTTGAACCATTTGTAAGAGACGTTACAAGCAAGTATTCCCTTTTATCTTCCTCGACCGTCTCTAGTGATATCCGTTTAAACGGATATCTTTAAAGCTTAGGAGGTTTCAGATAGATTTAGGGGAGTATAACGCATTTTTAAGTGTGATTTGTGTGTTATCGGGGAGCAATATGATTGCTTCCCCTGATCCTTCGATTATGTTAGCTGGTCCTGAGATTGTTCTCAGTGGACCAGAATAGCTACTTATGCTCGTGAAGTAGTCTATGTTTTGAAGGATCGAGTGCGTCGATGCACTATCCACTAGGCAGATTAATTCCATATCTATATAAAGAAAGACATTTAAGCAGTAAATAATATGAAAAGAAAAGATCCACTTTCATAAAAAAATACTCAAATGAAATGTTTTGACATGGAATAAAAACTAGGTACTATGCAAAAAGGGAAGATACATTGCTAGCATAAAAAATGGTCCATAACTAGAAAGTGTCATCTCCCATGAAATCTTCAGGAGTCCATGAGGTCTCTGGCAAAGCTGCGCTCTCAATCAGGTTTGTCTCAACTCGAGGCTTGAGGCTTACCTGGTAGAGGTCCTGGAGGTGTTTCTAGGTGCGGCAGATTCTGGACCAGTGGCCCGTTATTCCGCATTTGGAGCACTTATCCTCCTAGTCTTTCTTGGGAGTGCCACCTTTGTTGGACATCCTCTTTTGCTTCTTTTCCACGAACTTCTGGTTCTGAGGAGGAGCTGGGGGAGTGGCCTTCTTCCGCTGCTTTTGTTCTTTTCATTTCTGGAATTTTGCCTTTTTGTCCATCTTCTTCTTCTGGGAAGACTGGAAGTGTGCCTCTGTAGGAGGTGGCAGTGGAGCGGAGCCAGGAGGGCGCAGGTTGTGAGTGGCAACCAACAGGTCTCTGTTCTGTTCAGCCGTAAGCAGGCATGAAAGCAGATCAGAGTACTTCGTGAACTTCCTCTCATGGTATTGTTGCATAAGGATCATGTCCTTCTCGTGCAAAGACGTGAACGTCTTTTCCAGCAACATTTTCTCCGTCACCGTTTCACCGCACAACTTCAGACGTGAGCTGATACGGAAGAGTGCTGAGTTGTACTCTGCTACGGATTTGTAATCCTGTATGCAAAGGTGAGTCCACTCGTACTGCGCACGGGGGAGTATGACATCTCTCTGATGCCTGTACCTCTCCTCGAGTGCGTCCCACAGCTCGTAAGGATCCTCTACAGTAAGGTACTCGTCCTTCAGGGTCGAGTCTAAATGTTTCCTGATATAGATAATGGCTTTCGCCTTTAGTATATCGGAAACTTCCTCTGTATGAGGTGCTTCTTTTGAAGCATCCTTGTCGGTTAAGGCAGTACTTATTGTTGCCTTCTAAGTCGATGTGAGACTGAAACCATGAGAGCGTAGATGGAACTTCAGGTCCAACTGCCAACTCAGGTAGTTTGACCCATCGGCCTTTAAGACCGAAAAGTCGACATTCGCAAGTCTGGCCATTGAAAGATCTTGCAATATAAAAACAGCATGGATCATTAAACTGAGTAAAAAATAGACATCCACGCATGTATTTTAAGCATTTTTCATAACATGAATTTATTAAAGGAAATTTAACATGCATGCTTTTTGACAGTTTTCATAACGTGAATAATTAACAAAGATTAACATCCACGCATGCTTTTTGACAGTTTCATTGTAACATTAACATGGCATGAAAAATAATTCACATCCACGCAATTAATGTATAAGCAATGAAAAAATAACTTAGGACTATGGGGATCAGCCAGCCGACACCGAAAAGAAAAAGACAGTCCGAAATTACATCAAAAGTTGCATGAAAGAATAAGTACAACTCGGGAACTTCAGAGAGAAGCCCCTTTCATCTTTGTGCATACGCCTTCAGCTCCTTTTTAGTGTTCGCCGGTCTTCTTTTTACATTTATATCCTCACTTACAAATTTCTCTCAAAAAAAAATTGCAGGAAATTAAAAGTGTCGGAAACCTGGCTGATCCCTAAAAACATAGCCTAATCGCACATCCACGCAGATAATATATGGAAAATATACAACCACGCAGATAATCATATCACAGGCATGTAAAGATTAATTAAATAATCTAAATAGTGTGTGACATGCTAAAAATTATTTTTGAAAAACTTTTTACCTTTGATCCATATTTTTAATGTTTTGTTTTACCGCTTTAACCCTTTTTTATAAAGTTTCTTAATTATTTTGGGCTTTTAGGGCCAAAAATAAAAAAGAAAAATTATTTGTGTAAATGGGCTAATTTTCAGGCTTTTGGGCCATGAAAACAACCCATTATGGTTAATTTGGGCCTCCCCCGAAAAATTGGCCCGTTTAGGGTTAGGGTTTTCGAAAAACTCTGGGGGGCCCGCGGCCCGCCGCCGCCACGACTGGCCGTGCAACGGCCGCCGCGGCGGTGGGCCGCGGCCTATGGCCGCGGTGTTTCGCCGCCGCCGGCGCTTCACAAGCGCCGTCTTTTCGCCCTTCGGGCGTGCGGGGTATGGATCAAGGTCGGGGGGATAAAAACGGATTTTTCAAGCATTTAGATCTCTAAAAAACTGATTTTTATTGTTTTAGACATGCGGATCTAAAAAATGTGATTTTTACCCTGTTTTTAAACTTTTTGATCCTAAAATATGCAGATCTAACGTGAAACGCAAGTTTAGATCTAAAAAGTTTTGATTTTTACCTCTAGATTCGACAAGGGAATCTAGTCGACGGTTGGTGAAGGATGCCCTTTTCGCTCCCCGTTGAGAAGATTACGATCTTCTTGAATCTAAGCAATTGATGGATCTCCTTCCTCGCGAGCCGCCGTCTCCTCCAACGAGCGTGATCGTGCTGATAACGTGTTGTGAAGGGAAAAGTAGGGAAATAGGCGTAGAGGGTTAAGAGCCCCCTACCCTCATATTTATAGCTTTCAATAGTGGGCTGGATACCCAATGGGCCTCATGGGCCTATTCATAACATACTTGACTATTTTTGGTGCAATTTATATAGTTAACTTGAAATTTTTTTGAACTTATCGAGTCATGTACCTGAGGGACATAAGGTGAACCACATAGAGGTCTTTGATGCGGTGCATACGAGGAAGGGGCTATTAATAGCAATCGATCTCGAGTTGTCTATGTAGGTTCTTTCTTACTATATATTGAATGCATATTTTCTAGTTATTATCAATTTGTAACTTATGTCGTGTAGGAAAAGTATCGATAACGGCTGACACAAGTACATGGGGAAGACCACTTCATTAACCTGGATTTTGCCCCTTCATAATGGAAAAAAGTGACTGGTGGAGTGAGTCGATCTCGTATGTCTGGGTTTCCTTTGGCTGCTACCCTCGCACAGGTATTGGGAATAATTTGTTCAACCTCTAGCGCCACTTCCTCCTCTAGGGTTATTTCACCGGTATTGGAGAGAATAAGTAACTAAAGAGTGCTGTACAAGTTCTCAATGAAGCAGTCACTCTATTAGGTACGAATTGTGGAGTTGACATTTCGTCCTTATTATCGACATAAGTATAACTTCTTCTAATTTAAGGTATTCATTACTTGCTTTCAATTTCTATTTTAATACTAGTTCTATTTTAATTGTTTAATATTTTTAGCTTAATTAATATTTTTATTGTTTAATATTATGTAAGGCACATCAGCGGGTGCATCAACATCTTCACCTAATTTAGGTGCTGATGATGATCAATCTCAGCACAACGATGATGATCAGCATCTTAATGACCTTTAGGTACATGCTCATTGCAAAATGTTTCTAATTTATTTTATGAGTTTTGCATAATTTGATATATATGTTTAGATGTAGTAACGAAGTATATTCATTTGATAATAGGTATTAGAGACTAGCTGGTGTCATATAGAAGCCGATTGTGCTATTTGAGTTTTCTTAACCGAAACATGTACACCATCCTTAAAAATATGAAGTGCATAACCAAAACATTCACACCATTCTTAACGAAACACTTTATGCATCCTTTTCTAGCTACAGCCTAGAGTTTTTTTTGATAAAATCCAAAGAATATCATAGTTTTTTTGATTCAACAGTTGCTATGGTTGTGGGTGATGCTTTAGATGGATTCTCATGACCCTTAATCAATCTGAGAGCGTGTATATGCAGATTCAATCCAATTTGCATATGCTAATGTAATTTGGGACTTGTGCCGGTGGTTTATTTCGGACTGATTAAAGAGGTGTTGATCATTTTTTGCAAACTTCATTCATTGTTATCTAGCATGTATATCTTCCCCCCTAAGTCTTGGGGTTCTTATTATTCTTGAAACAATGCTTTGTTTTTTCAGAACAATACGATCCATGTTGCTTCCCTTTCTTTAACATGTTTTACTATTAGTACTTAAATTATTATTGTGAAAACATCAGACTGATCAATCTTACTGCAATTGCCACGCCTAGTAGAAGTCTAGCGAATTTTCTCTCCTTTTGTCGTCATATTTTGGAAAGTAGTGTGACAGTGCAGATACCGTGCATTAGCATTTGACTGGTTAATTTTCTGTATAATTTTATAGCACCTGGATGTTTTTTCATATAATTTAGTTTGAATTATGACTATTGGTGCTGTGTATGCCTTTTGGCAGGGGTAAAAAGGAGTATTACTTAAACTTCCCATGGATTTTTTGAGCTCATCCCAGTTGTTGTAATTTGAGATGCCAATGTTGATGCTTTCTCTACATTTTCATTATATGTTAATGGTATTTCTTATTCCCCAACCATCAAAACTTCTAGCGATAAAATTTCTTGAAAAAATTTAGTATGTTAGGTCGACACATTACATACATGCTTATATGTGAATGTCTCATGATTTAGTAGTGTTTAAGATGTCATAGTTCATTGCAACTTGTGAAAGTTGGCTCGATTGAGGCACTGGAGAAGTATTGGTTCAACAGCCGAGATATCTTATGCAAAGATAGCTTGACTGTGCTCAGATCCGACCCATCTGACTCTGCACAAGTCAGATAGATCGGATGCCAAGCTATTGGACTTTAACAGTGCATTGGTTCCTCGGATCAGTGGATCGGCATCGCATGGATCAAAAGCTCTACCTTCATAGCTTTGGGTAGCTCGGATAGATCGGCTCGGCACTTCGTTTGCTCGGACTTCAGCGGAAAGCTCGACAGTTCGGAGGGGGCCCACTATAAGGCGTGGCACCCTATTCGTAGTAGAGTTGCGAAAGACTTGGAATTCCGTAAAAGTCAGGATTTATATCTCTTGAGAATCCCTCCTCAATGATGACACCTATTGTACCCTAGGGCTATATATATGGTGTTTTAGATGAGTGTTTAATGTGAGGGGATACATAGAGAGAAAATTAAGCCGCCATTTATGAGAACCAACTTTGAGAGCTATTGTAGAGAGTTTTTGGAGAGATTTTGTGTGCTTCTTCTTCGTGGAGAAGAGAGAAGATTTGTATTCATTCTTTTCTTTCGTAATAAAGCTCATTGGTATTTCCTTGGCCGATCAACGGCCTAAATTTGTTATCTTTCATAGCGCTTTATCTGGTTGTGTGTTGCTCGTCCTCGTCTCGATCGTCCGACAGTCCAGTCTTCCACGCGCTCGCACAACATACTGGTATCAGAGCTCAACAGTTTCAAAGATCTACGTAGGAGGCAGAGATGATCAACGACAGCAATGACAGTGTCTTAATGGCATCGACTTCTGGAGGGCATGCTCCAGCTGCTCGAACTGTTGTGTCCAACAAAAAATTCAAATTTGAGAAGTTTGATGGAAAAATCAACTTCGGTATATGGAGATGCGAAGTCTTGGATGTCTTGAACCAACTTGGTTAAGCCATTGCATTGGACGAGAAGACATGGACATGTCTGATTTGGACTGGAAGACTCTAAATTGGAATGCATATGATACCATCCGACTATATTTGATGAAGGAGAAGAAATACCCTTTCATAGAGGAGAAAAATGCAAGTAAGTTCTGGAAGGAGCTCGTCGACAAGTGCATAAAGAAGAACATCTAGGACCGACTGCATTTGAAAAAGAAGCTTTTCGGTTTGAAGCTTGAGGAGGGTGTTTCTATCGAGGAACATCTCGACTACTACTACAAGCTTCTAACCGACTTGAGAAACGTCTACGTGAAGGTTGCCGATGAAGACAAAGCTATGATTATTCTCAACTCTCTACACTTTGAGTATGAGTACTTGGTGTCAGTTCTTACTTATGTTAATGACTCGATCACATTTGAAGAGGTGTCTAATGCTCTAACGAGCTACGAGTTCAGGAAGAACAATGAGGATAGGAGAAGCCGAGCAAACAATGCTTGTACCGTTGTGAGAGGTCGGAGTAATGAGAAGGGTGGAGCTCGAAAGAGGTATTTCCGATCCAAGTCTAGGGACAAGATTAGAGGCCCTCTTCATAAGGACTTGGTGAAGGACCAATGTGCTTTCTACAAGAAAAGAGGACATTAGGTCAGAGATTACCGGAGGGAGAAGAAGAAGCACAATGCAACAGCCAACGTCGCTAAGGGAATTAAGGTCGAGGAATGGGTTTTGGTCAGTGCTTCAGAGGGTGTGACGTCAGATGGTTGGATGCTCGACTCTAGGTGCTCCTTCCATATGATGCCACATAGAGATTACTGTACAAGCTTACGAGAAGTATGTAAGATTACGGTCCTATTGGGCGATGACCGAGCTTGCAGCATTGTGGGCATCAGACAGTTTGAATGATGATGAGCGACAGTGTTACACGAGACATCGACGAGGTACGCTATGTTCCCGAACTAAAGTGTAACATCATATCGCTTCGCTCACTCGAAGCCAATGGCTACTTAGTGACGATGGAGAATGGTGCTTTGAGGGTGACCCGAGTAGCTATGATCGTGATGAAGGGAAAGCAGAAAGGCAATGCTTACTACTTGGATGGATCGGTTGTGACTGGCACAACAACTCTGACCCATAAGGCCGACCGAGACAAATCGCTTCTTTAGCACACGCGTCTAGGTCATGTTGGTGAGAAAGCTTTACAGAAGCTGATCGAAGAAGATCATCTGAAAGGAGCCAAGACCGGAAAGATCGAGTTTTGCATGCATTATGTCTTTGGTAAACAGACACGTGCTTTTTTTGGGATGGCCATTCTGTTAGGATCGATAAGACACCCTAGAGGGGGGGTGAATAGGGTGAATGCGGAATTAAAAATATTTAGACTAGTAAGCACATGCAATTATATGATTTGCAGAAATAATCACAGGCAGTCAAAGGATATGCAGAAAATAGCAAACAACCAATCACAGATGACACCAAGATGTACCCTGGTTCGGTCGAACCTCGACCTACTCCAGCAACCCCCAAGATCTACTTTTTGATTAATCAGTTTCCCCACGCCTACAAGACACTATGAACTCGCAACTCACTTTGCTCCACGCCCAATAGCTCCCTAGACTCGCAACTCCCTTTGCTAAACTGAACTAACCAAACAAGCTAGACCCTGTCTTGATCATATCCAATGCATCGAGAATCCCCCAAACTACAACACGTAGTTTGCACAAAAGTTTGTAAAAATAAGATTTACAAAGATCAAAGCAACTCTCAAAAGATAAATATGAGTTTAGAAAGCTTAGATTGAGATGTCGCGATGTCCTCGTCCTTCTGCGCGTGCACGGCTTCCCAATGACTCTGGACGTTCGTCGTTTGGATGCTTGTGCAGAAAGTTATGGCTACACAAACTTTCAGTGTCTGTTTTGCAATTTTCTAAATCTTCGAGATTTTTTTGCAAAAACGGAACGCCGGTTCTCCTGTCCTCGGATCTGATTCACATGCACCCAAAAGAGGACCTGTGCACCTGCGTCCTTGATGACACTGCAACCCAAAAAAAGGATGAGAGAATTCTAACAAATAATAAAATAAGACTTTAGGAATTAATTAAAGTGGCTTTCAAAGTCCTCTCTCTGCATCCTTCATTTCGTTTCATATGCTGAACCATCACTTTGGGATCATCTGGTGCGTTGATGGCCTTCTTCTTTCTACTTCTTTCATCAAACTCCTCTCTTTCCCCTTCTAATACCAGCCGCATAAAAAATCTGGGAGGTCTCTCTCTCTCTTCCCCCGATTATGAGCCGCCAAAAACTATGCAGGACGAGGGATGAAAATTTTTAAGGCCGGCTTCATGATGGTATAATTAGGTGTAGGGTTTGTTTAAGAGAAACCACTTGCCATTCATACTCCTTTTTTTTCTCAGGAGCACTCACGCATGTTTTTTTTGTTCTTGTTACAATTTACGATTTTGCCATTCATACTCTTTTCTTTTCTATTAAACATTAATCCTTAATTATCCTGGGAGCACTCATTCGTGAGTGCATGAATTATACAAAATTCTTTTATTTAAAAACACACTTTGAACTTGGCCCTCATTTGATCACATATATATTTATACACTATATATATAAGTATGCACAAACTCTCAATATTGATCCCTCCTTTTGATCAACCTGAAAACACTTAACAAACACATTAAAATATTTCTTTAATATTTGTTATCATCAAACAAGAACTCCTAGACCGTTGTTTCCAACACATTCATAGTACGAAGCGAGCGCTTGACTATATTCATATCGACGTATGTCACGTCACGTTCCTATTCTATCGGGAGCGAGAACGTGAATGGGCCCGCGATGTGCTTAAAACAAGGAGTATTTTTTTTAATAAATCCTTTTCTTTTTCCTACTTGGTTTAAACACACTAACGTGTCTGTGAATAAAACGGTAGGATCTTGCATGATGACTTAATAAATAGTATAGATGAAAGTACTACAGTACCAAAGAATCTGAAAATAAAGTACAACATATGCTTAGTATGGCCAAAATAACACCACCTACAAATTACATTATTCCAAATTAAAAGTGCATTCGCGAAGGTGACCGTCTAGTCTTCAGTATGTAGGAACTCCACGTAGTCTTCAAGCATTGGCTCAATCTCTGCAGCAATATCTTCAATGAATCACTATCAATATCTGACGGACATTTCATAAGACAACAAAATGAAATGCCCGGCAGCGAGGGTTACTCGGCAATATTTCTCCGTAACAGAAATGTTAAGTAATTCAATTAAGCCAAGTTGAAATCAATGTATAATCATAATCAATGTTTGCATTGAAGATAATTGGAATTCTAGCTTGATCCAGACGAACACGGCTGGTCAGATTTGGCCAAGGATGATCACTATCCCTGTAGGGTGATCCAGACTTGGACTCAAAAGATACTAAACACCGGCTCGGGGACCAATATTAAAAATGCCAATTATTAACTTCTGCTCCATATATTCAGTTAATAACTTTATAGACGAGCATGGTATAATTACATAGAAGCATATAACATGTTTAATTTGTAAGAGCTGCAGCAGTTAAACATTTGACAGCAATTTGCAACTGGTGAGGAAAAGACCGTATAAGATGTTAAAGTAATATGTACAAAAAAGACCGCATCAATATATTTCATAGCCATCAGTTCGAGTGCCAAATCCATGTCCAAGAGTATAAAATGTGACTAAAAGTGCCCCGTTACAGGAGTTACCCGTGACGCTACTCACTGACCCCATAGGGCGACGATCAATTTACTAACCTCCATTTTATGTGTGTTGGAGGTATTTGTCGGGGGATCCAGTCACCCCCGCATCATCTGTGACCATAGACTATTCCAATCCCTCAGGTCAAGTCAAGTGTCGGGTCAAAGTACGTGTATTATCTATTGATATTTCATGTAAAAGCATATGCGCTTACATCAGTCATTCAGTCGTTTCAGTTCAATTGCATCATATCACATGCCTATAACCTGTCCACTGTATCTCATGAGTCCATACAAGAGTTTCACAAAATTTCATAATTTTACAATTACAATTTTAATTACAAAATGTTAAAGTAGGCAGTTATGCTAAGAAATGCACACAGAAATAATTAAAACTAAGCAGACGAGTATAAATAAGTAAAAAATTTTTTCTAAGGCCAACATGTATTTTTCAAAATTTTAAAATAATATTTAGACATTTTTCTCAATTTAAATAGCCAAAAACTAATTCTTAAATTATAAAAATGATTTTCTCAACTGTTCAAGGATTTATTCAGAGCAAACTACACGTCAAATTTTTAAAACAAGGTATCAAATTAAACGTCTCAACTAGTAGTGTAACATATATTTTTGGTGTACGTCAGTAAAATGTAATGGTACTAATTTTTAAGTGAAAATAGTATAATTAGACTGTAACTTCAAAAAATTATTACAGTAGAAAGACTTGCCTGATCGCAACGAAACTGATGCCAATGCGTTTGTTGCGCCTCGCTGGATTTTTTGGTGATACCCAATAATTTTTCTGAGTCTTATATTTTGATTTATAATTTTTTAATACTAAATTCCTCTTTCTCTCTCTAACTCTATCTCTCTCTCTACGTTTTCTTTCACATGTTACGCAAAAAGCAACATGAGTTGCGTTTTGGGGGGTTTTCCTGACGGCACTGGCCGGTGGTTGGCGGTGGATGGGGCAGGCGACCGGCGGGGGTCGGTGGTTGTGGCCACGGGCGACGATGGTGAGCGACGGTCCGGTGAAGTTATTTTTGCACTGTTCTTGCATTTTCTACGTGGAGGAGATGCGACGGAATTCTCGATGTCTGGGGAGGGTGAATGCCAAGTAGGAGGCTGTCGATGTGGTCGCGGTGGTCGTCGGCGACGGGTTAAGCCCGTGAGTTTTTGTGGTGTTGGGTTGTTCTTTAGCTTGAGGTTGATGGTGGTGGTGGTGGATGATGGTGGAGGAGTAGGAGAGGAGGTGTTGGATCTGGATCCTAGGCTAGAGGAGGGTGCATAGGCTTATAAAAATATTCTTATGCAACCCACAAGAATTCACACGCAGCTAAAATCACAAGTGATCACTCCATATTTTACACCTTTTTTCCGCGTATTTGCATGCCATTTAGATCGCCCAAATCATGTTTTTCACGATATATCGACGATATTGCGATGCTTTTCACGATTTGTTGTTTTTGTCGCATTTCAGGTGATTTGGCGCGATTTGGAGTGATCTCGAGACGCGCTTACTCTAGACGGCCACCGACGACCTCCCCGAGGGATATTTTGCTTTTGGAGAGGAGCGGAGGAAGAATGGACGTCGTAGGAGCGACGAGGAGGCCAAAACAATCAGATTGGGCATCTTTTGTGTCCCACTCGGCCGAGTGGAGGAGCCACTCGGCCGACCAGCGAGACACTGCTCGGCCGACCCGTTCAGACACGATTTCCATGTGTACTCGGCCGAGCGACAGAGACCACATCGGCCGAGTGACGATACCACGTCCGCCCGAGTGGCGCCCAGACGAAGCCCCTTCAAAATATCGAAGTTTCTGTTTTTCAGCCACCTGAGCTTCAGAAGACCCACTCGGCCGAGTGGTAAACCACGTCCGCCCGAGTGCAGTGAAGCCATCGGCCGAGTGACGACAACTCACTCGGCCGAGCCGCCCCCGAACTGAAGACCCCTGAAGCCTCCGACTTACTGGAAAATGACAGGGTTTTCACTCGGCCGAGCGACTTTTGTCACTCGGCCGAGTGCGATGCACTGCCTGTAGCGAAATTTGCGGAAAACAGGCTGTGCAGGGGCGTTTTGGTCAGGATTTTTGGACGATTTTTGGGGCTATTTAAGCCCTGTTTTTACCCTAGTTTTAGGAGCCATCTCTTAGATTTTTTGCAGCTTTTGGAGACTACTTTTTAGCTTTATTATTTGTGATTAGAGAAGAGGAAAAACTTGGATTTTTGTTGGATTCATTGAAGAACTACATTGGTTTGCATCTTTCTTCCCCAAAAATTCTATTTTTATTGTTTATATCATTGTTGTGATGAATTCCATTGCCTATTTCATTGATTATTTTTGTGCTATTGCTATGATTTGTGAGTAGTCTCCACGTCTTGGGGCGTGGGGATGAACCCTACAAGCCCAATTTCGTATTTGTGATAAATTGGTAGAAATTGTGCTAGAATCAATTATTAGGGATTAGATTGGGATCGAATTACTACGGATAGCTAGGTATTCATATCAATTGGGATTTGCAAGAGATTGGATCCCAATTTGATAGGAAGCCCTAGAAATCCGAATTGGGTTGGAGTCGGATTTTCGAAGTATCGGTTTGCAAGAGATTGGACCGATACTAGGATCTCCGGTTGCAATTCCGCGCCGATACCCGTTTGCAAGAGATTGGACGGGTAGGAACTATCCTAATTTAGATTGTGGACCGAGTTTGCAAGAGATTGGGCTCGGTGCGCAATTGGACGATGTTGTTGATCCTAATGCTAGTTTTCCTAGGCTAGGGTTTGCAAGAGATTGGACCCGACCCTAGGATAGCTATAGACCGGCAACAGCGCGAGAGCGTGAGCTTGGTTCCACATTTAGTTGCAACTAGTTCATCCAAATTCTCATTCTAGAAATTTTGATACCGACGAACCACATTTATGAAATACGGTGAGTAGCGGGGATTCCCCATTCCCTAGACGTTCTTTATTTGATTTGATATTTCGCACATTTGTCTGACGATTGTGACAGGATCGCCCAAGGCAATTCTCTCTATTCTTAAATAGCCAGGTTGATTAGGAGCAAGCACGGTCATTCGTCCTCCCTGTGTTCGATACCCGCTCGCCGCTATACCGTGCGCTTGCGGTAAAACTACAACCGTTCTTTGGGTGTACGTCCCGGAGCGATCAAGTTTTTGGCGCCGTTGCCGGGGACGGCATTTTGACGGTGCTCGGCATCGACCACCCGGTTATTTCTTCTTACTTTCTTCCTTTACTTCTCTCTCTATCTTATTCTAACTTCATTCGCAGCCCTATTTGCATATTCTCCCCGTATTTTGCATAAGATCTTAACAGGGAGAATGGAGGATGCAACGCCAACAATAGAACTCAGTCGAGAAGACTATGACTCCTTCACAGACCTTCTTAAGGAGCTTGTCGACGAGGTCCACACTACCGGAGCATTTGCTATCGATATCAAGGACCCCGACGAACAACTATTTGCTAGTTTTGTGATGGACCAAATCTCTCCGGAAGGGACTATCGGAGGCAATGTCAGAGTTGACGTGGTCGACGACAAATTGTATTTCGAAGACAATAGAGCAAGTGTCGAAGAACACTATGCTCCCGAAGAACCCTTCGAGCAAACCGACATTCAGGGAGTTACACTCTATGACGCTCACTCCTGTTTTTATGAATCGTCTGATGTGTTTCTTGATTCCAGGTACGAACTGGAGCAGAGTGAAGGTTTAGGCGATGCTAGCCCTGAGTCGGAGGGCGCCTATTTCGATGCCTCATCCTCACTAAGTAGCGAGTCTGACTCGTCACAAGAAAGCACGCCACCTGAACATGAGCTAAACCCGGACGACAAGGAGAAAGTCGAACTCATGCGAGCCGATGAAGTGGAAGGAGCAGCGCCACCTGAGGTAGAGCTTAAACAATTACCACCGAATCTAAGGTATGCCTTTTTGGGTAATAAATTGACTTTCCCGGTGATAGTCAATTCCCACCTCACACAAGATCAACTTGAAAAACTCCTAGACGTCCTTAGGAGCCATAAAGATGTCTTGGGATACACTATCTCCGATCTAAAAGGGATAAGCCCTAGGCTTTGCACGCATCGGATCCATTTGGAGGATACCGAAGCCACCTCCATAGAGCCTCAAAGGCGGTTGAACCCGAACATGAAGGAGGTGGTTAAAAAGGAAATCCTAAAATTGTTAGAAGCCGGTATAATTTATCCTATCTCTGACAGTAGATGGGTTAGCCCCGTTCACGTCGTCCCCAAGAAAGGGGGGATGACTGTCATAAAAAATGAAAAAGGTGAGCCAATATCTACGCGCACTGTCACAGGATGGCGAATGTGCATTGACTATAGGAAACTCAATAAAGCCACCCGAAAGGACCATTACCCATTGCCATTCATTGATCAAATGCTTGAACGCCTCGCGAACCATAAATACTTTTGCTATTTAGACGGGTATTCGGGTTTCTTCCAAATCCCTTTGCACGAAGATGACCAAGAAAAGACAACTTTCACTTGTCCCTATGGCACCTATGCATACCGTAGGATGCCGTTCGGCCTTTGTAATGCTCCCGCCACTTTTCAAAGATGTATGACATCCATATTTTCCGATCATATTGAAAACATTATGGAAGTTTTTATGGACGATTTCTCGATTTACGGAAGTGAGTTTGACTCTTGCTTGGAAAATCTCACTAAAGTCCTAAAAAGGTGCCAACAAAACAATCTCACTCTCAATTGGGAGAAGTGTCACTTCATGGTAACGGAAGGTATAGTTCTCGGACATCTTGTTTCCTCAAGAGGAATCGAGGTAGATAAAGCAAAAATTGAGGTAATCGAAAAACTTCCTCCTCCTATTAATGTCAAGGGCATTAGAGGCTTCCTTGGTCACGCGGGGTTTTACCACCGCTTCATCAAGGATTTCGCCTCGATTGCCCGACCACTTACTTCCTTACTCGCTAAAGATGTTCCTTTTGACTTTTCAGGAGAATGCTTGCAAGCTTTCAACACCTTGAAGGAAGCGTTAGTCTCAGCGCCCATCATACAACCGCCGGATTGGAGCCTCCCTTTTGAGCTAATGTGCGATGCTAGCGACCAAGCCATTGGAGCGGTATTGGGACAAAGGAAAGATAGGAAGCTTCATGCGATATACTACGCAAGCAAGACATTGGATGACGCGCAGAAAAACTACACAACTACCGAAAAGGAGCTTCTAGCGGTCGTCTATTCCATAGAGAAGTTTCGCTCCTACCTCCTCGGTTCCAAGGTGATTGTCCACACCGACCATGCGGCATTGAAGTATCTTTTAAACAAGAAGGAGGCCAAACCCCGGTTGATTAGGTGGATACTCTTGTTGCAAGAATTCGACCTAGAGATCAGAGATAAGAAGGGTACAGACAATGTCGTGGCGGATCATTTATCTAGGCTCATTCGCGACAAGGAGGATGAGAGCTTACCTATTGATGACACATTTGTTGATGAGAGGCTATATGCGGTAAGGACCGGTGAAGTACCTTGGTACGCAGACTTCGTCAACTACTTGGCTTGCGGAATCAAACAGCATGGGATGTCCACGCAACAAAAGAGGAGATTCATGCATGAGGTCCGTAGCTACTTTTGGGAAGATCCTTACCATTTCAAGATATGCAAAGATAGTGTCATTCGTAGGTGTGTTTCTAAAGAGGAGGCAACGTCTATCATTTTGCATTGCCACGGTCTACCATGCGGGGGACATCATGCTGCCTCTAAAACCACCGCTAAGATCTTGCAGAGCGGATTCTTCTGGCCGACAATGTTTAAAGACACCCACAACTTTGTAAAGGGGTGTGATAGATGCCAGCGGACCGGGAATATCTCCAAGCGCAATGAAATGCCAATGAGACCCATCCAAGAAATTGAGCTTTTTGATTGTTGGGAAGTAGACTTCATGGGACCATTTCCATCGAGCAATGGCAACAAGTACATCCTATTGGCCGTCGACTACGTCTCCAAATGGGTGGAAGCAATTGCCACCCCTACTAATGATGCAAGGGTCGTCTCCAAATTCTTCAAGCAAAATATCTTTCCGCGCTTTGGAGTGCCGCGTACCTTGATAAGCGACGGGGGAAGCCACTTCATAGAGAACAAGTTTGAAGCCATGCTAAAGAAGTACGGGGTAAATCATAGAGTTGGCATGGCTTATCACCCCCAGACAAGCGGCCAAGTGGAAGTCTCAAATAGAGAAATCAAGCAAATTCTCGAGAAAACCGTGGATCGGTCTAGAAAGGATTGGTCAATGAAGTTAAACGACGCTCTATGGGCTTATCGCACGGCCTTTCGCACCCCCATCGGTACCACACCGTTCCGCCTAGTTTATGGGAAGGCTTGTCACTTGCCGGTAGAGTTGGAGCACCACGCATATTGGGCCATCAAGACCTTTAACTACGATTATAAGAGTGCGGCGGTGAGGCGACTCTTGGACATCAACGAGCTTGATGAAATAAGGAGAGACGCCTATGAGAGCTCAAGAATTTACAAGGAAAGGACCAAGATTTTCCACGATGCCCGCATAACCGTCACAGACTTCAAGGTGGGAGACAAGGTCTTGCTCTACAATTCCCGGCTCCGACTATTTCCCGGTAAGTTGAGGTCATGTTGGTCGGGACCTTTCACCATCAAGTACATACAACCGGGAGGAGCTTTCGAGTTGGAGAGCAAGGATGGTGCCACATTCAAAGTGAATGGTCAAAGGCTCAAGCACTATTCCGAGGGGATCCCGACGGGCGAAACCAATAGAGTATATTTGCTTAAAGAGCGATCGGATGATCTCATGGACCTCCTCGACAAGGTGATAGAGGAGGCGATTCCTCACTCAATCGGCGCCCTTTTTGATGAAGAATTTGAAGAAGGCCCGGATTTAGGCCAAGATGAAAAGAATAAAGGTGATTCCCCCGAATTCTCCGCTGATGAAGATGAAGGCGACGCTGATGTCGCGAGGATTCGAGAGCTCTGCAAGCTCTCGAAATTAAAGTCTCCAAAGAAAGCTCCGCCGGCACGGAAATCGGCATCGCCGGTTAAGCCGTTGACCGGGGCAAATGCTAGCTTGGGGGAGCCTCCCCCAACACAATTCAAGATAGGAGACCACCGCGGGAGAACGCTACGCCGCCACGTCCAAATCCAAGCGCGCTCCCCGGGAAGTTTGACGGGTGCATCTCATATGCACCAAACATCCCGCATTGATTGAAAATTATAGGGGGTCGAGCTCACGACCTTAAACGAGCGCTTGTCGGGAGGCAACCCGACGGTTTTTGCTTTATTTTTACTTTTTCTTTATTTTCGTTTTAGAGATTTTTAGTGTTTTGAGTCATTCGACCAAAAATTTTGTGATAACGGGTCCTAATTTTTCTTGACAGGAGAGGAGATAGGTAGATCCATCATGAGAAGGATGAACGAGATGACGAGGAGTGCCCCAAGAAGGCGCTCAACGCTTAGGAGGAGGATGAAATCGATTGGAGGAAGAAAGACGGAGTTTAGAGCCCAAACGAAGACAAACAGCAGAACATAAGGCTCACTCGGCCGAGTATACTAGTCACTCGGCCGAGTACAGAAGTTCGTCCGGCCGAGCCGCTCACGAACGAGGGAAGTCTGCTGTACCCAACTCTCTGTCTATTTTCCTCATTTCATTAGAACTGCTACTCGGCCGAGTCTACATTCTCACTCGGCCGAGTAAAACGGATACCCTCCTAGGGCGAGTCATGCCGAGTAGCTTGAGTCACTCGGCCGAATGGACTTACTCCACTCGGCCGAGGCTGGCAAAGCCACTCGGCCGAAGCGATATCGGGGAGAAATTTTTATTTGCCTCGCTCGGCCGAGTGAGCAAGTCACTCGACCGAGTCGTAACATTTTTATATATAAGCGGCGAGGGGGGCGCGGAATTCGAAAACGCAAATCCCCAATTCTCGCCCGCGCCCCTTCAGCTCCCACGCCCGATTCCCCCTCGCTCGACCCTCACTCGCCCGACCGCCGCTGCCCCCGCCGCCGCTCGGCCTGCCACCGCCGGCCGAGCCCGCCGACGCCTCGCCCGAGTCGCCGCCGGCGGCGCACCGCCCGGTCACCTCCGGTTCGCTTGTTTTCACCGTTTTCTCCTCTTTTCGTGTATTTTTTGAGGATCCATGTGCTAAACGCCCCCCTAACCCAAATCAATTTCTATATCTATCCATTATACCCCTGTTGCTCCATACATTTTGATTATTACTCGCTGATATCGCTTTTTCACGCGCAGGTTGTTTATTGGAGCTTAGGGGAGGCCAGGGGAGCTTCTACGGGCTGCTCAGGACTACGTGGAGGCGCGGACTTCGCACGCTTCCACTGCTTAGCACTCGCGGCGTGTTTGGGTATACTCTTTCCATTCTTTGTGCACACGCCGCACTTTTCACTTTTCGGCGCGCGCTCGGGGCCGATATGCCGCCCCGGACACGGCCGCGGTCGAAGAGGGCTTCCGCCAAGCGGAAGCGGTCGGACGAGCCCGGCCCCTCCCACTTGGTGGAGGACTCTCCTCCACCATCCCCCACACACCCCGCACACCCAGCACGGCCTGCAGGCCTCGCACACCCCGCACAGCCTACAACGCACCCACAGCCCGCACAGCCTCTCCCCGCCGCTGCACAGCCACCACCACCGGCTCCACTGGTCGGGCCGCTCGGGATTACGTTCCGAGACGACGCACACCGCGCCGTCTTCGACCGTATTTCCCAGCGCTCGATCGTACCCTCTAGGTTTGCACACCTCGCTGACCTAGGACGCCTGGGGGTACTAGAGGGGATACTCACGTTGTACGACAACGTGGGTTGGCGCGACTTCCTTCAGGTGTCGGCGGATACTTTTACCCACCCGACACTTGAGGTCTTGAGTTCGATCGCCCGGACCGATGAGGGATGCTCATTCCGGTTCATGGATCGAGAGTGCCAGGTCACTCTCGATATGATGAGAGCATTTTTCTCATGGCCCGCCGTCCCTGGAGCCGATCGCGGTTACGGCCCTACCCACATCCCCCCACCTTCCTTCGACGCCGGCGCCTTCTGGGCCCGGATTACAGGCCACCACGCCGCCTTTGACCCTAGTAGGGCCAAGGCCTCGGCCATTGTCCACCCCTGCCTACGTATTGCCCAGCGCCTTATGGCGACCACCTTTTTGGCCAGATATGAGCCGGGCACGATGTCTACGCCAGAGCTCTACATGCTCTATGCGATGACACGTCCCAGAGCTCTATCTAGGGATGTACACGAGCTTGTCCCCGCCGTCGTGATCGACATTGCGGCTTGGTTTTTAGACCGTATCATTGTGTCGGTGGGCGCTCGCTCACCGATATGTTGCGGCGGTCTGATCACCCTGCTTACCATGATGACCGGCGAGGACCTACCTGACGACCTGCGACGCGTTCCGGGCCCCACTTCCTTGTCGATAGACGTTATGGCCCGGATGAAGATGCTGCGTCTGCATGGTGAGCGTCACTGGGTCTGGTTGCACGGCCCTTTCGGTGCCGACTACATGATTCTCCCGAGCCCAGCTCGGACCCAGATTGCACCGGCCCACGTTGACTGGCTCCCAGCGATGGATGTCCTCATCCCCGCTGCGTACGTGCTCGAGGCCGAGGAGGCCGAGCAGGCCCACGCTGCCCACGCTGCCCAGGCTGCTCCCGCAGACCCTGTTGCACACCCTGCCGAGCCTGCTGCCGACCCTGTCGACCCTGTGGCCCCTCAGCCTGTTCCTGACGTTTCTGCTGCTCTTGACACTTCTGTCCCCACCTCTGTCAGTGTCGAGAGTACTTTTGCTGAGCCCACTTCCACCACTGTCACCACTTCCGAGGCTGTCCCCACCACTCCCGCTGCCACCTCTGGCCCTCTGTCCGTGGAGCCTCTTTGCTCCGCACTCCCCGAGCGCCCGCCGACCTTTGTCGAGAGTGGAGAGCCCTCGTTTGCCGCGGTCGTGGAGACCATGGCTAGCATGATCTCTGCTGGGATTGCGCCTTTTGGTCCACCCACTTCCACCCCAGCGGTAGATTCCTCTGTCTCCACAGCCGCCGTATTCTCCGAGAGCGTCGTGGCGTCTGTCCACACTTCTGGGCCACAGACCTCTCTTGCCACCTCGTTGCCACTTTTGCACGCTTCCTTTGCTGCCGCTGCCTCTACTTCTCACCAGCCGGTGTCCCGGCCTCACACTGAGGCCAGGCCCACATTTGCTGGCGCGGCACCTTTTGTCCCCTTCCCTGCTGAGCCCGTTACATACTCCACTCGCGTACGCCAGCCCCGCCCTGCGCAGCCTAGCCCGGTGCGTCCCTCTGCACCACCCCCGCCCGACACTGTTCTACAGAGCATACGTGCTCTTGAGTTGGCGGTGAGTGGTCTTAGAGGAGACCTTAGGACCCTGTCCTCCACCGTCTCTACGATGGCTGGACGCTTTGACCTGATCCCTCAGATCCACTACTGCCTGACACAGATCTTAGAGCGTCTTCCGCGCGTACCCCCACCCACCCAGCAGGTTCCCACACACACTTCCACACACACTAGACCTGCTTCCACTTCCACGCCCACCCCAGCTCAGCAGCCTACACCACCACTACCACCACCTCCGCCTCAGGACGGAGACGGCGCAGCACCACCTTCCTAGGCACCCTTGATGCCATCGATTCCTTTTGCCGTTGTGCTGCCCGTTTCTGCTGGGTCCTGATGCCTTTTTGCCCACCCCCCTCCCCTCACTTATTTTGGGATTCTCATTTTGCCGTATCTTTATATATCCTTTTTGGGAGAGAGGGAGAGTTTTTGGTGACCCATTTATACTCGTATCACTCATATCTGTGCATGCATCATATCCGCATCATATTTTCATTTCTTTATTTTTCGTTTTATTATCTTTTTTCTTTCCATCATGCATGCATCTTCACTTGCCCCTCTCATTACTTGTCTCTCTGTGTGCCACACTTTGCACATTGAGGACACTGTGCAGTTTAGCTTGGGGGAGTGAGTTCTCACGTTCTTTTTCGATTTGCCACCTTTATTTTTAGTTTTTCACACCGTTTTTTTTTCACTTTTGCACTCGTTTTTCTTTATTTTTCTTTTATTTTGCCATGCATCACGTTTTTCTTATTTCTCTGTGTGCCGCATTGCATAGTTTTATTTTTCTTATCTTTATTTCTTTCCTTTTTCATCTCATGCTAGAGATGAATTTTCTGTGATGATGTCTACGTGGAGTTAGCTTATTCTGTATGCATGCTATATTTGTCATGTCTTAGATTTTATTTCTGATATCATATGCTATGACTTGCTTTGCATTTAGAAATAGTAACCCACACTTTTTCCACATGAAAATGGATGAAGTTTTATTATTAGCTGAGCCTGAATATTCATATGTATGCTATCACAGAAAACACACCAAGATTCACGCATTGAATGCTTATATCTGGAGTACTGATTTCTTTTCCTATATCACTTCTATATGCATGAATTGTACACTTCACTTCGGGATGATTGAATGATGTTAGCTATGATATATCTGGATTAGTTAGCTTTTTTGTGATCGAAACTGAGTAGATTAGATTACCCTGCTGAAGTTGTCGTGCATGTCTTATAGAGTGAATTGAGAGTTACATTTATTTCTTTCTCCGCAAATCTTGAACATCATTTCTCTACTTTTAAAATCATTGGTGAATCTCCCCTTAGTGATTCTATTTTATGGCATTTCCCCCGCTATTAAGTCCTAGCTCCAAGTTTCTTATTCTATAAAAAAAAGAGAAAAAAAAAGAGAATAAAAGAGAGAAAAACATTCTTGTATATCATTACCTCTCTCTGAGTTGGGATCGTTGTGTATATATTGCTTATTGCAAAGAAAGAAAAAAAAAGAGAAATAGAGGAAAAATCCTCAATAAAAGATCCCATCTCACTTTCTTTCTTTCTTCTTTCTCTTCTTTGCTTTTGGAGCTATGTAAAAATGGGGATGTAAATATTTTTTTATGCCACCACGCTTATAGATAAGCTTGGGGGAGGGGATCCATTGATGTGTGAGAGAGTGACTACTTGACATTGCACGACAACCTAGGCTAAGTAATATTCTATACTCGGTGAGATTGTTTCTAGCTTCACGAAATCCAGAAATCTAAGCCTAGCGTTCATTTCATGAAATCCAAACTTTTCTATTCTCTCTATTCTATAGTGTGATACTCTTATACTCCAGATAGAAAGCGTTCAATTGAAAAGTGTGTGATCTGTGATTTGTATACCGCTTTAAATGATTCAGGCAATGTTAATTTTAAAATCATTCCGTTCTTCATGATTATATCATTGTTCGTGGGTTTTCTATTTCTATTTGCACTATTATACTATGATATCAAAATAAGATTCTTTGACATGTATTTCTCACTCGGTGCATGCTATAAGAGTAAGTGAAACCCACGTCCTGAGAAAATGATCTAGCACCCTACCTCTTCGCTTCTTTCTTTCGTCTTTATTTTCATTTGGTTTCCATTCTTCTTCGTTTTTCATTTTTTTCGTTTTTTCGCCGTTTTCGTTTTTCGAATCCACCGGGTTCGCCTTTTACTTATCTTCCTCGAGGACGAGTAAGAGGCAAGCTTGGGGGATTTTGATCACTCCATATTTTACACCTTTTTTCCGCGTATTTGCATGCCATTTAGATCGCCCAAATCATGTTTTTCACGATATATCGACGATATTGCGATGCTTTTCACGATTTGTTGTTTTTGTCGCATTTCAGGTGATTTGGCGCGATTTGGAGTGATCTCGAGACGCGCTTACTCTAGACGGCCACCGACGACCTCCCCGAGGGATATTTTGCTTTTGGAGAGGAGCGGAGGAAGAATGGACGTCGCAGGAGCGACGAGGAGGCCAAAACAATCAGATTGGGCATCTTTTGTGTCCCACTCGGCCGAGTGGAGGAGCCACTCGGCCGACCAGCGAGACACTGCTCGGCCGACCCGTTCAGACACGATTTCCATGTGTACTCGGCCGAGCGACGGAGACCACATCGGCCGAGTGACGATACCACGTCCGCCCGAGTGGCGCCCAGACGAAGCCCCTTCAAAATATCGAAGTTTCTGTTTTTCGGCCACCTGAGCTTCAGAAGACCCACTCGGCCGAGTGGTAAACCACGTCCGCCCGAGTGCAGTGAAGCCATCGGCCGAGTGACGACAACTCACTCGGCCGAGCCGCCCCCGAACTGAAGACCCCTGAAGCCCCCGACTTACTGGAAAATGACAGGGTTTTCACTCGGCCGAG
The DNA here is from genome assembly GCA_030789695.1 of Scilla litardierei. Lineage (NCBI taxonomy): Eukaryota > Viridiplantae > Streptophyta > Magnoliopsida > Asparagales > Asparagaceae > Scilla > Scilla litardierei. Next base: position 24,872,227 of record CM061137.1, read on the forward strand.
CGACTTTTGTCACTCGGCCGAGTGCGATGCACTGCCTGTAGCGAAATTTGCGGAAAACAGGCTGTGCAGGGGCGTTTTGGTCAGGATTTTTGGACGATTTTTGGGGCTATTTAAGCCCTGTTTTTACCCTAGTTTTAGGAGCCATCTCTTAGATTTTTTGCAGCTTTTGGAGACTACTTTTTAGCTTTATTATTTGTGATTAGAGAAGAGGAAAAACTTGGATTTTTGTTGGATTCATTGAAGAACTACATTGGTTTGCATCTTTCTTCCCCAAAAATTCTATTTTTATTGTTTATATCATTGTTGTGATGAATTCCATTGCCTATTTCATTGATTATTTTTGTGCTATTGCTATGATTTGTGAGTAGTCTCCACGTCTTGGGGCGTGGGGATGAACCCTACAAGCCCAATTTCGTATTTGTGATAAATTGGTAGAAATTGTGCTAGAATCAATTATTAGGGATTAGATTGGGATCGAATTACTACGGATAGCTAGGTATTCATATCAATTGGGATTTGCAAGAGATTGGATCCCAATTTGATAGGAAGCCCTAGAAATCCGAATTGGGTTGGAGTCGGATTTTCGAAGTATCGGTTTGCAAGAGATTGGACCGATACTAGGATCTCCGGTTGCAATTCCGCGCTGATACCCGTTTGCAAGAGATTGGACGGGTAGGAACTATCCTAATTTAGATTGTGGACCGAGTTTGCAAGAGATTGGGCTCGGTGCGCAATTGGACGATGATGTTGATCCTAATGCTAGTTTTCCTAGGCTAGGGTTTGCAAGAGATTGGACCCGACCCTAGGATAGCTATAGACCGGCAACAGCGCGAGAGCGTGAGCTTGGTTCCACATTTAGTTGCAACTAGTTCATCCAAATTCTCATTCTAGCAATTTTGATACCGACGAACCACATTTATGAAATACGGTGAGTAGCGGGGATTCCCCATTCCCTAGACGTTCTTTATTTGATTTGATATTTCGCACATTTGTCTGACGATTGTGACAGGATCGCCCAAGGCAATTCTCTCTATTCTTAAATAGCCAGGTTGATTAGGAGCAAGCACGGTCATTCGTCCTCCCTGTGTTCGATACCCGCTCGCCGCTATACCGTGCGCTTGCGGTAAAACTACAACCGTTCTTTGGGTGTACATCCCGGAGCGATCAACAAGCAGAGTAAATAAGAGACAATCACAGAGTACGCACAGATTTACCCTGGTTTGGTTGCATCAACGACCTACGTCCAGCCCCCAAGCAAATACTAGCATTAATATGTTCCTTCTGTACATCTACAATGGGGTCCTAGCTCCAACTCCCCACCTAGACTGTACCACACTCAACAAAGTGAAGAACCATATCAACCTAGTAAATGCGTATCTTGACTGCTACAACACGTCAAGACCCTCTTGTCTAGCCCCAACCAGACAATTCTTAAAAGGCACAAATATCGGTAAAGTTTCCCCCTACAGAGATTTACACACAATCGCAAATATAATGATAAAGTAAAGGGTTTAGAAATGCTCAGATTGTAATGGTGTGTTGTCTCTGTCATTCAGCACGGCGTCAGCTTCAGTATGGCACAAGTGGTGTCTCGATCTGACTCCTAGATATCAATCCGTAGCCCTTTGAATTTGAGTGCACAAATAGGTTTGTGCGTAATGCAATCCCAGTGCAAACTCAATTAAATTGCAGTCTGTGCTTACAGCAATCAGTTAGCCACATCAGCAACTTTCCATTCGCTTTCTTTTCTTGTTCGCACGTCAGCACGCTCTTTTTTCTTTCGTTTTCTTGCAGGCTTTTCTTAGAACGGCGACGGCGAGAGCTCGACGGCAAGTCGAGGGTTCACGGCAGCGTCAATGGCAGCTTGATGGCAGCTATAGCTCGATGGCAAGTTGAAGGTTCACGGCAGCAACGACGGCAAGTCGATGGCAGCTCTAACTTGTCTTCGAATTCGAGCTCTCAACTCCGGCAATGGGATGCGCTCGTCGACGGTTGCAGATGAAAGCACGTCGACGACTTGGGCTCCAACGGTGACTTGGCAATGAGATCGGACGGCGACCCTTCGGCAACGACTCGCTACTCTCTCTACGGTGGCGCTCTCGAGAGGACTCCGACAATGCTAGGGCTTGCAGATGATCGGCATTGATTGCTATGAGACGTGTCAATGTGTAGACGACGACGAGGTGTTGGCAGCCACAGGATGATGTCGCCGGTGCCTTGAGGATGATGAAGATGCTCTCGGTGGCAACTTGGTTTTTCGTCAGCTTGAAGTTGTAGGCCACTTTGATGCGTGGGTCGGCGAAGGCTGTGGCTTGTTTTGGCCTTGTTGAGATGTAGGAAGATGCTTACGGCATGGCAATGGGAATCAGGGAATTTTATTGCTTGGAAATCTTTTGGCATGAGGAGATGATGATGATATGGACTTGAAGCTTTGTATATCTATTAGCCGACATTTATTTTAGTATGTCGCGCAGTTTCTCTCAATTGATGAAGGGATTTTTATAAGAGGAGAGCTAAGGTTTCATGCGGCAATGAGGAGTCCCCAATCATAGGATGAGGTCGGCTAGGATCCCTATACTCTAGGAATTTGTATTTGAATAGGATATGGAAGAGTTTTGAATAGGAAAATGATAGTATCAAATCCTTGCATATCATTCTAATTGATTTGACTAAATCCCCATGAGATACTCTCCATCTCATCTTGTATTTGACCAAGTCCAATTGCTTTGTGCATTACATCTCTTCTCTTCCCAAATTGCTATATGATTAGAAAATACTCCATCTCTTGACTTAGTCAACATTCTCAAGAATTGCGTTCTCGCCATTCCTGAAAAACACTTAGCACACACGTTAATGGCTTCAGGTTGGTTTGTTATCATCAAACAGAATCCTAGATCGTTGCTTCCAACAGGAGGGTGGTCAGAGTTATGGGGAGGAGCTTGAGGGGTGGTCAGTTGGAGTTGCTCATTAGAGGAGGAAGTGGATTGGGAGATGGACGTGGGTGGGTTTCTTTCCTTGGCCTTTTTGCAGGTTGAAGAAATGAGGGGTTAAATAGAGTTTAGTTTTAATATAATATTAATTTATCCTTAATTGTAGTATTAAAGAGGGGGTTGGGGAGATGTTGACGAAGGGGGAAATTGTGTTTATCATGGGCTGTCGACGGTGAGTTAGGTAAGGTAATTAAGTAATTAACTATGGTAATTAAATTAAGTTAAAAGATAATCGTAAAACGGTAATTAGTAAAACTTAATATTATATTATTATTTAAGTTTTAAATTTTCATTTTTTTTCACATATGATTCCGAAAAATTCCAGAAAAAATGCCACCGGTTTGTATTGTCGCGAGTATCATGAAAATGAAGTCTATTTTAGAGTTTGAGCTATAAAAATATAAGTTTTGGGCCAAAATGTTTCGGTGGGGTGTTTTCGGGTTCTAGGTCGATTTGATTGCATAAAAATACGTAAAAATTATTGAAAATACTAAATGACTATAGAATTATAGTGTACAAATTTGAAATCATTTTGATAATATTTATATAGAAAAATAATTAATAAGGCTATTTCAGTGATATTTAAATAGAAAATTATTATAAAAACTATTTACAAATATTTGATGAGTCTTGAAATTATGAAAATGAGTTATAACTATTTTGTTGCTACAAAAATATTTTATCTAATTGTTAATGAAACCATTTTTAAATAACATATAACCATAAATCATATATGTATAAATTTTTAAACGTATTGAAAATTATTATAATACGAAAATACCAAAATGCACGTACCCACGGATACGGGCCGTCACAACGTATGTGGGTCGAATAGGTCGGCCTCATTAGAAGATAAACACAACTTTGTCATTTATTGATGATTTATCACGCATGGTTTGGGTGTTTCCTCTGAAGTCAAAATACCAAGTTCTGAACACTTTCATAGAGATGAAGACGCTGGTTGAGACTCAAATAGGTTGAAAAGTCAGGCGACTTTGAAGTGACAATGGTGGAGAATATATGTTGGATCTCTTTGAGAAGTTCTGCAGATCGGAGGAAATTCAAAGACATTTCACCATTAGTGGTATGCCATAGCAGAACGGAGTAGCTAAAAGGATGAATCGGACTTTGCTGGAGAAAGTCTGATGCATGTTGTATACTGCCGATTTACTGAAGGAGTTCTGGGCAAATGCCCTAGCGTACGCGGCCCACTTGGTCAATCAGCTACCGTCTGCTGCATTGAGAGGACGACCTCCTTTGGAGGTTTGGCTGGGAAGGCCAGTTCCTGACTATTAGTCTCTGCAGATATGTGGTTGTCTAAGCTACTATGTTGTGAAGGAGGACAAGCTCGATGCTAGAGCCAAGAAAGCCATCTTCTTAGGTTTTAGCAATGGTGTCAAATGATATAGGCTATGGTGTCAAACACAGAGGAAGGTGATCATGAGCAGAGTCGTACCGTTTGATGAGTCAGCGTTACTGAAGAAGGAACATGAACCGGTGATGGGGACCAAACAGACACAAACAAAGCAGTTCTACTAGGAAGTGTCTAAGGTTCCAGATAGCTCGGCTACAGACTCAAGCTGACCTACATTCGAGGCTATTGATGATGTACTCCAGATAGATGCCGGTGAAGTTGGCGGTTCAGGCTCGGATGGTGGAGATAGTTCGGCTCCATATATTGATAGCACAACCGAAGGATTCCATTGCAATGTCGAGACCAATGTGAGAGATACGAAGACCTGTACGATACTTATAGATGGTCTCGTTCTCTTTTCACACTATAAGTATTGACATACCCACTTCCTTCAGAGAGGTGGAGCATTCTGAAGATCTAGAATGGTGGATGAAAGCGATGGACAAGAAGATGGAATTGTTGGATCCTGTAGATGGCAAACAATACTAGAAGGGGGGTTGAATAGTGTTGTGCAAATAATAAATCTTTTTTGATCGTTTAATTAAAGTCCTTCTAATGTTGCCTAAGAAACCACGTAGAGCGATCTACGCTTGGTTCTTAATCAACAAATTAATCTTATAAAAGATAAATAATTATAATTACAAACAGATAAGAGATCTTTACACACAGATAGATCTTTACACAGAGATAGATCTTTACACAGCGGAATTAAATGTATGATCTTTGTAATATGCAAATGAACAAGGAATTACAAAGATATAATAATAACAAAGTAAATAAAAATTGCTCGCAGAGATAAATGATAAGACACAGAAAAGCAATCGCAGACACAAGTATTTTTATCCTGGTTCCCCTCAACTTTTGGGTACGTCCAGTGCCCGACCAATCCGATACGAGATTTTCCACTATTTGCCTTGGCAAATACAAATACCTAACTCCACTCGTTAGGATTTCCAACGACCTAGTCTTGACCAGGATTTCCAACTGCAACACCTAGACCTGTCTGGGGTTCCAACAACAACACAATAAAAATCGATATCCAATTCAACACAATAAATTGGTGGAGACTGGTTTTACACCCAGATTCTATAGCCAAATATTAATAGACAAAATTACGTGTAGTGGCTTGATAGAATAAGATTCTAGATCACACAAAGATACGAATGAAGTCTTTGTGATCTAGATATAATATTTTTCAAAAATCCTTTAAATAAAAATCAAGAGAAAGTAATATGGATTTGAAAAACAGTTAGCCAATAAAACGAGATTATGATCTTCAGAAAATAATAACGAAATTGCAAGATCAAGAATAAAACAGAATTGGCTAAAGAGAGAATGAGAGCTTTAGAACTTTAGAGTGTTTGCACGAGAGAATTTGAATTCAATAGTTGTTGTGTTTTTCTCAATGAAAATGATCCACTATTTATAGGAGAAATCTGAGAATTTGAAATTCAAATTACTTTGACTTTTGTCCCGAAAATCATGGGAGAAAATCACTCAAAGGTATTTCAAAATTCAAGTCAAAACGTCAAACTTCGACAGTTGGTAGTCGACTCCCTAGGAGTGGTAGTCGACTCCCATTGTGTTTCAAGAAATCTCGATTCTCAGCTGGTAGTCGACTCCCAACCTTTGGTAGTCGACTCCCAGAGGAGTTTTTCCTGCGACACAACTAGTCAAATAAGTAGCTAACTCCAGGGTGTAGTGGAGTTTCAGGACGGAATTACAAAACGACTAGCGAAAGATCTCAAAATCCTTTTTGAAGATGATTTAAAAGATATTCAAAAACATTTTAAAATTGTTTGTGTGTGTGATTGTCTATACGATTTGGCTTTAACAATACCCTAAAAAAGACACAACACACTCACTATAGACTAGGACACGTCTTCGGAAGCTTGATCAACCGATGAAGTAGATGTGAGCTTCATCATTTGATCTTGGCAACGTTCGTCCTTGTCTTTGAGCGTGGATTGCGCTTCTTTGAGTATGAATAAAGCTTTTCATTTGTCGCATATCCTTCACACTTAATTGTAGTGTAGTTAGTACATTAAGCTTCATTTGGTGTGCTCATCATCAAAATCACTTGGGGTGGAATTCAATTTCCATCACTCTCCCCCTTTTTGATGATGACACCCAAATGAAAAATGAAGTAAGTTGAAATATGAAATTACATGAAAGTATACTTACTCCCCCTGCTTTGATGCGGTTCTCCCCCTGCATCGAAGCCGTTTAGAAAAAAACAATACAATACATAATATATTTTCATTTTTGCATTTCATATTTTTCTCCCCCTTGTCACCAATAAAAATAATTCAATGACAAAGTATTATAACATATGAATCATAATATAATTAGGAGGGGAATTCAATTTTCTATTCCTGCAAGAGAGATGTTAGTATAAGAGCAACTAATATATTGCGTAATAGATAAGTTCATAGTAGCAAGCATCACACGATTAAAGTTATTACAGACCATAAGTTTTAAAGACATAGTTTTAAGAACCATTGTTTGAAAACCATTGTTTTTAAGAAAAGCTAAGGATGACGGCCGTTCTTCTTCAATTCCTTGATCTCATCAAGGATCATGACAAGCGTGTCCTCCGTCATTTTGTTGCTTTTCACAACGAGCTCTTTGAGGTCGTCCACCTTTTTGTTAAGGTCTTCAAAGCCTTTCTCTTGTGATATCTTCAATTTCCCAATTTTCTTCAACAACATCTCTTGAAGTTCAAAGATATATGGCGGTGCTTCTTCTTCTTCTTCCTCGCTTCCTTTTTCCTCTTCTCCTTCTTCTTCCTCAGAGTCTGAAACAACAATTTTCTTACCTCTCCTGGAGGATGATTATCCTCCTTCAGCTGCAAGTTTCTCTTCGGGAACGTTCTCATCAAGATCATGATGTAGATTCATTCTTCCAAGAGCATGAACATCAAAAACTCGAGCCGGTTCTAGAATTGTGGTTTCATGATCCAAAGGCACATTATAGCTAATAAACAAGATCGTGAGGTAACGTCCATGAGCTAAGGTGGATGAGGGTCTATCTGAAGAGGCTGAAGCAAGAATAGAATCCATGATGACTTTGGCCCAATTGATGCGGATGTTCCCTAACAAGGCATAGATACATTTGGCCTGCTTCTCAGATAGGATAGGATGACTTCCAGATTTTTGAGTAATATTATAGGACAATATATTTGCCAGAATTCTTGTCGGATAGCTAAGATCGCTACATGGAAGTTTAGTCTGAAAATGCCTTCCTGGCAAATACATTCTCTCTAAAATACTTCCTTCAGTCATTTCTATTTTATCAAGCAACATGCCAGAATATGGAATGCCTAGGGCTTCTCCAAGATATTTAACGGTAATGGCAAGTTTTGTATTAAGAACTTTGGTGATAAAACGGCTTTTAGCAAGATCGTAATCCATATTAGCATAAAATAGGTGCACAAGTCTGGGATAGCAAAGATAAGTGTTTTCAGAGGAAAATAGGTTGGCCAAGTTCTGAAATTCTAGTATGCTATTAATCCCATAGTTTACTTCATCATCAAGTTTGACAAATCTTTCATGTAGGATGGGTTTCTTAGAGATTTTGACAAAGTGTTCATATGTGGTGCTCCTAAACAGATATGGTAGGATAGTTTCTTTCTCAGAAGCAGATTCAGTTGAGGTTTTTCTCTTCTTGGAAAATATTCCCTTGAGAGGCATCTAGATAGAGTAAAAACAAAAGAGTTTTACAATACTAGATAATCAAGTAAATCAAGAAGTAAAATGATGAAGTAAAAATCATGAAGTAAACAGTTTTTACCTTGAGTAAATTTGAGAAAGAGATGAATTTGGAAGAGCTCCAAGTAACCCAAGCACCAAGAAAAAATTTCAAGAGAAGGAGGGGAATGGGGTAGTCGGCTACCCTAGGGTTTCTCTGTGGGGGTTTTAACGAAAGGGTGAAGGATGGTGAAGAATAAGAGGCATTGGATCAAGGAATGAAGGGTTAGGATGGAGTTTAGCTTATTGGGTATAAGTTGCCTTTGTGGATATGAACCCATTAACTCCATAGAACCCAATAGGAGTTAGAAAAAAAACAAACCCAGAAATCCGCATACGCACTGGTAGTCGACTCCCTCATATAGGTAGTCGACTCCCTACTGGGTTGAGTCGTTTTCTCATCCCGAGGGGGGTTTGATCCAAGTTTGAGAGCGTTTTCTGAACACGAAATGTTTTAAAAGTATAACGTAAGCATATAAAAGTCATATAAAGAGAAAAAAATATTAACTAAATTAAATAAATTTAAGCATGTATATTTTGCAGAGAAAGATGATTGAATCGTAAAAAGAGCGCTTTTGATGCTGATCCCGTTATCAATCGTTTGGATCTTGTTTTCTCCTTTTTTTGTTTCTTTAGAGTACCTGAAAAAAATAAACGTTTATGGTACTCTTTGGCTTTTGAGTCCGAGGAGTTAGTCTTTAGGAAGCCAAACCCAGTATGGTTTAGTTCCTTCATGAACAACATATTTATAATTTTTGTTTAAATGAATTTGTTGAACAAAGTTGGTAGTGTACCTTTTCTTTCGTTGATCAGATAATTTCTCTGGTATCCAGATGCTCAAAAATTTATCGTTACAATGAAGCATCATAGTATGCTTAACCCGTTTCTTGGTATGATGTGAATCATAACCGAGTCCAGTTTTGCTAGATGAGGCTTTTTGATCATTTATTATACTATCTAGCTTCCCTGTTCCTTTGTTGAAATTCTCAATAATTTTCATCGTAGCGTCGTATTTTTCTTTGACAGATACGAGAAGATTATTCAGATTCTCAACCTTTTCATTTACCAATGAAATATCTTTTTGTATTCTTTTCTTTAAGGAGACTATTTTCTTTAATGATTTCTTCTTTTTCTTTAGTATCCTTTTTAATATTTCTAAGTGTTCTTCTATGTTCTTTTATGAGCTTTTCATGCATTTTGCATAGCTCCTTATATGATCCCCTATAATCCATGTCTTCATCATCACTTGATGACGAATCATTGTCACTAGATGAATCATGATGCGAGCTTACCTTAGAGGATGTGGATGCCATGAAGCATATGTGTGCTGTTTCTCTTCATTCATCGTTATCTTCTGCTGAGGATTCATCGAACGAGGAATCATTGCTCTGGTCGAAGGCTGCGTAAGCTTCCTTCTTTGGTCGTCAGAATTTTTTTCTTCCATTGTTTCGCTTTTCATTATTGTCTCTGTTCTTCCCACGATCTCTGGAATCACGATTGTTTCTCTCCAATGGACAGTCTCTCTTGACGTGTCCTGGTTTATTGCAACCAAAACAAATAATACCGTTAGTAGATCTAAAAGAACGTTTTCCATACTTACTTGTGATGAACTCTTTAAAGTTCTTTGAGATGAATGCAATATGGTCTTCTTTGTCCGTGTAGTCGGAATCTTCCTCTTGGGCTTTGAATGCGAGATTCTTCTTCTTTGGTATTTCTTCGATCTTCTTATCTTCTTCAAGCTCAATCTCATATGCCATGAGATTTCCCATTAGTTCTTCGATGATAAGGTCCTTTACGTTATGAGCTTCTCAAATGGCAGTTGTCTTTCCCTTCCACTCGGGTCGGAGGGATCTTAGTATCTTCATTACCTGTTCATATTCGGAAAGTTTCTTTTCCTAATCCTGCAAGCTCATTTGTAATATTAGTAAAACGAGTATTCACATCGGTGATACTCTCTCCTTCTTCCATTTTAAAATATTCGAATTTTGAATGTAAAACGTTTATGCAGGATTCCTTTACCTTTTCAGTTCCTTCGTGACTTACCTGAAGAGTATGCCATATTTGGTATGCTGTCTCACATTGGGAGACTCGATTGAACTCATTTCCTGTTACGACGCAAAATAGTGCATTCATTGCCTTTGCAATGAGATTTGCTCTCTTCTTGTCGTCGGCTGACCATTTCTCAAATTCAATGTCGGTAGGTACGATGTACGGGACTTTAGTACCAGTCCAAGCTTCAATGTCCAATGACTCCAGGTGAGTCTTCATTCGGATCTTCCAGCTAGCATAGTTGGTTCCATTGAACAGTGGTGGACGCATGGTATTCAGTCCTTCAGAATGGAAAGATGTTGACGCCATCACTTTTGTAGCCTTGCTCTGATACCAAGTGTTGGATCCTGTAGATGGCAAACAGCACTAGAAGGGGGGTTGAATAGTATTGTGCAAATAATAAATCTTTTTCGATCGTTTAATTAAAGTCCTTCTAATGTTGCCTAAGAAACCAAGTAGAGCGATCTATGCTTGGTTCTTAATCAACAAATTAATCTTATAAAAGATAAACAATTATAATTACAAACAGATAAGAGATCTTTACACACAGATAGATCTTTACACAGAGATAGATCTTTACACAGCGGAATTAAATGTATGATCTTTGTAATATGCAAATGAACAAGGAATTACAAAGATATAATAATAACAAAGTAAATAAAAATTGCTCGCAGAGATAAATGATAAGACACAGAAAAGCAATCACAGACACAAGGATTTTTATCCTGGTTCCCCACAACTTTTGGGTACGTCCAGTCCCTGACCAATCCGGTACGAGATTTTCCACTATCTGCCTTGGCAAATACAAATACCTAACTCCACTCGTTAGGATTTCCAACGACATAGTCTTGACCAGGATTTCCAACCGCAACACCTAGACTTGTCTAGGGTTCCAACAACAACACAATACAAATCGATATCCAATTCACCACAATAAATTGGTGGAGACTGGTTTTACACCTAGATTCTATAGCCAAATAGTAATAGACGAAATTACGTGTATTGGCTTGATAGAATAAGATTCTAGATCACACAAAGATACGAATGAAGTCTTTGTGATCTAGATATAATGTTTTTCAAAAAATCCTTTAAATAAAAATCAAGAGAAAGTAATACGGATTTGAAAAACAGTTAGCCAATAAAACGAGATTATGATCTTCAGAAAATAATAACGAAATTGCAAGATCAAGAATAAAACAGAATTGGCTAAAGAGAGAATGAGATCTTTAGAACTTTAGAGTGTTTGCACGAGATAATTTGAATTCAATAGTTTTTGTGTTTTTCTCAATGAAAATGATCCACTATTTATAGGAGAAATCTGAGAATTTGAAATTCAAATTACTTTGACTTTTGTCCCGAAAATCATGGGAGAAAATCACTCAAAGGTATTTCAAAATTCAAGTCAAAACGTCAAACTTCGACAGCTGGTAGTCGACTCCCTAGGAGTGGTAGTCGACTCCCATTGTGTTTCAAGAAATCTCGATTCTCAGCTGGTAGTCGACTCCCAACCTTTGGTAGTCGACTCCCAGAGGAGTTTTTCCTGCGACACAACTAGTCAAATAAGTAGCTAACTCCAGGGTGTAGTGGAGTTTCAGGACGGAATTACAAAAAGACTAGCGAAAGATCTCAAAATCCTTTTTGAAGATGATTTAAAAGATATTCAAAAACATTTTAAAATCGTTTGTTTGTGTGTGATTGTATATACGATTTGGCTTTAACAATACCCTAAAAAAGACACAACACACTCACTATAGACTAGGACAAGTCTTTGGAAGCTTGATCAACCGATGAAGTAGATGTGAGCTTCACTTGAGCTTCTTGTTCTATTTGAGCTTTGAGCTTCATCATTTGATCTTGGCAACTTTTGTCCTTGTCTTTGAGCGTAGATTGCGATTCTTTGAGTATGAATAAGGCTTTTCATTTGTCGCATATCATGCACACTTAATTGTAGTGTAGTTAGTACACTAAGTTTCATTTGGTGTGCTCATCATCAAAATCACTTGGGGTGGAATTCAATTTCCATCAGGAATCACTAATGAAGAATGAGACATGGGATTTGGTGGAGCTTCCAGAAGGTAAGAAGACGATTTGGTGTAAGTGGGTCTACACCAAGAAGGAATGAGCCAAAGCTGGAGAAGTTTGCTACAAAGCTCGCCACGTAGTGAAGGGCTATACACAGAGAGAAAGTATCGACTACAATGAAGTCTTCTATCCAGTGGTGAAGCATTGCTCGATTCGAATCCTTTTGGCATTTAGTGGCTCAGCTCGATCGTGAGCTGGTACAACTAGATGTCAAGACGGCGTTCTTGCATGGAGAGCTCGAGGAGGATTTCTATATGGCTCAGCCCGATGGCTATGAGAGCATCGATGGGCTTGCATGTAGGCTGAAGAAGTCACCATATTGGCTTAAGCAGTCACATAAACAATGGTACAAGCATTTTGAACTCTTCATAACGGATGATCAAGGGTATGTTTGTGATCGGTCCTGAGTATACACCCAAAGAACGGTTGTAGTTTTACCGCAAGCGCACGGTATAGCGGCGAGCGGGTATCGAACACAGGGAGGACGAATGACCGTGCTTGCTCCTAATCCACCTGGCTATTTAAGAATAGAGAGAATTGCCTTGGGCGATCCTGTCACAATCGTCAGACAAATGTGCGAAATATCAAATCAAATAAAGAACGTCTAGGGAATGGGGAATTCCCGCTACTCACCGTATTTCATAAATGTGATTCATCGGTATCAAAATCGCTAGAATGAGAATTTGGATGAACTAGTTGCAACTAAATATGGAACCAAGCTCACGCTCTCGCGCTGTTGCCGGTCTATAGCTATCCTGGGGTCGGGTCCAATCTCTTGCAAACCCTAGCCTAGGAAAGCTAGCATTAGGATCAACATCATCGTCCAATTGCGCACCGAGCCCAATCTCTTGCAAACTCGGTCCACAATCTAAATTAGGATAGTTCCTACCCGTCCAATCTCTTGCAAACGGGTATCGGCACGGAATTGCAACCGGAGATCCTAGTATCGGTCCAATCTCTTGCAAACCGATACTACGAAAGTCCGACTTCAACCCAATTCGGATGTCTAGGGCTTCCTATCAAATTGGGATCCAATCTCTTGCAAATCCCAATTGATATGAATACCTAGCTATCCGTAGTAATTCGATCCCAATCTAATCTCTAATTATTGATTCTAGCACAATTTCTACCAATTTATCACAAATACGAAATTGGGCTTGTAGGGTTCATCCCCACGCCCCAAGACGTGGAGACTACTCACAAATCATAGCAATAGCACAAAAATAATCAATGAAATAGGCAATGGAATTCATCACAACAATGATATAAACAATAAAAATAGAGTTTTTGGGGAAGAGAGATGCAAACCAATGTAGTTCTTCAATTAATCCAACAAAAATCCAAGTTTTTCCTCTTCTCCAATCACAAATAAAAGCAAAAAGTAGTCTCAAAAAGCTGCAAAAAATCTAAGAGATGGCTCCCAAAACTAGGGTAAAAACAGGGCTTAAATAGCCCTCAAAATCGTCCAAAAATCCTGACCAAAACGTCCCTGCACAGCCTGTTTTCCGCAAATTTCGCTACAGGCAGCGCATCGCACTCGGCCGAGTGACAAAAGTCGCTCGGCCGAGTGAAAACCCTGTCATTTTCCAGTAAGTCGGGGGCTTCAAGGGTCTTCAGTTCGGAGGCGCCTCGGCCGAGTGAGTTGTAGTCACTCGGCCGATGGCTTCACTGCACTCGGGCGGACGTGGTTTACCACTCGGCCGAGTGGGTCTTCTGAAGCTCAGATGGCCGAAAAACAGTAACTTCGATATTTTGGAGGGGCTTCGTCTGGGCGCCACTCGGGCGGACGTGGTATCGTCACTCGGCCGATGTGGTCTCCGTCGCTCGGCCGAGTACACATGGAAATCGTGTCTGAACGGGTCGGCCGAGCGGTGTCTCGCTGGTCGGCCGAGTGGCTCCTCCACTCGGCCGAGTGGGACACAAAAAATGCCCATTCTGCTTATTTTGGCCTCCTCGTCGCTCCTGCGACGTCCATTCTTCTTCCGCTCCTCTCCAACAGCAAAATACCCCTCGGGGAGGTCGTCGGTGGCCGTCTAGAGTAAGCGCATCTCAAGATCACTCCAAATCGCGCCAAATCACCTAAAATGCGACAAAAACAACAAATCGTGAAAAGCATCGCAATATCGTCGATATATCGTGAAAATCATGATTTGGGCGAGCTAAATAGCATGCAAACATGCAGAAAAAAGGTGTAAAATAAGGAGTGATCAAAATCCCCCAAGCTTGCCTCTTACTCGTCCTCGAGGAAGATAAGTAAAAGGCGAACCCGGTGAATTCGGAAAACGAAAACGGCGAAAAACGAAAAATGAAAAAAAAACGAAGAAGAATGAAAACCAAACGAAAATAGAGAAAGAAAGAAAGAAAGAAGCGAAGAGGTAGGATGCTAGATCATTTTCTCAGGACGTGGGTTTCACTTATTCCGATAGCATGCATCGAGTGAGAAATACATGTCAAAGAACCTCATTTTGATATCATAGTATAATAGTGCAAGTAGAAAATAGAAAACCCACGAACAACGGTATAATCATGAAAAACGGAATAATTTTAAAATTAACATCGCCTGAATCATCTAAAGCGGTATACAAATCTCAGATCACACACTTTTCAATTGAACGCTTTCTATCTGGAGTATAAGAGTATCACACCATAGAATAGAGAGAATAGAAAAGTATGGATTTCATGAAATGAACGCTAGGCTTAGATTTCTGGATTTCGTAAAGCTAGAAACGATTTCACCGAGTATAGAATATTACTTAGCCTAGGTTGTCGTGCAATGTCAAGTAGTCGCTCTCTCACACATCAATGGATCCCCTCCCCCAAGCTTATCTATAAGCGTGGTGGCACAAAAATATTTACATCCCCATTTTTATATAGCTCCAAAGGCAAAGAAGAGAAAGAAGAAAGGAAGTAAGTAAGCGAGATGAGATCTTTTATGGAGGATTTTTCCTCTTTTCTTTTTCTTTTTCTCTTTTTTTTTCTCTTTTTTTAATCATATATACAATGATCCCAACTCAGAGAGAGATAATGATATACAAGAATGTTCTTCTCTCTTTTATTATATATATATATATATTTTTTAGAATAAGAGATTTGGAGCTAGGAATTAATAGCGGTGGAAATGCCATAAAATAGAATCACTAAGGGGAGATTCACCAATGATTTTTAAAAGTAGAGAAATGATGTTCAAGATTTGTGGAGAAAGAAATAAATATAACTCTCGGCTCACTCTATAAGACATGCACGACAACTTCAGCAGGGTAATCTAATCTACTCAGTTTCGATCACAAAAAAAACTAACTAATCCAGATATATCATAGCTAACATCATTCAATCATCCTGAAGTGAAGTGTACAATTCATGCATATAGAAGTGATAAAGGAAAAGAAATCAGTACTCCAGACATAGGCATTCAATGCGTGAATCTTGGTGTGTTTTCTGTGATAGCATACATATGAATATTCAGGCTCAGCTAATAATAAAATTTCATCCATTTTCATGAGGAAAAAGTGTGGGTTACTACTCCTAAATGCAAAGCAAGTCATAGCGTATGATATCAGAAATGAAATCTAAGACATGACAAAGATAGCATGCATATAGAATAAGCTAACTCCACGTAGACATCATCACAGAAAATTCATCTCTAGCATGAGATGAAAAAGAAAGAAGTAAAGATAAAAGGAAAATAGAACTATGCAATGCGGCACACAGGAAAGTAAGAAAAACGTGATGCATGGCAAAATAAAAGAAAAATAATGAAAAATGAGTGCAAAAATGAAAAACGGTGTGAAGAACTGAAAATAAAGGTGGCAAATCGAAAAAGAACGTGAGAACTCACTCCCCCAAGCTAAACGGCACAGTGTCCTCAATGTGCAAAGTGTGGCACCCAGAGAGACAAGTAATGTGAGGGGCAAGTGAGGATGCATGCATGATGGGAAGAAAAAATATAATGAAAGGAAAAATAAAGAAATGAGAATATGATGCGGAAATGATGCATGCACAGATAGGAGTGATATGAAAATAAATGCGGCACCAAAAACGCTCCCTCTCTCCCAAAAAGAGATATATAGATGTGATCAAAATGAGAATCCCAAGTAGATATGATATGATATGCACAAATAGATAGGATCAAAAATATAATACCAAAATAAGTGAGGGGAGGGGTGGTGGACAAAAGTGCATCAGGACCCAGCAGAGACGGGCAGCACAACGGCAGGAATGGATCAAGGCATCAAGAGTGCCTAAGAAGGCGGTGCCGCGCCGTCTCCGTCCTGAGGCGGAGGTCGTGAGGGTGGTGCTGGCTGGGCGGGCTGCTGAGCTGGGGTAGGCGTGGAAGTGGGAGCAGGTCTAGTGTGTGTGGAAGTGTGTGAGGGAACCTGCTGGGTGGGTGGGGGTACGCCGGGAAGACGCTCTAAGATCTGTGTCAGGTAGTAGTGGATCTGAGGGATCAGGTCAAAGCGTCCAGCCATCGTAGAGACGGTGGAGGACAGGGTCCTAAGGTCACCTCTAAGACCACTCACCGCCAACTCAAGAGCACGTATGCTCTGCAGTACAGTGTCGGGCGGGGGTGGTGCAGAGGGACGCACCTGTCGGGGCTGCGCAGGGCGAGGCTGGCGTACGCGGGTGGAGTATGTAAACGGCTCAGTAGGGAAGGGGACAAAAGGTGCCGCGCCTGGAAATGTGGGCCGGGCCTCAGTGTGAGGCCGGGGCGGGCGGTGAGAAGTAGAGGCGGGCGGCAGCGAAAGAAGAGTACAAAAGCGGCTGCGAGGCGGCTAGAGAGGTCAGTGGCACAGAATTATGGACAGACGCCACGACGCTCTCAGAGAATACGGCAGCTGTGGAGACAGAGGACTCTACCGCTGGGGTGGAAGTGTGTGGACCGAAAGGCGCAATCCCAGCGGAGATCATGCTAGCCATGGTCTCCACGACCGCGGCGAACGAGGGCTCTCCACTCTCGACAAAGGTCTGCGGGCGCTCGGGGAGAGCGGAGCAAAGAGGCTCGACGGACAGAGGGCCGGAGGTGGTGATGGGAGTGGTGGGGACAGCCTCGGAAGTGGTGACAGTGGTGGAAGTGGGCTCAGCAAGAGTACTCTCGACACTGGCAGATGTGGGGACAGAAGTGTCAAGAGCAGCGGAAACGTCAGGAACAGGCTGAGGGGCCACAGGGTCGATGGGGTCGGCAGCAGGCTCGGCAGGGTGTGCAGCAGGGTGTGCGGGAGCAGCCTGGGCAGCGTGGGCAGCGTGGGCCTGCTCGGCCTCGAGCACGTACGCAGCGGGGATGAGGACATCCATCGCTGGGAGCCAGTCAACGTGGGCCGGTGCAATCTGGGTCCGAGCTGGGCTCGGGAGAATCATGTAGTCGGCACCGAAAGGGCCGTGCAACCAGACCCAGTGACGCTCACCATGCGGACGAAGCATCTTCATCCGGGCCATAACATCTATCGACAAAGAGGTGGGGCCCGGGACGCGTCGCAAGTCGTCGGGGAAGTCCTCGCCGGTCATAAGAGCCAGCAGGGTAATCAGGCCGCCGCAGCATATCGGTGAGCGAGCGCCCACCGATACAATGATGCGGTCTAAGTACCATGCCGCGATATCGATCACGACGGCGGGGACAAGCTCATCTCCATCCCTAGATAGAGCTCTGGGACGTGTCATCGCGTAGAGCATGTAAAGCTCTGGCGTAGACATCGTGCCCGGCTCATTTCTGGCCAAAAATGTCGTCGCCATGAGGCGCTGAGCAATGCGAAGGCAGGGATGTACGATGGCCGAGGCCTTGGCCCTACTAGGGTCAAAGGCGGCGTGGAGACCCGTGATACGTGCCCAGAAGGCACCAGCGTCGAAAGAGGGTGGAGGGATATGTGTGGGGTCGTAACCGCGATCGGCTCCGGGGACGGCGGGCCAAGAGAAAAACGCTCTCATCATATCGAGAGTGACCTGGCACTCTTGATCCATGAACCGGAATGAGCATCCCTCATCGGTCCGGGTGATCGAACTCAAAACCTCAAGTGTCGGGCGGGTAAAAGTATCCGCCGACACCTGGAAAAAATCTCGCCAGCCCACGTTGTCGTACAACGTGAGCATCCCCTCAAGTACCCCCAGGCGTCCTAGGTCAGCGAGGTGTGCAAACCTGGAGGGTACGATCGAGCGCTGGGAGATACGCTCGAAAACGGCGCGGTGTGCGTCGTCTCGGAACGTAATCCCGAGCGGCCCGACCAGTGGAGCCGGTGGTGGTGGCTGTGGATCGGCAGGGAGAGGTTGTGCGGGCTGTGGGTGCACTGCAGGCTGTGCGGGGTGTGCGGGGCCTGTAGGCTGTGCTGGGTGGACGGCGTGTGTGGGGGAAGGAGGAGGAGACTCTTCCGCCTCGTGGGCGGGGCCGGCGTCATCCGACCTCTTCCGCTTAGCGGAAGGTCTCCTCGTCCGCGGCCGTGTCCGGGGCGGCATATCGGCCCCGAGCGTGCCGAAAAGTGAAAAAGTGTGGCGTGTGCAAAAAGAATGGAAAGAGTGTACCAAAACACGCCGCGAGTGCTAAGCGGTGGAAGCGTGCGAAGTCCGCGCCTCCACGAAGTCCGAAACAGCCCGTAGGAGCTCCCCTAGGCTCCCCTAAGCTCCAAAAAGCAACCTGCGCATGAAAAAGCGATATCAGCGAGTAATAATCAAAATGTATGGAGCAATAGGGGTATAACAGATAGATATGGGAACTGATTCGGGTTAGGGGTTCGATTAATACACGGATCCTCGAAAAATACGCAAAGAGAGGAGAAAACGGGCAAATCGAGCTATACCGGAGGCGATCGGAGACGAGGCCGCCGGCGGCGACTCGGGCGGGGTGCGGCGACGGTCGGCCGGCGGTGGCAGGCCGAGCGGCGGCGCGCGCGGGCTTGGTCGGGCGAGTGAGGGTGAGATCGAGCGGTATCGGGCGAGGGGAATCCGAGGGGTCGGGCGATTTAGGAATTTTGCGGTTTCGAAAAACGCGCCCCCCCTCGGTCCTTATATAATAGAAGTTACGACTCGGCCGAGTGACGTGGTCACTCGGCCGAGCGAGGCAATAGAAATTTTCTCCCCGATATCGCTTCGGCCGAGTGGCTTTGCCAGCCTCGGCCGAGTGGAGTAAGTCCATTCGGCCGAGTGACTCAAGCTACTCGGCATGACTCGCCCTAGGAGGGTATCCGTTTTACTCGGCCGAGTGAATATATATACTCGGCCGAGTAGCAGTTATATGGAAATCAAGAAAATAAACAGAGAGTTGGCTTCAGCAGACTTCCCTCGTTCGTGAGCGGCTCGGCCGGACGAACATATGTACTCGGCCGAGTGACTAGTATACTCGGCCGAGTGAGCCTTAATTTCTGCTGTTTGTCTTCTTTTGGCTCTAAACTCCGTCTTTCTTCCTCCAGTCGATTTCATCCTCCTCCTAAGCGCCGAGCGCCTTCTTGAGGCGCTCCTCGTCGTCTCGTTCATCCTCCGCATGATGGATCTACCTATCTCCTCTCCTGTCAAGAAAAATAGGACCCGTTATCACAAAATTTTTGGTCGGATGACTCAAAACACTAAAAATTTCTAAAACGAAAATAAAGAAAAAGTAAAAATAAAGCAAAAACCGTCGGGTTGCCTCCCGACAAGCGCTCGTTTTAGGTCGTGAGCTCGACCCCCTATAATTTTCAATCAATGCGGGATGTTTGGTGCATATGAGATGCACCCGTCAAACTTCCCGGGGAGCGCGCTTGGATTTGGATGTGGCGGCGTAGCGTTCTCCCTCGGAGGTCTCTTGTCTCGAATGGTGTTGGGGGGAGGCTCCCCCAAGCTAGCATTTGCCCCGGTCAACGGCTTAACCGGCGACGCCGATTTCCGTACCGGCGGAGCTTTCTTTGGAGACTTTAATTTCGAGAGCTTGCAGAGCTCCCGAATCCTTGCGACATCAGCGTCGCCTTCATCTTCATCAGCGGAGAAGTCGGGGGAATCATCTTTATTCTCTTCATCTTGGCCTAAATCCGGGCCTTCTTCAAATTCTTCATAAAAAAGAGAGCCGATTGAGTGAGGAATCGCCTCCTCTATCACCTCATCAAGGAGGTCCATGTAATCAAGCTCCTCGTGGTAAGGCATGTGCTTCATTGCCTTAGGAATGTGGAGCTCCACCTCGATGTTGCCGACGTTTAAAGTAAGTGTACCTTCGCGCACGTCGACGATGACTCCGGCGGTGGCGAGGAAGGGGCGTCCAAGTATCAATGAGGTGTCTCCCTCCTCCTTAATGTCCATGATGACGAAGTCACATGGCAAGCATATTCCACCCGGGACTTGAAGTGGGATGTCCTCGGCGATCCCCACCGGCCTTGTTATCCGGCCATCGGCTAATTGAATGCGCATGTCGGTGGGCTTCAACTTTGTCCCGGTGTTAAGCTTTAAGAACATGGAGAGGGGCATGAGACTCACACTAGCCCCAAGGTCGACCAACGCCTTTTGAAGAGGCACGCCGCCCAAAGTGCAAGGAATCCGAAAACTCCCCGGATCTTTAAATTTTGCCGGCTCCTTCCCTCTCTTGGTGAACCAAGAGCCCTCCTCGGCTAGCATGATCCTCTCCTTCCTTTTCCTCCCCGAAATCAAGTCCTTCAAGAATTTAGCATACGTGGGGATCTCGATGATGGCGTCGAGGAAGGGGATGTTAAGGCTAACTCCTCTTAGGTACTCGAGAAATTTTGCTAGCCTCTTCTCCATTTTCGCCTTAGCGAGCCTTTGGGGGAATGGGACCGGTGGCATGAAGCGCCTTTCCTCAATTAATCGCTCCGCCCTAGATTTCTCCTTGTCTTGTGGCTCCTTCTCCTTATCAACCTCAACTACCGGCTCAACCGGCTCCAAGCTTTCCTCCACGGCCTCCTCGGTAGGAATCATAGCGGGGGTGGTGTCCTTCCCGCCTCTAGTAGTGACGGCAACTACGGCGTTGATGTGGCCCGTGTTGCCCCGTGGGTTTTGCTCCGGTTGCGCCGGCAATCTTTGAGTGTTCCGGTTGAGCAACGCTAATTGCTCCGATATTTGAGCCACTACGGTATTAAGAGATTCTTGCCCCGCCTTCAAAGTAGCGTTCACCTTATTTTGCTCGACCATGAACGCCTCCACTCTAGATTCGAAGTCGGTTCGTTGTGGAGCTTGTGGAGGGTTTTGATTTTGATTCCTCCACCCTTGGTTGTATCCGGGAGGCCTATATGGTGGAACTTGTTGCTTCGGTTGAAAGTTTTGTTGCGGAGGCCCCCTCGGTGGATAGTTTTGTTGTTGGGGTGGTGGTGGTTGAGCTTGTTGAGGCGGTGGTTGTGGCGGGTTCAAGGCTCCTTCATTGTTGGCGTAGGAGAATCCCGGATGATTCCTTGCGGCCGGATTGGACCAATACCCTTGGTTCCCCGCAACATATTGTATTTGCTCCAAGGATCCTTCTCCTTGCTCTCCTCCCGAGTACATGACTTGAGATTGGTCTTGCCAATCACACATTTGGTTGGTCTGTGCGGAGGTGGATGGGCTTCCTTGGGGCTCCGTGATAAATTTCTCCAATCTCTCCACCACCTTGTGGAGAGAATCAAATTTGCTCGTGAGCTCCGCTACGGCCTTCGCCTCGTAGATGCTAGTTGGCTTTAAGGAGGATGTGGAGTGTCCTCGCTCATCGCCCCATTGTTGGTTATTTGAGGCCATCTCCTCAATTAGGGCCGTAGCTTCCTCGGGAGTCTTTGACAAGATTGCACCATTCGCCGCGGCATCAATAATTTGCTTGGTCCCCGGTTGGAGACCGTTGTAGAAGCTATGAACTAGCTCCCAATCCTCTATACTGTGGTGCGGGCATTGATGTTGCAAATCCTTAAAACGCTCCCATGCTTCATAGAGCGTCTCCTGTGGTCCTTGCTTGAAGGACATGAGAGCGCTCCGGATCTTCACCGTCTTGGATGGCGGATAAAATTTGTCAATAAACGCACTCGCCAACTCGTCCCAAGTGGTGAAGACACCCTCAGCTTGCGTCCTCAACCAATAGAGTGCCTTGTCCTTTAGCGTAAAGGGGAAGAGGCGCAGTCTGATAGCGTCGTTGGAGACCCCCGGCATCTGGAATGTGGCGCACTTTGACAAGAATAGTTGGATGTGGTAGTGGGGGTTCTCATGTGCGTTCCCATGAAACGGGTCTTGTTGCATCAGAACCACCAATCCAGTCTTTAGCTCGAAGTTCTTGTCGGCCGCCAACCCCGGCATGGCAATGGACGAGGTGGTAGAAGAAGTCTTAGGCCGAAGCCTATCTCGAATAGAGATTATCCTTGCCATCCTTGCCGCCAATTCTTCAGGAGTTTCCGGGTTGGTCATATACCTCCCTTCCGGATCTTGTCTCTTTTCCGCTCTAAGTCTCCGCGCGGTACGTTCGATCTCGGGATCAAATAATAAGTCTTCTGGGTCCGCCGTAGATCTCGTGTTCATGCAAAGGGGAAACAGAGTTTCAAAGAAATGATTAGAACCGTGGAAGGGTTAGGCAAGAAATAAGAAATAAAAACAATGATAATAATAAAAAGAAAAAGAATAGCTAGGGTGAAAAAGAGTCAAACGCAATCGCCTCCCCGGCAACGGCGCCAAAAACTTGATCGGTCCTGAGTATACACCCAAAGAACGGTTGTAGTTTTACCGCAAGCGCACGGTATAGCGGCGAGCGGGTATCGAACACAGGGAGGACGAATGACCGTGCTTGCTCCTAATCCACCTGGCTATTTAAGAATAGAGAGAATTGCCTTGGGCGATCCTGTCACAATCGTCAGACAAATGTGCGAAATATCAAATCAAATAAAGAACGTCTAGGGAATGGGGAATTCCCGCTACTCACCGTATTTCATAAATGTGATTCGTCGGTATCAAAATCGCTAGAATGAGAATTTGGATGAACTAGTTGCAACTAAATGTGGAACCAAGCTCACGCTCTCGCGCTGTTGTCGGTCTATAGCTATCCTGGGGTTGGGTCCAATCTCTTGCAAACCCTAGCCTAGGAAAGCTAGCATTAGGATCAACATCATCGTCCAATTGCGCACCGAGCCCAATCTCTTGCAAACTCGGTCCACAATCTAAATTAGGATAGTTCCTACCCGTCCAATCTCTTGCAAACGGGTATCGGCACGGAATTGCAACCGGAGATCCTAGTATCGGTCCAATCTCTTGCAAACCGATACTTCGAAAGTCCGACTTCAACCCAATTCGGATGTCTAGGGCTTCCTATCAAATTGGGATCCAATCTCTTGCAAATCCCAATTGATATGAATACCTAGCTATCCGTAGTAATTCGATCCCAATCTAATCTCTAATTATTGATTCTAGCACAATTTCTACCAATTTATCACAAATACGAAATTGGGCTTGTAGGGTTCATCCCCACGCCCCAAGACGTGGAGACTACTCACAAATCATAGCAATAGCACAAAAATAATCAATGAAATAGGCAATGGAATTCATCACAACAATGATATAAACAATAAAAATAGAGTTTTTGGGGAAGAGAGATGCAAACCAATGTAGTTCTTCAATTAATCCAACAAAAATCCAAGTTTTTCCTCTTCTCCAATCACAAATAAAAGCAAAAAGTAGTCTCAAAAAGCTGCAAAAAATCTAAGAGATGGCTCCCAAAACTAGGGTAAAAACAGGGCTTAAATAGCCCTCAAAATCGTCCAAAAATCCTGACCAAAACGTCCCTACACAGCCTGTTTTCCGCAAATTTCGCTACAGGCAGCGCATCGCACTCGGCCGAGTGACAAAAGTCGCTCGGCCGAGTGAAAACCCTGTCATTTTCCAGTAAGTCGGGGGCTTCAAGGGTCTTCAGTTCAGAGGCGGCTCGGCCGAGTGAGTTGTAGTCACTCGGCCGATGGCTTCACTGCACTCGGGCGGACGTGGTTTACCACTCGGCCGAGTGGGTCTTCTGAAGCTCAGATGGCCGAAAAACAGTAACTTCGATATTTTGGAGGGGCTTCGTCTGGGCGCCACTCGGGCGGACGTGGTATCGTCACTCGGCCGATGTGGTCTCCGTCGCTCGGCCGAGTACACATGGAAATCGTGTCTGAACGGGTCGGCCGAGCGGTGTCTCGCTGGTCGGCCGAGTGG
This sequence comes from Scilla litardierei, assembly GCA_030789695.1. Lineage (NCBI taxonomy): Eukaryota > Viridiplantae > Streptophyta > Magnoliopsida > Asparagales > Asparagaceae > Scilla > Scilla litardierei. Next base: position 24,896,601 of record CM061137.1, read on the forward strand.
CTCCTCCACTCGGCCGAGTGGGACACAAAAAATGCCCATTCTGCTTATTTTGGCCTCCTCGTCGCTCCTGCGACGTCCATTCTTCTTCCGCTCCTCTCCAACAGCAAAATACCCCTCGGGGAGGTCGTCGGTGGCCGTCTAGAGTAAGCGCATCTCAAGATCACTCCAAATCACGCCAAATCACCTAAAATGCGACAAAAACAACAAATCGTGAAAAGCATCGCAATATCGTCGATATATCGTGAAAATCATGATTTGGGCGAGCTAAATAGCATGCAAACATGCAGAAAAAAGGTGTAAAATAAGGAGTGATCAGTTTGCATCCCCTATGATCATTGCATGTTCTTTCGAAGTTTGGATGATGTGTCCTTCATCTATCTCTTGCTTTATGTTGATGATATGCTCATCACTTCATCAAATAAAGCAGAGATACAAAGGTTGAAGTCTAAGCTAAGTTGTGTGTTCGATATGAAGGACCTAGGTGAAGCACATAGGATTCTTGGCATGGAGATCATAAGAGATTAAAGTAGAGGTTAAGTTCATCTTTCACAAAGTCGCTATTTGAAGTCTGTGATAAAGAGATTTGATTGTAAAAGTATGAAGCTCATAGCTACTCTGCTTATACCTCACTTCAAACTTTGTGGTGAGAATTGATTGAACAACGAAGAAGAGAAGAAGCTCATGGAGAGCATATCGTATGCCAATGTCGTAGGAGCCTTGATGTATGCTATGGTACGTACCCGACCTGACCTATCACGTGCAGTCAGCATGGTGAGTATATTCATACACAACCTGAGGAAAGTACACTGGTGAGAGATTCAATGGATACTTAGATACATCAAGAGAACCATTGATGTTAGGTTGACTTATAGCTGAGGTGATGATGGTCCACAAGTTGTAGGCTATGTTGATTCTGACTTTACAGACAACTTGGATGGTAGGAGATCCATGAAAGGCTACGTCTTTACTCTGTCAGGAGCTCCAATCTGTTGGCGGAGTATACTTAAGTTTACGATGGTCCTGTCTACTATAGAGGCAGAATACATGGCATTGACTGAAGTTGTAAAGTAGACAATATGATTGATGGGCTTGATTGATGATCTGGTAGTCTACCAGAAGAAGTATGACCTCCATTGTGATAGCCAAAGTGTGGTGCACTTTGCTAAAAATCAGGTCTTCCATGCTTGCACCAAGCATATCGACGTAAGGTACCACTTTGACCGAGACTATGTGGGAGAAGAATACGAAGACATCAATTTGTTGAAGATCTGAACAGACAACAACCATGTGGACATGTTGACTAAGATTGTATCGAGAGTCAAGTTCAAGCACTGTTTGGACTAGCTCAATGTGGTTACGAGATGATGTCAATGGCGACTCCAGTTGGGGGCATTTGAGACTCGACAGAGCCAGTTGAGCCCGAATGGACATTGGGCTCTTCGGAGCAAAATTGTGGAAACACCAGATGTGGCTCTACCAAGGCGATGAGTAGATGGTCGACTGTGTGATGGAGGCCTAAATCCCGTCAAGGTGGAGATTTGTTAAAGTTGGCTCGATTGAGGTACTGGAGAAGTATTGGTTTGACAGCCTAGCTATCTTGTGCAGAGGTAGCTCGCATGTGCTCGGATCCGACCCATCTGGCTCTGCATAAGTCAAATAGATCGGATACCGAGCTATTGGACTTTGACAGTGCATTGGTTCCTCGGTTCGGAGGATCGGAGGCTCATGGATCAACAGCTATACCTTCCAAGATTCGGGTTGTTCGGATAGATCGGCTCGACACTTCGTTTTCTCGGACTTCAACGGAAAGCTCGGCAATTCGGAGGGGGCCCACTATAAGGCGCATTGCCTTATTCTTAGTAGAGTTGAGATAGGCTTGGAATTCCGTTAAAGTCAGGATTCGTATCTTTTAGGAATCCCTCCTTAATGATGACACATAGTGTACCATATATATATATATAGTATTTTAGATGAGGGTTTAACGTGAGGGGATACAGAGAGACAACTTTGGGCTGCCATTTTTTAGAGCCAACGTTGAGAGATATTGTTGAGAGCTTTTGGAGAGATTTTGTGTGCTTCTTCTTTGATGAAAAGAGAGAAGATTTGTATTCATTCTTTCCTTTCGTAATAAATCTCATTGGCGTACCCTTGGCCGGTCAACGGCCTAAATTTGTTATCTTTCATAGCGCTCTATCTGGTTTTGTGTTGCTCATCCTCGTCTCGATCGTCCAACAGTCCTAGTCTTCCGCGCTCGTGCACAACACAACTACCATAGGAATAAAGTTCCATGAGGAAATATGTTCACCACTTCAACTGGTGTTCCACATAGCTAACTAATAATTCTAATCTGGGTGGTTATAAATGTCGACATACCGAATGTTAGCATGTCAATCATTTGTAATGCTCACATACTGGATTCCTGATGAACCGTGCATGCTTCTGCCAATGCTTCCAATCGAGTTGGAGTTGGGGGCCTTCGTAATTAATAAAAAAAATGAGGTTAGCTTTTTTGCTTTTAACTTTCATATCCAATTGATTTGCCTTCAGAACTTATAATGAACACAGTCCGCATAGGAGGTATACAAAATTCAAAGAGGGAATACATGTTTTCCTTTTTCTCTGTGTAAATGTATGCTATTCCCCAGAGAAAATTCATAGTCTTCGTCCATTCTTCTGGCTGTATTGTAATATTGCTCTTGCTCCTTGGATGGATGAACATAAAACACATTACAGACAAGATAGGACTCTCACCTGGCTGTGTTATGATAGATTCATTAGCTAGAGTATGATGATTCTATCAAATCTATGTGGAAGCAATTGGATTTGTTGCACCATATTCAATGCCATATTGATGGGGAAAACTGTATGCTTTTTTGCTTCATGTTTCTTGCTACCTCTGCTGTCATGGATGTCTAGTTGCTACCTCTGCTGTCATCGATAGCTCTTGGTTTCATCAGCTTCCTGTTTCTTGCTACCTCTGCTGTCATGGATGTCTAGTTGCTGGCAAATTACTGACAGAATATTGTTCTTAGAGTGTATCCAATTGTATCATATTCGTATCTTCTACTGTAGAGAGCCGGTACATATTTCCAGGATGAGGAGTTTTCATGTAATCTCTTGATGTGAAAGGTTCATTTTGATTCTTGCAGTGTTTGTCTGTATTTACTATATTGATCAATTATATGGCAGTTTGCCAGATGTTTCTGGACTTGTAAACTTGTATCGTGTTGGAAGATGTAATTATTATGTGAAAAGAAAGAATTGTATCAATCTAAAAGGCATTTAGTGTTATGAATCAACTACTGAGGGGAGAGCTCTCAGCTCTATATTTATAGGTAATGGGGAGAATACAAGATGTGTTTACAATGATATGAGCCTATCTCTAGGATAGCCCAGAATCTCACCCAACTACGGTTAAATAACCGTTCACAACACTCCCCTTTATCCAGCCATAGGTGTGGACTTTGCTCGTGAATGCTTCAAGATTCTGAGCGTAGAAGAGTCTCACATGGGGTGGATACTTCAGGATCCTGAGTTGGTGAGATTTGCCTCGTTAAAACCTTTAGCTATGGAAAACCCAGTGGGAAAAACCATAGTTAAGGAAAAAGAGTGCAAACGCTCTTTAACTCCCCATGATTTGTACACGTGACCCTGCTTATGAATACTTCTGGATTCTGAGCGTCACAGAGGGGTGGATACTTCGGGATCCAGAGTTGATTTGATTTGCCTCGTTAAAACCTTTGGCTATGGAAAACCCAGTGGGAAAAACCATAGCTAAGGGAAAAGAGTACAAATTCCCTCAACTCCCCCTGATCTGTAAAAGCTCTTAGGCTTTCAGATCTCTTAGGCTTATCGCATCACTCCTATTTACAATATTTCGAAAATGTACACAGATTACAAATTTTGTCACCATCAAGCAGCTGCTGAATCCAGAAACTCTGGAGAGGTGTGCTAAGTTTCGCCGCCTCTGATGTGGTTTTCAGACTATATGGTCAGCTCCACAGAACCAGCCTCTATCCCAGTCGTCACTGGGATGTGATGTACCACCAGGCGCCCTTAAATACACCATTGGTGTGATTCTGGAATGGTGAGGATCTCGGAATTATAGGATGATGTTGCCTTCATAAGTTGCTTTGCATATTTGCAGTAGATGGTCATCCCACTGTTGGTACCTGTTTTGTGATTTCTACGTATAGGGACCGGACCTGTAACCTGCATTCGCATAAACATTGGAGGATGCTACTACATTTTGTAAGTCCAAATATTTAGACCCTTGGAGGAAGCGCAGAAGGCTTAACTCAGGTCTAATGGCCCTTTTTAGGTGCCAACTATCTCTGGCTAATGAGTTTACTGCAATTGCTATACCGGGACACATGCAGTTAGCCAGGAGTGCATGATTGCACTTAGATAAGGGACTTTAGGACCAGTTATATCCTCCCCCTCTTCCAGCGATCGGAAGGGTTCTTTTTGTTCATCCAGTAAGTGTACCACCGTAGGTGTACTTTGGATGACAATTGTCCTTTAAATTTCTCCAACGCACTTCTGGGCGTTTGTAACAGGATTCTATAAGCCATGACTTTATATTTGCCTAGGTCTTTTTATTTCATGTTTAAAAGTCAGGCTTGTACATTTATTTCGGTTTTCTCTTCAGGAGATCCGATGAGATGTCAGTTGTCTACAACTAAGATCTCTAATCCTGTTCTTTGCACAGATGCAAAGACAACCTTCAGTAGGAATCATTGACTTGTCAAGTGATTCTCTTGGTTGTACATTTATTTATTATACTTATTGTTTCTTCATTTGAATAGACGTCCCGAAGTCTATTCAGGGCTTTTAAGGAAATGTGGAAATTATCTTTACAAGATATCCACGAAGGTATGCCGTCACAACATCCAATAACGGCATATCAAAAATTTTCATTCGCCAAATCGTAAGGTATTTGCTTTTGATAACTTAGGGAGACTGATGCATCATTTATGAGACATGCTCATTTGAATTTGTTCGATCCCTAGTTCAGCGAAATTTTCCTTGGGCTATAGGTTGTACAGTATAGCATACGATTTTGTATTTATTTTTCTTATGTTTGCAATACTTTGTTTTATCCACAGGTTTGACACCTTTTGGTGTCTGGACTTCAGGTCCGAACATTTCACGTTTCATAAGTGAGTCCAGCTCATCTTTTATTGCCACGTTCCACGTTTGGCCAATCTCTACGTTTGCCTTCTAGCAACGGAGTGTGGAACGATAATTTATAAACGTCATCGCCATTGCGATGTATATGGCAATATGATACGTGAATACATTGTCGACAATTTATGTTCTATCTGTCCAACACCTCCCCAGTACGTACAACATTTACTTAATTTCACTTTTTCCCGGCAATTCCTCTGCAGTGGATTCCGGGAAGGGTGATGGTGTGGACAGGAGCTCATTGTCCTGTGGTAGTATTGTCTTAAGGTCTCCAGGAGTTTCTTGTCATAGGAGCCTGGTGGTCTGCCTCTTTTCTGTTGAGGATCAGCCACTTCTGCTGCTGGTGGATTGCATCCATTCTCGGGGATGTCAATCCTAGCTGGAGTTTTTGCAGCAGGGATGTGTGATCTGACAATCTTCTGGTTGTCAATAAATGATTCCGGTAATTGGTAAACAGTGTTCTGTATGTGGAGGATCTTCGGGATCTCATCTACACATTGTATTGTTACCGGATCATGGTGGGTCAAACTTTTGGTATCCCACGTTATAATTTTCTTCGCGCCAGATTTTCTAGTATCTGGGCCTATTTTTGGGAAACTCGTCTCATCGAAATCACAGTCTTCAAGATGTGCCTTAAATGCGTCCCCCGTTTGGGGTTCTAGGTATCTTATAAGTAAGGGTGAGTCAAACCCTGCATGGATACCTAGGCAACGTTGAGTACCGTTTTGGTCCTCTTTGGTGGTGCAATGGGGATTTAAGACTGCACGACCGAAGATTCTCAGATGAGAAATGTTCGGTGGCATTCCATATGCAAGTTGCATTGGAGACTCTGACCTTCAGAGGGTCTTATTTTCATTTAAGATGCAGCATGCAGAGTTTGCATGTCCCCATGCATCCATAGGCAATCGGGATTTAATGGACATTCAGTCCATTGGAGTCTACTTTTCAGTGACTCTGCCGACCCATTTTGGGTATGAACATGCGGCACTTGTATGTTCATTTTCAATTCCCGTTGATTGGCAGTACTCTTGAAAAGACTGGGAGGTATATTTCCCAACATTAACCAGACTTATTTACAACATTTTATTGTCTGGGAAATGTGCCCGCAACATTTTTATTCTTGTGCCAATAGCTTTGGAAAAGCTAAGTTGCGGGTCTGTAGTAGACACACGTACGAATATTCTGAGGATGCATTTATCAGTACAGTGAAGTACTGAAATAGCCCACTAGGGGTGGTGGATTTTATCCACATCTATCTCCTTGTATTCTTTTTTAGGAAGCGTGGAGATTCTTTTTCAACTTATCGTGGAGATGGCCTTGCAATTAGTTTTCCCTTATAGTAAGGGATGCGAGGGATTTTTTCCCTTCTGAAGAATCTTCTGGTTCTTCAAGTCAAACCCATAGGATAAGATGCGATGCATCATCACAAATCTAGGGTGGCCAAGTCCATCATGCAGGAGTAAAAACTCGGCTGATGTCGGGCACTTCAGGTGCTCCGTTTAATTCTGCTTCCTTTCTCCGAATCTTCGTATGGTGGAGGCCTATAAGGCTCTCAAAACGTTCAAGTGTGGATTTTACTCCTTTTTCTTGAGACGTTGCATACGTTAATTTTTTTTTCATTTACATTTGCTGTTTCCAAGTGGAATCCGTTGAAACAGATGTCCTTGAAACTTAGAAAGTTTCTTTTGGAATTCGGAGGGATTAGTGCATCCTTCATTTTTGTGTCGTTTGGGGGCAACAGTGTTGCAGTCCCTGGATCTTCAATATAGCCCTGATATTGGGCTTTGTATTGAAAGAGATCGTACGTGTTTATTGTCTACTAATTATTTATGAGAGCAGTTTCATCTATTGAAAGATGAATCGTTAGGCACATGAATATTCAGATAAACATTTTCATTTATTGTCTACTAAACATTTTCATTCAGAACAAATTTCATAATTAAAATGCTCTCATAAATTATTCTCAAAACAAATTGCTAAGATAAAAATAAAGGCTAATCAAGCAAGTCATCATTTTCAAAGTTGTCAGCTGAAAACTTGACTGGAGCATCAGAGGTCATCAGGTTTGTTTCAGCTTTATTTTTCTTGTTCTCTTTATACAAATCCTGGAGGTGCTGCGAAGTTCGGCACATTTTGGACCAGTGGCTTTTCATGCCACAATTATGGCACTGGTCTTCCCATTCCCTCTTGGGTGGGGGTGAATCATTTTTGTCATTTCTGTGCCACGTGAACTTCCGCTTACTTTCATTATTTCGCTGCTGCTGTACATGGCCCTTGGCATTTTTCTGTTGACCCCCCTTCTGTGGTCTTTCTTTTCTTTTATTATCTCTCTTCTTTTTGAAGGAAGAGGAATGGTGAGCTTCTGGTAGGGGGGCAGTGCCGGGAGGGCGCATATTGTGAGTGGCGAGAAGAAGCTCTCTGTTTCGCTCAGCCATGAGTAAACATGGCAGCAGCTCAGAATACTTAGTGAACCTGTGTTCACGGTATTGCTGCATGAGTATCGCATCTTTTTCATGGAAGGACGTATACGTCTTTTCCAGCATGCGATCTTCTGAGACATTCTCACCACACAACTTCAGGCGTGAGGTGATGCTAAAAAGTGCTGAGTTGTACTCAGCAATGGACTTAAAGTCCTGTAGTCTCATGTTCTCCCACTCATATCGTGCCCTTGGGAGTATAACATCTTTCTAATGTTTATACCTGTCCTCAAGGGCAGTCCATAGCTCAAGTGGATCTTCGACCGTAAGGTATTCAGCCTTTAAGGTCTTGTCCACATGGCGGCGAATATAGGTGATGGCTTGCGCCTTCTCTATATCGTTAACATTTTCTTTTTCAGTCACAGCAGCGATGAGGGACTTTGCCCGCAGGTGAAACTTTACATCTAGCTGCCAGCTTAGATAGTTTCTGCCTGATGCTTCCAGTACTTCGAAATTAACGCTTGCAATATTAGCCATTTATCTAGCAGAGCACAAACATGCATGAATTAATAATTAATTCAGAGAAAACATTTTCATGCGGGGACAATATTTAACGAAAAACTAAATGTGTGGATCGGCCAGTCCCACAAGAAAGAGTCCAAAAAAGTCCACAGTCCAAATTATACAAATTTGCAGCTTAAAGAAAATGAAAATACAACTTTGGAAACCCCGTGGGTCCCATATGATATCTCCATCTTCAAGCGTGGCCTCCGTCTCCATGGAAGTTGGACTTCTTTCTTTGACATTTACATAAATTCCTCACTACAATTTCTCTCAAAAATAAAAGAAAAGTGCGGGAAATAAACTGTGGGACTAAACGGCCGATCCAAAAACCACATTTAGCAATTTATGCAGAAATATAGTGCTCATCAACATTTTCATCAGACATTTTCATCACAGGCATCACATGCATTTAATATTCGCAAAGATGGATAAATAATTTAAACACTTAATAATTATTGGACCACTGGGCAACGTCATACACCGTTAGGTTAGGTTACTAACGGCAGAGTGGTAGCAGGATCTTCCTAATTATTAAGTTTTAAATACAATGCACAACCACGCATATAATATCCAACAGAATATACCAGAGATGCAAAGCATGTAAATATGATTTTTGTAGAAAAAATCATTACTATGCAAAGGTTGTAAAGTAAATGGGTTTAATCAATTAAATTGATTAAGAGCCCAAAATAAACATTTTCTTTGTCAGTGGAAAAAGTTTCCCTCATCATCCCAAAAGCCCCCCCAAGGATCCCCAAAAAGTCCTCGCCTGCCCGGTATTTGTCCCGTAATTTACCGTGATTTTTCACGAGTATTTTGCCCTTAAATCCCCCTTTTAAATTAATTTTTAGGCTAGCAAGTTGCCTTTTAAGGCTTGTTAATAGCCTTTGCTTCCCCCATTTTTTTCAGATATAACAGCCTGCGGGTCTGAAAACCTGCAGTCGGCCTATGGGCTTCAGGCCCATAGATTTTTTTTTGTTTAAGAAAAATCGGCCTGTGGGCTTCAGGCCCACAGGCTTTTTTTTAAAGAAATAATTGGCCTGTGGGCCTGAAGCCCACAGCCGGCCTGTGGGCTTCAGGCCCATAGGCTTTATCAGTTTTTTTTTGAAACACAGGTTAGGGTTTTTGGGGGGGGCCGGCGCCGGCGCCGCCCCCTGCAGGGGGGGCGCGACCGCCGGGGCCGCCGTCCCCTGCAGGGGGTGCGGCGGGGGCCGCCCCCCTGTAGGGGGGCGCGGCGGGGGCCGCCCCCCTGTAGGGGGGCGCGGCCTCGGGGGCCGCCGCCCCCTGCAGGAGGGGCGGCGGGGGCCGCCCCCCTGCAGGGGGAGGCGGCCTCGGGGGCCGCCGCCCCCTGCAGGGGCGGCGGCGGGGGCCGCCCCCCCTGCAGGGGGAGGCGGCCAAGGTGGGGGGGGGGTGGGTTTCCGGCGGGGGGGGGGGGGGGGGGGGTTCCGGCGGGGGGGGGGGGGGGGGGGGAGGGGTTTCCGGGGACGGCTAGCCGTCGGAGAGATCAAAATTAGGGTTTTGGCCCTAAAAATTGAGTTTTTTGGGATGAAAAGTCCGTCGTTTTCAAGGCGACAAATAATCCCCATATCGATCTTGCGAGATCTAGGGGAGGGGTAATCATATGTATGATTAAAAATATCGTTTTTAGTGTTTTTACCTCTATATCCGTCCTCCGGATATAGCGACGGTTGCTCGAAGCCCTACGCGGATGACGACCCTTGATGGAGGAAGCCTTGCACCGTGCTCGTGGATCTCCCGTCTCGCCTTCGCCTTTGCCTTCGCAACGAACGGAATGAAAATTTTGTGGAAAAGAAAATTTTTTTAGAGTCGTGCTGATAACGTGTTATGAATCAACTACTGAGGGGAGAGCCATCAGCTCTATATTTATAGGTAATGGGGAGAATACAAGATGGGTTTACAATGATATGGGCCTATCTCTAGGATAGCCCAGAATCTCACCCAACTACGGTTAAATAACCGTTCACAACATTTAGCAAACTGATCTGTTTTTGTTTTTAGTTGGTCATTCTGATCATGTAGTCAGGGAAGAAATATGTTCTTTTGCCCAAGAGTTTTCTTATAATTAGTATCGTTGATGGCGACCTGTAAGCGATTGACCCACTTTTTAACAAAAATTATAATTTGTATCTGTTACGGGATATATCCGCACATCAAAAGTGTAAAAATGTTATAGAGTGAACCTTTGGTTGGAGTAGCCGGGGTGCGCAGCAGGTGGGTGGTTGAACAAACCAACCCCTGATTGGTGGGGCTCTGACCAACGCCATGGATGCTGGGACCGAGCAATCTCCTTAGCTATCTGCAACATAAGAAGCTTGTCACGGGGTCTGGTCTTCGGGTCCAACCAAATTCCCTCTGATGCTTAAGTTAGTGATTGACTCGAAATGGCACGGTGGGGCTAGCTTCAACCTGTTGGGAGGCCGTACACTAGTCCTCCAACCGAGCTATGGAGGAGAATATAGAATTTGGTATAATAGATATTGGGTATTAGACTACCTCAATGCAGGAACTCAGATATCTCCCCCTTGCACCCGTTGCCTCTAGAAGTTCTTATATGTGAGCCATTCCGTTGCAATGTCTGGGCCAATAATGAGACTTTATTATCGACATGGAAGAGGATGCACTGATGTGAAAGTATTGTCTAGAATGATGTTCACCATGAATGCCAGCCATGATTGTTGGATTAATGGCCATGATGGCAGTGCATACCAGAGTAATGGCCCCGAAGACAAGCTATAATTGGTGTAACACGGGCCCCCATCTTCCGAGCTCAACTGTTGCAAAGGTTGAGGTCGGGTGATGTGGCATGCTTGTGAGAGATGACTCCGTCGTATAATTAGGTTGGCTTGCGAAATGGGCCAGGGGAAATAATTGGTTGGCCCGATATGAAGTGCGGCCAACAGGGGGGAGTGGCCCCTGCCTTACGACGGACTTGTTCGTTTGGTGGTGAGGGAAGTGGCCCCTCAACTAATGTCCGAATAGAAGTATGTCGACCTGTGAGGGGGAGTGGCCCACCGCCTTACGGAGATCTTGGAGAAGAGTTAACCCACGGGAGGAGTGGCCCACCACCTTACGATGGACTTGTTCGTTCGATGGTGAGGAAAGTGGCCCCTCGATTAACGTCCAACGAGGAGTAGGTTGGCCCAATGGGGGAGTGGCCCACAGCCTTACAACAGACAAAGTCTTCAATCAGAGGTGAGGGGAATCACATCGGCCGATTTAGAGTAGGTTGGCCCGCTGCGGGAGTGGCCCCCACTTTACGGTGGACAAAGTCTTTGATCGGCTATGAGGAGAGTGGCCCCTCGACTAACGACTGATTTGGAGTTGGTCTGCCCGTTGGGGGAGTGGCCCCCAGCCTTACGGTGGACTGACACGTTGGCTCGCTGGGGGAGTGGCCCCAGCCTTATGGCAGACGATAGGTCAGCCTGCTGGGAGAGTGTCCCCCAGTATTACGACAGACTGATAGGTTGGCCCGCTGGGGGATTGGCCCCTTACATTAGATGAAAGGTCGATCCGCTGGAGGAGTGGCCCCAGCCTTACGGTGACTTATTTCATCGGTGGCGAGCAGAGTGGCCCCTCGACTAACATCTGACGAGAGGTAGATCGAGCCGTGGGAAGAGTGGCTGTCATGACCTGTTTCCAACTATACGTGTAGTCTACTACATATGTGTGGTATACTCTTATGTGCGATGTACTATAGTTGTGTATAGTGAAATGTATGATGTTCTATGGGTAAGTGTATGAATAATATGATGTGTTTTCCTATGTATGACATTGTGTGGTATGGTATCCATACTCGTTGGTATATACATATACACATTGATGTGTGTAATATAAATTGTTGTGTGGATATTGTGATTTCCCTTGTAATATTTGTGTGGAGTAAATGCGTAGCATGGAATAATTGTGTGTGATAAACATAGAGTGGATGCATATGGGTGGATACATGTTTATGCATAGGCAAATTGTTATGTATATATGTGTATATGTATAGGTATATATATTTGTATATTTAGTATGCATTGATACATGTGTGTGAATGTATGTAGTGTGTGTATGCAAGGGTCTGTAGGAGGGGCCTAAGAGAAATATTTAGAATAATAATGGTTTGTTGGGTAATTATTACATGGGCTTATAAATAAATTTTTAGAGTGGGAGGGTGTTTTCATAAATTTTACATTCAAGGGAATATTCTAGGGCATATCCCATTCTTAAGAGACAAGGATGGAATTAAAGAAAAAGAAAAGGAAAAGAAATTAGAGGAAAGAACTAGAAAAGAATAGAAAGGGAAAGAAAAGAGAAGAAGCTAAAAGAACAGGAGAGGAAGCCTAGATGGCTCTTTCCTTCTCTCTTCTTTGTTTCTTTTTTCTGTAATCCTCTCATTCTTCCTGGTTTCTCCTCCTCTCTTCCTCCCCTTTCTGGCCGAACCTTCTCCAAGTCTCTCTCCCTCATTTTACACCTTAGTAGCTTCATTCTGCTTCATGTTGGTGCCATGGTGATATGGGAGCCATGTGGGTGGGGATTTGGAGCTTTGAGGAGGCGATTATTTTAGCAAGTTGCCATCTTTTGAAGCTTGGAGCTAGGAGGAGGAGGGAATCATGGAGAGGATGCTTGGATGCTGGGGAAGCTTGCATATTTAGGTAGGATCCCAAGTCTTATGGTGTATTATTCCCTTATTCCTCTTATATGCCATTTATTGTCATTTTGTTATATTCAGTTTCATGCTGCTAATTCATTTGAGTATATCTGCAAGTATAGACTTCCAAAAATTACAAAAAAAATATAATCTAGAAAGGTTATTAAGTTAGCTGCAACTTTCATGAGAGATTTATCTCAAATTCTGTCCGCAGCTAGGTTTAAATTGCTACTATGTGTCGTAGTGTCAGATTCTGCCAGAATCCACACACTGTCACCAAAAATGGGATATCTCCCATTGTAGTGATCCAATAACTATGATCTTGGTCAATTCTGGAAGATAAATTCAATGGCTACAACTTCTATGTTTAGACTTCATTGAGAATCTGACTGTAGGTTTATGAATGCAGCAGCTCTTTAGAGATCAATAATTCTGTTTTAAAAATTGATTCGGCATGCTAAAGGGTTTAGTCCATATTAATTAGCCTACTTATCATGCACTGTTTTGAACTATACGTGTATTGTGTGGTATTTCTACTTACGATGCATACGTATGCATGAAAAAAATTGTGGATGTCAATGTATGTATCGTAGTGCATGGGGGTTGTGCCATAATATGTGGCTAAGAGACGAGAATGCGAGACATGAATGCGGGAAAAGTGCGAATGACGTCGTGTGTATAATATAACAAGTTGCATTGTATGTGTGTGTTTGGTGCATGAATTCATGCGTGGGTGTGCATGGTTGTGTGTAGGGGAGCCATGCTAGTGTGAAAAGGGGTTAGGGGTTAATGGCATCCTCATAAATTTTTAGAAAGGCGAGGGGGCAAAATGGTCATTTGGGCAAATGAGGGGGGTTGTGTATAGTAAAGAAGTGTGTGCATAAAGTAATGACATACTTGTAAATACTTAAAGATGGAAGGGGTAGTTTGGTCATTTAATAAATGCCCTGGCTTAATGGATAAGCCATGGAAAACCATATTCTAGAATTCTCTCCCTTTTTCTCTCCTTTTCTTTTCTTTCCTTCTCTTTTCTTCCCTTATCCTTATCCCCTCTCCTCCCTCTCAACTTCCCCCTCTCCCAATTTTGTGCTCCCCTTCCCCTCCATGTTGGCCAAAATCCATCCAAAGAAAAAGAAGAGAGAAGGAGAAGAAGGTGGAAGGAAGAGAAAGAGAAGAAGAAAAGGGTCTTCTTAAGGTAGGAATCTACCTTGGATTTGGAATTCTATTAGGGCTTCTTTCTATCATGTTTTTATATCATGTTTTACTTAATATGAAGTAGGGGTAGCCAAATTGATGTGACATGATTCAATTTCATAAATCACCCCTTGAAATTCTTAGCAAAAGCACCCCATTGCAAATCTGAAAATCATGTAGTAAGTTGTTACTTGAATTCTGGTCACTGTGGCCTGAATGAATTTTCGAAAAAATTATATACTTACAGATCTTGAAATTCTGCCCCAGAATCATATAAAATTTGACAATATGTTCAATTCAGTAATTAGGAGTAAAAATTCCATATTTACAACATGTCTGAATTTCTTTCAGACTAGACACGATTCAGAAAAATTGAGCTCAGTCCATGCACATGCTATAGAAATTAGTGTTCTTGGTCTTGTTCTAAAGTTAACAACTTTTTCTACAACTTTCTCCTTGGATAAGTTTTCGAGATTCGAACTGCAACATGACGTAAAATAGCAATTGTTACAGCCCTCAGAATCTGTCTAAAAAACAGTCTTGACAGGTCTCACCAAACAATTCACCATAAATCATATATTTCATATCTTTGCATGAATTATTATCTGTGAATCCAGAACTACCATAACTACAACCTTCATTTAGGAAGTTTTGCTAAATTCTGACTATAATTGGGTGATATCAGCCATCCTTTATGACTGCCTGTACGTTTCCTGCAAGCTGAAGTGGTTAAGTGGTGTTATGAATTGTGTATTGTTGCTAAACTACCCTCTACATTACATGATTATTGTTTTTACATGAAAGGTAGACCAATGATATGTTTTGCTAATAGATTTGCTAATGTGCTCATGGACATGTACGTCACGCTCACCACGTGTTTGTGAAAATGCTTCAATGAAATAAAATTTGAGAAACATGAGAAAATGAGTTCCCATGAACCATGTTGTGGATTTGTGATGGTGTGAGACAGTATGGCATTGTTTCATAAGTGATGTGCTAATGAGTGGTGATGGAGGGCATGAAACTTTAGTGCATGACCCATGTTGATATGTGATGTGGCTATAATGGAGGACATGACACTTAGCTGCATAATCCAGATTGATATAAATGAGGAATGTTGACACTGTGAAGCCATGCCATCATGAATCTTATAATCTGACATATGATGGTTAATTGATAATTTGGAATGTCTCAATCCTCCCTAAAGGGGGTGAGCTCCTAAAACTGGGGTTTGGGGGAAATTTGAGTAAATTGTGAATATAAGGCCTTGACAATGAAGGTGGGGAGGAGATGATGTGATATATGATGTATGTTCCCACTCCTCTTTACCAGGAGTAGAGGGGACTTGGCATTTGTGATGATGTGGTTTGGATGTGGAGAGGTGCATGCGGAGATCCTCACTCTTGTTACCGTCCAGGGAGGAGACAGAGAGGCCTGGTGTACAGTGCACGTGTCCACTGCACCGTGTGCCATACTTACCCCAATCTTGGGATGGGGCCCGTGAGGCAGGTCCCCTAACGGGGCAGGGTGAGAGGCCTGGCGTACAGTGCCCCTGTCTACTGCGTCGAGTGCAGTTTCCACCCCAAATCTTTGGGGTGAGGTCCAGGACCTTGTATCACATAGTTTACTTAAGTTTCCAACTAATTAAATTAATAAATAAGAGTTTCACATGTTATTTCTTCTGCTTGCAGCACTCCCCTTTTCCCTTTACCAGCTTTGCTTGTGACACTATGTTATACTTCTGGCACTTGTAATTACCTCTTTAGATTATGTTTGCGTGAACACTTGTATTATTATTCGTGCTAACCCTCTTTCTTGCAGTAGCTCGGCTTCGAACTGCATGTATGATCCCTTACTTGGCTGATTATTTTCCGCCATATTCTTTAGTTTACACGCCTTATTTCTCATACCTTACTTATTGGTTGATAACCTTAAAACGGTGTTCCAAATCCAAGTTGTTTCCTACTGGGGCATGCATTGACGTGCTCCTCCCCATTTTTCAGGTAGCAGATAGTTGGAGAGCATGGAAGACTTGTGAGCATGGAGCTGAGGGTGTGAGGTAGTTCAGGGAGTTGAGTTGTACTCTGGGGTCGTGGAGTTGGTATTTTCCTTTGGGGGTGTAACTCGAGTTGAAATTTTGATGCACATTTGTACAAGATGTGGTGTTGCCCTTATATTAGCAATGTGAAATTGTGCATGTACTGTTTGTGATGTTGTATAAGTGGAATACGATATCCTTGTTGTTATATATGGAACATTACAGGTACTATACCAGCATGTGTGCAGTGGCCTGCCTCTGTCTTCATCATCCCTCTTCCATTCCCTTTCTTCATCACCTTTGCCCTTCAGGAATACTTGGGACAGTTTCGAAAATCACGGGTATCTTGGGGAGCGGGGCTTGACAGTTTTTGGTGGCCCATGAAGGTCACCGCACTGCGATGTGCGTACGGATAGTACGAGTAATGCTCTAGAGTGTTCAGGTGTAGGTGTATTCTGAGGTGGGTGGGGGTGCTTTAGACATGTCTGCCCTAATGTTAAACTCTTAGCCGTATGCCATGCCTAGTATGGGATATATGTATGACATGTAGCATATGTAGGATGTGATGGATATAAGGATGTGAGATTATGGAGTGCATGTATGTATGGGATGACTATGGGTTTCCATAGTTAAGTGGAGTTATGGTATATGTATATGTGTGTGTATATGCGTGCTACGTAGAATGGTGTCTATAGGACCATTTGGAGGTATATGTAGCACATGTATCCCTCTGTATATAGTGGCATGAGGGAGGATTGTGTATATGTATATGAGATATTTGTATGTATGTAAGGGGTGTGTTGTAGCAAGCATGTTATGACTATGTATATGTGTTATTTGTATTGGACATATAGTGGTATATGTCTTGTGAGTAGCTATATATGTATGGGAATGCTCCCTATTCTGATATACATAAATCAATATATGGATGTGTATAAATATGGAACATTAGTGTTTATCACCATTGATGTGTAGCTATCTACTAGATGTGTATGCATATTGGAGCGCACCTAATTGTATATGTATTAATATGCTAGTAAGGGTATGCGTATATCAGATGATACGTATATAATGGTATGTGTAGCTACCGACCACATTCTGGTACAGTTTGGGTAGCTTGACTTTATGGGCATGTATGTGTGTCTAATAGTAGAATATGTATAGTGTGTGTGTGTGTGTGTGTGGGTGGGTGGGTGGGTGGGTGTGTGTGTGTCCATACATGGGAATGTATATGCATGGTTGCATAGATCCTAGTAGGGATATATGCATGTTTGCATGCATATATACTATTAGTATAATAGTCTTGTGTGTAGGTGTGTACGTGTATTTGGCTATGTGTAGACTTAGAGATCTATATATGGTATTAATATGTATACATCTGTAGGTGCATAATGAGTATGTGCATATAATTGGGTTATGGAGTATCTGCGTGGAGTATTGCTTGGTGCGTATATGTGAATATGTATTATGGTTGTATGAATTTCTATTATTTGTGTCATATTGGAGTGTAGGGATGTGTAAATGTATGTGTAATGGGCAGTAGAAGCATATGGAGTTGTCTGTATATTGGATGTGTGTGTGTGTGTGTGTGTGTGTGTGTGTGTGTGTGTGTGTGTGTGTGTGTGTGTGTGTGTGTGTGTGTGTGTGTCTTTGTTTGTTTATCTGCGGATCTATCCTATATGGTTGTTTATCTAGATGTACCTTGGATAAACGTATTCCTATTTGTATGCGTGTATATGTAAATACATCTGTAATATGGATATAAATGTGATAGATATGGAATATAGGTGTATACATGTTTGACGAATGTAAGCGAATGTAAATGTTTGATATGTGGGTATTGAGATGCGTGTGCTTGTTTGTATATTCATATGTATACGCGTGTGTGGTGTGTCGATGGATATATATATATATATATATATATATATATATATATATATATATATATATCTATCTATCTATATTACATTTTACAGAGTTTTTTGAATCCTAGGGCTGACTAGGACAAGCTGACTAGGACAAATGAGGGGGATAAAAAGTGGCTGAGATTTAATCTTGGATGATGAACGGTTGGGATTAAAAATTAAGATGAATGATTTGTATTTTTGAGTTTGTGTGGGGCCCATTTCTTTTCGTAACTTGCCATTTGACTTGGGAAAGCAAGTCTACTTTTGGGGGAGAGCAAGAGGCTTTTTTGGGGATATCAACAACCATTTGATTCTAAGATCTTTTCCAAGACAGCAACAGACATTTAATTGCAGGAGAGAGAGGAAGAGAGATAAAATTTTGACTATCAATTTTTGTGTGAAACTAAATTCTCTGAAAAACTAAATTTTGGGATGAACTAAAATTTTTTGAACTCGAAAATTTCGCTGGGAGAACCCTACAATTTTGGAGATGAACTAAATTTGGATGGTACTAAATTTGTTGAGGAACTAAGATTTTTGTTATTAACTTAATTCCTTGGGATGAGCAAAATTCTTGGGGAACTAAGCTTTTGACATGGGAATATCTTAAATGAATCGTGCCCTACGGGCACGGGTTATGACTAGTATATATATATAGGAAAAAGGGGATCTAAGGTGCCTCCTTAGATGAAAATCTAAGGAGGCGCCCCCATTTCCCCCCCTTTTTCTACAATTTTTTTGGAATTTTTTTTTCATGGGGTTGTTGTTCACATCATGGATGATCAACATACCAAATTTCAAGTAATTCCAATGCTTTTTGAGCTACCATCTACCCCTTACAATTTCAACGGTCTAAAAACGTACTGAAAACCCCACGAAGTTGCAAGGGGTAGATGGGGGCTCAAAAAGTATTGGAATCCCTTGAAATTTGGTATGTTGATCATCCATAAGGCGAACAATAAACACATGAAAAATAATTTCAAAAAAAATGTGTGAGATGGTGGGAAATGGGGGCGCCTCCTTAGATTGAATCTAAGGAGGCACCTTAGGATCCCTTTACCCATATATATATATATATATGAGGGATCAAATGACCCCCAAAAATAACCCCCAAAAATGACCCCCTATCAAAAATCATATGCCCCCAATTTTTTCGGAAGATCCTAACCGTTCATCTTGATCTCCACCCTCTAAATACCTGACCCACCAATTTTCAACCCGATCCCATGTGTTTTGCTCGTTCATCCATCCGACCCAAATTTAACGGTTTCGCATGAACAGAACTTTTACGAATGGTTGATGAACGGGCAAAACACATGGGATCGGGTTGAAAATTGGTGGGTCAGATATTTAGATGGTGGAGATCAAGATGAACGGTTCGGATATTCCGAAAAAATGGGGGGCATAGGATTTTTGATAGGGGTCATTTTTGGGGGTTATTTTTGGGGGTCATTTGATCCCTCCTCATATATATATATTTTGTATAACATCTCCCGTTATCCACCACCTTGTATTATTTTGTATCATATTATAATAGAAACTAGCTTATCTTTCAAAATATATATATATATATATATATATATATATATATATATATATATAGGACGGTAAGCGAGAGATATATTATATATAGTACAAAAAATTACAGTCAAGGCATATGTCGAACAATTCCGCTATAGGGGGGATAGGACACAGGCGTCGTCACCCCCTAAAAGTAGAATCATCCCCATAGTCCCACAAACATTTTAGCAGACAATATGGTAAAACTCATCCAATGTCACTGAAGCCCCAATTCGAGTAGGCCTCTCTCTCCTTTGCTGAAGTTGGGTCTTGTCCATGAAGGGCAACTCTGATATCTGCTGCGATCTCTTCAAATAGAGAGGTCTTGCATCTTTTCTCATCTTCAAATATCCTCCGATTCCTTTCACGCCAGATATGCCACACCATAGCGGCTAGGCTAGTTTTAGCGAGGAGGTCAAGACAGCTTTTACCACCATAATTCTGAAGAATATAATTGCTGACCTCAGGCAGGGAAGAGCACACTTGGGGTGGGGCTTTTAACTTCAACATAGCTATACGGAAGATGTAAGCCGAATAGCTACATTCGAAGAATAAATGAGTAATATTTTCCCCTGCATTGTCGTCACATAATACGCAATTGTTGGGAAGATTTGGCGCCCATCTGGACATTTTTCCTCTAGTGAGGAGCTTGTCTCGAAGTGCTCGCAGTAGGGTGAGAGAAAGCTTCGGTACATGGTTAGGGTACCAGATCAACTTATATAGGGGAAAATCAAGGCCCCTCCTTCTCACACCATCCCAAGCTTCCTTGAAAGTAAAAGACTCACCTTGCAACCACTGCCAACCATCAATCCCAGGCCGGAGTTTAAAATTCTGCAGAAGATGCCTAATAGGATCAAGAGCCGGATCTGGAGACCACTTACCCGCCGGAGTCCAGTAATCCGATACTCTCAGGAGACTTGCTTCATGTGGAACTGGGCAAAGTTGGTTCAGCGGGCCACAAGCAAGCCAGGAATCATGCCAAAAGAGTGTAGTTTCTCCATCCCGAACATTCTGCCGTATAAGCTTGTGCGAGACAAGTCTTGACCTGAGCAAACGTTTCCACGTCCCTGAACAAGTTACAGAGTGTTTGGCCACAAACAAGCCACCCTGGGAGTGATAAGTAGACCTCAAATAGTTCGCCCATAAGCTATTTGATGTTAGGAATCTCCATGCAAGTTTGATCCCAGCTGCTTCATTCAGCTCTTCTAATAGTCGTAGGCCCACTCCCCCTTCAGATTTTGGTTTGCACAAATCCTCCCAAGCCCAAGCTCGAGTGTTTCCCAGGACGAATTTTCTACATGCAGCTGTGATAGATCTCAAAACAGAAACCGGGACATGGAAAGCCTGCATCCAGAAAGCCACCATCCCGTAAATGACGGACCGAACAAGCTCAATATGCCCTGCAATAGAGAGGAACGAGGAAGCCCAACCATTCATCTTTTTCTTGCATTTGTCCACCAATTTCTTATAGTTTGTAGCCGTAGGATATTTCACAGAAAGGGGAAGCCCGAGGTAGGTAGAGATGGTTGAAGCTATTTTGATTCCAAGAAGGTCTGCCAACTCTTCTTTGTTCCTGGTTCCTTTGCTAAACATTCCTGCACTTTTCTCCCAGTTAACCTCCAGCCCCGTAAAATTACCAAACTCATCCAACAGATCTTTGACACCCAAAAAAGATGTTTTATTAGCTCTACAGAAGACCAATAAATCATCCGCAAATAATAGGTGCGATATGGACCCATTTCTCCTCATAGGCATGATCCTTCGTGCATTGATAGCTTTATCTACAAGAATAGAGAACATCTCCATAATAATAACAAATAAGAACGGGGAGAGGGGGTCACCTTGCCGAAGCCCTCTGCTGCTGCCAAAAAAACCATAGGGTGAGCCATTCACCATTACCGAAAAGGTGGGTGAGTCGATGCATTCCTTGATCCAAGCAATGAAGATGTCGGGGAATCGAAGCTGTTTCAGAAAGAATGTGATGAAATCCCGGTTAACGCTATCAAATGCCTTTCTTAGATCTAGCTTCAGACAAGCTCTACCTCCCATTGGATTGCTGAAGTCCCAGATCTGTTCATGGGCAATAAGCGAACAGTCCGACAAAAGCCTTCCCTTTAGAAATGCGGCTTGGTTAGGGGAGATCAAGTCATGAATCACCACCTTGAGCCTGTTACATATGATTTTGCTGATGCATTTGTATATAACATTACAACATGCAATAGGCCTGTAACCTCCCAAGGATGAAGCGTTGGAATTTTTTGGAACCAGAGTAAGAAATGTGTGATTGACTTGCTTAAGCAGAGACCCAGAGCAAAAGAATGACTTAATAGCAGAAGTTACATATTCACCAATAAGCTCCCAGTTGTGCTGAAAGAAGAAGCCATTATACCCGTCAGGACCAGGCGCTTTATCGGCCCCAATTTGGAAGACAACATCTTTAATCTCTTCGCTAGTGACCATTCTACTCAGCCAAGAGGCAGCTCTTTCAGTCAAGATACGCTTAGGAACGATTTTATTGAAGGGGCACACCTCAATGTTTCGGTTATAGAGCCTTTCAAAGAAAAGAGGCGCTTCATCCTTCAGATCACCAATCATTCTGTTTTGCGCACCTGCCTGGTCCACCAGATGTCTCAAGTTGTTACGGCTGGACCTTGCATTCATATGGCAATAGAAAAACTTTGTGTTCATGTCGCTCAGGGTAAGCCAATCCTGTCGGCTTTTTTGTTTAAACATATCCTCCTCCATCGTCATAGCATGGCTCAACTCTCTAATAAGCTGACATTCTTTCAACTGAAGGTCCTTGTCACTGTGGATACTTGGGTTCTGTCTGATCTCTTTCAATTTCCCCTTGCACTGCTCAACCACCATGTCAGCTTTTTGCTTACCAGCCCAGTCCCTTAAGACTGGCTTTAGATTACTGAGCTTTCGAACCAACCGAAACATAGGTGTGCCAACAACCTCAGGACTCCAGTGGGAGGTTATGATATCCTTATACCCAGGGCAAGAGGCCCAATAATTAAAAGATTTGAAAGGTTTGGGTTTAGAAGGGACCTGAATGTGCAAATATACCGCCATAGGAGAGTGGTCACTAGTCCCCGCATCAAGATATTCAACATAAGTAGAATGTAGAGTATTTATCCAACTAGCATTAGCAAAGACTCTGTCCAGTTGCGCCGCAATTCTATCAGCCCCAATACGATTGTTACACCAGCTCAACCTATTCCCCGTGCTCTTGAGCTCATGAAGTCCACAGAAGGAAATACAGTTTCATAATCCCGCACCATACTAGCTTCAAGTGTACGGCCCCCAACCTTGTCTCTAGAGTATAGGACACTGTTGAAGTCTCCCCCAATAAGCCAAGGTACATTATTAATATTGCTGAAGTCTAACGCAAGCTTAGCCCAGAGATTCTTCCTCCCTTCCATGGAATTAAGACCATATACACCAGTGATGAAACAAGTAAACCCACCCACATTAGAGCAAGAAACTGAAATGTGCTGATCCGAGCGGGACAACAGCGTAGCTCTCCAAACGCTTGGGGTCAAGTCCCATAATAATCCTACCTCCAGTAGAGAGGTCAAAATTGTTGAAAATATGCCAGTCTTTATGCATCCCCAACATTGCACAATTAGATAGTGTCTTTAATTTAGTCTCTACCAGTACCAACGCAGAAGGCTTCAGAATCCTCAGCTTGTCGCGAAGGTCCCTTTTCCTTACTGAATTGTTCATCCCTCTGGTATTCCAAAAGAAGACCGTCATAATTAACTGGTTGGTTTTCGCCCTTGGCCATTTTCCTGCAGGCAAGAGCTTTTCCTGGAGGAGGGAGGAGGCACACAATCTTGCTTTTTCTTGGCTGGTTTGAGGGTGGCAAGCTGAACCTGCTCTGCAACTTCTAAATCCCATTCTGGATTATCTATAACAAAGTCTTCATTAAAGCAATTTAATTCTGGACAATTAGTATCGGATAGGAGGGATGGCATGTCTCGGCACAGGGTTACATTATTATCCCGCAACTCTATGAACTTTAAAGAGGCTTCTACCTTGTCTATAGCATCCGCATTCCCCTTAGCAGGCAATCCCCCCGCATGCTCAGGTTGAGCCCGGTCAGTCAATCTCCCAGCCGAAAGGATTTGGCCTTCTTCTAAATTAGATTCTGTACTCCCATCTGCCGGCCGGTTCATACTAGCTTCTGTACTCATCTCAACATGCCCATCGCCCTTGCATGAACTGGATAAACGTTGGTCATCAACCGTTACTTCCTGGACCTGATTCAAATTCTTAGATTGGCCACCCAAGACCTTAAGCGCAGGAGAAATAGCCACTGAGCCTGGGGCAGCCCTGGTAGTGGCATGCAAGGGGGTTAAGATGGACTGTTGGTCTTTGCCAACACAAGACCTTGGTTCATCCACATTTGCACCAGGGAATGTATTCAAATCATCAGCAGATCTCTTTAAACCTTCTTCATTAGAAACTTGGATTGAAGGGGGCTCACCCATATCAGGGCATTGTTTCTCAGAGTGTCCGAAACAAACACACTTCGAGCATCGCGGAGGTTCCCCCTCTATTTTCACAGAGATTGATAAGGTAGGTCCATCCTCAGTTCCAACCAGAACAGATTGAGGGGTTACCTGTTTAGCATGGATTTCAACCAGACATCTAGCAAACGACAGCCGCTCCTTCTTTGCCGTGAGCTTGTCCAAGCAGATTGGTTTCCCAACTAGGGAAGCTATGTAATTCAGAATTTCAAGTGTCCACATCTCCAAGGGGATTCCATGGAGTTGGACCCAGACAGGAACGGATGAGAGAATATCCCGCTCTAGCTTGAGTCCAGGACTCCAACGTTGAAGCACCATCAGTCTTCCATCAAACATCCATGGCCCTCCGTGGAGGGTTCTCGCACACTCCCCTTCATCCTCAAATTTGAAGCAGAAAAACCCATTATATATATATATATATATATATATATATATATATATATATATATATATATATATATAAAATTGACTATTGTAGTATGTGCGCAGGATATGTAAAAACTAGTTAAATATAACATATGCAGGGAACATGTTATGTTTGTGCAATCTTGTGTGTATTGTATGAGGTATATGTGCCTATCTGTGTGAGGCAGTAGGTGCATCGCTATAAATGTGAGATTATGTGTATATTTATCTATAGTTATGATTGTAGGCTCTATGTGACTTGATCATGCATGTGTTAGTACGTGCCTGTAAGTGTATGTATGGATGTGACTAAATATTGTGTGTGTGTATATATATATTTATGTGCATATGAGTAATTGTGAGTAAACTTAGATGACTGTGTATTGAGTTTTTAGGGATCTGGTGTACATATGGTGTGTGACACCATGATGGTGACCCTGTTTGTCAAGTTACGGTGTGTAGATTGATGTGTATAGTTGTGTGTTTGTGCATAGATATAGACGTATATGTAAATATATATAAACTTGTAGAATATAAGTCGTTTATACTTGATTGTATTATGATATGTATGAAAACATACCATAACATGTCATATGTATGAGTGCTTTACGTATCGAGATATGGATATGATGTGATGTCATATCATATAGGTATGAGTAGTGACCTGGATACGTATAAGGATACGTATAGAGATCTATTTGTGGAATATATGTTCTTAGATGTTTATGTGAAGGATGTCTATTTATATATATGTAGTGAGTGTGCATAGTGATGTGGATGTGCTACTAGATGAATAGTAGGATGTATCCGTGATATGTATGTGATGCAGATGTGTATGGATGACAGTGAAGCATATAGTGTATATATGTGTGGCGTAGGTATGTATTCTTGTTTGTACTTCATGGGTAGTAAGACCATCATACCTAGCTGACCTTTGTTGGGGTTCACACCCTAGAAAGTCTGAGGACGGCTTTATTTTAAGGTGGGTAGGATGTCATGCTCTGTTTTGAATATACGTGTATTCTACTATATACACGTGGTATTTCTACATACGATGCTTACGTATGCATGAAAAAATTATGGATGTCAATGTATGTATCGTAGTGAATGGGGGTTGTGCCATAATATGTGGCTAATAGACGAGAATGTGAGACATACATGCAGGAGAAGTGCGCATGACGTCGTGTGTATAATATAACAAGTATGCATTGGACGTGTGTGTGTGGTGCATGAATGCATGTGTGGGTGTGGATGGTTGTGTGTAGGGGGAGCCATGCTAGTGTGAAAAGGGGTTAGTGGTTAATGGCATCCTCGTAAATTTTTAGAAAGGCGAGGGGGCAAAATGGTCATTTGGGCAAATGAGGGGGGGGTGTGTGTAGTAAAGAAGTGTGTGTGCATAAAGTAATGGCATACTTGTAAATACTTGAAGATGAAAGGGGTAGTTTGGTCATTTAATAAATGCCATGGCTTAATGGATAAGACGTGGAAAACCATATTCTAGAATTCTCTCCCTCTTTCTCTCATTTTCTTTTCTTTCCTTCTCTTTTCTTCCCTTATCCTTATCCCCTCTCCTCCCTCTCAGCCTCCCCATCTCCCAATTTCGTGCTCCCCCTCCCTCCTTCTATGTTGGCCGAAATCCATCCAAAAAAGAAGAGAGAAGGAGAAGAAGAAGGTGGAAGGAAGAGAAAGAGAAGAAGAAAAGGGTCTTCTTAAGGTAGGAATCTATCTTGGATTTGGAATTCTATTAGGGCTTCTTTCTATCCTGTTTTTATATAATGTTTTACTTAATATGAAGTCGAGCTAGCCAAATTGATGTGTCATGATTCAATTTCACAAATCACCACTTGAAATTCTCAGCAAAAGCACCCCTTGCAAATCTGAAAATCCTGTAGTAAGTTGTTACTTGAATTCTGGTCACTGTGGCTTGAATGAATTTTCGAAAAAATTATATACTTTCAGACCTTGAAAATCTACCCCAGAATCATATAAAATTTGACATGTGTTAAATTCAGTAATTAGGAGTAAAAATTCCATCTTTACAACATGTCTGAATTTCTTTCAAACTAGACACAGTTCAGAAAAATTGAGCTCAGTCCATGCACACACTATGGACATTAGTGTTTTTGGTCTCGTTGTAAAGTTAACAACTTTTTCTACAACTTTCTTCGAGTGTAAGTTTTCGAGATTTGAATTACAACATGACGTAAAATAGCAATTGTTACATCCCTCAGAATCTGTCTAAAAAACAGTCTTCACAGGTCTCACAAAACAATTCACCATAAATCATATAGTTTATATCTTTGCATGAAATATTATCTGTGAATCCAGAACTACCATACCTACAAATTTTATTTAGGAAGTTTTGTTAAATTCTGACTATAATTGGGTGATATCAGCCATCCTTTATGACTGCCTGTACATTTCCTGCAAGCTAAAGTGGTTAAGTAGTGTTATGAATTGTGTATTGTTGCTAAACTACCCTCTATAGTACATGATTATTGTTTTTACATGAAAGATAGACCAATGATATGTTTTGCCAATAGATTTTCCAATGTGCTCATGGATATGTACGTCACGCTCACCACATGTTTGTGAAAATGCTTCAATGAAATAAAATTTGAGAAACATGAGAAAATGAGCTCCCATGAACCATGTTATGGATTTGTGATGTTGTGAGACATGTATGGCATGGTTTCATAAGTGATGTGCTAATGATTGGTGATGGAGGGCATGACACTTTGGTGCATGACCCATGTTGATATGTGATATGGCTATAATGGAGGGCATGACACTTAGGTGCATGACCCAGATTGATATAAATGAGGAATGTTGACACTGTGAAGCCATGCCATCATGATTCTTATAATATGACATATAATGTTTAATTGATAATTTGGAATGTCTCAATCCTCTCTAAAGGGGGTGAGCTCCTAAAACTGGGGTTTGGGGGAAATTTGAGTAAATTGTGGATATGAGGCCTGGACAATTGTCACGCCCCGCTTCCCAAAACAACGGAGGCGAAGCGTGACTAAGGCCCGATTAGGCAAGATCTGAGAAGCCCAGACCCAATAAGCGTCTGTGTGGTACTCCAAGTCGAATGTACAGGTCCCTGCATGTTAGTACGGAACAATAAAAGTACAGAAAGAGAAAGACAATCATTTTATTCCAAATTATTTATCCAAAGTACTGAGTCAAACAAAAAGCCTGAGTCGGCTAAAATGACAGAAAGAAAAACTACTGGTGCAAGCACCCAACCTAAACAGAAGTAAACGGTGCTACGCACCCAAAACAACTAAGATGGAACCTCTGGATCAGCAACGGAGATCTCTAACTCTGGTCCTCCTCGGGCACGTACTCAGGATCGACGTCCTCCGGCTCTACTTCCTCGGGTAGCTCTGCCTGGTCGTCGTACTCTGGCTCGACACCTGACGTACAGCACCAAAGAAAGGAACTGTACGTCAGGTAAAGTCTACAAAGAAAGTCAGACTCTACTGCAAATGTACCGAACTGTTAAACATTGTTTTACTGGTTGATTAGCATGCTGGGGTTATAACTGAGAAGTAAAAGTAGGAAGTAACGCAGCAGGAAAAGTAAAGCGTAGCAAGCAGTAGTCGTAGCGTGTGCTACCGACTACGGGACTATCCTAAAGGTGACATGACAAGACGGAATCAGACAAGACAAGACGGACAGGACACGTGAGACACGAAGGGTTCATGCCTTACGGGTTGAGGGGGATCAGACCCTCTCCCCGTGCGCACGCTCAACACTACCCCAAACCCAGGAACTCAGGACAAGAAGTACAGAGATCACTTCCGCTAGGGAAGTACCTGAAACGCCCGCAGGCTTTTTGTATCACGGAGATCACTTCCGCTATGGAAGCATCTGAAATGCCCGAAGGCTTTTTGTATCACGGAGATCACTTTCGCTAGGAAAGCATCTGAAATGCCCGAAGGCTTTTTGTATCACGGAGATCACTTCCGCTAGGGAAGCATCTGAAACGCCCGAAGGCTTTTGTGTAACAGGGACATGACACGACCAGTGTATGGGAGATGTTATTCTAGGGTGTCCACACGCATGCACACACAAGATAATCCTACGGTGTCAAAAGTTGTTATTTTTCGGGCTTAGACTTCGTCGTCAAGTCTAAATCGTCAGGGCGACCCGGATGCTATCATTTCACATTCGGTTCTATACACTCACAGTCTAACAGTTCTTACAATTTAAGACCAAGACGCGGACAAAAATGCAAGTGGGTACACTTGCCTGAGATGGCGAGTGTGTCGTCTGTCTGGGGCGTCTCGTCCAGTCGTCGCGTCTGCGGTAGTCCGTCTGAAACAGGTCACGGCGACGGTGTCAGGTCGCGTTTTCAGTAAATCCTATTTAGGTTCATTTCTAGGTTGGACGTGGCTATCCTAACGGTCACAAGTCAAGTTGTCTGCTCAGCCTATCCGACGATTCTATCCTATGTGCACAGTCAAAAAGTCCGATCGTCGATCTACGGTTCCACATCGTTTCAAGGGAGCAGAAAGTAAATTTAATGTGTTAAGTTGCCGATTTTAGTTAGGTTTTGAGTTTCTCTACGGGTGGGTTGTGCTATGAGTTTCGGGAACCAACCTCCCTGGTGTCTGGAGTAGTGCGGACGTAGCGTCTGAACTGCAGGTGATCCGTGGCGTCTACGTCGTCTCGACTACGGGTAGCGTAGTGAGACTCGTCCGGGCAGCGGACGAAATGTGGGCAGCGAGCACGATCGGTCCAACGGCAAAACAGCGAGCTACGGCGCGGGGAGGCTGTAGTTGAGATCTGCGGCACGCGTGTGGGAAACCGAGGCGGCGGCGGCGGCTGAGGAACGGGGGCTGAAGTCACGGCAGAGAGGGGCCGCGGCCTTGGCGTGCGGCGTCGCGTGGAGGGCAGCGAGACGATGGTGGAGGCTGGCGGCCGAGGGGCGGCTGAGCGCGCAGCAGCGGCGGAAAGTGGAAGGCAGCGGCCGTGAGCGATAGGAAGATGAGGAAATGGTGCTCAGGCAGCTGAGGGCGCTAGGGCGGTGAGAGGCGCGGCCGTGAGCGATAGGGAGCCGCGGGGGAAAGGCGGCGCTGAGGGGGCCGCGATCGCGACGGAGGAAGGGGCCACAGAGGCGGCTGCGGGTTCGTGCGACGTCGGGGAGGCGCGGCGTCGCGGTTGAGAGCGAGGGGGAGCGGAAGAGAGGGAGATGGCGGCTGTGGCGGTGGAACACGGCTGAAGGCGCCGTGGGTGCGAGGGAGGAGCGGGAGAGAGAGAGGGAACAGGGTTTCTGTGTTTTAGGGGGGGGGGCTGAGATTTTAGACCTAGGGTTAGGGTTAAGTTAGGGTTTGTGTTATTTAATAATAATAGATTGCTATATAACAATTAGGGTTTAGCTAAAAGTGAAGAGATCAAAGAGATAGTGGGTGTAATTTGGGGTATGTCTAGGGGAGATTAGAGAAGAAGATTAGGAAAGATTTAAAACATTTTAAAAGAAACATTTAGCCAGATTTGGCTAACAAGTTCGAAATTTGAATCTGATTTGGGGAGATCGATGGTCGAGGTTAATCCGAGTGATATCTCTCAATCCGGGCGTCAGAAAAATAATCCGAAAATACAGGGGCGATAGTGGAGACGAGACGCACAGATCTACGGAGCCTGATCATGCGTAACACCTACCAAAAATTTACGTAAAATTGGAAGCGGTGTTTTGAGTCAAATGACTAAAACGCCCCTATCATTCAAAGTCGTTTTGCGAGAAAACGAGCCGTGAAACGACGTTCCCAAAAATTACTATAAAATCCTACACTCCCAAACAATCACAACGGCATATCACATCGCATATTTCGGAATCCAGAAATAGCCAAATAAAATACGTGCACGATAAAGCATGTGCACGTAGAAAATTCATAAGGTCGGAAAGCGACCGTTACATTCTACCCCACTAAAATAAAGATTCCGTCCTCGGAATAAACAACACTAATCAGTAAACAGGAAAGGATAACGCTCTCTCATCTCCTCCTCACGCTCCCAAGTGGACTCTCCAGGTGATCCGTGACGCCACATCACTCTCACCAGGTCGACTACCTTATTCCTTAATTGCTTCTGTCGACGGTCCAAAATCTGCACAGGCTGCTGGTCATATGTCAGGTCCGGACGGACCGTAATCTCTGAGAAATCCACAGTGTGCGATGGATCACTGACGTACCGACGTAACTGAGATACGTGGAATACGTCGTGAACACCCTCCAAAGATGGTGGCAGAGCAAGGCGGTAGGCCACTGCTCCCACACGCTCCAGCACGTCAAACGGTCCAATATACCTCGGGCTCAGCTTTCCCTTCTTCCCGAAACGAATAACTCCGCGGTTCGGAGAAATCTTCAGGAAGACGTGATCTCCAGGCTGGAACTCCAAAGGTCTCCTCTTGGCATCAGCCCAATGCTTGAATCGATCCTGCGCACTCTGAGCTTCTCCCTGATGTCTCTCACGACATCCACAGCTTCCACTATCATCTCTGGACCCAACAGCTCCCGATCTCCAATGTCATCCCAGCTCAGTGGCGATCGACATTTCCTTCCATATAAGGCAGCAAACGGCGCCATGCCAATGCTCGCCTGGTAGCTGTTGTTATATGAAAACTCCACCAAGTGAAGATGGTCCTCCCAAGATCCTTTCAAATCGAGCGTACAAGCTCGCAGCATATCCTCCAGTATCTGAATAGTCCTCTTGGACTGGCCATCGGTCTGCGGGTGGTACGCCGTGCTGAAACTCAGACTCGTACCCAAATTCTCCTGCAGACTTCTCCAGAACTGAGATGTGAACCTCGAGTCTCTGTCAGACACGATGCTCACGAGGACTCCGTGTAGGCGTACGATCTCCTGCACGTACACGGTCTACGTCACAACTATTTCCAAGAGGAACTATTAAAAGAGGAAAAAAAACGAAATTTTGCCTCCAGATATTTCCTCGCCAAGACTTCCGTAGACTGGCCCACTCGGAAGGGAATGAAATGCGCAGACTTAGTCAACCGATCAACGATCACCCAGACTGCGTCGTTCTGCTTCGGGGTCCGAGGCAAACCAGTCACGAAATCCATCGTAATATGTTGCCACTTCCACTCTGGAATAGGAAGCGGTTGTAGCAATCCAGCCGTACGATGGTGCTCAGCCTTCACCTGTTGGCATATCAAACACTTGGCAACGCTCCGTGTCACACTCCTCTTCATGCCAATCCACCAGTAATCCAGACGGAGGTCTTTATACATCTTGGTGTCACCAAGATGTATAGAATAAGGTGAGCTATGAGCCTCGCTCAAAAGCTCCTCGCGAACATCACCTGCAGGTACGCAGAGTCTACTGCCGTACCGCAGCGAACCGTCCTCATGAATCACGAACTCCGTCCGTAGTCCAGCTTCAACCTGCCTCCTGATCCTCTGTAGCTTCGGATCTCCTGCATGTGCTGCCTTGATCCGATCCACGATCGTGGACTGAATCTGCAAATTCATGAATGAATGAACCACACCAGGTAGGACGACCTCTAAATCCAT
This sequence comes from Scilla litardierei, assembly GCA_030789695.1. Classification (NCBI taxonomy): domain Eukaryota; kingdom Viridiplantae; phylum Streptophyta; class Magnoliopsida; order Asparagales; family Asparagaceae; genus Scilla; species Scilla litardierei. The sequence goes on from CM061137.1 coordinate 24,928,608, forward strand.
CTCTTTCAGCTCCTGCTGAATCCTCCAGTCGGCAGTATGCATCATCGCAGTAGGAAGTCTACTCAAAGCATCGGGCACTACGTTCACCTTCCCTGGGTGATACTGCAAGTCTATCTCATAGTCAACCATGAGCTCTAACCATCGTCTCTGACGCATGTTGAGCTCCTTCTGCGTAAAGATGTACTTCAAGCTTTTGTGATCGGTGAAGATCTTCACGCTCTCACTCAGCAAGAAGTGCCTCCAGATCTTCAGTGCAAATATCACTGCTGCCAACTCCAGATCGTGCGTCGGGTAATTCTTCTCATGTGTCCTCAACTGTCGAGAAGCGTACGCGACCACGTGGCCATGCTGATGCAAAACACATCCAAGGCCCTTCCCTGATGCATCACAATATACTTCGAAGCCTCCGCTCCGATCCGGTACTGCCAAAATCGGTGCCGTGGTCAACCTCACCTTCAAGATACTGAAGTCCTCCTCACAAGCATCTGACCAATGAAACTCCACATCCTTCCTCGTCAGCTTCGTCATCGGCTCAGCAATCTTCGAAAAATCCTTGATAAACCGCCGATAATAGCCTGCTAAACCAAGAAAGCTCCTGATATCTGACGCTGACTGCGGAGTCGGCCAATCTCTGACTGCTCTGACCTTCTCCGGATCTACAGATATGCCATCACCTGACACTACGTGTCCCAGGAACGCGACTCTGTCCAGCCAGAACTCGCACTTACTATATTTGGCATATAGCTTATGTCGCCTCAGCGTCTCCAGCACTGTCCTCAGATGACAGCTGTACTCCTCCTCAGACTTCGAGTAAATAAGAATGTCGTCAATGAAGATAACGACAAACTTATCCAGGAAGTCGTAGAATATCAAATTCATCAAATTCATGAACACAGCTGGAGCACTGGTCACGCCGAAAGGCATAACCACGAACTCATAATGTCCGTACTTCGTCCGGAAAGCCGTCTTCGGAATATCGTCCTTCTTCACCTTCAGCTGGTGGTATCAGCTCCTCAAGTCCAACGTCGAGAAAATTCTCGAACCTCCCACCCGATCAAAAATATCATCGATGTGCGGCAGCGGATACTTATTCTTCAGGGTGACAGCATTCAGCCCTCGATAGTCCACGCACATCCTGCGGGACCCATCCTTCTTCTTCACGAGCAATATGGGTGAACCCCACGGTGACACACTAGGGTGGATGAAACCCTTCTACAACAATTCATCTAACTGCTTCCGCAGTTCCTCAAGCTCAGCAAGAGCCATTCGATAAGGCATCTTCGATATCGGCTGTGCTCCTGGCATAAGATCAATACCAAATTCTAGAGCTCGGTCGGGTGGTAGACCCGAGATATCCTCCGGGAAGACGTCGTCGAAGTCTCTGACGACTGCTGGTCGGTCAATCTCCATCTGCATAGCTGCTACAATCGGTGCCTCCAGCTTGGCCCGAAATCTGATGGGCCCAAGCGACTCGTCTCGGCTACGGAACTCGAACTCCGAATGACCTGGAATCTGGAATACCACTCTCTTGATGTGGCAGTAGATCGACGCGTGGAAATCTCCCAGCCAATCGATGCCAAGAACGGCATCGAAATGCGGTAGATCGTGGACGATGAAATCTGCAAATAATTCGTGTCCACTGACCACCAAGGGGATCGATCGACAACCCAAATTCACAGTCACCACTCCGTTCCCTGTGGTGATGTCCCAACACTTAGGAAGTGTGTGGGTGGGAATGGAGTGCTTTGTTACAAATCTCTGGGATAAGATACACATGGATGCACCGGAGTCGAACAAAGCCAATGCGGGGTAAGAGGACACTCGAATGGTGCCTAGGATACGAAAGAACTACGGTCAAACCAAGCTACTCTAACAAGCAAGGCAAACAAACATAGCTAACATTAAATTCTATACTACGAAATGAAAGACTAGATTCGGAGTATACCTGCAATGACTCCATCCAGCTCCTCAGTCTCAACAGCGGTCATGGTGTATTGATCACTCCATATTTTACACCTTTTTTACATGTTTGCATGCCATTTTGATCGCTCGTATCGTGTTTTTCACGATTATTCGACAATATTGCGATACTTTTCACGATTTCTTGTTTTTGTCGAATTTCATGAGATTTGGAGCGATTTGGAGTGATTCTGAGATGCACCCACTCTGCAGTGTCACCCGTGACTCTTTTGAGGGGAATTCTATGATTGGAGAGGAGTGGAAGAGGAAAGAATGTCGTAGGAGCGACGAGGAAGCAAAAATACGAAGATTGGGCATTTTCAGCATGCCACTCGGCCGAGTGAAGGAGTCACTCGGCCGACCATCGACAGCCCGCTCGGCCAGCCAGATTGGACACGCAGCAGATTGAATATCAGCGTGCACTCGGCTGAGCATCGCCAGACCACTCGGCCGAGCACGGAGACACCACTCGCCCGAGTGGCATCTCGACGACGACCCCCAAAAATCCTGAAGTTACTGTAATCCGTCAGTCAGCTCCCGAGTTCCGACTCGGCCGAATGAAGAAATCACATCGGCCGAGTGAAGAAAGTCACTCGCCCGAGTGACTCCCGAGGAGACGACCCCCAAAAGTCCAAAGTTACTGGAATCCGTCAGGGTCTGTCACTCGGCCGAGTGACATTTGTCACTTGGCCGAGTGAGCCGCGCTGCCTGTAGCGTAAAGTGCGATTTTCAAGCTGCGCAGGGGCAATTTTGTCACAGTTTTTTGGGCGATTTTGGGGGGTATTTAACCCCAATTTTTAACCTAGTTTAGAGAGCTTTTTCTCATACTTTTGGCATCCTTTTTAGAATACTTTTTACGAGATTAGATTTGGTTCTTTGGAGAGAGATAAAAGTGTTGATTTGTTGGATGCTATTGAAACTTCATTGGTTTGTCTCTCTTTCTATCAAAAATCTCATTTTTATTGATATATTGTCTATTGCAATGAATTCTATTGTTTTTATTATTGAATTTCTAATGATTTGCATTATGAATTGTGAGTAGTTTTATCGGCTTAGGGCGTAGGGATGAACCCTACGAACCCTATTTCTAATTTGTGATGAATTGGTGAAATTCTTGCTAGAATTGATTAGGGTTAGTTTGGGATTGATTTAATACGAATAGCTAGGGATTCGTACCGATTGGGATTTGCAAGAGATTGGATCCCAACTCGATAGGAAGCACTAGAAATTCGAATTGGGTTACAATTGGGTTTCTCTGGAATCGGTTTGCAAGAGATTGGACCGAAACTAGGGTTTTCGATTGCAATTCTATACCAATACCCGTTTGCAAGAGATTGGACGGGTAGGAACTATCCCAACCTAGGTCGTAGCTCGAGTTTGCACGAGAGTGGGGTCGAGATACGATTGAACGATGATGTTGTTCTTCACGCTAGCTTGCCTAGGTTAGGGTTTGCAAGAGATTGGACCCTACCTTAGGTTTGCTATAGACCGGCAATAGCGCGAGAGCGTGAGCTAGGTTCTACATTTAGTTGTAACTAGTTCACCTGAATTTCAAGTCTAGCAATTGTGGAACCTATGAATCACAATGACGAAATACGGTTTGTAGCGGGGATTCCCTATCCTTAGGCGTTTTTTATTAATTTGATATTTTCTTTATACAATTAAACTACTGTGACCGCTTTATTGCGGATATTTCTCGACTTGTTCTTATAGCGAGGTGAATTGAATAAGACACCGTCATTTGCCCTCCTCGTGTTCGATACCCGCTCGCCGCTACACCGTGCGCTTGCGGTAAGACTAGCGAGTCCCGTCCCGGGTGTGTATCCGGGGCGCGATCAAGTTTTTGGCGTCGTTGCCGGGGATGTGTTTTTGACGGAGTTCGATTTCGATCACCCGGTTATTTTTCAATTTCTTTATTTATTTCTTCATTCTTTTCTAACTCTGCTTGCGCCCAATTTGCACGCTCTCCCGAAATTTTCCACAAGATCTTAACAGGTAACATGGGGGATGCAATGCTAATGACTGAGTCTGGCCAGGGAGATGATGAATCCTTTGCAGAGCTTCTTAAGGAACTTGTTGATGAGGTCCACGCCACTGGAGCTTTTGCTATTAACATCGAGGACCCCGTCGAACAATTATTTGCATGCTTCGTGATGGATCAAATCTCCTCGGATGGGACAATTGGGGGTGACATCAGAGTTGATGTGAGAGACGATAAGCTATATTTCGAAGACAGCAGAACATGCATCGAGAAGTGCTACATCCCCGAGGAATCCACTGGACATACCGATATTCAGGGAAGTGCACTCTATGACCCCCACTCCTGCATTTATGGATTAACTGACATATCTCTTGGTCTCAGGAATGAACCGGAGCAAAGTGGAGGTCCTATCGATTCCCACGCGGAATTGTGCAGTGTCTATTCAGATGCATCGTCCTTACCAAGAAGCGAATCTGAGCCTCCACTCGAGAGTGCACCACCCAAACATGAGCTAAACTCAGATGTTGAAGGAGAGGCCAAACTTACACAAGCTGATGAAGCAGAGGGTACGGCACCTCTTGAGGTAGAGCTTAAACAATTACCACCGAATCTAAGGTATACTTTCTTGGGTAATAAATTGACCTTCCCGGTGATAGTTAACTCCCACCTCACTCATGATCAACTTGAGAGACTCCTGGATGTTCTTAGGAGTCACAAGGATGTCCTTGGCTACACTATCTCTGATCTTAAGGGAATAAGCCTTAGGCTTTGCACGCATAGAATCCATTTGAAAAACACTGACGCCGCCTCCATAGAGCCTCAAAGGCGGTTGAACCCCAAGATGAAGGAGGTGGTCAAAAAGGAAATCCTAAAATTGCTTGAGGCCGGAATTATCTACCCTATCTCTGACAGTAGATGGGTTAGCCCCGTTCACGTCGTCCCCAAGAAAGGGGGGATGACCGTTAAAAAAAACGATAAAGGAGAGCCCATTTCTACACGCACTGTCACGGGATGGCGAATGTGCATTGATTATAGAAAACTAAATAAAGCCACCCGAAAAGACCATTACCCATTACCCTTCATTGACCAAATGCTCGAACGCCTTGCTAAACATAAATACTTTTGTTATTTGGATGGGTATTCGGGTTTCTTCCAAATCCCTTTGCATGAAGATGACCAAGAAAAGACTATTTTCACTTGTCCCTATGGCACCTATGCTTATTGTAGAATGCCATTTGGCCTTTGTAATGCACCCGCCACCTTTCAGAGGTGCATGACTTCCATTTTTTCCGACTATATTGAAAATATTATGGAAGTTTTCATGGATGATTTCTCAGTTTATGGAAGTGAGTTTGATTCTTGTTTGGCTAATCTTACTAAAGTTCTTAAAAGATGCCAACAAAATAATCTTACTCTTAATTGGGAGAAATGTCACTTCATGGTCACCGAAGGGATAGTGCTTGGGCACCTTGTCTCCTCAAGAGGGATTGAGGTTGATAAGGCGAAGATCGAGGTAATCGAGAAACTCCCTCCTCCTATTAATGTTAAGGGCATTAGGGGCTTTCTTGGTCATGCGGGGTTTTACCGCCGCTTTATCAAGGATTTCGCCTTGATTGCCCGACCTCTTACCTCCTTGCTTGCTAAAGATGCCCCGTTTGATTTTTCAGGTGAATGCTTGCAAGCGTTCAATACATTGAAGGAAGCACTAATTTCTGCACTTATCATACAACCACCGGATTGGAGCCTTCTCTTTGAGCTCATGTGTGATGCAAGTGACCAAGCCATTGGAGCGGTATTGGGACAAAGGAAAGATAGAAAGCTTCATGCAATATTCTATGCAAGCAAAACATTGGATGACGCGCAGAAAAATTATACAACTACTGAGAAAGAGCTTCTAGCGGTCGTCTATTCCATTGAAAAGTTTTGCTCCTACCTCCTTGGTTCCAAGGTAATTGTCCACACCGACCACGCGGCATTGAAGTATCTTCTAAGCAAGAAAGAGGCCAAACCAAGGTTGATTAGGTGGATACTTTTATTGCAAGAGTTTGATTTAGAAATCAGAGACAAGAAGGGTACACACAACGTTGTAGCAGATCATTTGTCCAGGCTTGTCCGTGACAAGGAGGACGAGAGTTTACCTATCGATGATACCTTTGTTGATGAGAGGCTATACGCCATAAGGCCCGGGGAAGTTCCTTGGTATGCGGACTTTGTCAATTATTTGGCTTGTGGGATTAAACCATGCGGGATGCCCACACAGCAAAAGAGGAGATTTATGCATGAAGCCAGTAGCTATTTCTGGGAAGATTTGTATCTCTTTAAGATATGCAAGGATGTGGTTATTTGGAGATGCATTTCTAAGGAGGAGGCCACCTCCATCATCTTGCATTGCCATGGTATGCCATGCAGGGGACATCACGCCGCTTCCAAGACTACAGCTAAAATATTGCAGAGTGGATTCTTTTGGCCGAACATGTTCAGAGACACCCACGACTTCGTCAAGGGGTGCTATAGATGCCAACGGACCGGGAATATTTCCAAACGAAATGAGATGCCAATGAGGCCCATTCTAGAGATTGAGCTCTTTGATTGTTGGGGAGTGGACTTCATGGGACCATTTCCATCAAGCAAGGGTAACAAGTATATCTTATTGGCCGTGGACTACGTCTCCAAATGGGTAGAAGCCATCGCCACCCCTACCAATGATGCGAGGGTTGTTTCCAAGGTTTTCGAGCAGAATATTTTCCCACGCTTTGGGGTGCCTCGTACTTTGATAAGTGACGGGGGAAGCCACTTCATAGAAAACAAGTTTGAAGCCATGTTGAAAAAGTACGGGGTAAACCATAGAATTGGAATGGCATATCACCCTCAGACAAGCGGCCAAGTGGAGGTTTCGAATAGAGAAATCAAGCAAATTCTTGAAAAGACCATAGATCGATCTAGAAAGGATTGGTCCATGAAGTTAAACGATGCTCTATGGGCATATCACACGACCTTTCGCACTCCCATTGGCACCACGCCGTTCCGACTTGTTTATGGGAAAGCTTGTCACTTGCCGGTAGAGTTGGAGCACCGCGCGTATTGGGCCATCAAGACCCTCAATTATGACTATAAGAGTGCGGCGGTGAGACGGCTCTTAGATATCAATGAGCTTGACGAAATTAATGCCTACGAGAGCTCAAGAATTTACAAAGAAAGGACCAAGATTATCCACGACGCACGCATAACTATCATGGATTTCAAGGTCGGAGACAAAGTCTTGCTATATAATTCCCGACTCCGACTATTCCCCGGGAAGTTGAGGTCACGGTGGTCCGGACCTTTCACCATCAAGCACATACAACCTGGAGGAGCTTTGAATTGGAAGGGAAAGACGGAGCCACGTTCAAGGTGAATGGACAAAGGCTCAAGCATTATTCCGAAGGAGTCCCTACGGGTGAAGTAAATAGAACATATCTACTCAAGGGACGGCCGGATGACCTTTCATACCTCCTTGACGAGGTCGTTGAAGAGGCTATCCCCCACTCCATCGGTGCACTCCACGATGATGGCTTTGAAGAAAGCCAAGATTTGAGCGAAGAAGAGACGTTGGAGGACTCTCCCAATAGCTCCACGGCGAATGATGATGGCGACGCTGATGTCGCGAGAATACGGGAGCTTTGCAAGCTCTCGACGTCGAAGAACCCGAAGAAAGCTCCACAGATTTGAAGATCGGTGTCACCGGTGAAGTCAAAGACCGGAACAAGCTCAAGCTTGGGGGAGCTACCCCCCAAGATTGCTCATGATGAAGGGGCACTGAGGAAGGCCACACACCACCACGATCCAAATCCGAGCGGTCTTCCCGGCAAATTCGACAGGTGCATCTCATATGCACCCAACATCCCGCGCTAAATTGAAAATCCAAAGGGGTCGAGCTCAAGACCTTAAACGAGTGCTTGTCGGGAGGCAACCCGATGGTTTTTGCATTATTTTTATTTGATTTTCATTTTTGGTTTAGACTTTTGTTAGTTTTTAGAGTCTTTTTGCCCATAAAAATCGTGACAACGGGTCCTTTTTTCATGACAGGAGAAGGAGAAAAGGATATCAATCATAAGAGAAAGATAGAGGTAAGGAAGAGCACTCCAGGAATGTGTTCAGGCCTTAGGAGGAGGAAGAAACCAACTGGAGGAAGAAAAACAGAGAGTAGAGCGAAAACGGAGCCCCGAAGCAGAAAACAGCACGTCACTAGGCCGAGTATCATATGCGCCTCGACCGAGCAAAGGACTCCACTCGGCCGAGCGGAGCACCAACCAGGGAAGTCTGCGGAACCAACTCTTTGTCTTTTTTGCGCATTTCAGTATTAACCGCCACTCGACCGAGTACGTAAAGTCACTCGGCCGAGTGAAACAGATACCCTCCAAGCCTAAAAATTGCCGAGTGGCAGAGCCACTCAGCCGAAGGAGTTTTCTCCCTTCGACGGAGTGAACAAAAGCCACTCGGCCGATTCGTAAGTGGGAACGAGATTTTTTTCGAAATTTTTCCGTTTACGCACTCGGCCGAGTGACATTTCCACTCGGCCGAGTCATAACAATTTATATATAAACTGAGCGGCAGGCGCGATTTTCTAAAAACCCAAATCTCTTCGTTTTCGCCCGAGCTCTCCGCTGCTTCGCCTCCCTCGCCCGCTGCAACATCTCCCGCGCCCGAATCAACCCCCTCCGACCGGCGACCGACCTCCCCGAGTCGCGCCGACCGTCGGCCACCGTCCATCTTGTAATGCCCTACCAGCTACTGCACAAGTACTAGAGGGGGGTGAATAGTACTTTAAAATAATAAGGAGTATAATTCCGAATTAAATTGCAAACAACTACCAAATCAATTTGCGGAAGCTTAAATTGAATGACAACAACAAAATTAACAATGCTAACAAATGAAGTTAATGGGTTCGGATCCACCCAAGTCTCCCCGACTTGTTCCCGGTGATCCTACGTCCCAACCACCCGGATCCCCTCCGGATACTTAGGTTAGAAACCATAACCCAAGATTTCCACTATGAATATCTTGTGAAAAACCTTCACAAGATCAAATCATACATGCAATAGCAAACGTGAATCCCACAACCCGGGATCACAACCTTCTCTCACAACCGAGAGAATCACATATCAATATTAAAGAGTTTAATATGAAATAAACAATCTTACCACAAAATCCTATACCTTGAGTTTTTCTTACCCAAATGGTGAAATGAAGGATTTGAGGAAGATGAAGTCACCAAGACCTAGCACCAAGGAAATGAACAGCAATCGGTGCCTAGGAATGATTTGGAGACTTGGATCAAGCAATAGCTTGAAGAGCTCACCAAGAACAAGCTTCTCTCTAGATGGATTCTAGATCTAGAAATGAGAGAGAATGGGTTTCTTGTGAGGAAGAGAGCTTTAGATTTGAGTGAGAATAGCTATCTCTTTTGATCTCAATGAATCTCTGAATGGAAGCTCTAACCTAGATAGAAATGACTTAGGCTCGTATTTATAGGGTCCCATAAAAACAAGTTAGGTCATTCTCCAACGGATAGAAATCTGTGAGAATTAGTCGGTCAAAGAACAATCACTGACCGACTAGTTCATCAACTAGTCGGTCAGTCAAACAGCATGGACCGACTAAGTGAAGATCTGAGAAGAGATAGAATTTCAGACCTAGAAATCTAGTCGGTCCAAGAAGAATTTCTGACCGACTAGTTTCACAACTAGTCGGTCAGTCAATGAACGTAGACCGACTAAGAGGCAAAATGAAATAGTCTGAACACAAGTTGACTTAGTCGGTCCAAGAACAAAAGTTGACCGACTATATTGTCAACTAGTCGGTCACCAAACGTTCTTAGACCGACTAACGATAAACAGTAGCTTAGGAGAAATTTAGCATGAACAGTAAGTCACAACTAGTCGGTCAAAGAAGCATCACTGACCGACTAGTTCACAAACTAGTCGGTCGGTGAGTCAACGTAGACCGACTAACTGTAAACAGTAAAGTCCAAGAAATTAAGGAATCAAACTAGTCGGTCCAAGAAGAGTTGTCGACCGACTAGATCACCATCTAGTCGGTCAGTACTTGTTCTTGTACCAACTAACATGCACAATAAAGTCCGAATCGAAGCGCGATGCTTCGAGGAAGTTAGAATGAACTTGTGCAAGGATCCTAGAGCTACGAAATGAGCGAAATGAAGATAGAAACGTAAGATATACTCAAGGCTTAACATTCTATATATCGAAGCTAAAAGACTATAAATAAAACCTTAATAAACGGTCTTCGAGAGCTTCGATTGAATCTTCATAACTTCCAAAACGGCGCATGAGCTTCAACGAAGCTTTAGGCATGAATACGAGCTTTGGGAAGTGTTGAGATGTCGCTTTGAATGTTCTCGTGAAATTGGCGACGATCTCCAATACTGCGCTCACAAATTGTTAGTTCATGGATTATTTATGTTTTCTCATCATCAAAACCAAATCCGGGGAGTCCAATATTCAACATTCTCCCCCTTTTTGGTGATGACAAACCAACATAAATAATAATCAAAAATAATGATTCAAATGTAAAATACTTACTCCCCCTGCATTGATGACACGTTAATTCCAAAATGAATATATATGAATTGCATCAATCAGATGAGTAAGATAAATAAAGAGAATCGATTTTCGAAATATCGGATTTTGAAAATCCTTATATATATCTTAACTCCCCCTGAATCTAACATATCAAACTAGATTCTTGGAAATTGAGTTAAATTTTCATTTGCGCTATTTATTATCATTATCTCTCCCCCTTTGGCATTATCCCAAAAAATGGGGGGCATACAACGACAACAATTAGGAAATGGAAAATCCAACATCGGGAGTCGTAGACAATGACGATGGACCAAATTGACACCAAGGGAAAAATGTGGAAATCAAATCAAGGTGTGCCAAAATGTCCATTATCAAAAAAAATAATCAAAATCATCAAAAATACCAAATAATTATTCATTTCTTGAATAAAGAAACATACTCTTCAATATTCAATATTCTTGGTTAAATTTGTGCATGGAAAACAATTCAATATAATTATAGAATTTCCATCTATTTAACCAAGCATTTAAGCATCGAGCGACGAAATCACATTGCATGGACATTTGAATGAGAGTTAATGTGCACGACGAAGTAAATATCACAACATGAACATCGATATATATATATAAATGATAACATCATGAGTACATTCAAAAAAATATCAAATATGAAAATGTACATCACATCAAATGCAACACATCATCTATATCAACATCAAAAAGAACTACAGCATCGTCTACATCAAAATATAACATCATCATCAATATCCAAAGTACATCAAAATACAACACATCAAAATATCCAACCGACATCCAGAAAACTCAAAAGTACATCAAAATACCCATCAATCTCCATCCTAACCCAAAATAAAACACTCTCAAAAAGGTAAATCATCCAATGAGCAGTGGAGAGTCCTCGGAACAAACGATCACGAGGAAGTGGCTGGATCTACAGTGTCCGTGGGTCCAGTCGACGGAGTGGACTCAGGCTCTGCAGGGAGAAGAGGCGTCTCAACAGACGGGATCGTCGGGGTAGGAGTGGAAACTACTGGCTCAACAGCAGGGATCTCAACAGCAGCAGGGGTCTCAACAGCAGCAGGGTCAGCAGCAGGTGATAGATGTGAAGGCTCGACAGCAGGGTCAGCAGCAGGCTCAGAAGTCTGAAGTGCTGAAGCAGAAGTCTCTGGAGCACCGGAAGTGGTGCCATCTCCAGGAGCTGAAGTGGTAGCAGCAGCAGCAGCATCAGTGGCCTCATCGCCACGGGCTAAGGAAGTGACAAGCTCGTCAAGTTCCTCATCGTCCATCTCCTCGGCCTCAGAAACTGAAGGAGGAAGATCAATCCCCATCATACGAGCCATACGGCAGACTACCTCCTCAGTACGAGCCAAACGTGAGTCGTGCTGACGAAGTAGGCGTACGACATCGTCTAATGTGGCAGGAGGAGCGGGGGCTGCAGCAGCTGACGGAGTAGACTGGGAAGCAGATGCAGTAGACCTCTGCACGTGACAAAGCGCCGCTAGAGATTTCTTAACGGCCGTCGCGTTTAGAGGAGTACCCAAGGGACGCTCATCGTCAGGAGGGAGATGGACTCGGAAATGACGAAACACGAGGGTCAACAGACAAGGGTATGGAATATGCGCAGATTTATTGGTCTTGCGTATACACTCGAAAGAGTCCATCTTATCGAGTATCACGCGAGCCCAATTAATCTCGCACCCCAAGAAAAGAGCGTAGATCAATTTCAAGAACGGCTGGCATGGAAGTGAAGATGATCCATACTTAGGGAGTAGGCAAGACTTCAAGATCAGGTTAAGGACCCACGCATTCGGCTTGAAAGATTTCGATGGAACACCAATGAATGCGGAGGGAATAACCTGGAAGATATCTGAAAGAACTGACTGATCCAAGGAAGAAATATCATCGACGGAAATGTCCGAAGGAAGGAGACCACACGACGAACAGCCAAGAATCTCCCCCAAGATTTCTGCCGTGAGAACTATAGGAGTTCCCAGGACAGTAGTCTCAATGGAGTGACTGGCATCGTACTGGCCTCGAACGCGATTGGCATAGAACAATTTCACAAGGCGAGGATATGGTTTAGGATTTGCCTTAAGATCATAGCGGAGATAATCAAGGAGACCACTATAGGAGAGGAGATCGGCTAAGCCAAGGAAATCTGAAAACTGGACGTAGTGCTCCAATAGCATCGGGCAGTGTTCAATACGGTTGTAGGCCGTGAGACACAAAGGGTCGTCGCGACACAACGATATGTCAACACCCCCCGCTGGCATTGGGCCCTTTCCCTTTGGCTGGCGAGTCCTAGGACGAAGTGGAGGAGTGGGTTCCTTAGTGCTAGGCTCATCCTCAGGGATAAATTCAGTGTCGGAATCGGGAGGAGTAGAGGGTGAGTGGAGAATGGCCTTCTTGGTCTTAGATTTACGGGGTTTTACGGTCTCCGTCCTGTGCTTCTTCAGAGGAGGCGAAGACGAAGAAGCTTGGGTTGATTTGGCACGACGTTTAGGCTTAGGGGGATTCCTAGGGTCGGAAGGCCCTATAGACATAGGAGAAGCCCCAGAAAAGGCGATGGGAATCCTCGTCTTTGCCATGGTCGTGGCACGACGAGCACAAGCAACTGAAACTACGTGCAACACAAACCTTAGAGATCAAACCCTAGAAGCACACACAATCAAACCCTAACTCACAAGCCCTAAGGGAAAAAATTTCGAAACCCTAGAATACCTAGAAGATGAAATCGAACCCTAGGGAAGGAAATCGACCTAGGAGGAGGAGGAAGATACCTAGGAGGAGGAGGCGACGGCGGCGGACGGCGGGGATGGCCGGAGATCTGGCCGGAGTCGACGGGAAGTTGAAGAGGCTCGGAGGGGGTTTGGGTTTTTCGGGCTTGAGCTGAGGTGAAGACCAACTAAAATGAGCTTTAGTCGGACGAAAATAGAGTTAAGTCGGTCGAGATCTGGAAAAGACACAAATGCCCTAACCCACTTAGTCGGTCACAGTTCAAGCACTGACCGACTAGATTACGATCTAGTCGGTCGGTCAATGAGCTTGAACCGACTAAGTCGAAACAGAGGCAAACAGTGATTTTTAGGGCAAGAATTAGTCGGTCGCAGTATACTCACTGACCGACTAGTTTTCAATCTAGTCGGTCGGTAAATGTACTGTGACCGACTAAAGAAAGGAAATGAAAAGAGTTATATGAAAGCTTGATCTAGTCGGTCTGAGTTCATTTGCTGACCGACTAGATGAGCATCTAGTCGGTTGACAAATGAACTGAAACCGACTAGAAGAGTCCAAAAATTGATAATTGATTTCTCTTCACAAACCACTTGGATGAAACATCTTAACACTCTCATTAGTCATCTAAATTACCCCATAAAACATCGAAATCTTAAATACGACATTGAAATACGAATTCGATCATAAAGTCAAACATATCACATAAAATTCCCAAAAATTCAATAAATCTAGCATGAACGAAATATCGCGAAATATATTAGCATGCAAGATGATTGAGTTTAAATATGAATCCTATATCTCGGATTCACCCATAATCCCCAATTCTCGACGCAACCGCACAAAGGAGTCCTCCTTTAGGGGTTTCGTGAAAATATCGGCGATTTGCTTTTGGGTTTCAACGTACACTAAAATGATGTCCTTTTTAGCAACATGATCATCTAAGAAATGGTGTCGGACATCTATGTGTTTTGATCGGGAATGGTGCACCGGATTCTTTGAAAGACAGATAGCACTTTGGTTATCCACCATGATAGGGCTAGTATCACAATGAATACCAAAATCCTTCAATGTGTGTCTCATCCAAAGAACCTGGGCACAAGCGGCACCGGCGGCAATATATTCCGCCTCGGTGGTTGAAAGTGATACGGAATTTTGCTTCTTGGAAAACCAAGAGACAAGAGAATTTCCTAGAAAATGGCAAGTGCCACTAGTACTTTTCCTATCGGATTTGCATCCCGCATAATCGGCATCACTGTATGAGACTAACTCATACGTGCTAGATTTCGGATAAAGTAATCCAAAATCTAAAGTGTAACTTAGATAACGGAAAATACGCTTTACCGCTACTAAGTGAGACTCCTTAGGTTGAGACTGATAACGAGCACATATGCATACGGCAAACATAATATCGGGCCTACTTGCGGTAAGATAAAGTAAACTACCTATCATACCTCGATATAGACGAATGTCTACATCCTTACCGCCCGTATCCTTGTCAAGATGCGTAGTCGTGCTCATTGGAGTCTTTTTCCCGGAAGCACTTTCCATTCCAAATCGCTTAAGCAACTCCACCGTATACTTCGTTTGGTGGATGAAGATTGATCGTTCAATTGGCAAATTTGGAGACCTAAGAAATATTTGAGTTCGCCCATGTGGCTCATCTCAAATTGGTCCTTCATAACATTAGAAAACTCTTCGCAAAGAGTGAAGTTAGTAGCACCGAAAATGATATCATCAACATAAATTTGAACTAATAAAATATCATTATTCGCATGCTTAACAAAAAGTGTAGAATCGGCTTCGCCCATTTTAAAATTCAAATCCAAAAGAAAATTCTTTAGGCGATCATACCAAGCTCGAGGAGCTTGTCTCAAACCATAAAGAGCTTTCTTTAGTTTAAAAACATGATTTGGAAATTTTTCATTTATGAAGCCCGGAGGTTGAGAAACGTAAACTTCCTCAACAACATCTCCGTTTAAAAATGCACTTTTAACATCCATTTGAAATAACTTAAAATTTTTATGGCATGCATAAGACAATAAAAGTCTAATTGATTCTAATCTAGCTACCGGAGCGAAGGATTCTTCGAAATCGATACCTTCCTCTTGGCGATAGCCTTGAGCTACTAACCGAGCTTTGTTCCGGACGACGACTTGATTTTCGTCGGTTTTGTTCTTGAAGATCGACTTTGTCCCTATGACGGTGTGGTTCTTCGATGGCAAAGGAACAAGCTCCCATACCTCATTCCTCTCGAATTGAATGAGTTCCTCCTCCATGGCAAGGATCCAAGCACTATCTTCGCACGCTTCAACGATATTCTTTGGCTCTATCGATGAGGCAAAGGCACAATTGGCGAAGTGGTGGACTTGAGATCTCGTCTTGACACTATCATTAATATTGCCAATAACTTGCTCATGGGGATGGTCGCGAACGGTATGAAGCCGCTTGGGAATACCTTGATCACTAGGCACATTCTCAACAACTTCATTAGTCGGGTTAGTCTCAATAGAATCAATTGAATCAATAGACTTAGAATTTTCAAACGAATCACATAAAACATCCATAGAATCATTATCATTTGAAATTCTAGAAGTAGTAAAATTCTCATTAAAAGAGACATGAAGTGATTCCTCGATCGTAGAGGATCTTTTGTTGTATATCCGGTAGGCTTTGCTACGTGAGGAATACCCAACAAATATCCCCTCATCCGATCTCGGATCAAACTTGTCCAAATTATCATATGTGTTTTTAATAAAACATTTTGCGCCGAAAACACGAAAATGTTTAACTTGAGGCAATCTACCAAACAACAATTCATAGCAAGTTTGTTTGGTGCCGGGCCTCAAAAGTATTCTATTAAACACATAACAAGCGGTGTGTACCGCTTCCGCCCAAAATTGATAACCAAGTTGACTATCTTCGAGCATAGTGCGAGCACACTCCACAAGCGTTCTATTCTTTCTCTCAACAACACCATTTTGAGGAGGTGCGCGAGGGAAAGAAAACGTGTGAGTAATTCCAAGATCATCACAAAAATTTGAGAAAGACTCATTCTCAAATTCACCCCCATGATCACTACGAATAGTGACAATGGTGGTTCCGATGAGATTTTGTACTTTCTTCACAAATATTGTGAAGTTTTCAAAAGCTTCATTTTTATTACATAAGAAAAATACCCATGTAAATCTTGAATAATCATCAACGATGACTAGTCCATATCTTGCATTTCCTAAGGAAGCAACTCTAGTTGGCCCAAATAAATCTAGATGTAATAGCTCTAGTGGCCGTTTCGTAGAAATGCTTTTCTTAGGTTTAAATGAAGATTTAGGAAGCTTGCCACGTTGACAAGAATCACAAAAACTTTTCTTTTCGAAAACGAGCTTCGGAAAACCTTTAATGGAATTTAATTTCGAAAGCTTATAAAGTGTTCCAAAGTTCACATGTCCAAAGCGTCGATGCCATAAGTGTTGTTCACTTGTGTTGGCAACAAGACATTGTTCATATGACTTAGGAAGATCCAAAATATAAATATCTTTATGGCGTGTGCCAGAAAATAATAATTTATTATTATCATTTGAAATATGACACAATCCTTTCGCAAAGCTAACTTTGTAACCTTTGTCACAAAGTTGGCTTATTGAAATAAGATTATGATTTAAACCATTAACTAGATAGACATCACTAATTAAGGGTTTAGAAGGGTTACCCACTTTACCAACACCGACGATGGTTCCGCTCTCGTTGCCTCCAAATACGACGCGATTTCCATTTGCAATGGGAACCACTCCGGAGAGCAATTGAGCGTCACCCGTCATGTGTTTTGAACACCCGTTATGAGTATCCAATTCCCTTTGGAGCTAAATTTAAATTTGTTGCTCCTCTTCTTTTTCTTTTCCTTGAGTACCTAAAGATAGAAACTTTCATATCATGGTACCCAAGGTCATTGGGTCCTTAAAGGTTAGACCTTTGGAAGCCAAGTCCAATTGGACTTTGACTTCCCCACATAATTTCTACTATGCACAACATCCAAAAAATAAGCATTCATATATACTTGTTTTTCATCCATGCTTGTGTCCTTTGGGCTCCAAATAGTGAAAATTTTGGGAGCCATCATCCTATTGGGTGCATGCATGCGTTGTTGGTTTCTACGTGATGCATGACGTGGATAGGCATACAGAACATGATGGAATGGTGCATGACGAGAATTATTCATACGATGAGGTGGGTGAACATATGCATGTGTGGGAACACGTGCGTGAGGGTGTCTCACATGGTGTGCACGTGCCCGTGAACGTGTAGCATAGAAATCATCATATGTGTGAGATGGTGGAGTAGGACGTGTGTTCCTACGTGGCATGGTATTTGTGTACATATAAGCATGCCCCTTCTTTGGAGGTCCACCCAAAGTGGGTTTCTTTCCAAAAGAGGGTGTGGACGAGGTGGAAGCACCATTGGTAGATGAACTACCAATAGAGTGTTTGCTACCACTCGTAGAGTCACCGGAAGTTGGCCTAACAAAAGTAGTGGCCGCTTTGGATGGACATCCCATCGTATACCCCAAACCAATGTGGTGATTGGCCGGAAGTAAGTCACTTAGGATTTTATCCCAATGGTCCTTACCCTTATTGAATCTATTGATTTGGCCTAATGTGTTCTCATATTTCTCTTTGAGAGAACGCATAGAAGTATCTAATATGGATACTTGCGATGTGAGCACATAAACACGAGATTTAAGATTCTCGTTCTCAATACTCAAAGTCGAGTTTTGAGAAGTTAAATCCGCTATCCTATGTTCTTCCGGATCATCAATGCTAACATGTTCAAGTTTAGATTTGAGATTAACAATCTCATTTCTTAACTCTTCAACAACGGTGTCGTTGTTGGTGATGATAGTCTTAGGCGAGGTTTGAATGCTAGCTAGGTCATCTTTTACTTTAGTATATCGATTTACTAATTTTGTGTATTTAGACCATAAATGAGAGTTAGCATCCCTAAGATCATCCATAGTTACCTCATCGCCTTCGTCGTCGCTATCATCGGAGGAGGAAGATCCTTGATCATGCTCCTCTCTTGCCATGAAGCACATGTGCGCTTGCTCCACTTTCTCATCATCCGACTCTCCGCTTGAGGAATCCTCGGAGTCGGTGAATGTTGCTCCGACAAGTCCCTTTTTGTACCCCTTTTTGTACTTCTTTGACTTGTCGAACTTCGGCGCCTTCCACTTCTCCTTTTGCTTGTTTTGAGGACAATCCGCTTTGATGTGTCCTGGCTTATTGCATTTAAAGCACAAAGGTGGAGAGGCGTTAGTAGAAGTAAACTTAGATTTTTGTTTGAAGTTACCCTTTCGGAAGAAGCGATTGAACTTCTTTGCCATGAGTGCAATGGATTCCATGTCCATTTCTTCTTCCGAGTCCTCATCATCGGTAGAGGTGGATGAAGCCGCCTTGAATGCAATCGCCTTTTTCTTAGGCGCATCTTGGTTCAAATAGGACTTCATCTTTTCTTGTAACTTCACCTTGCTATCTTTGCGTACCTCGTATGACATCAAAGTACCCATTAGTTGAACTACGGTATATTTGTTCATGTCATTACCTTCCTCGATGGCGAAGGTACGTTTTTCCCAAGAAGAGGGAAGTCCTTCAATAAGCTTTGAGCACTTCTCCTTTTGAGTGTAGGACTTGCCGAGGGCCTCTAACTCGTTTATTATGTCAACGAAGCGAGCGTAATATTCTTTCATCTTCTCGCCATGTTGCATATGAAACATTTCGTAATCTTTGTTTACGACTACGAGTTTAGAGTCTCTTACCCTACTCGTCCCTTCATGAAGAATGAGGAGGGAGTTCCAAATTTGATATGCACTCTTACATGTGCATATCTTATTGAAGTCCTCGGGCTCCAATGCGCATTGCAAGGCGTTCATTGCCTTGGCATTTCTTACCTCCGCGGCGACCTCCGCGGTTGTCCATTTCTCAAAGTCTTCTTCTTCGGGCTCAATGTATTCCTTCATTGTGGTCCTCCATAAGGATGCACTCCGGAGGAAGGTTTCCATCCGGCATTTCCAGTACCCGTAGTTGGTACCGTTGAAGAATGGAGGCCTCGTAGAGGAATGTCCTTCCATCACCGAAGATGCTCCTTCTCGGT
Source organism: Scilla litardierei (assembly GCA_030789695.1). Classification (NCBI taxonomy): domain Eukaryota; kingdom Viridiplantae; phylum Streptophyta; class Magnoliopsida; order Asparagales; family Asparagaceae; genus Scilla; species Scilla litardierei. The sequence continues at coordinate 24,948,020 of CM061137.1, forward strand.
TCCTGAAGGTGTCATAGTTGGAAGGTGGACGCACGGTCTTGTTGTCGTTGGCAGACATAGCTAAGTATCTGGCTCCGATACCAAATGTAATGCCCTACCAGCTACTGCACAAGTACTAGAGGGGGGGTGAATAGTACTTTAAAATAATAAGGAGTATAATTCCGAATTAAATTGCAAACAACTACCAAATCAATTTGCGGAAGCTTAAATTGAATGACAACAACAAAATTAACAATGCTAACAAATGAAGTTAATGGGTTCGGATCCACCCAAGTCTCCCCGACTTGTTCCCGGTGATCCTACGTCCCAACCACCCGGATCCCCTCCGGATACTTAGGTTAGAAACCATAACCCAAGATTTCCACTATGAATATCTTGTGAAAAACCTTCACAAGATCAAATCATACATGCAATAGCAAACGTGAATCCCACAACCCGGGATCACAACCTTCTCTCACAACCGAGAGAATCACATATCAATATTAAAGAGTTTAATATGAAATAAACAATCTTACCACAAAATCCTATACCTTGAGTTTTTCTTACCCAAATGGTGAAATGAAGGATTTGAGGAAGATGAAGTCACCAAGACCTAGCACCAAGGAAATGACCAGCAATTGGTGCCTAGGAATGATTTGGAGACTTGGATCAAGCAATAGCTTGAAGAGCTCACCAAGAACAAGCTTCTCTCTAGATGGATTCGAGATCTAGAAATGAGAGAGAATGGGTTTCTTGTGAGGAAGAGAGCTTTAGATTTGAGTGAGAATAGCTATCTCTTTTGATCTCAATGAATCTCTGAATGGAAGCTCTAACCTAGATAGAAATGACCTAGGCTCGTATTTATAGGGTCCCATAAAAACAAGTTAGGTCATTCTCCAACGGATAGAAATCTGTGAGAATTAGTCGGTCAAAGAACAATCACTGACCGACTAGTTCATCAACTAGTCGGTCAGTCAAACAGCATGGACCGACTAAGTGAAGATCTGAGAAGAGATAGAATTTCAGACCTAGAAATCTAGTCGGTCCAAGAAGACTTTCTGACCGACTAGTTTCACAACTAGTCGGTCAGTCAATGAACGTAGACCGACTAAGAGGCAAAATGAAATAGTCTGAACACAAGTTGACTTAGTCGGTCCAAGAACAAAAGTTAACCGACTATATTGTCAACTAGTCGGTCACCAAACGTTCTTAGACCGACTAACGATAAACAGTAGCTTAGGAGAAATTTAGCATGAACAGTAAGTCACAACTAGTCGGTCAAAGAAGCATCACTGACTGACTAGTTCACAAACTAGTCGGTCGGTGAGTCAACGTAGACCGACTAACTGTAAACAGTAAAGTCCAAGAAATTAAGGAATCAAACTAGTCGGTCCAAGAAGAGTTGCCGACCGACTAGATCACCATCTAGTCGGTCAGTACTTGTTCTTGTACCAACTAACATGCACAATAAAGTCCGAATCGAAGCGCTATGCTTCGAGGAAGTTAGAATGAACTTGTGCAAGGATCCTAGAGCTACGAAATGAGCGAAATGAAGATAGAAACGTAAGATATACTCAAGGCTTAACATTCTATATATCGAAGCTAAAAGACTATAAATAAAACCTTAATAAACAGTCTTCGAGAGCTTCGATTAAATCTTCATAACTTCCAAAACGGCGCATGAGCTTCAACGAAGCTTTAGGCATGAATACGAGCTTTGGGAATTGTTGAGATGTCGCTTTGAATGTTCTCGTGAAATTGGCGACGATCTCCAATACTACGCTCACAAATTGTTAGTTCATGGATTATTTATGTTTGCTCATCATCAAAACCAAATCCAGGGAGTCCAATATTCAACACATCTCACCGGCGCCGCCCCTCTCCCTATCGCCTCGGTTTGCCCCGAAATCCCATTTTCTCCTTGTTTCTCTCGATCCGTAGACCCGTTGAGCCCAAAACTCAAATTAAATTTCTTATCTATCTATTATACCCCATCTCCCCCATGTATTTCGAATATTATCCGCTAATATCATTGTTTGATTTGCAGGCTATCTTGGGGGAGCTTTGGGGAGCTTCTGGACGTGCTTTTGGCTTCGCGGAGGCGGTGTTCTTTGCATGCACTTGCTGATTTGATCTCGCGGCATGTTCAGGTACACTCGTTCCATTATTTAGCATGCCGTATATTATTTTTGTTGGGTGAGCACTCGCGGCACACATGCCGCCCCGTACTAGGCCACGCACACGGGGATCCGCCCCCAAGCGGAGGCCGACCGATGACCCCAGTCCCTCTCATGCTAGGGAGGACTCCCCTCCACCTAGCCCGCCACCACCACCACCACCCACACAGCCGATTCCTGCCGACCCTGTCCCTCCACCGGCTCCCGCCGTCGGGCCACTGGGGATCACGTTCAGAAACGACGCACAGCGCGTCCGATTTGAGCGTATTGCCCAGCACTCGATAGTGCCCTCTAGGTTCGCACACTTAGCAGACCTTGACCACCTAGGGGTACTAGAGGGGCTCCTCACGTTGTACAACAACGTGGGGTGGAGTGATTTTCTTGCTGTGTCGGCGGATACCTATATCCGTCCGACACTTGAGGTCCTGAGCTCGATTGACCGGACCCCTGGAGGATGCACATTCCGCCTGATGGATCGAGAGTGCAAGGTCACTCTCGACATGCTTCGTGCGTTCTTCCAGTGGCCCGCTGTCCCTGTCCCCGACCGTGCCTACGCACCCACACACATTCCACCACCTTCGTTCGACACTTCCACCTTTTGGACACGGATCACGGGATCCCATCTTGGCTTTGACCCTAGTAGGGCCAAGGCCTCAGCCATCCTGCACCCCTGCCTCCGCATAGCACAGCGCCTCATGGAGACCACTTTCCTAGCGAGGTACGAGCCTGGGACGATGTCTACGCCTGAGCTCTACATGCTCTACGCGATGACTCGCCCCAGAGTTCTGGATAGGGGTAGCGACGACCTGGTCCCCGCCGTTGAGATTGATATTGCTAGCTGGTTTTTAGACCGCATCATCATTTCGGTGGGCGCTCGCTCACCTATCTATTGCGGCGGTCTGATCACGCTTCTAGCCCTTATGACCGGCGTGGACCTACCTGACGACCTCCGACGAGCCCCGGGCCCCACTGCACTTTCGATAGACGTCATGGCCCGGATGAAGATGCTTCGTCCCCATGGCCAGTGGCACTGGGTATGGTTGCACGGTCCCTTTAGTGCCGATTACATGGTTCTCTCGAGCCCCGCTCAGACACATATAGGACCGGCACAGTGGACTAGCTTCCGGCGATGGATCTCCTGATCCCCACCGCCTACGTGCTAGAGGCCGAGGGAGCTGAGCAGGCACCGCCTGCACCCGTCGACCCTGTGATCCCTCAGCCTGAGCCTGCACTGTCTGCACCTCCCGACACCTCTGTCCACACTTCTGTCGGTGTCGGGAGTACCCTTGCTGAGTCGTCCACCACGTCTACCACCACCCCCACCACTGTTGTGCCTATCTCGGTTGAGCCTATTTCCTCACTTCTTTCCGAGCGTCCACTCACCATACTAGAGAGCGGTGAGTCTTCCTTCGCTGCCGTCGTGGAGACCCTATCCAGTTTGATCTCCGCTGGGGTATCACCTTTTGGGACCTACACTTCCTCCCCAGTGATCGACCCTTCTGTCTCCACCGCAGATGTCCTTTCCCAGAGTGTCGTGACGTCTGTCCCCGCTTTTGTGTCACTGACCTCTCCTGCTTCTGCGTCGCACATTTTACCCTCCACTTCTGCTGCTGCTGCAGCTGCTGCTGCCGCTTCGACCCAGCCTGCGTCCCAGCCTCACACTGAGGCTGGGCATCCACTAGTGAGCACATCATCTTTTCCGCACATACCTGCTGGCCCGATTATTTACACAGCCCGTGTCAGACAGCCCCGTCCTTCACAGCCTAGACCTGTGCGCCCCTTGGCTCCACCACCCCCTGACACTCTACTTTAGAGCCTTTGTGCTCTTGAGGGGGCGGTGAGTGGACTCAGAGGCGACTTTAGGGCTCTTTTTGCCACGGTCAGTTCCGTGGAGTCCCGCGTCGCCATGCTTCCCGATATTCAGGCTTGCATGAATCAGATCCTGGCGCGACTGCCTCCACTACACCCACCCACCCAACAGACACCTCCACCACCACCTCCACCACCACCTCCGCCACAGGACGGAGATGGTGCAGCACCACCAGCTTAGGCACACCCTTGATGCCATTGATATTCTTTGTCGTTATGCTGCCCATTTTCTGCCGGTCCTGGAGATTTTTGCACCCACCACCTCCCCTCACTATTTTGGTCCATTTTCTGATCACATCATTTTATATCATTTTTGGGAGAGAGGGAGTGTATTTTTGGTGACACATATCTACATCACTCTGATCTTTGCATGCATCACATCCGCATCATATTTTCTGTTTATTTTTCCTTTTTATCATGCATGCATCCTCATCCACCCCACCCATTTCACGTCTCTCGGTGTCCCACACTTTGCACATTGAGGACACTGTGCACTTTAGCTTGGGGGAGTGAGTTCTCACATTTTTTGCTTTTATCGCCTTTATTTTCAGTTTTTTCACGTTTTCTTTTCCGCTTTTGCACCCATTTTTCATCACTTTTTCATTTTTTTACCATGCATCACGTTTTTCTTATTTTCTTTGTGTGCTGCATTGTAAATAGTCATGTTTTCTTTTATCCTTATTTCTTTCTTCTTTTGCTAGAGATGATTTTTCTGTGATGACGATGACGCGGTGTTAGCTTTTCTCTATATGCATGCTAATTTTGTCATGTCTTAGCTTTTGTTTCTGATATCATATGCTATGATCTGCTTTGTATTTAGAAATAGTACCCACTTCTTTTTCCGTATGAAAATGGATGAAATTCTATTATTAGCTGATGTCTGATAATTCATATGTATGCTATCGTAGAAAACACACCAAGATTCACGCATTGATTGCTTATATCTGGAGTACTGCTTTCTTTTCTCATATCACTTCTTATTGCATGATTTGTACGCTTCACTTCAGGTTGATTGAATGTTTGCTAGCATTGATATATTTGGACTAGTTCGCTTTTTGAGATTAAACTGAGTAGATTAAATTACCCTGCTGAAGTTGTCATGCACGTCCTATAGAGTGAACCGAGAGATACATTTATTTCTTTCTCCACATATCTTGAACATTATTTCTCTATTTTAAATTCATTGGTGAATCTCCCCTTAGCCATTTTATTATTGGCATTCCCCCCCGTTATTATATCCCATGCTCCAAATTCCCCAAAACCAAAAAGAAAAAAATATACTTGTATATCCTTCTCTTTTGATTTGGGATCATTTGTGTATTTACGTTATTCGAAGAAAATGAAAAAAAAAAGAAGAGAAAAAAGAGAAAAAGAAAAATATTTGAGAAAAAGGAAAGAAAAGAGAAGAAGTTCGAAAACGATCCCATCTCGTACCCTTTCTCTCTTTCTTCCCTCTTTTGCTTTTATTTTTATTTCTTTTACTTTTGGAGCTTCAAAAGAAACGAGGAATGTAAATATTGTTTTGTTTATGCCACCACGCTTATGGATAAGCTTGGGGAGAGGATCCAATGATGTGTGAGAGAGCGACTACTTGACGGTGCATGACAACCTAGGCTAAGTAATATTTTATACTCGGCGAGATTGATAAAGTTTCACGAAACCCAGAAATCTACGCTTAGCATTCATTTCATGAAAACCACGCTTTTCTATTCTTACTACTCTATTGTGTGATATCTCTTATACTCCTAATAGAAAGCATTCAATCGAAAAGTGTGTGATCTACGATTTTGTATACCGCTTTAGATGCTTCAGACGATGTTAATTCTAGAATTATTCTATTTTTTCATGCTATATTGATATTCTTGGGTTTTCTATTTCAAATGCACCATTATACTATGATATCGAGATAAAAGTCTTTGACATGTGTTTTATATTCGATGCGTGCTATATGTGTAAGCAAAACCCACGTCCTGAGAAAAATGATCTAGCAACTTCCTTCTTCGTTTTCTATTTTGTTTTTCATTTTTCGTATTCCATTTTTCCATCGCTTCCATTATATTTATCCACCGGGTTCGCTTTTTACTCATCTTCCTCGAGGACGAGTAAGAGGTAAGCTTGGGGGATTTTGATCACTCCATATTTTACACCTTTTTTTCTGCATGTTTGCATGCCATTTTGATCGCTCGTATCGCGTTTTTCACGATTATTCGACAATATTGCGATACTTTTCACGATTTCTTGTTTTTGTCGAATTTCAGGAGATTTGGAGCGATTTGGAGTGATTCTGAGATGCACCCACTCTGGAGTGTCACCCGTGACTCTTTTGAGGGGAATTCTGCGATTGGAGAGGAGTGAAAGAGGAAAGAACGTCCTAGGAGCGACGAGGAAGCAAAAATACGAAGATTGGGCATTTTCAGCATGCCACTCGGCCGAGTGAAGGAGTCAATCGGCCGACCATCGACAGCTCGCTCGGCCGGCCAGATCGGACACGCAGCAGATTAAATATCAGCGTGCACTCGGCCGAGCATCGCCAGACCACTCGGCCGAGCACGGAGACACCACTCGCCCGAGTGGCATCTCGACGACGACCCCCAAAAATCCCGAAGTTACTGTAATCCGTCAGTCAGCTCTTGAGTTCCGACTCGGCCGAATGAAGAAATCACATCGGCCGAGTGAAGAAAGTCACTCGCCCGAGTGACTCCCGAGGAGACGACCCCCAAAAGTCCGAAGTTACTGGAATCTGTCAGGGTCTGTCACTCGGCCGAGTGACATTTGTCACTCGGCCGAGTGAGCCGTGCTGCCTGTAGCGTAAATTGCGATTTTCAAGCTACGCAGGGGCAATTTTGTCACAGTTTTTTGGGCGATTTTGGGGGGTATTGAACCCCAGTTTTTAACCTAGTTTAGAGAGCTTTTTCTCATACTTTTGGCAGCCTTTTTAGAATACTTTTTAGGAGATTAGATTTGGTTCTTTGGAGAGATATAAAAGTGTTGATTTGTTGGATGCTATTGAAACTTCATTGGTTTGTCTCTCTTTCTATCAAAAATCTCATTTTATTGATATATTGTCTATTGCAATGAATTCTATTGTTTTTATTATTGAATTTCTAATGATTTGCATTATGAATTGTGAGTAGTTTTATCGGCTTAGGGCGTAGGGATTAACCCTACGAACCCTATTTCTAATTTGTGATGAATTGGTGAAATTCTTGCTAGAATTGATTCGGGTTAGTTTGGGATTGATTTAATACGAATAGCTAGGTATTCTACCGATTGGGATTTGCAAGAGATTGGATCCCAACTCGATAGGAAGCTCTAGAAATTCGAATTGAGTTACAATTGGGTTTCTGTGGAATCGGTTTGCAAGAGATTGGACCGAAACTAGGGTTTTCGATTGCAATTCTATACCAATACCCGTTTGCAAGAGATTGGACGGGTAGGAACTATCCCAACCTAGGTCGTAGCTCGAGTTTGCACGAGAGTGGGGTCGAGATACGATTGAACGATGATGTTGTTCTTCACGCTAGCTTGCCTAGGTTAGGGTTTACAAGAGATTGGACCCTACCCTAGGTTTGCTATAGACCGGCAATAGCGCGAGAGCGTGAGCTAGGTTCTACATTTAGTTGCAACTAGTTCACCTGAATTTTAAGTCTAGCAATTGTGAAACCTACGAATCACAATGACGAGATACGGTTTGTAGCGGGGATTCCCTATCCCTAGGCGTTTTTTATTAATTTGATATTTTCTTTATACAATTGAACGATTGTGACCGCTTTATTGCGAATATTTCTCGACTTGTTCTTATAGCCAGGTGAATTGAAGAAGACACCGTCATTTGCCCTCCTCGTGTTCGATACCCGCTCGCCGCTGCACTGTGCGCTTGCGATAAGACTAGCGAGTCCCATCCCGGGTGTGTATCCGGGGCGCGATCATGTATGCCGGCCTCTGGGGGTGCACTGCCCTCTGAAACATCTGCCTCTGTGGCGCCAAGGGTGGTCCACGTACAGCGCTCCTCTCTGAACCAGGACATGTGCTCTACTCTATAGCGGGGCTGGTGCTCCGACCATGGCATGACGCGCTCTCGGACAATCCTTAGCTGCATGCGAAGCATCTCCACAAACCAAGCACAATCCCAGCTTCCTCCTACAATCCTTCTGAACGTGTCATGTCTTCCCACGGTAATGGCATGGTCCCTCACTCTGAGTCTGCATAGGTGCTCCTGGCCTCTTGAAAGGCACTGTCTATACTGGCCTCATCGTCAGCCTAGCAGGTGGCCGGTACTGCTCCATGGGACGCTTTCCTCTATCAGCTGGAGGGTCAGGTAGACGCGATATGGTCTCATGGTTCCTCGCGGCATTCAGCACCGCTCCCATGGTCGTGAAATCTGCAGAAGACATTGAAGCCTGAATCTTCGGACGCAGTCCCTGACGGTAACGATCAGCTCATTTCTCCTCCTTCCTCACCATATGTGGGGCAAACCGACTCAGCATCTTGAACTCCGCCTCATACTCGTCGACGGCCATATCCCCCTGCTTCAGGTCCATAAATCTGCTCAACAGCTCCCTCCTATCAGCCTTGGTGAAATACTTATCCTTGAACATCGAGCGGAAAGTCCTCCACTCCACTGGCTTCTGTAGGCGCCTCTCCTCAATGCGCCACCAGTTCCTAGCATTCTCTGACAGCTGCATCTTCGCTATCTCAACCTGGGTATCATCGGAAATCTTCGCAGCAATCAGCTTCTCCTCGGTACTTAAAATCCACTCATCAGCAGCCAACGGTCCTTCCTTCCCAGAAAATGTCTTCGGCTGAAGCTCATTGAACTGCTTCACTCCAGGAGCAGCTCGAGGGGCAGGCGGAGGCGGCGGTGGTGCAACTGGAGGAGCATTGGCGGCACGGTGGGACTGCTGAACCAACTGGTGCTGTACTTCCAGCATCTCTTTCATCACACCCAAAAATTGACGAAACTATCCGCCCTGGTCTTCCGGAACTCCATCGCCTGAGTTCCCGGATCGGGTGACGCGTCATCCTGCCATCCTATTGTCAAGAAATAAAGAGATTAGACTCGTACGATTACTGGATAACAATAAAATGAATGTCAATACTCCTATTGTTTCGTACTTGCAGAAAGAATTGGGATGGACCTGCATGGGCCACCACTAAAACTTGTCACGCCCCGCTTCCCAAAACAACAGAGGCGAAGCGTGATTAAGGCCCGCTTAGGCCAGAGCTCCCAGACCCAATAAGCGTCTGTGTGGTACTCCAAGTCGAAGGTACAGGTCCCTGCATGTTAGTACGGAACAATAAAAGTACAGAAAGAGAAAGACAATCATTTTATTCCAAATTATTTATCCAAAGTACTGAGTCCAACAAAAAGCCTGAGTCGACTAAAACGACAGAAAGAAAAACTACTGGTGCAAGCACCCAACCTAAACAGAAGTAAACGGTGCTACGCACCCCAAACAACTAAGATGGAACCTCTGGATCAACAACGGAGATCTCTAACTCTGGTCCTCCTCTGGCACATACTCAGGATCGATGTCCTCCGGCTCTACGTCCTCAGGTAGCTCTGCATGGTCGTCATACTCTGGCTCGACACTTGACGTACAGCACCAAAGAAAGGAACTGTACGTCAGGTAAAGTCTACAAAGAAAGTCAGACTCTACTGCAAATGTACCGAACTGTTAAACATCATTTTACTGGTTGATTAGCATGCTGGGGTTATAACTGAGAAGTAAAAGTAGGAAGTAACGCAGCAGGAAAAGTAAAGCGTAGCAAGCAGTAGTCGTAGCGTGTGCTACCGACTACGGGACTATCCTAAAGGTGACATGACAAGACGGAACCAGACAAGACAAGACGGACAGGACACGTGAGACACGAAGGGTTCACGCCTTACGGGTTGAGGGGGATCAGACCCTCTCCCCGTGCACACGCTCAACCCTACCCCAAACCCAGGAACTCAGGACAAGAAGTATAGAGATCACTTCCGCTAGGGAAGTACCTGAAACGCCCACAGGCTTTTTGTATCACGGAGATCACTTCCGCTAGGGAAGCATCTGAAACGCCCGAAGGCTTTTTGTATCACGGAGATCACTTCCGCTAGGGAAGCATCTGAAACGCCCGAAGGTTTTTTGTATCACGGAGATCAGTTCCGGTAGGGAAGCATCTGAAACGCCCGAAGGCTTTTTGTATCACGGAGATCACTTCTGCTAGGGAAGCATCTGAAACGCCCGAAGGATTTTGTGTAACAGGGACAGGGTGTCCACACGCACGCACACACAAGATAATCCTACGGTGTCAAAAGTTGTTGTTTGTCGAGCTTAGACTTCGTCGTCAAGTCTAAGTCGTCAGGGCGACCCGGACGCTATCATTTCACGTCCGGTTCTATACACTCACAGTCTAACAGTTCTAACAATTTAAGACCAAGACGCGGTCAAAAATGCAAGTGGGTACACTTGCCTGTGATGGCGAGTGTGTCGTCTGTCCGGGGCGTCTCGTCCAGTCGTCGCGTCCGCGGTAGTCCGTCTGAAACAGGTCACGGCGACGGTGTCAGGTCGCGTTTTCAGTAAATCCTATTTAGGTTCATTCTAGGTTGGACGTGGCTATCCTAACGGTCACAAGTCAAGTTGTCTGCTCAGCCTATCCGACGATTCTATCCTATGTGCACAGTCAAAAAGTCCGATCGTCGATCTACGGTTCCACATCGTTTCAAGGGAGCAGAAAGTAAATTTAATGTGTTAAGTTGCCGATTTTAGTTAGGTTTTGAGTTTCTCTACGGGTGGGTTGTGCTATGAGTTTCGGGAACCAACCTCCCTGGTGTCTGGAGTAGTGCGGACGTAGCGTCTGAACTGCAGGTGATCCGTGGCGTCTATGTCGTCTCGACTACGGGTAGCGTAGTGAGACTCGTCCGGGCAGCGGACGAAATGTGGGCAGCGAGCACGATCGGTCCAACGGCAAAACAGCGAGCTACGGCGCGGGGAGGCTGTGGTTGAGATCTGCGGCACGCGTGTGGGAAACCGAGGCGGCGGCGGAGGCTGAGGAACGGGGGATGAAGTCACGGCAGAGAGGGGTCGCGGCCTTGGCGTGCGGCGTCGCGTGGAGGGCAGCAAGACGACGGCGGAGGCTGGCGGCCGAGGGGCGGCTGAGCGCACAGCAGCGGCGGAAAACAGAAGGCAGCGGCCGTGAGCAATAGGAAGTGGAGGAAACGGTGCTCAGGTGGCTGAGGGCGCTAGGGCGGTGGGAGGTGTGGCCGTGAGCGATAGAGAGCCGCGGGGGAAAGGCGGCGCTGAGGGGGCCGCGATCGCGGCGGAGGAAGGGGCCGCGGAGGCGGCTGCGGGTTCGTGCGACGCCGGGGAGGCGCGGCATCGCGGTTGAGAGCGAGGGGGAGCGGAAGAGAGGGAGATGGTGGCCGTGGCGGTGGAACGCGGCCGGAGGCGCTGTGGGTGTGAGGGAGGAGCGGGAGAGAGAGAGGGAACGGGGTTTTTGTGTTTTAGGGGGGGCCGGCGGCTGAGATTTTAGACCTAGGGTTAGGGTTAAGTTAGGGTTTGGGTTATTTAATAATAATAGATTGCTATATAACAATTAGGGTTTAGCTAAAAGTGAAGAGATCAAAGAGATAGTGGGTGTAATTTGGGGTATGTCTAGGGGAGATTAGAGAAGAAGATTAGGAAAGATTTAAAAAGTTTTAAAAGAAATATTTAGCCAGATTTGGCTAACAAGTTCGAAATTTGAATCTGATTTGGGGAGATCGACGGTCGAGGTTAATCCGAGTGATATCTCTCAATCCGGGCGTCAGAAAAATAATCCGAAAATACCGGGGTGATCGTAGAGACGAGACGCACAGATCTACAAAGCCCGATCGTGCATAACGCCTACCAAGAATTTACGTAAAATTGGAAACGGTGTTTTGAGTCAAATGACTAAAATGCCCCTATCGTTCAAAGTCGTTTTGCGAGAAAACGAGCCATGAAATGACGTTCCCAAAAATTACTATAAAATTCTACACTCCCAAACGATCACAACGGCATATCACATCGCATATTTCGGAATCCAGAAATAGCCAAATAAAATACGTGCACGATAAAGCACGTGCACGTAGAAAATTCATAAGGTCGGAAAGCGACCGTTACAACAATGAAGGTAGGGAGGAGATGATGTAATATGTGATGTATGTTTCCACTCGCCTTTACCGGGAGTGGAGGGGACTTGGCGTTTGTGATGATGTGGTTTTGATGTGGAGAGGTTCGTGCGGAGATCCTCACTCTTGTTACCGTCCAGGGAGGAGACGGAGAGGAACGGTGTACAGTACACGTATCCACTGCACCGTGTGCCATACTTACCTCAATCTTGGGGTGGGGCCCGTGAGGCATGTCCCCTGAAGGAGCAGGGTGAGAGGCCCGACGTACAGTGCCTGTGTCCACTGCGTTGAGTGCAGTTTCTACCCCAAATCTTTGGTGTGAGGTCCATGACCTTGTATCACATAGTTTACTCAAGTTTCCAACTAATTAAATTAATAAATAAGAGTTTCACATGTTATTTCTTCTGCTTGCAGCACTCCCCTTTTCCCTTTACCAGCTTTGCTTGTGACACTGTGTTATACTTCTGGCACATGTAATTGTTGGATCCTGTGGATGGCAAACAACACTAGAAGGGGGGGTTGAATAGTGTTGTGCAAATAGTAAAATTTTTCGATTGTTAATAAACGTCCTTCTAATGTTGCCTAAGAAACCAAGTAGAGCGATCTACGCTTGGTTCTTAATCAACAAAATAATCTTAAAATACACAGAGAAATTTCACAACAGGTAGTCGACTCCCTATGAACAGTAGTCGACTCCCAGAGTATTTATAAGCACAGATAATATTGCAAGTAAGATAGATATTATATTCACAGCGGATAAAAGTAAGTTGATCTTTGCAATACATGAATAACAATTAGCGAATAATAAAGTAAGAGCAAAGATAAACAAACACATATAAGCAATCGCAGACACACGGATTTTTATCCTGGTTCCCCACAACTTTTGGGTACGTCCAGTCGCCGACCAATCCAGTACGAGATTTTCCACTATCTGCCTTGGCAAAAACAAGTACCTAACTCCACTCTTTAGGATTTCCAACGACCTAGTCTTGACCAGGATTTCTGACTGGCAACACCTAGACTTGTCTAGTGTTCCAACAACAACACAATAAAAATAGATATCCAATTCACCACAATAATTTGGTGGAGATTGGTTTTGCACCCAGATTCTATAGCCAAACAATGATAGACAAAATTGTGTGTAGTGGCTTGATAGAAAGAGATTCTAGATCACACAAAGATACGAATGAATTCTTTGTGATCTAGATCTATTGTTTTTCAAAAAATCCTTTAAACAAAAAATCAAGAAAAGTAATACGGATTTGAAAAACAGTTAGCCAATAAAATGAGAATATGATCTTTAAAAATAATAACAGAATTTTGCAAGATCACAAATAAAATCGAATTGGCTAGAGAAAGAATGAGAGCTTAGAACTTTAGAGCGTTTGCACGAGAGAGTTTGAATTCGATAGTTGTTGTGTTTTTCTCAATGAAAACGGTCCTCTATTTATAGGAAAAAAACTGAGAATTCGAATTTCAAAATACTTTGACTTTTGTCCCAAAAATTATGGAGAAAATCGCTCAACGATATTTCAAAATTTAAGTCAAAACGTCAAACTTTTACAGCTGGTAGTCGACTCCCTAGGAGTGGTAGTCGACTCCCAGTGTGTTTCAAGAAGTCTTGATTCTCAGCTGTTAGTCGACTCCCTACCTTTGGTAGTCGACTCCCAGAGGAGTTTTTCCTGCGACACAGCTAGTCAGACAGGTAGCTAACTCCAGGGTGTGTGGAGTTTCACTACGGAATTTATAAGATGACTAGAGAAAGCTCTCAAAAACATTTTGAAGATGATTTAAAAGATATTCAAAAATATTTTCAAATCGTTTGTTTGTGTGTGTTTGTCTATATGTTTTGGCTTTAACAATACCCTAAAGAGACACAACACACTCAATATAGACTTAGGACACGTCTTCGGAAGCTTGATAAGTTTGATGAAGTAGATGTGAGCTTCACTTGAGCTTTTTGTTCTATTTGAGCTTTGAACTTCATTATTTGATCTTAGCCATGTTCGTCCTAGTCCTTGAGCGTAGATTGCGCTTCTTTGAGTATGAGCAAAGCTTCGCATATTCTGCACACTTAATTGTAGTGTAGTTAGTACACTAAGTTTCATTTGGTGTGCTCATCATCAAAATCACTTGGGGTGGAATTCAATTTCCATCACTCTCCCCCTTTTTGATGATGACACCCAAATGAAAAATGAAGTAAGTTTGAAATCTGAGAATACATGAAAGTATATTTACTCCCCCTGCTTTGATGCGGTTCTCCCCCTACATCGAAGCTGTTAGCAAAACAATACAATACATATGATTTCATTTTTGTATTTCAGATCTTTTATCCCCCTTGTCATCAACAAAACATATCAATGACAACATATTAAATCAATATGATTCATAGTATGATTAGGAGGGGAATTCAATTCCCTATTCCTGCAAGAGAGATGTTAGTTTATAAGAGCAACTAATATATTGCATGTAGGATAAGTTCATAGTAGCAAGCGTCACACAATTAAAGAGTTATTACAAACCATAAGTTTTAGAGACATAGTTTTTTAGAACCATTGTTTGAAAGCCATTGTTTTTAAGAAAAGCTAAGGATGACCGTCGTTCTTCTTCAGTTCCTTGATCTCATTAAGGATCATGATAAGCGTGTCCTCGGTCATTTTGTTGCTTTTCACGACGAGCTCCTTAAGGTCGTCCACCTTTTGGTTAAGGTCTTCAAACCCTTTCTCTTGTGATATCTTCAATTTCCCAATCTTCTTTAGAAGCATTTCTTGAAGCTCAAGAATATACGCCGGTGCTTCTTCTTCTTCTTCGCTTCCTCTTTCTTCTTCTCCTTGTTCTTCCTCCTCAGAATCTGAAACAACAATTCTCTTACCTCTTCTGGAGGATGATGATCCTCCTTCAGCTGCAAGATTTTCTTCGGGAATGTTCTCATCAAGATCATGGTGTAGATTCATTCTTCCAAGTGCATGAACATCAAAAAATCGAGCCGGTTCTAGAATTGAGGTTTCATGATCCAAAGGCACATTATAGCTAATAAACAGGATAGTGAGATAGTGCCCATGAGCTAAAGTGGATGAGGGTCTATCAGAAGAAGCTGAAGCAAGAATAGAATCCATGATAACTTTGGCCCAATTGATGCGGATGTTACCTAATATAGCATAGATACATTTGGCCTGCTTCTCAGATAGGATAGAATGACTTCCAGATTTCTGAGTAATATTATAGGATAATATATTTGCCAGAATTCTTGTCGGATAGCGAAGATCGCTACATGGAAGTTTAGTCTGAAAATGTCTTCCTGGCAAATACATTCTCTCTAGAATATTACCTTCAATCATTTCTATTTTATCAAGCAGCATGCCAGAATATGGAATTCCTAGGGCTTCTCCTAGAGATTTAACAGTAATGGCAAGCTTTGTATCAAGAACTTTGGTTATAAAGCGGCTTTTAGCAAGATCGTAGTCCATATTAGCATAGAACAAGTGCACAAGCCTTGGATAGCAAAGATAAGTATTTTTCAGAGGAAAATAGGTTGGCCAAGTTCTGAAAATCTAGTAAGCTATCAATGCCATAATTTATAACATCATTGAGCTTAACAAAACGTTCATGGAGGATGGGTTTCTTAGTGATTTTGATGAAGTGTTCATATGTGGTGTTCCTAAACAGATTGGGTAAGATTGTTTCTTTCTCAGAATCAAGTTCAGTTGAGGTTTTTCTCTTCTTGAGAGGCATCTAGATAGAGTAAAAACAAAAGAGTTTTACAATACTAGATAAGCAAGAGAAAAAAAATAATGAAGTAAAGATCATGAAGTAAAAAAAATTTTACCTTGAGTAATTTGAGAAAGAGATGGAGTTGAAAGAGCTCCAAGCAACCAAGCACCAAGATGAAATTTCAAGAGAGAGAGAGAGATGAAAGGGGATAGTCGGCTACCCTAGGGTTTCTCTTGGGGGGGTTTTTAACAAGGGATGAAAGATGATGAAGAATGAGGGCCTTAGGATCAAGTGTTGGATGGTTAGGATAGAGTTTTAGCTTATTGGGTATAAGTTGCCTTTGAGGATATGAACCCATTAACTCTATAGAACCCAATAGGAGTTAGGCAAAAACAAACCCAACAATTCGTATACACGCTGGTAGTCGACTCCCTCATGTAGGTAGTAGACTCCCTACTGGGTTGAGTCATTTTCTCATCCCGAGGGGGTTTTGATCCAGGTCGAGTGCGTTTTCTGAACACAAAATGTTTTAGGAGTATAACACAAATATATAAGATAAAAAATAAAAAATATTTATTTAAGTAAATTTAATCATATATATTTAGCAAAGAAAAATTGAGTCGTGCAAGAAAGTTGTTGATCCTTTACAAAGCATTGGATCTCGTTTTCTTCCTTCATTTCTTTGGAGTACCTGAAAAGAAATAAAACGTTTATGGTACTCTCCCTTTTTTTTGAGTCCGAGAATTAGTCTTTAGGAAGCCAAACCCAGTATGGTTTAGTTCCTTCATGAACAACATATTTATAATTTTTGTTTAAATGAATTTGCTGAACAAAGTCGGTAGCGTACCGTTTCCTTCGTTGATCAGATAACTTCTTAGGTATCCAGATGCTCAAAAAATTATCATTAGAATGATGCATCCTAGTATGCTTAACCCGTTTCTTGGAATGATGTGAATCATAACCAAGTCTGGTTTTGCTAGATGAGGCTTTTTTATTTTTAATTATACTATCTAGCTTCCCTTTTCCTTTGTTGAAATTCTCAATAATTTTCATCGTAGCGTCGTATTTATCTTTGACAGATACGAGAAGATTATTCAGATTCTCAACCTTTTCATTTACCAATGAAATATCTTTTTGCAGAAAATCATTTTTTTCTTTAAGGAGACTATTTTCTTTAATGATTTCTTCTTTTTCTTTAGTGTCCTTTTTAATACTTCTAAGTGTTCTTCTATGTTCTTTTATGAGCTTTTCATGCATTTTGCATAGCTCCTTATATGCTCCCCTATAATCCATGTCTTCATCATCACTTGATGATGAATCATTGTCGCTAGATTAATCATGATTCGTGCTTACCTTGGAGGATGTGGATGCCATGAAGCACATGTGTGCTGTTTCTCTTCTTTCATCGTTATCTTCTTCTGAGGATTCATCGGATGAGGAATCGTCGCTTTGGTCGAAGGCTGCATAAGCTTCCTTCTTTGGTCGTCGGAATTTGTTTCTTCCGCTGTTTCGCTTTTCATTATTGTCTTTGTTCTTCCCACGATCTCTGGAATCACGATTGTTTCTCTCCAATGGACAGTCTCTCTTGACGTGCCCTGGTTTGTTGCAACCAAAACAAATAATACCGTTAGTGGGTCTAAAAGATAGTTTTCCATACTTACTTGTGATGAACTCTTTAAAGTTCTGTGAGATGAACGCGATATGGTCTTCTTTGTCCGTGTAGTCGGAGTCTTCCTCTTGGGCTTTGAACGCGAGATTCTTCTTCTTTGGTTTTTCTTCGATCTTCTTGTCTTCTTCAAGCTCAATATCATATGCCATGAGATTTCCCATTAGTTCTTCAATGGTGAGGTCTTTTACATTATGAGCTTCTCGAATGACAGTTGTCTTTCCCTTCCATTCGGGTCGGAGGGATCTTAGTATCTTCATTACCTGCTCATATTCGGAAAGTTTCTTTCCTAATCATGTGAGCTTATTTGTAATATTAGTAAAACGAGTATTCACATCGGTGATACTCTCTCCTTCTTCCATTTTAAAAGATTCGAATTTTGAATGTAAAACATTTATGTGGGATTCTT
Organism: Scilla litardierei; assembly: GCA_030789695.1. Classification (NCBI taxonomy): domain Eukaryota; kingdom Viridiplantae; phylum Streptophyta; class Magnoliopsida; order Asparagales; family Asparagaceae; genus Scilla; species Scilla litardierei. Next base: position 24,965,962 of record CM061137.1, read on the forward strand.
TTACCTTTTCGGTTCCTTTGTGACTTACCTGAAGAGTATGCCATATTTGGTGTGCTGTCTCACATTAGGAGACTCGATTGAACTCATTTCATGTAACGGCACAAAATAGTGCATTCATTGCTTTTGCATTGAGATTAGCTCTCTTCTTGTCGTCGACGGACCATTTCCCAAACTCAACGTCGGTAGGTGCGATGTACGGGACTTTAGTAACGGTCCAAGCTTCAATGTCTAATGACTCTAGGTGAGTCTTCATTCGGATCTTCCAGCTAGCGTAGTTGGTTCCGTTAAACAGTGGTGGTCGCATGGTATTCAGTCCTTCAGAGTGAAAGGATGTTGACGCCGTCACTTTTGTAGCCTCGCTTTGATACCAAGTGTTGGATCCTGTGGATGGCAAACAACACTAGAAGGGGAGGTTGAATAGTGTTGTGCAAATAGTAAACTTTTTCGATTGTTAATAAACGTCCTTCTAATGTTTCCTAAGAAACCAAGTAGAGCGATCTACGCTTGGTTCTTAATCAATAAAATAATCTTCAAATACACAGAGAAATTTCACAGCAGGTAGTCGACTCCCTATGAACAGTAGTCGACTCCCAGAGTATTTATAAGCATAGATAAGATTGCAAGTAAGATATATATTATATTCACAGCGGATAAAAGTAAGTTGATCTTTGCAATAAATGAATAACAATTAGCGAATAATAAAGTAAGAGCAAAGATAAACAAACACAGATAAGCAATCGCAGAAACAAGGATTTTTATCCTGGTTCCCCACAAGTTTTGGGTACGTCCAGTCCCCGACCAATCCAGTACGAGATTTTCCACTATCTTCCTTGGCAAATACAAGTACCTAACTCCACTCGTTAGGATTTCCAATGACCTAGTCTTGACCAGGATTTCCGACTGGCAACACCTAGACTTGTCTAGTGTTTCAACAACAACACAATAAAAATAGATATCCAATTCACCACAATAATTTGGTAGAGATTGGTTTTACACCCAGATTCTATAGCCAAACAATGATAGACAAAATTGTGTGTAGTGGCTTGATAGAAAGAGATTCTAGATCACACAAAGATACGAATGAATTCTTTGTGATCCAGATCGATTGTTTTTCAAAAAATCCTTTAAACAAAAAATCAAGAAAAGTAATACGGATTTGAAAAACAGTTAGCCAATAAAATGAGAATATGATCTTTAAAAATAATAACAGAATTTTGCAAGATCACAAATAAAATCGAATTGGCTAGAGAAAGAATGAGAGCTTAGAACTTTAGAGCGTTTGCATGAGAGATTTTGAATTCGATAGTTGTTGTGTTTTTCTCAATGAAAACGGTCCTCTATTTATAGGACAAAAACTGAGAATTCGAATTTCAAAATACTTTGACTTTTGTCCCAAAAATTATGGAGAAAATCGCTCAACGATATTTCAAAATTTAAGTCAAAAACGTCAAACTTTTACAGCTGGTAGTTGACTCCCTAGGAGTGGTAGTCGACTCCCAGTGTGTTTCAGGAAGTCTTGATTCTCAGCTGGTAGTCGACTCCCAGAGGAGTTTTTCCTACGACACAGCTAGTCAGACAGGTAGCTAACTCCAGGGTGTGTGGAGTTTCACTACGGAATTTATAAGATGACTAGAGAAAACTCTCAAAAACATTTTGAAGATGATTTAAAAGATATTCAAAAATATTTTCAAATCGTTTGTGTTTGTGTGTTTGTCTATATGTTTTGGCTTTAACAATACCCTAAAGAGACACAACACACTCACTATAGACTTATGACACGTCTTCGGAAGCTTGATAAGTTTGATGAAGTAGATGTGAGCTTCACTTGAGCTTCTTGTTCTATTTGAGCTTTGAACTTCATTATTTGATCTTAGCCACGTTCGTCCTAGTCCTTGAGTGTAGATTGTGCTTCTTTGAGTATGAGCAAAGCTTCGCATATTCTGCACACTTAATTGTAGTGTAGTTAGTACACTAAGTTTCATTTGGTGTGCTCATCATCAAAATCACTTGGAGTGGAATTCAATTTCCATCAGTAATTACCTTTTTAAATTATGTTTGCGTGAACACTTGTATTATTATTCGTGCTAACCCTCTTTCTTGTAGTAGCTCGGCATCGAACCACTGGTATGATCCCTTACTTGGCTGATTACTTTACGCCATATTCTTTAGTTTACACGGCTTATTTCTCATGCCTTGCTTAGTGGTTGATAATCTTAAAACGGTGTTCCAAATCCAAGTTGTTTCCTATTGGGGCACGCATTGACGTGATCCTCCCTATTTTTCAGGTAGCAGATAGTTGGAGAGCCTGGGAGACTTGTGAGCATGGAGCTGAGGGTGTGGGGTAGTTCAGGGAGTTGAGTTGTACTCTGGGGTCGTAGAGTTGATATTTTCCTTTGGGGGTGTAACTCGAGTTGAAATTTTTATGCACATTTGTACAAGATGTGGTGATGGCCCTTATATTAGCAATGTGAAATTGTGCATGTACTCTTTGTGATATTGTATTAGTGGAATGTGATATCCTTGTTGTTATATATGGAACATTACAAGTTCTATACCAGCATGTGCGTAGTGTCCTGCCTCTGTCTTCATTATCCCTCTTCCATTCCCTTTCTTCATCACCTCTGCCCTTCAGGAATACTTGGGACAATTTCGAAAATCACGGGTATCTTGGGAGCGGGGCATGACACTACTTGCTCTAAAATTGTGATTTTTCATATCTGAGAAGAAAACTTCCTTCTCTACAACTTCCATTTAGAAATCCATGGCAAATTCTCAATGTAGATTACATTTTTCAGCCTCTTGTGACAGATTTACTCTTGTGTTATGATTCGGTGCATCCAATGTCCTTGTGAATAATTGTCCATGACTTGTAATACCATGTCGATGCTATTCTGAATGTGATGGAGGTGGTGAGCACATTTGGCATGATACATTATGATGTGTGATACGTGGAAATGGGTGATGTGCATGGCCCTAAGGGGCATGACTCTTTGTTAGTTAAAGAAGGAAATTATGTGAAGAAAGGGAGGAGAAATGTGAATGATGAAGCCAAATGTGACTCCCCACTAAACTATGCACATGTGCACACTGATGTTGTTGGTATTCTACCATGTTTTATCAACTTTCCATTTATACTTTTAACACTTACTTGCTTTTATGTCTTTTGTACACTTTGCCTTATGCGCACTTTGCACTAGCACATATTTATCCACATGTGCATTAGGTTACTTTTGTAGTAAGTCATGAAATGTGGTTTACACATCCCTTCCTGTAACATCTAAATATTAAATAAATGACTCAATCCCCTCAAAAGGGGGTGAGCTGCTAAATGGGTCTTGGGTAGAAATCTGAGTAAATGATGGATATAAGGTCTGGACTAGAGAGGATGGATATGGATATATCTCGCTCTCCCTACCGACAACTAACACGGGGAGTGGACAGGGTTAGAGAGTTCCATGGGGTGTACTCGTGATGCACCATGAGGTAGTTTTTCCTGTGTGGCATGTGATTCTCACTCCTGCCAGACTGGGGGAGTTCGAGAGGCCCCGTTAAAATTCATCAGTGCTCGTATACCATTGGCAGGGTAGTTTAAGTGCCACCCCACCTAGGGGTGAGGTCCAATCCCTTATGTCCTACATTTACCCTGGTTTCCAAATAATTGTTATTGATTGAAGATGCTTAATTTACCATAAAACATTTGTAGTTTCTTCCTTTTACTTGTTATGGTTCCAATTGTTCTTAGTTTCTCTTTGGCCATAAGTTTGCTATATTTCACCTCATGCCACTCTTATAGTTTTATGTTATGCCATGTTATGTCTCACATTGTAGAGTTATGTTCCTTTCATGATTTACTTCCAAATTGTCATATATTGCCATTGCATCCCTCGTTGAATAATATGCCATAAGAACTAGAGATCATACTGGACACACTTTGTCATGCCATCCCCCTTTACCCACAGGTTGTAGCAGGTGCAGCAAAGTGTGCCATGAAGCTGGAGGTTGGAGATGACTTGTAGGAGTAGCCGTGGAGATTGGTGCTTAGAGCTGGGTGCTTGGGTAGTCTTAGATGATGAGTTGTACTTTTGGGTCAGAGTTGTACTTGGACGGTGGTTTGTACAGTTGAACATGAATATATTGTATGTAATGGACATTATTATATGTTATGTTGTTGGACATTGTTCTCTCATGTTGTATTTATATGGAGCGTTATCTGTACTATCCCGACATGTGCATAGTGGCATGTTTCTGTTTCTTCTTCTCCATTTCCTTATTTTTCTTCTTCACCTCCGCCACTTCAGGAATACTTGGGACGGATTCGTACTTCTCGAGTATCCTGTGGAGCAGGGCATTACATTTGGTGGCCCATGCAGGTCACTGTACTTCGATGTGTGTAAGGATAGTACATGTAATGCTTCAGTATATGACTTGGGTATATTTGTCCTAAGGTGGGTAGATGACCCTTAATGTCAAGTATAATCTGTACTCAACCTATGCACTCTAGGTATGTGTACGATTGTGCAGATGGGTATGAACATATGGGTGTGTGAATATATTTGGATTTATAGTCATGTGAGTATGAATACATAAACGTATACATCTATGTATGTATGACAGTAATAGGTCTATTTACCAGGTATACCGATGTGGATATAGATGGCTATTGGGATGAATACATTTGACTATATAAATGGAAGGACATGTGTATGAGTAGTGTGTGTGCATAAACACTTGTGTGTATATGTGTATTTGGAATATATGATTGTGTGTGTATGCGTTTATGGGTGCATGTGTAGAGCAAGTACACCATGATAGTGTATGTACCTAAGATAGCATGTGTATAGTGTATATACATTGGTATCGCGATGGATATGTTTTGTGCATGGTCATATCCTATGTGCAGATTAGATCCCTACATATTGGTATGAACGTCTGTGGATGAAGAACCCCTGTGTTGTGCATATGTTGTATATATGTTGTGTTTGTTGGATGCAACTATCTAGGACTTCTTGTTTGATGATAACAAACGTGTGTGAACATTCTAATGTGTGTGCTAAGTGTTTTCAAGAGTGGCAAGGACGTAAATAGTCAAGTGTTGACTTGGTCAAAGTGATGGAGGATATAAATATTCATATGGACTTGGTTAACGGTGAAGAGATGAGGGAATCTATTTCTGATTGAGTCAAATCCTTGGATGATTATTTGAAAACCAATTCCTATTTCATAATCAATTCAAATCACATGCACACTCCAAATCCCAATTCAAATCCTATTTGCATTCCTATAGGAGATCAAACCAAATCACAATTCCTAAGATTATGGGATTTGGTGTGAGCCAAATAGATCTCATCCTTCACCTATATAAACCCCTCATCCATGAGATAAGATTTTGAGGGCAATCAAAATTATATTGCGGCCAAAAGCAAGAGAAAGAGGAGATCGGCCAAAGCTTCATTGAACCAAACCCTAGCCGAAAATACCTATAGCCATCCACCTCCCACATTGCCGCAAAGATTCAAATTCCCTATCATCTTTAAGTTTATAGCCAAGGCTACATTGTCCTACATCATCAAATTGATCTCCTAGCCACGAGTTCCAAGGTTGCAATCATCTCTCTCTCCTACACATCAAGCTAGCCGCAATTCTTGACTTCATTTCTTCAAGTCACATCCAAAGAGCTTGTTGACCCATTGCCTTCATGATACAACACTATACATCAATCAGCAACAAGCTCCATGTTTAAAGCATCTAGCCGCAACTTTTGACTAAGGAGAGAGAGCTTCTTCAATCCATCAAGTCCCAAGAACAAACAAGTTCCAAGGTCACCAAGTTGCAATTGGATTGGGGGATAAACTCACGCATCATCAAACCGCATCCTTGACCTCAATCAGCCAAAGGAGCAAATCAGTGTGCTACACACAAGCTTGTTGCCAACCAAGCTAAAGGGAACATCATCATTGTTGCCGACCCAGGAGAGCGCAGTGCCAAGCTTCTTTTTGACCGAGCAACAGCCGCATCCGATCATTGCTGTCGACAAAGCCGCACAACAAGTTTGCAGCCGTAAGTCCCTTGCTACCGACCGAGTCCACTTTCAGCTACTGACCGAGGATCAACTAGTGACATCAATGCCGCAACCTTGCTGATGCCGACCGAAGTGAATCCGAGCCATCTTCCCTGCTGACCGAGGATCCCCTAGGGCCATCAAAGCCGCAACAATCTCGCTGACCAAGCCAAAAAGCCACAAGCACTAAGGAGACAAACACTAGCTGCCGTAACTTGTGAGGAACTTCAAATACCATCAAGCTAGACGAACATCATCTAAGTTGTCGAGATCATCATCCGAGAAGGGAGACGCAACTTGAGTTGCATATCGGGACGTGGCGACTACATCCTGTTAGATTCGATCTGACCTGAGCTGACTGACAGAGAAGACTATGCCTACACAAACTGAGATTTCTTAAACTCTTTATTATTATATTTGTGTAGTAGTGTAGAGATCTTTGTAGTGGAAACTTTACCATATTTGCGACTTTTGGAGTCTTTTCTAGTGTGGTACTAGACAAGAGGGACTTGACTAGTTGTGACTAGTCAAGTGAGAGCTTATACTAGGATTAGTTTTGTTTAGCATCGATAGAGTGCAGGTATTGAGAGCCAGGGGAGTGTAGAGTGAGTTCTCTAGCTACAGGTTGTACCAGGAGCACCGGTGGAGTGAGGTGCGAAGAACCAGGTGAGTGTAGAGAGGTGCTCTAGCTACAGGTTGTACCAGGAACATTATTAATCTTGTATTTGCTTTCAGGGCTAGACGTAGGTCGTGGGGACGACCGAACCAGGGTAAATCTGTTGCGCACTCTGTGATTGATTATATTTTCTCTGCATCTGCTATAACTGCATGTGATTGCTCGTGGGTTGTACGAGAATTTTTATTGGCCTATTCACTCCCCCCTTAGGCTTAGATCCAGATCTAATAAGTGGTATCAGTGTAGGTTAGAGGATCTAGTCTAGAAATCATGACTACCCCAAACTTAGTTTTTGCTCATGGCATGTATATTGATCGTCCTCCTTTATTTAGTGGCCATGATTATATATACTGGAAGGCTAGGATGAAAAATTACTTACTATCCGTTGATGTTGACACTTGGTACATTATTGAAAACGGATATACTGTAATCTCTAAGCCTGTAAGTAATTTGGAGTGCTATAAATGCTAGAGCAATGAATATTTTATTGTGTGAAATAGATAGAAAAACATTTGATCTTATCCCACATTGCTCTTCTGCGCAGGATATATGGACGACTTTGGAGACAACCTATGGAAGCAAGCAATCCTCTGGTAATCACATCTCGAGCGATGAAAAGAGTCTACAAAAGGGAAGAAAAGCTCCTTTAATTAAAAATGATGCTTCTTTGTCTAAAAATATGTGTAACAATACTAATGAAAAAGTTCAATGTTTTAAATGTAGGAATAATGGACATCGTATGAAGGATTGCCCATAAGAGAAGAAAGGAAAATCTCTAGCGCTAACGTGGGATATGGATAGCGAGGATAAGACTGAGGAAACTGCCCACACCTCCATTTGCTTAATGGAAAATCATGATGAGGTAAAAACTTTCACTAAAAGAACTGAACTTCTGAATATTTGTAAAGAAATGCAAGTTGAAATTGAGTGGCAACAATACACTATTAATGATATGCAAGATGAAATTGACAACCTAGAATCTACTATAGAAAAACGTGAATCCACATTAGAAGAGTATAGAAATGCCAATGATGAATTGCAACAAGACACGTACAACATGTCATTACACATTAAGGAACTAAAAGGAAAAATTGTTGCATGTGATTTTACCATTAATCTGTTTGAAAAAGAGAAATCTAGGTTGCATGAAAAAGCTGATTGTCTTGTTTGTCCCACTTTGTTAAATGATATTAGCATGTATAAACAAAATATTATTAAACTAGAAACTGAAAATGAATTGCTTAATGAAAAGATGTGCATGCTAAATAATGAGCTTAAAAGAAAAATGATTGATGAAGAGGACAATAAGAAACCTTTAATTAGTAAATACACTTTGCCTATGAATGAAAATGCTTTCCTGAAATCCAAAGTGACTAATCTAGACTTGTCCATAAAGAAATTTTCTATTGGGAAACAATCGTTGGATGTTATTCTTGAAAATCAACTTTATGGCAATAATAGACATGGACTTGGATATGATTTGAAACATGTTAAAAAGTCAAATTATAAGAGATTTCACAATGAGCCTACAAGATTTAGAAACAGTTATGCAAAGTGCTTTACATGTGGTAGTGTTGGTCATATCTCTCATTATTGCAAATTTAGGAACACAAACATAAAGTTTAAGCAAGTGTGGGTTCCTAAAAATTTGATGACTAACATGAGTAGACCTTGTTGGATTCCAAGGTCACACATAATAGCTTCCATGTAGGTAAGATGAGGTGGCGATGAACTATGGATTGAACGTCGCATTTTTTAGTTCCTTAGCCAAACGACGACGCGAAGGTATGGTTTTTCCTCTTTGAACTTAATGCATACCTTCATAGTTTTTTGTGTGCTTGATTTGTTTTTATTTGTGTGCTAGTTTGTTTGCTTGCTAGCTTAGTTCTTTATATACAAAAATTAAAAAAATTAAAAAGAAAAAAGAAAAAAAAATGGTGCTTAATGTATATCTTTTTATTAATCATTATAAGTGATATAATGAATGATAATCATATCCATGTACAAATTGATGTATTACTGTTATAGCTACATGTGCATGTTTGATTTTCTAAATAGCCATGACATGTTCAATGATTAGAATAATTCGATTTCTACACATACACTTTCACTTCCACAAGTGTTGAATATTGTTGAACATTTGGAGACCCTTTTATGAAATATTGGAAAGTGAATGTAGGATGAAAAATAACTGAAAATATAAGGGATATAATTTGTCTCGCCTTAGATAAAAATAGAGCACAAAAGAATTGAATTTGAAAACAAAAAATGAAAATAACTCCGTATGAAAAATGGATACAATCCTTGGCAACGACACTACCCACGAGTATCCAACATGCTTTACGGGTAATCTTTAGCGTAGGTGTTATACTCGTCAAGCAATGACACCCCCACATCTAAGAGTCCTTATTGGCTATGTTTTTGGGTGTGGTACCTTGAACTCATTTTTAATGAGATGGGATAAAACAATCCTAGTGAAATCATGTTACATGTAAAATGTGGATTGTTTTGGTTGAATTTCTTGAAAGTTTCTCCCTTTGTACTTCAATGTTTAATCATCACATTTACACAATGGTGTAGAAGTCTACGTTATAATTTTCATTGGATTTGACTTGCTTACTCTAAGATTGACTACATGCATATGCTTGTTGTAATTTATAATACTCTCTCTTTTGCATGTGGTATGAATTGGACTTCTTTGTACACTTTTGATGATAACAAGGGGAGAATATATTGGAATGACTTTTGATATGAATACATTGGAAAGATTTGTAATATGGTGCATTAATGCTTGTTGAATAAATATGAATATTGGTTAAAGGGAGAGCATGAATATAGGGGGAGCATGCTTATCATTGTTATATTGTTGCATGCTTGTATGTTTGAACATCATTGTCATACTTGTTGCATACTTCCTCCATCATCACACTTCACACACGCACACGCACACACACACACACACACACACACACACACACACACACGTCACGAAGATAATTATTTGAATCGTTATTGCTCGAATCTTATATTGGTTTGTCATCATCAAAAGGGTGAGATTGTTGAATGCAACTATCTAGGACTTCTTGTTTGATGATAACAAACGTGTGTGAACATTCTAATATGTGTGCTAAGTGTTTTCAAGAGTGGCAAGGATGTAAATAGTCAACTGATGACTTGGTCAAAGTGATGGAGAATATAGCTATTCATATGGACTTGGTCAACGGTGAAGAGATAAATAGGGACTCTATTTGAGATTGAGTCAAATCCTTGGGTGATTATTTTAAAACCAATTCCTATTTCATAATCAATTCAAATCACATACAAACTCCAAATCCCAATTCAAATCCTATTTGCATTCCTATAGGAGATCAAACCAAGTCACAATTTCTAAGATTATGGGATTTGGTGTGAGCCAAATAGATCTCATCATTCACCTATATAAACCCCTCATCCAAGAGAGAAGAATTTTGAGGGCAATCAAAATTATATTGCGGCCAAAAAGCAAGAGAAAGAGGAGATCGGCCAAAGCTTCATTGAACCAAACCCTAGCCAAAAATACCTATAGCCATCCACCTTCCACATTGCCGCAAAGCTTCAAGTTCCCTATCATCTTCAAGTTAGCCAAGGCTACATTATCCTACATCATCAAATTGATCTCCTAGCCACGAGTTCCAAGGTTGCAATCATCTCTCTCTCCTACACATCAAGCTAGCCGCAATTCTTGACTTCATTTCTTCTAGCCACATCCAAAGAGCTTGTTGACCCATTGCCTTCATGCTGCAACACTATACATCAAACAGCAACAAGCTCCATGTTTAAAGCATCTAGCCGCAACTTTTGACTAAAGAGAGAGAGCTTCTTCAATCCATCAAGTCCCAAGAACAAACACGTGTTGGATCCTGTGGATGGAAAACAACACTAGAAGGGGGGTTGAATAGTGTTGTATAAAATAAACTTTTTCGTTCTTAATAGATTAACAAAATTCAAAGCCTTCTAATGTTGCCTAAGAAACCAAATAGAGTGATCTACGATTGGTTCTTAATCAACTTAATAAATCTTCAAAATCAAATCAGAAATAAAACTCTTCTAGTAGTCGACTCCCTATGAACAGTAGTCAACTCCCAGAGGGAAATTAAGCACAGCTCAGTTAATGAAATACTTAATGAAGATATATAAGATTGCACAGAAGTATAAGAGAAAAGCAGATACAGAAATTGATCTTTGTAATATATTATAAATGAGTTACAAGAGTAATATTCAATGAATCAAGAAAAGCAAATAGAAATAAAAAATCACAGAGAGTGCAAACGCAAACACAAGGATTTTTATTCTGGTTCCCCACAACCTTGGGTACGTCCAGTCCACGACCAATCCGGTACGAGATTTTCACTATCTGCCTTGACAAATACAAGCGCCTAACTTCACTTGTTAGGATTTTCCCACACACCTAGCCTTAACCAGGATTTCTGATTGCAACATTGCAATATCTCAACACCTAGACTTGTCTAGGGTTTCCGACACCCTTACAACAAAGGGCAAACACAAAGAGACAAAAAATTGATATCCAACTCACCACAATGTTTGGTGGAGTTTGGATTTACACCCAAGTTCTATAGCCAATGGTAATAGACAATTATCTGTATTCGTGGCTTGATAGAATAAGATTTTAGATCATGCAAAGATACGAATATAGTCTTTGTGATCTAAATCAATGTTTTTCAAAATCCTTTCAAAATAAAATCAGAGAATAAAGAATATGGATTTTGAAAACAAATAGCCAAATAGAAGTTGATCTTCAAAAAAAATAATATCTTAAAGAAAAATAAGATCAAGAATGTAAAAACAGATTTGGCTAAAAATGAGAGCTAAGAATTTCAGAACGTTTAGAACTTTTGCGAAATAGAATTTTGATTTCAAGTATTGCATTTTATCTCAAAGAAATAGTCCTCTATTTATAGGTAAAAACTGATAATTCAAAATTCAAATTCGTTTGACTTTTGCCCCGAGAATCATGGGAGCAATAAGTGAGACAGATGTCAAAAGTCAGGTCAAACGTCAAAATTTGACAGCTGGTAGTCAACTCCCTAGGATTGGTAGTCGACTCCCAGTGTGTTTCAGGAGAAAGTAATTCTCAGCTGGTAGTCGACTCCCACTCCTTGGTAGTCGACTCCCAGTGGAGTTTCTTCTGAGACACAGCTAGTAGGACATATAGTTAACTCCAGGGTGTAATGGAGTTTCACTACCAAAATGAAAAGTGACTAGCAAAAGCTCTCAATAACTTTGAAAATGATTTTGAAAGTATTCAAAATATTTAACTTTTGAAATCATTTGTGTGTGTGTGTTTGTCTATACGTTTGGCTTTAACATAACCCTAAGAAGGACACAACTCACACACCGTAGACTTAGGGCACGTCTTCGGAAGCTTGATCAGCTGATGATGATGTAGATGTGAGCTTCTCTTGAGCTTCTGTTCCATTTGAGTTTGAGCTTCATCATCGAGCTAGCAACGTTCGTCCTTGTCTTTGCTAAGTGAGTGTAGATTGCGCTTCTTTGGAGTATGTATAAGGCTGCGTAATCTTCACACTTAACTGTAGTATAGTTAGTACACTAAGCTTCATTTGGTGTGCTCATCATCAAAATCACTTGGGGGTGGAATTCAATTTCCATCAACAAGTTCCAAGGTCACCAAGTTGCCATTGGGTTGGGGGGACAAACTCACGCATCATCAAGCCGCATCCTTGACCTCAATCAACCAAAGGACCAAATCAGCGTGCTACACACAAGCTTGTTGTCGACCAAGCTAAAGGGAACATCATCATTGTTGTTGACCCAGTAGAGCACAGTGCCAAGCTTCTTGTTGACCGAGCAACAGCCGCATCCAATCATTGTTGCCGACAAAGCCGCACAACAAGTTTGCAGCTGCAAGTCCCTTGCTACCGACCGAGCCCACTTTCAGCTGCTGGCTGAGGATCAACTAGTGCCATCAATGCCGCAACCTTGCTGATGCCGATCGAAGTGAATCCGAGCCATCTTCCATGCTGACCGAGGATCCCCTAGGGCCATCAAAGCCGCAACAATCTCGCTGACCAAGCCAAGAAGCCGCAAGCACTAAGGATACAAACACCAGTTGCCGCAACTTGTGAGGAACTTAAACTACCATCAAGCTAGACATACATCATCCAAGTTGCCGAGATCATCATCCGAGAAGGGAGACGTAACGTGAGTTGCATATCGGGACGTGGCGACTACATCCTGTCATATTCAATCTGACCTGAGCTGACTGACAGAGAAGACTATGCCTACACAAACTGAGATTTCCTAACTGCGTGTACTATTCAAGTGAGAGCTTATACAATGATTAGTTTTGTTTAGCACCAGTGGAGTGCATGTACTGAGAGCCAGTGGAGTGTAGAGTGGGTTCTCTAACTGCATGTTGTACCATGAGCACCGGTGGAGTGCGGTACGAAGAACCAGGTGAGTGTAGAGAGGTGCTCTAGCTACAGGTTGTACCAGGAAACATTATTAATCTAGTATTTGCTTTCAGGTTGTACCAGAAAATTTTTATTAGGCTATTCACCCCCCCTCTAGGCTTAGATCCAGATCCAACAGTGTTGTATATAGACCTAAGTGTATAAGTGGATGTCCCTATACGTATAGTGTAAGGACCTAAGTGTATAAGTATATATGTGTAGGTGTATGTGTATCTTGTGTATATGGATGTATGTATGAATGTATGTTGGATGAGTGGACCTATATCTTGGTTTGCCTATATGCGGATATAACCTACGTGGTTGTACTCTAGGTGTACCTTGGATACTAGTATTTAAGTTTGTATACGTGTATATGTGGGTATTTACTAGGGATAATGTGCATGTATGTCTGTAGCACTGTGTGTGTGTGTGTGTGTGTGTGTGTGTGTGTGTGTGTGTGTGTGTGTGTGTGTGTGTGTGTGTGTGAATGTGCGTGACGGTAGTTCTTTGCGTGTAGACACATGTGTATGTTTATGGTTGTTGATGTGTACTATATGGAGGGGAATATATGTAAGTATGTGATATGATTGATAGTTGTGCGTACCTCCGTATTGGTTATCTCTAGGTATGAGTATGGGGTGTTGACATATGTACCTGTTACGACCTAAAGATCGTGGGAGTCTGACTCCCGCCCAGATCCATTGATATACCTCATTGACTCACCCCTTTGCAAAGGGACCGCCGGCCCGGAGGTCCGAGGCTACATGGGAATGGGCGCACCTCACAGCGCCCCCCTCCTGGCCGAGGCGTACAACCGCATTCGTTCGGCCCGCCAGGGGCCGTGCGCCTGGGGAGCACCCAGACAGTGCAGCCTGGGATGCTGACAGAGGCACGTGCATATCCCTCCCTGCCAGCGGTCCACGACCCGCGACCGAAAAGGTGCGCGGTCGGGCCGGACAACCCACGAACAGGTCGACCCGGCGGGTCCCCATGAACCACGTCGTCGGGGATAGCATTGCCGGACCTTTAGTTCATCACGCACGACAAACAACCTAGTGTAAGGACACGACTGACACTAGCGCCGCCCGACCCTCTGACAAAGCACCCCCTGGCCACTGAGCCCCCTGACACTTAATGCTTTCGGCCCTGACACCCTGACAAAAGTGCCCCTGGCCGTTGCGCCATCTGACAAAAGCGAGACAGACACTCCTGTTCCTGACATCCTCGTCCGAAGCTTCCGCTGACAGCCGGGACAGCTCAGCATGTCGAGTCAGCATGCCAGGTCAGCCCCCACCTAATCATCTCCCATCAGGTATAAATACCCCCTCACTTCTTACGGTGAGGGGGTTGGCAAATTCCCACCCAATTCCATTATTCACACACGAGAGAAAAGGTCGTCCATATCTTTGTTCTCCCACCCATAGCTCGTCACGTACGGTCGACACACCCTCAGTCCGACCTGTGTGCCTAGCCCCCGCTTTAAGTCCAGTTACTGACTTAGGCATCGGAGGGGCTAAGGGTTGGACCCCAACCCGGCCCTTCTGACGAGTTGCTCGTTGTGCAGGGTAGCTCGCCCCTTTGTCGACAACCGCCTTCGGCTCCCGCCGCCCGATCCTCCTCTGTCGCGTCCGGTGAGATTTGACTCCGTGGCCTCCCCCGGCGGCAAGCTTAGCCTCTTCACCCCCACTAATCACTTGTTAAATAGCCCATCTAAATCCTCTTATCAATATAACCACCGTGCCCTTGGTTCCCCGTAATACAAATTCATTGTAAGCGAGTTCCACCCCGTAACAATTGACGCCGTATGTGGGAACGAAGGGTCACACCCATGTTAGACTCCATGCCGATCACTCGGAACCCTGACCACGGCAAGGATCCCGTGGGTCAGGAGCCACTCTCTCTACCAATCACCCCGGCGACCGACCCCCCTCCGGGGATAGGCGCCGAGACAGTCCAAACCTCGGCCCGCGCAATCCAGAAGAGCTTCGAGGCCGTTACTCAGGCGATGGGAGGCTACACGGCGACGGGAGCGGAGCCACCGCCCGGCCCCTCGGAGCCCCCAAACGTGAGAAGGAATCTTCACCCCCAGTTCGAGGAGGAGGGGGGAGACAGGGGGCTCGCCAAGGAGATTACGGCCCAGCAGAAGCTCTTGGAAGAGGAAATGGAGGTCGCGCGGCTGTGGAGGCGCCGGGAAGAGGCGGCCGTCGCTCAAAGGCATTTGGATGAAGTGGCCGAGACCACCCGGCGGGCCTACTAGGACGAAGAAACCGCCCGCCACCAGCTCCGCTTCATCATCGTGGAACGCGAAAGGCTACGGAGGGAGAACGAAGGAAACCGGGAAATCCCGAAGGTGACGGCGATGGGCCGGCGGCCCTGGGACGGGCGCGGCCCGTTGTTGGCCAAATCCCCACCGGGAGGAGGGAGTCCGCCTCGCCAGCGCCACTCCTCCGATCGCCTGCACGAGGAAGCCGTTTGTCGACAACTACGCTTCCTCACCGCCGAGCGCGAAAGGCTTTTACGGGAGAATCAGGAGCGGATGGAGATCCGGGAGGAGGCGGCCGGAGGGCGATGGTACTGGGAGAACCGTAGCCCGCAACCCGTAGAATCCTCAACCCGGGGAAGGAGTCCCCCCAGGCGACCGTCACGCTACTCCCCGGGGCGGGAGGACCGTCGACAGCCGAGGCGCGACCGGAGCCAGACCCCCGAATGGCGAAGGGGGGATGCGTCCGAGCGCCCTACCCACCCGGAGGAGGCCACGCCGCTGGCACTGTGGATCACGTCCGCCCCGAGACCAGTAAGGTTCAAACCCCCCCACCTCGCCACCTACAACGGAAGAGGTGACCCCCTCACGCACGTGCAACAATACCGGG
The DNA here is from genome assembly GCA_030789695.1 of Scilla litardierei. Classification (NCBI taxonomy): domain Eukaryota; kingdom Viridiplantae; phylum Streptophyta; class Magnoliopsida; order Asparagales; family Asparagaceae; genus Scilla; species Scilla litardierei. The sequence goes on from CM061137.1 coordinate 24,982,036, forward strand.
GGGCGATGGAGGCGCAGGATGTGGATGAGGCGTTCCTGTGCCGTCATTTCTCGCAAAGTCTGAGGGACACGGCGTTGGATTGGTACTTCAGCCTGTTGGATCCTGTGGATGGCAAACAACACTAGAAGGGGGGTTGAATAGTGTTGTGTATATAGTAAACTTTTTCGCTCGACGATATTTAACACAAATAAAGCCCTTCTAATGTTGCCTAAGAAACCAAGTAGAGTGATCTACGCTTGGTTCTTAATCAACAAAATAATCTTTAAAATACACAGAGTGATTTCACAGCAGATAGTCGACTCCCTATGAACAGTAGTCGACTCCCAGAGTATATGTGAAAATAAAATCACAAATATGAATTTCAGCGAATAGAAATAAATTGATCTTTGCTGTAGATAAATGATAAAATAAATGTAAAGATAAACAAGCACAGATCAACAATCGCAAACAGAAGGATTTTTATCCTGGTTCCCCGCAACCCGGGTACGTCCAGTCCCCGACCAATCCGGTACGAGATTTCCACTATCTGCCTTGGCAAATACAATTACCTAACTTCACTCGTTAGGATTTCCAACGACCTAGCCTTGACCAGGATTTCCAACCACAACACAACACCTAGACTTGTCTAGGATTTACCATTGCCTCACAAACCGAGGACTTTCCAACTGGCAACAACTAGACTTGTCTAGTGTTCCAACAATCAACACAATGAGAATTTATCCAATACACCACAATAAATGATGGAGATTGGTTTACACACCCGATTCTATAGCCAATCAAAGTTAAGACAATTTGTGTAGTGGCTTGATAGAATGATAGTCTAGATCACACAAAGATACGAGAGAAGTTCTTTGTGATCTAGAACTTTTCAAAAATCCTTTCAAATAAAATTAAAGAGAATAATAGTAAGGATTTTGAAAACGATTTAGCCAATAAAAAGTACGAGTATGATCTTCAAAAAAGAATAAGAAAGTATTGCAAGATCAAATAAAAATTAAATTGGCTAGAGAGAAAATTGAGAGCTTTGAATTCAAGAGAGTTTTCACAATAGATTTGATTTTCAATGTTGTGTTTTTCACAAAAGAATTTAGCTCTATTTATAGGGAAAAACTGAGATTTGAATTTCAAATTTCATTTGACTTTTGTCCCAAAAATTACGGAGTAAATTGCTCAACGGATTTCAAAATTCAAATTCAAAAAAACGTCTGAAATTTAAAGCTGGTAGTCGACTCCCTCATATAGGTAGTCGACTCCCAGAGAACTCCAGGAGTTTTTGATATATGACAAGTAGTCGACTCCCTACTTTTGGTAGTCGACTCCCAGAGGAGTTTTTCCTGCTGCTCTTCTAGTCAGACAAGTAGTTAGCTCCAGGGTGCGTGGAGTTTCACTACGAAAATTATGGAGTGACTAAAAAAAGCTCTCGAAAATGTTTTGAAGACAATTAAAAGTATTTTCAAAATTGTGTGTGTGTGTGTGTGTGTGTGTTTTTTTTTTTTTTTGTCTATTTGATATGGCTTTAACAAATACCCTAAAAGACACGACACACTCACTATGGACTCAGAACATGTCTTCGGAAGTTTGGTCAACTTGATGAAGTGAAAGCGAGCTTCTCTTTGTGCTTCTTGTTCTGTTTGAGCTTGAGCTTCATCACTTGAGTTTAGTCATGTTCGTCTTTGTCTTTGAGCATTGAAGTGTGCTTCTTTAAATATAAGTAGAGCTTCACGAATTCTGCACACTTTAAGTGTAGTGTAGTTAGTACACTAAGCTTTCGTTTGCTGTGCTCATCATCAAAATCACTTGGGGTGGAATTCAATTTCCATCACTCTCCCCCTTTTTGATGATGATACCCAAAATAAAAAATGAGGTAAGTTAAAAAAATATGACGATACATAGTATACTTACTCCCCCTGCTTTGATGCGATTCTCCCCCTGCATCGAAGCCGTTAGAAATAATGCATTCATTTTTGTATTTCGTTATTTTCTCCCCCTTGTCATTAACAAAAAGATATTATAGCTGAGCATTATTCAATTCTTTTTCTCCAACAATACCCAATTCTCGACGAAGTCTAGAGAATGTATCCTTTTGTAAGGGTTTTGTTAGAATATCTGCAACTTGAAACTCGGAGGAGACAAATTTAAGTTCAACATCCTTTTTGGCACAATGATCATCAATAAATCTGTGTCTTATATCAATATGTTTTGTTCTAGGATGAAGAACAGAGTTTTTAGTGAGATTTATGGTGCTTTTATTATCACAATAAATTACACATGTAGCTGTAGTAACACCATAATCGACGAGGACTTGTTTCATCCAAAGTATTTGAGCACAGGTGTAACGGTCTGTTTTCGTTGTACTTTGTTCGTGCACGTGCTTTTGGCCGTGCACGTGTTTATTTTAGACTTTATTTGATTGTGAACACTTATGTGTGATATGCCGTTGTGAACGTCTCTGAGAGTATTAAATAGTGGCACTATCTTGGAACGACACTTCTCGAGTCGTTTTCCCACAATTTAATCTCACTCGATGAGACGTGACGATTTTCACTTTTGACGGGAGACGTTTCTATTTTTAGTTTCGTCGTCCGACGTCGAAATTGAGATCCTTCTTCTTAGTTAGCTCTCTTTAGTCATCACGATCACCCCGATATTTATTTTATAATTTTTGGAGTTTATTTGACCACTTTTATATTTTTAACAAGTTTTATAATATTTTTAATAATTAATTTTTAAATTATTTTCGGCCAAATAAAATTTATTTGAGTTTTAAACGTATTAAAGAATTTTTGAGCCAATTTCCAGCACATTTGGACCAAGTCAAATCTGTGGGTGAGTTGGAGAAGTTGAGATTCAAATTTTAAATTATTTTAAACTTCTAATCATATTAGATTTAGCCATAGACCAAGTCAACCCATCTACACTATATAAACAACCCCTAGGAAGACCTATTTTCGCAAGAAATTAACCCTAGCCTCTTCCAAAACCCAAATTTGACGTTGCGACGATTCGTCGCAACGTTGCGACGAACAGCTGCCGCACCGACCGAGAAAACCAAGCCAAAACCCCCGCTCCGACTGCTAGCCGCCCCCGCATCGCCCCGTCCGCATCACAGCACAGCCGTCCCCCGCTCCGTTCCCCGCTTCGACCGAGAGAAGCCCTCGGTCTGACCGAGAGCTTCCCCCGCTCACGCTCCGCTCCGCACCGCAGCCTTCGCCCGCTCTGTCGCCCCGCATCGCCCCGTGCCTGACCGAGGCGCCCGCTCGCATCGCCGCTCGCTGCTTCGTTGCAACGTTGCAAACGTTGCAACGACCCGCCCCAAGCGCCCGACCGACTGCTCGCTCCGCACCGACCGAGAGACAGCCCCGCACCCGCTGCTGCGACCGACCCAAACGCTGTGCAGCGCCCGTTCCTAGCGCCCGACCGAGAGGATCTCCCGCATTGGCTGGGTACGACCGAGAGCCACTCGTCGTAATCCCACATACGTCACACCACTTGCCTCCGTGGGCCCCCCAAGTTCTCCAGAGGTATTGTGGGTCCCCAAAGGTCCCTAGGACTACTGTGGGCCCCACCTAGGTGCGTTCTCTTCGACGATTTGCCGCGTACAACGTTGCGACACGTCGTAGCCCGTCGTCGCACGTGCTAGCTTTGGAATCTGGAATCGTCGCCCCGGTTGATTGCTCTGAAACTTCCAGCGAGGAATCTATTTGGAATCTGGACTTGGAGCGCGATATTATTATTCCAACCCCCGGCGTCGCTACCCGACGCCGGTGTAGCTTTCGCGTCGTGTTGAGGTAACGCTTTGCACCCCTAGGACCCCCAACCCAATTGCATGCTAATCAAGACTAAAATCAGTATTTTTAAAGTATTTTAAATGTTTTAGCAATCACTAATCAAGATTAATAAAACGGATGTAGGCCGATGGACTTGTGCACGTAGGAATTGTGACTTTGGACTCGTTGGACGGTGTTTCTCTGACGTGATACTTGCAGGCAAGTGAAACTTGCCAAATCTTGCTTAGGGCCATGTTTTTAGGCCACTTCCTTGTTTTTAGCGTAAAAGAGACTAGTCAGTGAAATGATAGCTGGCTAGACGCCTACTTGATCTAGTTTGACAACGAAACTAGATCCGTCACCTAATTGATCTAGCTTGACAACGAAGCTAGATCCAACCCTTTAAACTTGTTGTTCATACATACTAAACTGTCACGTTTACTTTCCTTACCTGTACGCCTTACTACTTGCCATATCATGTCATCCATGCATTGAATGTCGCATTCGTAGCACACGCTACAATACTTGTACTCGTACTTCCTTGTCCGGCTAGGTGCACCCCTATGCCATACTTGTTAAAACACTTCCTGGCTCGTGATCCAGAAGCGAGCATTCCATGTTCGGGGGTAAGGCCCTGGCTCGATACACGTGGATGGGTAGGGATAAACGGTCACTTGAGCTTAGGAGTTGGCCAGCGCAGCCACTCTAGCCAAAAGACGGAATCTCTGTGCACGAGGTGCTTACTTTACTTGTCTTGTACTTGTCTTGTGAATGATTCATGCCATGCCATGCTTGTACTTTACTTTACTTTACTACCTGTTGCACTCATTACTTTAACTGCCATGTCATTGCATCATGCTAGAACTGCTAGGTTGCTTTACTTTTACCTACTTTCAGTTTCCTTGCACAAGTCTCTTGTAGACTTGCTGACATGTGCCCCTTGCTCTTTTGGGTGTCACATGTTAGACCCTGAGCCAGAGACAGTTGTTGATGACGAGGTGTTTACTGACGCTGAGCTTGAGCCTACGTTTGTCGAGGAGTTCGAGGACACCGGAGACCAGTCTTAGAGACTGATTTTACTTGCTTTTGCCTTAGGTTGCTGTTAGTTGTCTGTGCTTGCACCATTACTTTGTTTTCGTACTCTGTACTTTTGTTGGCCATGCTGGGGCCTCTTTTAGACTCTTTTATTTTAGCCTGGTGGCTTTTTCTGCGATGTTGAGATTTATTATGGATATTCTGAGATGTTTCTTTTGTCTCTTTCGTTATTATTATATTTGTTTCGTTTCGCGTTGCAAGGACCCGCAGTTTAAATTTGATTGACGCTTATCGGACTTGCAGCTTTGTAGCTTCAAGTCTGAGCGGACCTTCTCACGCTTCGCCTCCACGTTTTTGGGAAGCGGGGCGTGACAGGTTTTGTTGGTGGCCCATGCAGGTCCTATCTTGCGATTGCGAACTAACAGAACAACGATAATAAATGGAATGTCCATTAAATAAATAGCAACATCCAAGTCATTAAGCTTTGAGTCTAATTTGTTTGTTCGTTTTCTATGTCCTTAGATGGCTGGACGACGACAGACCCGATCTGGCAGTGGGCCCAATCGTACTGAGGAACCGGATAGAGAGCCCACCAATGCTGAGATCATGAGGATGATGCATCAGATGATGCAGGTGCAGCAGGGCATGCTCCAAAACACTCAGAGCGCTCCTCGCTTCGAGCCAGGAGCGAAGCAGTTTCGGGAGCTGGGCCCGACTTACTTTGATGGATCTGAAGGACCGTTGGCTGCAGAGGAGTGGATCAGAAACACCAAGGATAATCTGAAGATGTCGAAGGTCAACCCGGCTGGATGGGTTGATCTGGCGAAGAAGCAGCTGAAGGATAATGCCCGAAACTGGTGGGATGCAGAGGAGGAGCTGTTGGTGAGCCCTATACCTTGGGCTACTTTCAAGTCCAGATTCGATGAGGAGTACTTTCCGAAGGATGCTAGGAGGGAGATGTTGCAGCGCTTCATTGAGCTGAAGCAGGGGAATCTGACGGTGGACCAGTACCACCAGGAGTTTACTAGATTGAGTCGCTTCACGCCGAAGATGGTGGAGGATGTTGAGGAGAAGGCTCAGAGGTTTCTGCAGGGTCTTTCTCTAGACTTAAAGAGTCTGGTGTCTACGACGGACATGGAGACATATCAGAAGTTGCTGGTAGCTGCTCGGAGACAGGAGCTGATTGCGAGGCAGAAGAGAGGACTGATTTCTGGAGCTGGGAAGAGGCCTATGGAGCAGGTCAGAGGAGTGGTTAGGCCTGGGACCAGGCCTAATCAGACGGTGCAGTTCAAGAGGCCAGGTGGGCCTACTCTGAAGACTTGCCATTTCTGTGGCAAGACCGGGCATATCAAGGATCAGTGTAGGAAGATGTTGGGACAGTGCCTGGTTTGTGGAGACCCTACTCATGCTATGAAGGAGTGCCCAAGGTCTAATCTACCTTGGAAGGATCCCGTTGCCGCACAGCCGTTGCAGCAGAGAGCACCTGTACCTGCAGGTCGTGGAGCACCTCTCGCTCCTCAGAGGCAGGATTTTCAGCAGGCCGTGCAGCCGAGGAGGCAGGCTTACCTGATGACGGCAGTGGAGAGCGAGGCTGTGGATGAGGTTATCGCAGGTAACTCTCAAACTAGTTGTTTCCTTCCTTAGAAAGTTTTGATTGTTAGCTTATGTTTGTTTGATTGCATATGATTGTTTGCTAGAATAGGGTTTGATTGTTAGATTGTTTGTTAGGTGTGATTTTGGTTTGCACATTTCCTGCACGAGTCCTCTTTGACTCAGGTGCATCGATGTGCATTATTTCTCGGAGCTTCGTGGAGAAGCATTCCTTGACGACTTCCCCTCTTCCCAAGAGTTGGAACATCGTTACAGGAAATGTCGTGATCTCGGTGCATCGTGGGTGCAATTCTTGCCCTTTGGTGGTCTGTGGACATGAGCTTTACGCTGACTTTATTGTCCACGACATCATCAACTACGATGCAGTGCTTGGAATGGATTGGCTTGCGAGTTTCTATGCTACGATCGATTGTCAGAGGAAGAAGGTGGTGTTCGAGATCCCCGGACATCCAGTGTTCGAGTTCAGTCGTGGTAGCAGTTCGCTTAGCCCTGTCAGGTTTCGGGTCAGACCGGTGGAGCTTGTTGCTATACAGGTGGAGCTGGATAGACCAGCTGTGGTACGTGAATCCGACGACTTCTTCCCTGAGGAGATGTCTGGACTGCCACCCGATCGAGCTCTCGAGTTTTCGATCGATCTTGTGCCGGGAGCGCAGCCTTTTTCGAAGGCGCCGTATCGGATGGCTCCAGCAGAGTTGGAGGAGTTGCAAAGGCAGCTGGATGAGCTTTTGCAGAAAGGGTACATCAATCCTAGCGTGTCTCCGTGGGGAGCACCGGTGTTGCTGGTAAAGAAGAAGGATGGTTCGCGTCGCATGTGTGTGGATTACCGGGAGCTGAATGCTGTGACTATCAAGAATAAATATCCCTTGCCTCGGATATATGACATCTTTGATCAGCTCAGAGGATCGAGGGTGTTCTCTAAGTTGGATTTGAGGAGTGGTTACCATCAGCTTAAGGTGAAGAAGGACGACATCCCTAAGACAGCGTTCAGGACGAAGTATGGTCACTACGAGTTCGTGGTTATGCCATTTGGTGTAACCAATGCGCCCGCAGTCTTTATGAACCTGATGAATCTGGTCTTCTACGACTTTCTAGACAAGTTCATCGTCATCTTCATTGACGATATTCTGATCTATTCAAAGTCGGAGGAAGAGCATGCATCGCACTTGAGGACAGTGTTGGAGATTTTGAGGAAGCATCGTTTGTATGCTAAGTATTCCAAGTGCGAGTTCTGGCTGGATAGAGTTGCCTTTCTCGGGCATGTGGTGTCTGGTGATGGAATTTCTGTGGATCCCGAGAAGATTGTGGCTATCAGAGAGTGGCCGGTCCCGCAGTCGGCGTCTGAGATTCGGAGTTTCCTTGGGCTTGCAGGCTATTATCGACGTTTCATTAAGGACTTTTCTCGGATTGCTGAGCCGATGACCAGACTGACGCGGAAGGATGTACCATATGTCTGGTCTGATGAATGCGAAAGGCTTTTGGTATTCTGAAGGAGAGATTGACGACTGCCCCTGTACTTGCTGTGCCTGATCGGAGTGGAGGATTCGAGATCTTTTGCGATGCTTCTGGCAAGGGTCTTGGATGTGTGTTGCATCAGCATGGGCATGTGGTTGCGTATGCTTCTCGTCAGCTTAAGGCTCATGAGAAGAATTACCCGACACATGATTTGGAGTTGGCTGCTGTCGTGTTTGCGCTGAAGATTTGGAGGCACTTCCTGCTGAGTGAGAAGGTGAAGATCTTCACCGATCACAAAAGCTTGAAGTATATCTTTACACAGAAGGAACTCAACATGCGACAGCGTCGATGGTTGGAGCTCATGGCAGACTATGAGATTGACTTGCAGTACCACCCTGGCAAGGTGAATGTGGTTCCGGATGCGCTGAGCAGACTTCCAGCGGTGATGATGTTGACCTCGCAGTGGAGATTGCAGCAGGATTTTTGCGAGACTGGTATTGAGATTATTCTTCCTGGAGAGACTTCTTCGATGATGAGCATGCAGATACAATCGACGATCATGGATAGGATCAAGGCTGGACAGGCTGGAGATGCTAAGCTGGTGAAGATTCGGGAGCAGGTGGAAGCCGGGATGCGGACTGACTTCTTGATTCACGAGGATGGTTCGTTGAGATTTGGAGCCAGGTTGTGTGTGCCAGCTGGAGACATCAGGGAGGAATTATTGGTCGAGGCACACAGTTCGACGTATTCTGTGCATCCTGGTGGGACCAAGATGTACAAAGATCTTCGTCTGAACTTTTGGTGGCATGGTATGAAGAGGAGTGTGGCTCGGAGTGTAGCCAAGTGTTTGGTTTGCCAACAAGTAAGGCGGAGCATCAGTGTACGGCAGGGTTGCTACAACCGCTTCCGATTCCGGAGTGGAAGTGGCAGCACATCACTATGGATTTCGTGACTGGACTACCTCGGAGTCCGAAGCAGAATGACGCGATTTGGGTGATCGTAGACCGATTGACCAAATCCGCGCACTTTATACCCTTCCGAGTAGGACAGTCTACTGAGACGCTAGCGAGGAGATACATGGAGGTAAATACGTTTACTCTCCGTTTCTATTTCCTTTTCCTAGTTTAGATAGTGATGTAACGTGAATCGTGCAGGAGATCATACGACTTCACGGAGTCCCCGTGAGTATCGTGTCGGACAGAGACACGAGATTCACATCTCAGTTTTGGCAGAGTCTGCAGAAGAGCTTGGGTACGAGTCTGAGTTTCAGCACGGCGTACCACCCGCAGACGGATGGCCAGTCCGAGAGGACGATCCAGATCTTGGAGGATATATTGAGAGCGTGCATGCTGGACTTTAATGGATCTTGGGAGGATTATCTCCACCACATTGAGTTTGCTTACAATAACAGCTACCAGGCGTGTATTGGAATGGCGCCTTTCGCCGCGCTATATGGGAAGAAATGTCGATCGCCACTGAGCTGGGATGACGTTGGAGATCGGGAGCTGTTAGGACCGGAGATGATCGTAGAGGCTGTGGATGTGGTGAGGAACATCCGGGAGAAGCTGAGGATTGCGCAGGACCGTTTCAAGCATTGGGCTGATGCTAAACGGAGGCCTTTGGAGTTTCAGCCTGGCGATCATGTCTTTCTGAAGATTTCTCCGAACCGCGGAGTTATTCGATTTGGGAAGAGAGGCAAGCTGAGTCCGAGGTACATTGGGCCGTTTGATGTTCTGGAGAGAGTTGGAGCTGTGGCTTATCGCTTGGCGTTGCCACCGTCGCTTGTGGGAGTTCACGACGTATTTCACGTATCTCAGTTACGACGATACGTTAGTGATCCATCCCACGCTGTGGATTTCTCAGAGATTACGGTTCGTCCGGATCTGTCTTATGATCAGCAGCCCGTTGAGATTCTGGATCGTCGACAGAAGCAGCTGAGGAATAAGACCGTCGACTTGGTTCGAGTGCAGTGGCGTCACGGTTCCCCTGGTGAGTCTACCTGGGAACGTGAGGATGAGATGAGAGAGCGTTTCCCGCACCTTTTCCTAAGCAGTGCTTGATGTTGATTCTGAGGACGGAATCATTTCTAAGGTGGGGAGGATGTAACGGTCTGTTTTCGTTGTACTTTGTTCGTGCACGTGCTTTTGGCCGTGCACGTGTTTATTTTATACTTTATTTGATTGTGAACACTTATGTGTGATATGCCGTTGTGAACGTCTCTGAGAGTATTAAATTGTGGCACTATCTTGGAACGACACTTCTCGAGTCGTTTTCCCACAATTTAATCTCACTCGATGAGACGTGACGATTTTCACTTTTGACGGGAGACGTTTCTATTTTTAGTTTCGTCGTCCGACGTCAAAATTGAGATCCGTCTTCTTAGTTAGCTCACTTTAGTCATCACGATCACCCCGATATTTATTTTATAATTTTTGGAGTTTATGTGACCACTTTTATATTTTTAACAAGTTTTATAATATTTTTAATAATTAATTTTTAAATTATTTTCGGCCAAATAAAATTTATTTGAGTTTTAAACGTATTAAAGAATTTTTGAGCCAATTTCCAGCACATTTGGACCAAGTCAAATCCGTGGGTGAGTTGGAGAAGTTGAGATTCAAATTTTAAATTATTTTAAACTTCTAATCCTATTAGATTTAGCCCTAGACCAAGTCAAACCATCTACACTATATAAACAACCCCTAGGAAGACCTATTTTCACAAGAAATTAACCCTATCCTCTTCCAAAACCCAAATTTGACGTTGCGACGATTCGTCGCAACGTTGCGACGAACAGCTGCCGCACCGACCGAGAAAACCAAGCCAAAACCCCCGCTCCGACCGCTAGCCGCCCCTGCATCGCCCCGTCCGCATCGTAGCACAGCCGTCCCCCGATCTGTTCCCCGCTTCGACCGAGAGAAGCCCTCGGTCTGACCGAGAGCTTCCCCCGCTCACGCTCCGCTCCGCTCCGCAGCCTTCGCCCGCTCTGTCGCCCCGCATCGCCCCGTGCCTGACCGAGGCGCCCGCTCGCATCGCCGCTCGCCGCTTCGTTGCAACGTTGCAAACGTTGAAACGACCCGCCCCAAGCGCCCGACCGACCGCTCCCTCCGCACCGACCGAGAGACAGCCCCGCACCCGCTGCTGCGACCGACCCAAGCGCTGTGCAGCGCCCGTTCCTAGCGCCCGACCGAGAGGATCTCCCGCATTGGCTGGGTACTGTAGGATCTAAATAAGGCCTAGAGGGGGGGTGACTAGGCCTTTGACCAAATTATCGCAAGATAAAAATTAAGCCTAGTTTATAGCATGCAGTTTAGGAATTGGACAATCAAAGCATTCACAGAAGACACAGAATTTAACGTGGTTCAGTCCCCATGACCTACGTCCACCCCAATGAGCAATCACTTATACTGTTTCTTTAAGAAGTTACAATCTCCCTTAGATTGGTGCACCAACACCAACCTGTCAGACCAACTCAAGCTCACCAAAGCCAAAAAGAAACATACAAGTATCACTCCCCAACCCAACTTGCCCCAACAAGTTTGGTTCCCAGAGTCCCAAATAGCGGAAGAAATTATATTACAGAAATGCTGATCAAAACATTAATAACTTCACAAATAAATAAGATCAAGAGTTTAGAAAGCTCATTTATGAAGATCTCTCTGGTTGTCGTCTTTCAGCACATCAGTAGCTTCGCAACGCTTCTTACGGAATGATGATCGGATGTCTGTAGAAGAAGTAGTCGCTGTCCCCGTGGAAGTAGTCGGTAGAAGTTCCTCACTCAAAATGATCTCATTTGCTGCACAGGAGGAACTAGCTGCTCAACTTGCTGTCACTGCGTCGGGGATGAAGTCACGGTCGCAACGCTTCTTACGGAACTCAATTTGGATCTCTAGAACTCCACTTATTGATGAAAATGTGAATAGAAGTACATGAGTATATATAGGATTGAGTTAACGGGTCTGTGCACTGTGCGAAGGGATCCGCAACGTGGGCGGCTTGCGGGGTTTAAAGCAGCGGGACCCGCATCCGCGTAAATGCGCTGTCGGCAGCCGTTCGATCGCAGATGGGTGGCTGAGGTGTGGCCACGTCGCCCGCGGATTCGACGTCCGCGCCCGCCAACTACGACCCGGACCCACGTGAGCCGCCCGCCAGCGCTGACTCGAAGTCGGCAGCGCCTGGGCCGTTGGATGGAGATCCAACGGCGGAGATGAATCCACGTCGACGGCGGCTGAGCGCGGTATACGGCGCCGCTATATGAACAGTACCGTATCTCTAATTTCCAGTGTATTTCAGACGTATTCTTGAGTATTTTGGCACCAAATAAATCCCAAAAATTCTGAAAAAATTCTCCAAAATCCCAGAGCCCCATATATACATGTTAGAATTGTTTCACCTCATTTCTCCACTTGTAGAAAAAGTTTCTTCTTTGTATACTCTGTATTTTCTCGTATTTCCCCGTATTTTGACTTCAAAAAATCTCCATAAATCCTGAAAAAATTTCCATGATGTTTATAGCCTATGTTTAACTCTAGGGTAGAGTTTCATAGCTATACTCTCTTGTTTGAGCAGCTTGTGTAATTCCAAATGTAGTTTCAGCCTTGTATCTCTACGTACTTGAGTACGTACATGTGTAACCTGAGCAATCATGACTATAGGGACCTGTGACACACTCAAAAAACATATTAGAACAGTTCAGTAGGGTTTGTTATCATCAAACATAGGTTAGGATGTTGTTTCCAACAATCTCCCCCTTTTGATGAGAACAAACCAGACATTAAGATTACATCAAAAATGTGTGGAGTGTGTGAGTGTGTGAAGCATGAATATGAGCATGAATGGCAAAATGATTATATCCCCCTATTGACATGCTCCCCCTATTGACATGCTCAATCTTAATATTTCTCTCCCCCTTTGTTTTCATCAAAAAATATGAAATAGCATATGATGAATGGAAAATTGAACATTATAAAGCAAAACAAAAGACAATACATCGATGACCACAAGGAATAAATAAGCAATAATCACCAAATCATAACTAGCAGAATTCATCTCCGTGCTCAAGTGTGATGATCAAATGTTTAGTACATATGGAGAGGTAATAAGGAATACAGCCTGTCATAACCATCTTTTCCACTGAATATATGAATATCAAAGATTGAGTTTCCCCTTCTCATGTAATATGAGTTCAAGTTACCAATTCCAAACATGACCGAGAAGGATTTTTAAATGTGAAATGGCAGTGCTTGATGGACTTAACACCAACGCTAAAAAATGACATTTATAGCATAAGTTGGATGTCCAAGGGTAGTATCAAGGACATGAATCGTATCCATTTTTCATACGAAGCTCTGTGTATATATTTTGAAGACACTCGTCTTGCTATTCTTTTTATACACGTATATTTTGAAGAGAGCTTTTCTTTTTACCCATGCCTTGAAACATCATATCCCATTAAAACATAAATTAGTCCACCAACAACCACTTTTCTTATTCAAGATTACAATTCCATAGCAAAAAATTTTGATCTGTGTAAGTGTGATTGGATGATGAAAAACGTTAGTTACTCATTAATGAATATGACCTAATTAAGCATGTAGTCTTTGAATGCAAGCATTGTTAAGAATATAATATTCAAAATCCATAAGACATATGTTTTGCATTTAAAGCTGTCTCTGATGAAAAAATGCAAAAGGAGGAGATAGGCAATTCACTGTCCCTTTCTGTTTATATTTTTCTTTTTTTCTTTTTATATCTTTCTTTTTCATTTTTTTTATTTTTCTTTTTGTAGCACACCACACAAAAACAATAAAAGCACACCAAATAATATTTTCACTCTAAATATAATCAATAATGCCCAGTTCTAGACGTAGACGACAAAAACGATCTTCTGGCAAAGGTTTTGTAAAGATATCTGCCAACTGAGAATCAGTAGAAATATATTCAATGGATACATCCTCTTTTGCCAAATGATCTCTAAGAAAATGATGTCTTACATCTATGTGTTTTGTCCGAGAGTGATGAACATGATTGTTAGAAAGATCTATAGCACTCTTACTATCACATCGTAATGGAACTTTTCTAAGATTCAAGCCGTAATCAGACAGGGTTTGCATCATCTAAAGTACTTGGGCACAGCAACTGCCAAGGGCAATATACTCAGCTTCAGTAGTGGACAAAGCAACACTGTTCTGCTTACGACTAGACCAAGAAACCAATGAATGTCCTAGCATAAAACATGTTCCACTAGTGCTCTTTCTATCAATCATACTACCAGCATAATCAGCATCAGCATAGCCAACCAAATTAAGATTACCACAAGAGGGATACCATAGTCCAAGTGTAGGAGTGTGAATAAGATATCGAAAAATCCTCTTAATGGCTATCAAATGTGATTCTTTTGGACATGCTTGAAATCGTGCACACAAACAGACAGAAAACATGATGTCTGGTCTAGATGCAGTTAAATAGAGTAAGGACCCAATCATACCTCGATAAAGCTTTTGGTCCACATTTATACCTTTGTCATCCTTTTCAAGCTTCGTCGTCGGACTCATTGGAGTTCGCATTGGCTTTGCATTTTCCATCCCAAATTTCTTCAACAGTTCTTTTATGTACTTGGTTTGGGAAACATATATGCCATCTCCAGTTTGTCTTACTTGAAAGCCCAAAAAGTATTTCAACTCTTCGACCAGACTCATCTCAAATTGATCCTGCATAACCTTTTCAAACTTTTGGCATAAAAGATCATTAGTAGCACCATAAATAATATCGTCCACATAAATCTGAACAATAAGAAAATGATCCTGTTCATGCAAGATAAACAAAGTGTTGTCTGCACTACCCTTTTTAAAGTTATTTTCCAAAAGATATGAACTGAGACGGTCGTACCAAGCTCTGGGAGCTTGCTTCAGACCATACAAAGCCTTTTGCAACTTGTAAACGTGATTTGGAAAACTATGACTTTCAAAACCAGGGGGTTGTTCAACAAAAACATCTTCTTTTAAATAACCATTTAAAATGCACTTTTCACATCCATTTGCTTCAATTTAAAACCTTTGAAACTTGCAAAAGCCAGCAATATTCTAATGGCTTCTAATCTAGCAACGGGTGCAAAAGTTTCATCACAATCAATTCCCTCAATCTGGTTATATCCTTTGGCCACTAATCTTGCCTTATTTCTGATTACATTTCCAGATTCATCAAGTTTGTTTTTGAAAATCCATTTAGTGCCAACAATTGGGTAATTAGCAGGTCGGGGCACTAATGTCCAAACATTATTTCTATCAAACTGATTAATCTCATCATGCATGGCCATAACCCAACTTTCATCAGTTAAAGCGATTTCAACGTTCTTAGGTTCAATTTCAGAAATGAGGTCACCATGAATGCATAAGGCACACAAGTTATTGAAAGTGGATCGAGTGCGTATACCTTCCGTAGGAGTCCCCATGATCAGCTCAGGTGGATGATGTGGATTGAACCTGAGCTCTCCTCTTTCCAGTCTATTTCCTTGTGGTACTTCTGGTTCAGCTTCCTTTTGGCCTTCAGATGGTTCAGCTATGTTTTCAGGCTCTGTAGTTTCCTTGTCTGCATCTTCAGTTTCCCTGCAATTTAAAAGATCTATTTCAGCTTCATCAAATTTCACATTAATTGACTCAACAACAGTTAAGGTTCGTTTATTGTAGATCCTGTATGCTTTGCTCCTTGATGAATATCCTACGAACACTCCTTCGTCTGATTTGGATTCAAATGTCCCCAGCTGATCTCCTGTGTTTAAAATGAAACACCTGCATCCAAATACTCTGAAATATGAAATGTTAGGAGTCTTGCCATGCCACAGTTCATAGGATGTTTTGTTCATTAAAGGTCTAAGCATAACCCTGTTGCAGACATAGCAGGCTGTATTCACTGCTTCGGCCCAAAAATACATAGGAAGAGAATAATCATTAAGCATGCTTCTTGCCATCTCTTTTAAAGTTCGATTCTTTCTTTCGACCACCCCGTTTTGTTGAGGTGTTCTAGGAGAAGAAAATTCATGTAAGATCCCTTTTTCCAAACAGAAGTTTTCAAAAACAGAGTTTTCAAATCACCACCGTGATCACTTCTAATTTTCATAATTGAAAGATTTTTCTCATTTGAAACTTGATTACAAAAATTTTGGAAATTTTCAAAGGAATCCGATTTCTTGGCTAAGAAGTAAACCCATGTATATCTAGAAAAATCATTGATCAAAACAAAACAAAATCTCTTTCCATTGAGGCTAGCAACATCGGTAGGCCCAAACAAATCCATATGAATCAATTCTAGGACTCGTGAAGTGGTAACTTCCCGAATTCCCGTAAAAGTGGATCTAGTTTGCTTACCTTTTGTGCATGCAACACACAACTTACCATTCTCGTACTGTTGATGTGGCAAGCCTCGGACCAGGTTTTTATTCTCCAGCTTATGTAGCAACTTCATGCTGGCATGTGATAGTCTCCGGTGCCATAGTATAGCCTCCTCCTCCCTGCCAATCAAACATTTAGCAATTGTCATTTCTTCAATTATTATTGTATAAACATTATTTTTCCTATTGGCTATGAAGAGGGTATTACCTGTGACCGAGTCATAAATTTTACAAATTTTCTCATCAAAAAGTACTTTCATACCTTTGTCACAGAGTTGGCTTATGGAGATGAGGTTGTGTTTGAGATTTTCAACCCAGAGGACGTCAGAAATTTTAAAAGTATTGTTGCCAACAATACCTTTACCCATTACCTTGCACTTGCCGTTGTCCCCTAATGTAACACTTCCTCCTTCTTGCTTCACGAGGCTAAGGAACTTGTCGCTGTTCCCTGTCATGTGTCTTGAGCAGCCTGAATCCAAATACCACTCACACAGTTGTTCCTTAGCCATGCTGAGTCCCTACACATAAGAAGAACAAGGTATGTGTGACCTGGGTAGCCAAATAGGTCCACAATGGTTAGTCATAGTACCTTTCGGAACCCATACTTGTTTGAACTGCATGTTTTGGTTCTTATAACGACAATTTCTATATAAATGCTCAAAAGAACCACATGTATAACATTTGGCGTTCCGTTTCTTTTTCTTGATGTAATGATTTTTCTTTATCATGTTTTCATTATAAACATTTCCAAATCCTAGTCCTTGTTTATCGTTTTTGATTGACTGGTATCCAAGAATGATGTCTAGTGATTTCCTTCCTACACCAAATTTTCTGATACTCAGTTCTAAATCAGAGACTTTGGATTTCAAAAAGATGTTTTCATTTACTAGCATGACACTTTTATTTATAAAACTCTTTCTAACATTATCTTCATTTTTAGCGAGAGTTTCTATTCTTTTATTTAGGCCAACAATCTTTTCATTACCATTCTTAATTTCTAGCTTTAATGAAGCACAAGTCTGACAAGGTATAGCTTCAGTAATACTAGATTTTCCTTTGAGTTTTTCAATGGTAATTTTGAGCGATGCAATTTCATTTTTCAATTTTATTTCATTTTGCAAAACATTATAATTTTCCTGCTGTAGTTGGAAATTCATTTCTTTATAATTTTCTATAGAGGATTCAAGAGAAGTAATTTCTGAATTCATGTTTTCACAAATGTTCATTAATTCTGGTAAAGAAAATTCATCTCTTACCTTGTTCGTTTCGATTTCACCTATTAGGCAAAGTGATGATTGCGCTACCTCGTCTTGTGGTTCGTCTTCATCGTCATCGTCCCATGTTACCGCAAATGATTTCCCTTTGGCTTCGGATGACGCGTTCTTTGTTGGACAATTTTTCATGAAATGTCCAAATTTCTTACAGTTGAAACATTGAACACTTTTAGTAGTATTCTGATCAGACGAGGAATTCAAAGGATTAAAATTATTAAAACGATTGAACCTTTTTGTCATTTCAGATTTTCCGGCAGGAGTTCTGATGAAGCGTCGGAATCCTCTGACCATCAGTGCATGTTCCTCGTCGAGATCTTCTTTGTCACTTTCTTCGGCTTTGAGAGCGATGGTCTTTAAAGGTTTAGCCTCACATTTCTCTCTTGTCTCGACGGTTTTGAGTTCCAGCTCATGGGATAACAGATTCCCAATCAGATCATCCAGCTTCAGCTTAGTGAGATCTCTAGCTTCTTGGATGGCCGTCACTTTAGGTCGGAAGGAACTAGGAAGCGCTCTTAGGATTTTCCGAATGAGGTCGATGCTGTCGTAAGACTTTCCCAAGGCTTTTGAGTTGTATACGATGTCGGTGAAGCGAGTGTACATGTCCTTGATGGATTCTCCTGGTAGCATGTGGAAACCATCGTACTCTGAGCTCAGCAGCGCTAATCTGGACTCCTTCACCTGAGAGGTTCCTTCGTGAGTGACTTCGAGAGTGTTCCAAATTTCCTGCGCAGTAAGACAATGAGATATACGGTTAAACTCAGTTCAGTGAAGTGCACAGATAATTGCATTCATAGCTTTACCATTCAGAGCATAAAGTTTGTTATCGTTATCATCCCATTTATCTTCTGGTTTTGGTACATCATTATCTTCAATTTTGATTGTAGGTGGGTGATAGCATTTAGCAACAATTTTCCAAATTTCAAGATCTGAAGAGACTAAGAAAATTTTCATCCTAGCTTTCCAGTAAGCAAAATCAGTCCCATTAAATTTGGGTGGTCTAACTGTAGACTGTCCTTCAGCAAATGATGAATCATATGTATTCATTATGAACTAGACTCAAATGGCCAGGCCTGGTGCTCTGATACCACTTGTAGGATCTAAATAAGGCCTAGAGGGGGGGTGAATAGGCCTTTGACCAAATTATCGCAAGATAAAAATTAAGCCTAGTTTATAGCATGCAGTTTAGGAATTGGACAATCAAAGCATTCACAAAAGACACAGAATTTAACGTGGTTCGGTCCCCATGACCTACGTCCACCCCAATGAGCAATCACTTATACTGTTTCTTTAAGAAGTTACAATCTCCCTTAGATTGGTGCACCAACACCAACCTGTCAGACCAACTCAAGCTCACCAAAGCCAAAAAGAAACATACAAGTATCACTCCCCAACCCAACTTGCCCCAACAAGTTTGGTTCCCAGAGTCCCAAATAGCGGAAGAAATTATATTACAGAAATGCTGATCAAAACATTAATAACTTCACAAATAAATAAGATCAAGAGTTTAGAAAGCTCATTTGTGAAGATCTCTCTGGTTGTCGTCTTTCAGCACATCAGTAGCTTCGCAACGCTTCTTACGGAATGATGATCGGATGTCTGTAGAAGAAGTAGTCGCTGTCCCCGTGGAAGTAGTCGGTAGAAGTTCCTCACTCAAAATGATCTCATTTGCTGCACAGGAGGAACTAGCTGCTCAACTTACTGTCACTGCGTCAAGGATGAAGTCACGGTCGCAACGCTTCTTACGGAACTCAATTTGGATCTCTAGAACTCCACTTATTGATGAAAATGTGAAGAGATGTACATGAGTATATATAGGATTGAGTTAACGGGTCTGTGCACTGTGCGAAGGGATCCGTAACGTGGGCGGCTTGCGGGTTTAAAGCAGCGGGACCCGCATCCGCGTAAATGCGCTGTCGGCAGCCGTTCGATCGCAGATGGGTGGCTGAGGTGTGGCCACGTCACCCGCGGATTCGACGTCCGCGCCCGCCAACTACGACCCGGACCCACGTGAGCCGCCCGCCAACGCTGACTCGAAGTCGGCAGCGCCTGGGCCGTTGGATGGAGATCCAACGGCGGAGATGAATCCATGTCGACGGCGGCTGAGCGCGGTATACGGCGTCGCTATATGAACAGTACCGTATCTCTAATTTCCAGTGTATTTCAGACGTATTCTTGAGTATTTTGGCACCAAATAAATCCCAAAAATTCTGAAAAAATTCTCCAAAATCCCAGAGCCCCATATATACATGTTAGAATTGTTTCACCTCATTTCTCCACTTGTAGAAAAAGTTTCTTCTTTGTATACTCTGTATTTTCTCGTATTTCCCCGTATTTTGACTTCAAACCATCTCCATAAATCCTGAGAAAATTTCCATGATGTTTATAGCCTATGTTTAACTCTAGGGTAGAGTTTCATAGCTATACTCTCTTATTTGAGCAGCTTGTGTAATTCCAAATGTAGTTTCAGCCTTGTATCTCTACGTACTTGAGTACGTACATGTGTAACCTGAGCAATCATGACTATAGGGACCTGTGACACACTCAACAAACATATTAGAACAGTTCAGTAGGGTTTGTTATCATCAAACATAGGTTAGGATGCTGTTTCCAACAGGTACGACCGAGAGCCACTCGTCGCAACCCCGCATCCGTCGCACCACTTGCCTCCGTGGGCCCCCCAAGTTCTCCAGAGGTATTGTGGGTCCCCCAAGGTCCCTAGGACTACTGTGGGCCCCACCTAGGTGCATTCTCTTCGACGATTTGCCGCGTACGACGTTGCGAGACGTCGTAGCCCGTCGTCGCACGTGCTAGCTTTGGAATCTGGAATCGTCACCCCGGTTGATTGCTCTGAAACTTCCAGCGAGGAATCTAATTGGAATCTGGACTTGGAGCGCGATATTATTATTCCAACCCCCGGCGTCGCTACCCGATGCCGGTGTAGCTTTCGCGTCGTGTTGAGGTAACGCTTTGCACCCCTAGGACCCCCAACCCAATTGCATGCTAATCAAGACTAAAATCAGTATTTTTAAAGTATTTTAAATGTTTTAGCAATCACTAATCAAGATTAATAAAACGGATGTAGGCCGATGGACTTGTGCACGTAGGAATTGTGACTTTGGACTCGTTGGATGGTGTTTCTCTGACGTGATACTTGCAGGCAAGTGAAACTTGCCAAATCTTGCTTAGGGCCATGTTTTTAGGCCACTTCCTTGTTTTTAGCGTAAAAGAGACTAGTCAGTGAAATGATAGCTGGCTAGACGCCTACTTGATCTAGTTTGACAACGAAACTAGATCCGTCACCTAATTGATCTAGCTTGACAACGAAGCTAGATCCAACCCTTTAAACTTGTTGTTCATACATACTAAACTGTCACGTTTACTTTCCTTACCTGTACGCCTTACTACTTGCCATATCATGTCATCCATGCATTGAATGTCGCATTCGTAGCACACGCTACAATACTTGTACTTGTACTTCCTTGTCCGGCTAGGTGCACCCCTATGCCATACTTGTTAAAACACTTCCTGGCTCGTGATCCAGAAGCGAGCATTCCATGTTCGGGGGTAAGGCCCTGGCTCGATACACGTGGAGGGGTAGGGATAAACGGTCACTTGAGCTTAGGAGTTGGCCCGCGCAGCCACTCTAGCCAAAAGACGGAATCTCTGTGCACGAGGTGCTTACTTTACTTGTCTTGTACTTGTCTTGTGAATGATTCATGACATGCCATGCTTGTACTTTACTTTACTTTACTACCTGTTGCACTCATTACTTTAACTGCCATGTCATTGCATCATGCTAGAACTGCTAGGTTGCTTTACTTTTACCTACTTTCAGTTTCCTTGCACAAGTCTCTTGTAGACTTGCTGACATGTGCCCCTTGCTCTTTTGGGTGTCACATGTTAGACCCTGAGCCAGAGACAGTTGTTGAGGACGAGGTGTTTGCTGACGCTGAGCCTGAGCCTACGTTCATCGAGGAGTTCGAGGACACCGGAGACCAGTCTTAGAGACTGATTTTACTTGCTTTTGCCTTAGGTTGCTGTTAGTTGTCGATGCTTGCACCATTACTTTGTTTTCGTACTCTGTACTTTTGTTGGCCATACTGGGGCCTCTTTTAGACTCTTTTATTTTAGCCTGGTGGCTTTTTCTGTGATGTTGAGATTTATTATGGATATTCTGAGATGTTTCTTTTGTCTCTTTCGTTATTATTATCTTTGTTTCGTTTCGTGTTGCAAGGACCTGCAGTTTAAATTTGATTGACGCTTATTGGACTTGCAGCTTTGTAGCTTCAAGTCTGAGCGGACCTTCTCACGCTTCGCCTCCATGTTTTTGGGAAGCGGGGCGTGACAACAGGCAAGTCCTGCAGCTATATACTCTGCCTCAGTGGTAGATAGTGAAACGGAACTTTGCTTTTTGCTAAACCACGAAACAAGGGAATGTCCAAGGAAATGACATGTTCCACTTGTGCTTTTTCTTGTGGCTTTACAACCAGCATAGTCTGCGTCACTAAATGAAGTTTAATCGAATGTGCTTCCTTTGGGATAGAAGAGTCCAAAGTCAGATGTGGTTTTAAGATATCTAAATATGTATTTTACTGTTTTAAGGTGTGATTCCCTAGGATCACATTGAAATCTAGCACATGCACAAACACTAAACATGATGTCAGGTCTGCTGGCGGTTAAGTAGAGTAAAGAGCCGACCATACCTCTATATGTTTTCTGATCAACCTTCTTACCTGCTTCGTCTTTGTCTAAGGAGGTGGATGTTGCCATTGGTATGTTCTTTTCGGATGCAGTTTCCATCCCGAACCTTTTGATCAAGTCTCTTGCGTACTTTGTTTGATGAATGAAGGTTCCTTCTTTTCCTTGTTTAATTTGCAATCCGAGAAAATATGTTAGCTCCCCCATGTGGCTCATTTCAAATTCTTCCTGCATTAACTTGGCAAACTCTTGGCAAAGATCATCATTAGTAGATCCAAAAATGAAGTCATCTACATAGATTTGGATAAGAATGATATCAGTATGATCTTTCTTAACAAATAAGGTTGTATCTATTTTTCCAACAGTATAACTTGAGTCACTTAAGAATTTTCTTAGTCTCTCATACCAAGCTCTTGGAGCTTGTTTTAGCCCATATAAGGCTTTGTTTAACTTGTAAACAAATCTTGTTTTCTTATCATGTTCAAATCCTGGAGGTTGTTCAATGTAGACTTCCTCCTTTATGAATCCGTTTAGGAAAGCGCTTTTTACATCCATTTGATAAAGTTTAAAATTCTTATATGATGCAAATGCGAGTAACATCCTAATAGATTCTAGTCTAGCAACAGGAGCAAAGGTTTCATCGAAGTCTATACCTTCCTCTTGAGAGTAACCCTGTGCTACTAACCTTGCCTTATTCCTTATCACATTTCCATCTTCATCTAGTTTGTTCCGGTATACCCATTTAGTACCGATAACGGGACGATCTTCCGGTCTAGGCATTAACTCCCATACTTGATTGCGTTCAAATTGTAGAAGTTCTTCTTGCATAGCCTCGATCCATGCTTCATCTGCAAAAGCTTCTTCTACCTTTTTCGGCTCAATGTTAGAAACAAATGCAACATGTGTTAAGTGTTCTATTTGAGATCTAGTTCTAATTCCTGCATCAATGTCACCTAAGACTTGTGTGTGTGGGTGATGTGTGACTTCAGGAAATGATTTAGGCAAAGAACTAGGGATATCATTGAATGATTCATTATTAGGAGTGCGTGCAATGAGCATGCTATCATCATCATTATGAGCAATGTTATGAGGTAAAGATTCATCAAATGATACATGTAGAGTTTCAACAATAGTCTCGGAACTTTTATTGTAAATTCTATATGCCTTACTACGTAAAGAGTAACCGATAAATATGCCTTCATCCGCTTTGGATTCAAACGTATCTAAGTTATCTTTAGTATTCAGAATATAGCATTTACAACCAAAAACTCTGAAGTAAGATACTTTTGGAATTCGTTGGAGCAATAATTCATACGGGGTCTTTTCAAAAGGTTTTCTAATTAAAACTCTATTTTGAATATAGCACGCGGTTGCTACAGCTTCCGCCCAAAAATTCTTTGGAAGGTTGCTTTCACACAACATTGTTCGTGCACACTCTTGGAGTGTTCTATTTTTCCTTTCAACTACCCCATTTTGAGGAGCAGCTCTGGGAAAAGCAAAAGTGTGAGAAATGCCTCGTTCTTCACAAAATGATTTAAAATGTTCATTTTCAAATTCACCACCGTGATCACTTCTTAAGGAAATAATTTTCATGGAATATAAACGTTCAATCCTTTTGAAAAATATTTCGAATTCACGAAAGGCATCATTCTTATGAGTTAAGAATAATACCCACGTATATCGAGTAAAATCATCAATTATGACAAATACGTATCTAGAGTTGCATAATGATGGAGTTCTAGTTGGGCCAAACAAGTCCATATGGAGTAGTTCAAGTGGTCCATTAGAACTGAGAACTCCAATATTTTTAAATGAACTCTTATGCATTTTGCCAAATTGACATGAGTCACATATTTTATCTAATTTAAAACTTATCTTAGGAAGTCCTTGCACCAACTCTTTCCTAGAAATCTTATCCATGTTTTTGATGTTCACATGGCCAAAGCGTCTATGCCAAAGCAGTGGATCGTTTGTTGAAACAATTAAACATACATTTGATTCATACTCATTTAGTCTAAGTACATAGATATTTTCTACTCGCTTACCTTTAACAAGGATATTTTTCATATCTTTGTCATAGACTAAGCATGAGTCAAGAGTAAATATAACTTTCATACCTTTGTCTCATAGTTGACTTATGCTTAATAGATTATGCTTTAATCCTTTCACCAAGCTTACATCTTTGATGAGCAATTTTGAGTTACTGCCGATATTGCCAATTCCGACAATTTTACCTTTCTTGTTGTCACCAAATGTCACAGTTCCGCCATCATACATTTTTAGATTGCTAAGTAATTTTGTGTTCCATGTCATGTGTGCGGAGCATCCACTATCCATTATCCATATGTCCTGAAATAAAATAATCTCTACACGTTTGGTACCCACTTCTAATTGGGTCCGATATGTTAGAAAAAAAATTTATTTACATATCATTTTAAACGTTTGGGTATCAGAATAATATACATGAAGCATGTGGATACCCTAATTTTTTAAAAAAAGGTTACTTATTTGGAACCCAAATTCGATGCGAATTTGATTTCCTATGAACAAATGAATCTTTATGGGATCTGTACATACTGCTAGTCAAATTATGAATATAAGCATTTTTATCATGCAAGCCTAAGTGTTTAGGCACCCATATCATGTTATTTCTAGCATTGTGTATATTTTGAGGTTTGTGTACAAAGTGTGTTTTTTGATGTGCATTGTGTACAATATTTTTGTGTGCTGTGTTATGTGATATACCATGAGATTTATTGTGTGCATTATGTGTAGCATGTAGATCATGTGAGGCGTGAGATGCGTTATTGTATCTAACATTTTTCCCATACATGAAAGCATACTTTTTGTTACGACCTAAAGATCGTAGGAGTCCGACTCCCACCCGAATCCGCCGACATACCCCACAAACTCTCCACTTCACGAAAGGGCTGCCACCCCGGAAATCCGGAGCTACATGGAAACGGGCGCACCTCGCAGCACCCCCCCCCCCCCGCCCGGCCGAGGCGTACAACCGCAGCTACTCTACCCGCCATGGGTAGCGCGCTTGGGGGACGCCTGGATAGCGCCGCTGGGCCTGCTGACATAGGCACGGGCGTATCCTTCCGTGCCAGCGAAACATGGCCCGTGACCGAACGGGGGGCTCGGCCGGGCCGGACAACCCCCGATCCGGACGACCCGTCTGATTCCCATGAACCGCGGTGCCTAGGGTAGTACAGCCCGACCTTTAGTTCGTCGCCAACGACAAACAACCTAGGATAAGGACACGACTGACACATACGTCACCCGACCGTCTGACAAAGCACCCCCTGGCGGTTAAACCGACTGACAGTTAATGCTTTCGGTCCTGACATCCCGACAAAAGCACCCCATGGTCGTTGCGCCGCCTGACAAAAGCAGGTCAGTCACTCATGTTCCCGACGTCCTTGTCCGAAGCTTCCGCTGACAACCGAGCCAGCTCAGCACGTCTAGTCAGCATGCCAGATCAGCCCCCACCTAGTCACCTCCCGTCAGGTATAAATATCCCCTCTCCACTTACGGTGAGGGGGTTGGAAAATTCTCTCTCAATCTATCATTCACACACGAGAACAAAGGTCGTCCATATCTTTGTTCTCCCACTTATAGCTCGCCACGTGCGGTCGACACACCGTTAGTCCGACTGGCGTGCCTAGCCCCCGTTTTAAGTCCTATAACTGACTTAGGCATCGGAGGGGCTAAGGGTTGAACCCCAACCCCGCCCTTCTGACGAGTTGCTCGTGTTGCAGGAAAGCTTGCCCCTTGGTCAACATCAATTTCAGCCTCCTAACATCCAACCTTCTTCTGCCGCATCCGGTGAGATTCGACCCCGTGATCACCCCCGGCGACAAGTCCAACCTCTTCACCCCACTAATCACTTGTTAAACAGCCCACCTAAACCCTCTTCTTCATATAACCACCATGCCCTTGGTTCTCCACAATACAAATTCATTGTACGCGAGTTCCACCTCGTAACAATTGGCGCCGTCTGTGGGAACGTAGGGTCACACCCATGTTAGACTCCATGCCGATCTCTCGGAACCCTGACCACGGCAAGGATCCCGTGGGTCAGGAGCCGCTTTCTCTACTAATCACCCCGGCGCCCGACCCCCTTCTGGGGATGGGCACCGAGACTGAACATACTTCGGCCCACGCCGTCCTGAAGAGCTTCGAGGCCATCACTCAGGCCAGGGGAGGCTATCCGGCGGCGGGAGCGGAGCCTCAGCCCGGCCCCTCGGAGCCCCAGAACGTGAGGCGGAATCTCCACCCTCAGTTCGAGGAGGAGGGGGAGAACAGGGGGCTCGCCGAGGAGATTGCGGCCCAGCAGAGGCTCCTGGAAGAGGAGATGGAAGTGGCGTGGCGGTGGAGGCGCCTGGGGGAGGCGGCCGCCGTGCAAAGGCGTTTGGACGAAGCGGCCGAGACCGCCCGAAGGGCCTACCAGGACGAAGAGGCCGCTCGCCGCCAGTTCCGCCTCATCGTCACGGAGCGCGAGAGGCTAAGGAGGGAAAACAGGAGCAACCGAGAAGTCCTGGAGGTGACGGCGACGGGTCGGCGGCTCGGGGACGGGCGGGACCCGTTGTTGACCAGGTTCCCACCAGGAGGAGGTAGCCCGCATCGCCTGCACCACCCCTCCGATTCCCTGCGCGAGGAAGTCGTTTGTCGACAACTACGCTTCCTCACCGCCGAGCGCAAAAGGCTTCTTTGGGAGAATCAAGAACGGATGGAGGCCCGAGGGGAGCTGGCCGGGAGGCGCTGGAGCTAGGAGAACCGTAGCCCGCAACCCGTCGAATCCACGACCCGAGGAAGGAGCCCTGCCAGACGACCATCGGGCTACTCCTCGGGGCCGGAGAACCGTCGGCGGCCGAGGCGCGACCGGAGCCAGACCCCCGAGTGGCAGAGAGGGGATGCACCCGATCGCCCTACCTATCTGGAGGAGGCCACGCCGCTTGCACGATGGATCACGTCCGCCCCAAGGCCCCTAAGGTTCAAACCCCCTCACTTGGCCACGTACAATGGGAGAGGCGACCCCCTCACGCATGTGCAGCAATACCGGGGGCAATGGAGGCGCAGGATGTGGATGAGGTGTTCCTTTGCCGGCATTTCTCTCAAAGCCTGAGGGACACCGCATTGGACTGGTACTTCGGCTTACCCGCGAGATCCATTGGGAGCTTTGGCGAGCTGTCCCACAAGTTCTGCCAAGAGTTCCGGGCCGGGCGGACGAAAAAGAAGCCCTTAGACTATCTCAGCACGATAGTCCAAGGGGAGGGAGAGACAACGGGCAGATACCTCCGTCGCTTTCAGGAGGAGAGACGGGCGGTGGTGACATGCGGCGATGAGGTGCTTATGTTGGCCTTCAAAACGGGGTTGCGGACTTGGAGCCTCCACAAATCCTTGCTCCGGGATCCGCCGACTGACTATGAGGCATTGGTTGCTATGGCGGAGAGGCATGCGTTGGCCGAAGAGACTCTCGACGCAAAGGCCCTATTCCCCCAGGCGAAACCATCCCAAGGCGAGCCCCGGTCACACCCTCGGCAGAGGCAAGAAGAGGGGCACCGAGGTCGCAACCAGCCGGCCCGACCAAGGCAGGAACCGCCGGGGCCCCGCCCACAAGATCGCCCTGGCTCGGTGCGCGAGTTCACCCCGGCCCAAGGGCCCCCCCGAGTCATCCCAAGGCAAGAAGGCCCCCTACGGGCACATTACACGCAACTCAATGCCCCCCTGATCGAGGTGATGGCCGCGGCTACAAGAGCCGGACTGTTGTCGGAGCCACCCCGAGAAATGAAGTCGGATCCGGCCCGGAGAGATTTCAGAAAATACTGCCGGTACCACCGGGACCATGGCCACGACACCGACGACTGCTTCACCCTCAAAAGGGAAATCGAGCGGCTGATCCAGGCGGGCCACCTGGGGGGGCTTCGTCGGAGGCAGGAGACCGGACCGAGAGGAGGGGAACCACCGAAGGGCACGGAGGGCAGACCCTCCTGCAAACGGCGAGCGGGAAGAGCCTCACCCCCCGAAACCCGTCATGCGCATAAACACGATATGCGGCGGGCCATCCTCCGGAGGAGCATTGTCGTCAAGCAAAAAGGCGTATGTGAGACAAGTGATGACGGCGGGTCTTGGAGGGAATCCGAGAGGGAGGAGGATGGCCTACCCTCCCATTACTTTCAGCGACGAGGATCTAGAGGGAGTCGAGCTGCCCCACGACGACGCCATCGTCATCGAGGCCCAGATTGGGACGGCCATCGTCAGTCGCCTCCTGATCAACACAGGGAGCTCCTGTGACATCATGTTCATGTCCACAATCGAAAAGATGGGGTTAAGGCCGACGGACCTGAGACCTTGTACCGGACCCCTCGTCGGCTTCACCGGTCACTCAACCCCCATCGTGGGA
The DNA here is from genome assembly GCA_030789695.1 of Scilla litardierei. Lineage (NCBI taxonomy): Eukaryota > Viridiplantae > Streptophyta > Magnoliopsida > Asparagales > Asparagaceae > Scilla > Scilla litardierei. The sequence continues at coordinate 25,010,668 of CM061137.1, forward strand.
GTGATCACCTTGCCGATAACCCTCGGAGAAGAGCCGCAGGTCGTCACTCGAATGACACTGTTCATTGTGTTCGACATTGCATCGGCGTACAACGGGATCATAGGACGACCTTACATGGCGGCCATCGGAGTGCTCCCCAGCCTTCTCCACCAGATGGTCAAGTTCCAAACCCCCCGAGGGGTAGGGATCGTACGGGGAAGCCAGAAGCTGTCTAGAAGCTGCTACGTGGGGTCGACCAAGCACAAGGGACCAGAGATGAACCTGAAGATCGACTCAACCGGACGGAGGTATGACTCCTACCATCCAGAGTTAGCTCCAGCCGATGCCACAGCGGAGGGGAACAGGACCGACCGCGCCCCCCAAAGCCCCCCCTGAGAAGGACGGGCTAATCACTCTAAAGGACGTGGAGCGCCGGTCGTGGTATAGCCGGAAACTATAAGTCATGAATGAAATATCTTGTCCCCTTTCGTATCTTCGAATTTTGCCTTCTCTGCATGAAAATTTCAGTTCAAAACTCTCAAAGACTCCGGGGCAGGACCAATCCTCGCCACCCAAACCGGAGAGGGGCACGGGCCGAGCTGCGTACTCGCTCCCCCCCTAAAGAAGACCTCCGGGGCAAGCTCACGGAGCTTGGCCACCCAAACCGGAGCGCCATATGCGGGGTAGGCGACGGCCCAATACCCGTCCGACTATAGAGGCTGCGGGGAGGCGACGGCCCAATACCCGCCCTCTCAAAGACTCCGGGGCAGGACCAATCCTCGCCACCCAAACCGGAGAGGGGCATGGGCCGAGCTGTGTACTTTCTCCCCCCCAAAGAAGACCTCCGGGGCAAGCTCACGGAGCTTGGCCACCCAAATCGGAGCGCCGTATGCGGGGTAGGCGACGGCCCAATACCCGCCCTCCCCAGAGAGGGCCTGCGACCCCTCTCCTCAAACCTCGGGAAACGAATCAGGGTCCGCAAATCGAGGCAACCCCAACGCGGAGCCATCCCTGAGGAGTAACTCCTGACACCTATAAAGCCGACAACCGAAATGACTTGTCCAACCCAAAAGGACACTCGGGACGAGCGCCACTGATAAACGGCACGCCCGCCAAAAAACAGGAGCTGAGGAGTCACATCAGACGTCACCCATCGAAACGCTCCCCAAGGAACGAAATTCCAAGATGGCCCCAGCTCACCATGGTGAGGAGATAGAGGAGGCAAAAATACACCAATATAAATTCCCCCCCCCCCTCAGCCTCTTCGGAGGAGAGGGGGGCGAGAGAAAGAATATGAAGAAAGACCAGTCCTTTCGCCACTCTCTCCCCCTAAAATACGCGGAAGTAAACGATCCCCCAATAGGATATTCCTCTTACACGACGGTCACCCGGCCTGCTGCTCCCCTCCTTCCTTTAGACAACTTAAGGCACGGGAACTGATGCTCCGATGGCATACCATGCCTCTCCACGGACGCCCCGCGGACGCAGGCGCGGCTGGCAGACAACCCGATGGATGGGACAGACCTGCCAAATCACCCCATCGGACACCCCGGCGACCGCCAGAGTCGCCCCAGCCGCAGGGGACTCTCCCCCGAGTGCCGGCTTACTCCAACAGGTTACTCTGCTTACACCGGTAGCGCCCCTCCTTCCACTCATCGACTTCCCCTGGACCGCACACGCCAGGAAGACGCACGGATTGGCTGCGGACCACTTCCCTTCGCGCCTATCACACGGAGACTCCAGTCAATGGGAGCAACAAGGCCCCGCGGGATAGAGCAACCACCAAGGACTCCCTCTCCCCCCAATTCTGGGAACGAGGGCCAAAGCCACCGCCCGGCTTCGACACGACCACCCACCCCTACCCCGAGGGGGAACCCTCTGAATCAACTCCACACCCCTTTTCAGGGGCATGACACCGGGGAGAGGCGAATCTAATACGATGAGAACATCAACCTACCTAGAGCGATCCAACGTTACGCCTACAGGCCGATCCTGTTTATTGAAATATTAATAATGGCTAATGGAAAGACTACTCCCGGTTGACCACTAGTTATAGCTCAGGCGCACCTAGGCACGGGAGCCACCCCCGAAAAGGGAGGCTAACCCGCTGTAAATTTTCTCGGGCGCGCTACACGAAATAAAGGGAGTTAACACAACCCCCCCAACGCCGGGATAGAGACAGCCGCACCAAAGCGTAACTCTAAAAGGGAATTTCTGCACACACACACAGGTAGAAGATCCCAGAAAAATGCGGGTATCAACCCCACATAACTTCACTTTCTTTCGCCAAAAAAACGCATATACAAAACTACTTGGCGCTTCCGCCAGTCACGGCGCCCTCCCCGCCCCCTTCAGGGGAATTTCCCACTGCCCCGCCGGTCTCTGCCTCATCGCCCTCCCCTCCGTCTCCATCCACCTCCTCGTCGCTGCAATCTGCGAGCCCGTCAAGGTCGAGCTCAACCGGCGGGAACAGGCCCGCCACCTTCTCCTTTATCCGAACCAAGCAGGATTCCCACCCCTCCGCGCGGCCTTTCTCCATGACCTTGGACATCGAATCTGCGAGGGCGGGAATGACGATCTTCTCCTGATACGTCCGAAATTCCTCGACCCTACGAGCCAACTCCTCCTCGGTGGCCTTGGCACGTCCCGCTAGATCCTCCGCACGAGCTTCCTCCCTCCTAAGGGCCTCCTCCAGCTCCTTCGCTCTCTCTCCCACCTTGGCCGCCTGCAGCTCATGATCGGACACGGCCGCCTTCAGGCGCTCTACCTCCGCCTCATAATGGCCGCCCCTCTCCCTCTCCTTCGCCAGGTCCTCGCCAGCGCTCTTACGAAAGGCGGTGAACTCGGCCACCACTCTAGCCACGGCACCCTCGGCCTTATGTATGGCTGGCACGTGCTTCATCATCCCAAGCATCAAGTTGACGATCTGAATAAAGAAACGCAGAAAAGTGAACCCATTTAGGGTGTTCAATAAAACCCGCTGAAAAACGTCAACCGTCTTACAAAACCTACCTGGACGCTGTGCAATACCGCGGTCCCACACAGACCCTCGGGCTCCACCGCTTCCAGCGCCACCCTATCGCGGGGCAGGAAAATGTTCTCCGCCAGCCTCGCCGCCACGCCTCCGTCCTCAAACACGGACTCATCACTCGCTACTTTGTACGGCGCCCGATGAAGCGCCTCGTCGGAATAACCCTCGACATCGGTCCTCTTGACCTTGAACTTAACCAATGAGGCCTCACAGCGGGGATCGGCGGCCCTCTCGAGACCGAACATGGGACAACCATAGGGCCAACTGTCCCATCCTGCGGACCCGGTCGGGCCGCCCGACGTTTCGGCCCTCCCCGACTGACCGATAGCAGCCGCCCCCTCCCCTCCTGCAGATGCCAGGGGGCTAGACGGCCTCGTTCGGGGCACTTCCATCCCTCCCCCTGTCGACCCTTCGTCCCCGCCCTCCAGGTCGATGACGGGGTTTGCTACCCCCTCCCCGGTTCCACCCTCCTGCTAACCGGTTTCCCCCCGCCCCGGCGCATCAGGATCGGACGACCTCGTCGTCCTCTTCCTCCTCTTCGTGGACGCCGGCACCCCCGTCGAGCTCCCCACCCCTCCTTCCTCTCGCAACCTCTTGGGGCCAATTCTCGTCGACGCTCGCCCCGCCTGCTCCGATGCTCGCCGCATCATTTCCTCGAGGGACAAACTCATTGTGCGACATGCCAAAGAGAGAGTTCAGCGTAAGCACATCAGATGCACGAACACCAAAATCTGTTGTACCTTCGGGCCAGATGTACGCCGTTATCATCTCAGCCCGAGCGATCATCCGATAATCTCGGCCCTCCGCTGGTATGGCCATTAAAATCTGGGCCACCATTTTCTCCTCATCCCCCAATTCCACCCCCTCCTTCACCTCCGGATTCAGCTCCGCCCAATCAGACCTTATCAGCACATCTTCCGGCACTCCCACAAACACATACTGCTGACGCCACAACTTAATTTTCCCGGGCAACCCCCTAATGAGCGGATGTTTCTTCTTCACGGAGAGACAGTAGCATGACCCTAACCTCTTCACCGAGAAGAAGTGGCAAAATAAGGACAGGGATGGGCGAACCTGGTTGCTCACGCACAGCACTAGGAACCCCACAACGGCACTGATGGCATTGGGCATCAGGCGATACAAGTGCAGCTCCAGGAAGTTCAACACTTCCAGCAAGAATGGATGGGGGGAAGCGCAACCCTTGCTCAAACGAAGAGACATATACTCCCACCTCCCGGTCGCCCACGAAACACACCCTCTCTTGCGGCTCCGGTTCACGAACCGAATACGGTGGCCTGACATACATCTTGAAGATCTCCGCAATGGATTTCTTCAGCACCGACTTCACGCCCGCAATCTCGAGAGGCACCTCTCCTGTCTCCGCGGCGGAGCTCCCTTCCCCAACCACCCCTGACCCCTGACCACGAAACGGAGACATCGAGGAAGACATCTATAAAACGGGCCTCTTACCTAATGGGTGCCGACGACTCGGGTGCCTGCGCTACTTCGTCGACCACTCCCACGAGGACGACTCTGGCTAGGATAATGAAATCTCCGACGAGCTCTAGCTGCTTGCCAAAATATTCGCCCAACAATCAGCTTCGCTTCGCTCCCCTCCCTGAGTTCTCTTTTACGCGACTGCGCAAAGCATCATGACCGTCGACCTCGAGACACGCGTCACCAATCCGGGCCCTATCCAGCACCGACCCACGTGTTCTGACGCTTCGCGTACTGTCAAAACCGTCAATTCTGCCACACGTCAACACTGCAGTGGTCGGGTCGCTTCGGTTCCCGCCCGCCGTCGAATCGCCAGGATGACGTCTAGTCATGCGACCGCCAACAATTCCCGCCCAAATCCCGGCGAAATGATTACCCCCATTCGAAATTACTCTATACGCCGCACGTCCTGAGGCTGAGTCTGGCCTCCGTCGGGGCGGCCATAACAAGAAGGCAACGCTCGTTCCAAGACTGAGTCCGACCTCCGTCGGGGCGGCCAAAACAAGAAGGCATCGCTCGTACCAATGAAGGGTCCGACCTCCATTGGGGCGGTCGGAACAGGAATCCGTCGCCCAACTAATTGGGGGATCTCGGTTCCAACGCTTGGCAAACATTCGTACGGACCAAGCAACCTCGTCCCGCCACTGATCCACCGGGACTCATGCTGGGCTTCCGAGCAAACCGCCGGTAAACGCGACTTATCTCAACTCCCCTCTCCCGAAGACCTCGGCAGAGCGAAGTTGGGGGCAGTTACGTCCCTCACAAAGCCGACGTTCTACGAACACAACAAGGAAGAATACAGTTCGGCACAAGACCAACACAATGTATTTACCCAAATAGCTAAACCGTACATTGAACTTCCCACACACTACAACAAAACATTGTTTATAACCCTCACACAAGAAGGTACGGGCCTCCCCAAACCCACCTTTTTAGCGGCGCCACCTCTCAACCGACCGAGCCCTCACATCTCTCGCCACTTGCCGAATCGCCGCATCCTTAGCCTCTTGTAGCATTGGCATAACATGCTCGTTATGATAGCGGCGGATAGCGGCTTCGATCATTTCGCCTTCAGCTTCCCGTTTTTCCTCCAACCACCGCATCGCAAGACCCTTCTCCCTTTTCTCGGTCTCAAGGGCCTCCTTTAGGTCCGCTATTTGCCGCCTCTATACCCCGATCACCGCCTCCTTGCTAACAAATTCCGAGGTATGCTTCGACCGGATGTCATCCCTCTCGCGCGTTACTTCTTGGAGCTGGTTCTCGACCATTGCTTTGGACGAATCGAAATACGCAGCCCGCCCCTTCTCCACCTCATAGGCCTTCCTAACCCTCTCCAGCTCTGCCTCCGTGTCCCTCAGCTTCACCTTGACCTCGCCAAGGTTCGACTTCGCTACCTCCAGAGACGCCCTGGTGACGGCCACAGGAGTATGGCCCCGCAGGGCTAACACGTTCGCGACCATCTACATAAACCTCGAATCAGCGGGACACGAACAAAGAAAGCCCACGGGCGAGGAAAGAAAACCGGATTACCTGCACGACGTGCCATATAGCCGAGCCACACAACCGTTCTGCCCCCACACGAGTCAAAGACTCACGATCGCGCGGTAACACGCAATACTCGGCGAGGCGCGCCGCCACTCCCGCGTCCTCGAATACCGACTCGTCGCAGCCTACTCGAAAAGGAAACTTATGGAGACGGTCATCTGGATACGCCTCGACCTCTTCTCGGGTCCTCTTAAAACGAATAAGGGCGCCCTCACAAGATGGACTCGACGACCCCCCCCCCCCATTTCCCACGGAGGGATCCCGTATGGCCACTTTTGAACCACATGCGCTCGGCGAGGCTCGACCACCTCTGATACCCTCGGAGGAACGGAGGGTCTGGCCCCCCGCGCGGACGCGTCCTCATGAAGATCTTCGCCGGGCCCACCGGCAGAGATACCTGGCCCGACTGCCCTCCGTCCCGGATGTGCCCTCTCCCCACAGGGAACCCCGCCTCCACGTTCCCGGGATCCTGCCTCGCGCACCACCCCCTTGCCTTTCCCGCGGGGATCAGTGTCCTCCGAGATCAGGGCTCTGGCCGAACCTGACACCTCCTCCGGCTCCCGTATCGCGTCTCCGCCTATAAAAAGAAAAGAGAGACAATCAGGGCAAGCCTAGCCCAGAGTTTGCAAAACATCAAAGATACCTAGGGTCCAAAAGTCCTGGGTGAGCCGATTGCTCAGCGTCAGACTCGCCAACTGACGGCACGCCTCAGGCAGTTCCATCAAAATCTGATCTTTGGTAATATCCCCCACAGTCAGCTCCACCCTCTCATTTACTAAGGGATTCCGTGCCCCCCATTCGACATCAGCGCCACGTCGCTTGGCACCGTCACGAAGACGAACTCCCTCATCCAATCGCCGACGTCGTCGGGCACCCCGAGGATAAGTCCTCGCCCTCTCCTAGCGCAAACACAATGATACATCCCCCTCTTCTGAATCACGAAGAAATACCGGAACAGCGCCAAAGAGGGACTCAAAGAGCAAGCAAGGCACAAGACGACAAACCCCACTAACAAGCCCCAAGAACGGGGCGTTAGGGCAAATATCGGCAGCTCCAGGAAATTCAACAAATATAACAAATACGGATGGATCGGAAAGCGGAGCCCCAACTCGAATGACCGAACATAGACCCCGACCTCATAATCTCCAGGTGAACACACCGCTTCCTCTGACCCGGGAACCCGAACCTCATAGGGTTGTCGCACGAACCGCACGCGAATCTCCCTGATGTTGATCCTATCCAACCTACATCGGAGGGATTCAATCGCTCTCGGGACAACAGATCGCCATGACCCTCTTTCCCTGGGCCGCCGCACCCCCGGCTGCGACGCCCCCTCGCCCACCAACTCCTCCTCCCCCACTCGGTTACCTCCTCCAACCTCGAAACGAGAAGCCATCGGTCGGAAAGGAAGGAAATTACCTGTTATTACCTGTTGATCCCTCAAATCCGGAAGGTGTTTGGAAGAAGATGACCGGCGGCGGAAGCATCAAACTAGCCAGCAAGCGACAAATAGAAGTATCGAACGCCGGAGAAGAATCGGAGAGAGGTAAAAACTCCCGCCGACCGCCTCCCAGACCCTTTTAGTTGTAAAGTGGGCCCCCGGGCCATCTCGGCCGTCGAATTTTCGCCACGCGGCGCCCATCGAGATGTCCTCGACGCATCGACTGGCATGAGGGTCACTTCATCCACGCGTCATGAACCCAATCACAGAGGCGCTTCGTTTTTCTCTACCCCCTTTCAAATCGTAATAATGACCACTAGGGCGGGAGTTCCGAAGCCGCCGCCGCCACTACCGGGCGGGGGCCAAGGCCCGTACTGACGGTCCTGGATATCGAAGGTGGTTCGCCCTCCGAGCTGAGCCGGGCCACCGCCTCAGACTCGAAGGCCGGGGGCAATTGTTACGACCTAAAGATCGTAGGAGTCCGACTCCCACCCGAATCCGCCGACATACCCCACAAACTCTCCACTTCACGAAAGGGCCGCCACCCCGGAAATCCAGAGCTACATGGAAACGGGTGCACCTCGCAGCACCCCCCCCCCCCCCCCCCCCCCCGCCTGGCCGAGGCGTACAACCGCAGCTGCTCGACCCGCCAGGGGTAGCGCGCTTGGGGGACGCCTGGATAGCGCCGCTGGGCCTGCTGACATAGGCACGAGCGTATCCTTCTATGCCAGCGAACCATGGCCTGTGACCGAACGGGGGGCGCAGCCGGGCCGGACAACCCCCGATCCGGACGACCCGTCTGATTCCCATGAACCGCGGCGCCTAGGGTAGTACAGCCCGACCTTTAGTTCGTCGCCAACGACAAACAACCTAGGATAAGGACACGACTGACACATACGTCACCCGACCGTCTGACAAAGCACCCCCTGGCGGTTAAGCCGACTGACAGTTAATGCTTTCGGTCCTGACATCCCGACAAAAGCACCCCCTGGTCGTTGCGCCGCCTGACAAAAGCAGGTCAGTCACTCATGTTCCCGACGTCCTTGTCCGAAGCTTCCGTTGACAACCGAGCCAGCTCAGCACGTCTAGTCAGCATGCCAGATCAGCCCCCACCTAGTCACCTCCCGTCAGGTATAAATATCCCCTCTCCACTTACGGTGAGGGGGTTGGAAAATTCTCTCTCAATCTATCATTCACACACGAGAACAAAGGTCGTCCATATCTTTGTTCTCCCACTTATAGCTCGCCACGTGCGGTCGACACACCGTTAGTCCGACCGGCGTGCCTAGCCCCCGTTTTAAGTCCTATAACTGACTTAGGCATCGGAGGGGCTAAGGGTTGAACCCCAACCCCGCCCTTCTGACGAGTTGCTCGTGTTGCAGGAAAGCTCGCCCCTTGGTCAACATCAATTTCAGCCTCCTGACATCCAACCTTCTTCTGCCGCATCCGGTGAGATTCGACCCCGTGATCACCCCCGGCGACAAGTCCAACCTCTTCACCCCACTAATCACTTGTTAAACAGCCCACCTAAACCCTCTTCTTCATATAACCACCGTGCCCTTGGTTCTCCACAATACAAATTCATTGTATGCGAGTTCCACCTCGTAACACTTTTTAACATTGGCATGCACAACATTTACATTTCTACCCATATCTTTAGATGTAGAAGCTTGAGCATGAGTAGATTTATTAACAGCATTTCTAGGAGTATAAGAGCAAGAAGAAGTAGAATTATTCTTGATACAATCAAATTTTGCAATTAGTTCTTCATGCTTTATACGACTAGAAGTAATAATACTTTCAAGTGAATCTATCTTATCATTTAGACAGGAAACATACAGAGCATGTTCATTTTTCAATAAGTTATTATCAATCAATAATGCATCATATTTTGCCTTTAAGGAATTATGATCATGCAATGAAATATTACTACAATCATTTTTCAAAGCATTATAATCATCCAGCAAACTATCATGTTTCTTGTATAAGTCATCATGATCATTATTCAAAGCTTTGTACTTGTTATTTACACTTTTGTATTTCTTATTCAATCTCTCAAATTCTCTATACAAATTTTCATATGCACTAGCAATGTCAAAATCATCTTCATCGTCAGAACTAGATTCACATACCTTTTCCTGATTGTCTTGACAAGCCATCATGCACATATGATTTTTGGATTGCTCTTCCTCTTCTTCGTTGGTGTTGATGGTGTCAAAAGTCCATTTATCTTCAACAATCTTCTTTTCATACTTTTCATCGTCGGATTTGATTGTCTCTATGGGTGTTTGAATTTCTTTTGACTTTGATCCGAATCTCTCATCCAATAAGTTGAGGATTTGGTGTGCGGTTTCAGCCCTTTCTACAAGATCTAACATTTCATTAGTTAAACCAGTATAGAGTAAATGCATTACCTTTATGTTTCTGAAGTAGGATTCTTCTTGATCCGGATTCCATTGATTTTGAGCAGTGGTTGGAATCTCATATCGTTCACTGAGAGATCTTGAGTAGCTTAGATCTTGTGCTTCCAAGAAGATCTCAATTCTCCTTCTCCATTGGGAATAAAAGTTGCCGTCAAAGATTGGAGGAGTATGGGTGTTGTAGACGTTTGTTGATGCCATCGTTTTGACCTTGCTTTGATACCAAGTGTTGGATCCTGTGGATGACAAACAACACTAGAAGGGGGGTTGAATAGTGTTGTGTATATAGTAAAATTTTTCGCTCAACGATATTTAACACAAATAAAGCCCTTCTAATGTTGCCTAAGAAACCAAGTAGAGTGATCTACGCTTGGTTCTTAATCAACAAAATAATCTTTAAAATACACAGAGTGATTTCACAGCAGGTAGTCGACTCCCTATGAACAGTAGTCGACTCCCAGAGTATATGTGAAAATAAAATCACAAATATGAATTTCAGCGAATAGAAATAAATTGATCTTTGCTGTAGATAAATGATAAAATAAATGTAAAGATAAACAAGCACAGATCAACAATCGCAAACAGAAGGATTTTTATCCTGGTTCCCCGCAACCCGGGTACGTCCAGTCCCGGACCAATCCAGTACGAGATTTCCACTATCTGCCTTGGCAAATACAATTACCTAACTTCACTCGTTAGGATTTCCAACGACCTAGCCTTGACCAGGATTTCCAACCACAACACAACACCTAGACTTGTCTAGGATTTACCCTTGCCTCACAAACCGAGGACTTTCCAACTGGCAACAACTAGACTTGTCTAGTGTTCCAACAATCAACACAATGAGAATTTATCCAATACACCACAATAAATGATGGAGATTGGTTTACACACCCGATTCTATAGCCAATCAAAGTTAAGACAATTTGTGTAGTGGCTTGATAGAATGATAGTCTAGATCACACAAAGATACGAGAGAAGTTCTTTGTGATCTAGAACTTTTCAAAAATCCTTTCAAATAAAATTAAAGAGAATAATAGTAAGGATTTTGAAAACGATTTAGCCAATAAAAAGTACGAGTATGATCTTCAAAAAAGAATAAGAAAGTATTGCAAGATCAAATAAAAATTAAATTGGCTAGAGAGAAAATTGAGAGCTTTGAATTCAAGAGAGTTTTCACAATAGATTTGATTTTCAATGTTGTGTTTTTCACAAAACAATTTAGCTCTATTTATAGGGAAAAACTGAGATTTGAATTTCAAATTTCGTTTGACTTTGTCCCAAAAATTACGGAGTAAATTGCTCAACGGATTTCAAAATTCAAATTCAAAAAAACGTCTTAAATTTACAGCTGGTAGTCGACTCCCTCATATAGGTAGTCGACTCCCAGAGAACTCCAGGAGTTTTTGATCTCTGACAAGTAGTCGACTCCCTACTTTTGGTAGTCGACTCCCAGAGGAGTTTTTCCTGCTGCTCTTCTAGTCAGACAAGTAGTTAGCTCCAGGGTGCGTGGAGTTTCACTACGAAAATTATGGAGTGACTAAAAAAAGCTCTCGAAAATGTTTTGAAGACAATTAAAAGTATTTTCGAAATTGTTTGTGTGTGTGTTTTTTTTGTCTATTTGATATGGCTTTAACAAATACCCTAAAATACACGACACACTCACTATGGACTCAGAACATGTCTTCGGAAGTTTGGTCAACTTGATGAAGTGAAAGCGAGCTTCTCTTTGTGCTTCTTGTTCTATTTGAGCTTGAGCTTCATCACTTGAGTTTAGTCATGTTCGTCTTTGTCTTTGAGCGTTGAAGTGTGCTTCTTTGAGTATAAGTAGAGCTTCACGAATTCTGCACACTTTAAGTGTAGTGTAGTTAGTACACTAAGATTTCGTTTGGTGTGCTCATCATCAAAATCACTTGGGGGTGGAATTCAATTTCCATCAAGGCCTACCCGCGAGATCCATTGGGAGCTTTGGCGAGTTGTCCCATAAGTTCTGCTAAGAGTTTCAGGCCGGGCAGACGAAGAAGAAGCCCTTGGACTATCTTAGCACGATAGTCCAAGGAGAAGGGGAGACGACGGGTAGGTACCTGTGCCGCTTTCAGGATGAGAGACGGGCGGTGGTGACCTGCGGTGACGAGGTACTCATGCTGGCCTTCAAGACGGGATTGCGGACTCGGAGCCTTCAAATCCCTGCTCCGAGATCCACCGACCGACTATGAGGCGCTGGTTGCTATGGCGGAGAGGCATGCATTGGCCGAAGAGACTCTCGGCACAAAGGCCCTATTTCCCCCGACGAAGCCGCTCCAAGGCGGGCCCCGATCACACCCTCAGCCAAGGCAAGAAGAGGGGCATCGAGGGCATGACCAGCTGGCCCAACCAAGGCGCGACCCGACGGGGCGACGCCCGCAAGATCGCCCTGGCCCAGCCCGAGAGTTTGCCCCGGCCCAAGGGCCCACCTGAGCCATCCTAAGACAAGAAGGCCCCCTACGGGCGCATTACACGCAGCTCAATGCCCCCCTGATAGAGGTGATGGACGCGGCAACGAGAGCCGGACTGCTGCCAGAGCCACCCCGGGAAATGAAGTCGGATCCGGCTCGGAGAGATTTCCAAAAATATTGCCGATACCACCGGGACCACGGCCATGACACCGACGACTGCTTCACCCTCAAAAGGGAAATCGAGCGGCTGATCCAGGCTGGCCACCTCGGGGGCTTCGTCAGGGGCAGGAGACTAGACCGAGAGGAGGGGAACCACCGGAGGGCACGAAGAGCAGACCCTCCAACGCACGGTGAGCGGGAAGAACCTCTCCCCCCGAAACCGGTCATGCGCATAAACACGATATGTGGTGGGCCATCCTCCAGGGGAGCGTCATCGTCAAGCAAAAAGGCGGACGCGAGGCAAGTGATGACGGCGGGTTTCGGAGGGGATCCGAGGGGGAGAAGGATAACCTACCCTCCCATTACTTTCAGCGACGAGGATCTAGAGGGAGTCGAGCTGCCCCATGACGACGCCATCGTCATCAAGGCCCAAATAAGGACGGACATCGTCAGCCGCCTCCTGATTGACACAGGGAGCTCTTGCGACATTCTGTTTATGTCCACAATCGAAAAGATGGGGTTAAGGCCGACGGACCTGAGACCCTGCACCGGGCCCCTCGTCGGCTTCACCGGTCACTCGAACCCTATTGTAGGAGTGATCACCTTGCTAATAACTCTCGGAGAAGAACCGCAGGTCGTCACCCGAATGACTCTGTTCGTTGTGGTCAACATTGCGTCGGTGTACAACAGGATCATAGGATGACCCTACATGGCGGCCATCGGAGAGCTCCCCAGCCTGCTCCACCAGATGGTCAAGTTCCAAAACCCCCGAGGGGTTGGGTCAGTGCGGGGAAGCCAGAAGCTGTCCAGGAGCTGCTACGTGGGATCGACCAAACACAAGGGTCCAGAGCGAAACCTGGTGGTCGACCTACCCGGGGGGAGGGACGACTCCTACCATCAAAAGCCGGCTCCTGCTGACGGCACCGTAGAAGGACCGGGGGCCGCAGAAGAGGACCAGACCTGCCGCGCCCGCCCCAGCCCCCCTTGACGAGGGCGGGCTAATCCCTCTGAAGAACATGGAACGCCAGTCGTGATGTAGTCGAAAACTGTAAGTCTCGAATGAAATATCCTTTTCCCTTTTGCATCTTCGAATTTCACCATTTCCACCTGAAAATTTCAGCCCAAAAACGTAAGACTCTGGGGCAGGACCAATCCTCACCACCCAAACCAGAGAGGGGCACAGGCCGAGCTACGCGCTCACTCCCCCCCACCAACGAAGACCTCCGGGGCAAGCTTACGGAGCTTTGCCACCCAAACCGGAGTGCCATATGCGGGGTAGGTGAAGGTCCAATACCCGTCCGACTATAGAGGCTGCGGGGAGGCGACAGCCCAATACCCTCCCTCTCAAAGACTCCGGGGCAGGACCAATCCTCGCCACCCAAACCGGAGAGGGGCACGGGCCGAGCTATGCGCTCGCTCCCCCCACCAACGAAGACCTCCGCGGTAAGCTTACGGAGCTTTGCCACCCAAACCGGAGCGCCATATGCGTGGTAGGCAACGGCCCAATACCCGTCCGACTATAGAGGCTGCGGGGAGGCGACGGCCTAATATCCGCCCTCTCAAAGACTCCGTGGCAGGACCAATACTCTCCACCCAAACCGGAGAGGGGCACGGGCCGAGCTACGCGCTCGCTCCCCCCCACCAACGAAGACCTCTGGGGCAAGCTTACGGAGCTTTTCCACCTAAACCAGAGCGCCATATGCGGGGTAGGCGATGGCCCAATACCCGTCCGACTATAGAGGCTGCGGGGAGGCGACAGCCCAATACCCGCCCTCTCAAAGACTCCGGGGCAGGACCAATCCTCGCCACCCAAACCGAAGAGGGGCACGGGCCGAGCTACGCGCCCGCTCCCCCCACCAACGAAGACCTCTGGGGCAAGCTTACGGAGCTTTGCCACCCAAACCGGAGCGCCATATGCGGGGTAGGCAACGGCCCAATACCCATCCGACTATAGAGGCTGCGAGGAGGTGACGGCCCAATACCCTCCCTCTCAAAGACTCCGGGGCAGGACCAATCCTCGCCACCCAAACCGGAGAGGGGCACGGGCCGAGCTATGCGCTCGCTCCCCCCACCAACGAAGACCTCCGGGGCAAGCTTACAGAGCTTTGCCACCCAAACCGGAGCGCCATATGCGAGGTAGGCAACGGCCCAATACCCGTCCGACTATAGAGGCTGCGGGGAGGCGACGACCCAATACCCGCCCTCTCAAAGACTCCAGAGCAGGACCAATCCTCGCCACCCAAACCGGAGAGGGGCACGGGTCGAGCTACGCGCTCGCTCCCCCCACCAACGAAGACCTCCGGGGCAACTTACGGAGCTTTGCCACCCAAACCGGAGCGCCATATGCGGGGTAGGCGACGGCCCAATACCCGTCCGACTATAGAGGCTGCGGGGAGGCGACGGCCCAATACCCGCCCTCTCAAAGACTCCGGGGCAGGACCAATCCTCACCACCCAAACCAGAGAGGGGCACGGGCCGAGCTACGCGCTCGCTCCCCCCACCAACGAAGACCTCCGGGGCAAGCTTACGGAGCTTTGCCACCCAAACCGGAGCGCCTTATGCGGGGTAGGCGACGACCCAATACCCGTCCGACTATAGAGGCTTCGGGGAGGCGACGGCCCAATACCCGCCCTCTCAAAGACTCCGGGGCAGGACCAATCCTCGCCACCCAAACCAGAGAGGGGCACGGGTCGAGCTACGCGCTCGCTCCCCCCACCAACGAAGACCTCCGGGGCAAGCTTACGGAGCTTTGCCACCCAAACCGGAGCGCCATATGAGGGGTAGGCGACGGCCCAATACTCGTCCGACTATAGAGGCTGCGGGGAGGCGACGGCCCAACACCCGCCCTCTCAAAGACTCCGGGGCAGGACCAATCCTCGCCACCCAAACCGGAGAAGGGCACAGGCCGAGCTACGCACTCGCTCCCTCCCACCAACGAAAACGTCCGGGGCAAGCTTATGGAGCTTCGCCACCTAAACCAGAGCGCTATATGCGTGGTAGGAGACGGCCCGACGCCCACCCGGCTATAAGGGTGGCAAGGGCCTAGCTACCCGCCCTCCCCAAAGCGGGCCCATGATTCTTCAACTCAAACATCGGGAAACGAATCAGGGCTCGCGGATTGAGGCAACCCTCGCGCAGGTCCAAAAACTGATGAGCCGCACCAGACACCAATAAAGCCGACGGCCGAAATGACCCATCAACCCCAAAAAGACGCTCGAGGCTAGCGCCACTGGTAACAGCACACCCGCTAAAAAACATGGGTTGATGAGTCACATCAGGCGCCACCTGTCATGAGCAGGTTCCGAAGGGCACGATTCCAATAAGCTGGCTCCAGCTCATCACATTAAGGGCAGGGGAAGGACTAAAGAGCTACCATTATAAATACCCCCTCGGCCCCTTCAAAGGGAGAGGACGAAAGAGATAATTTGAGGAAAGGCCAATCCCTCAGCCACACTCTCTCCCAAGAAGGTGCGAAAAATGCGAGGGAGCCCAACTGTTCCGGCGGGCAGTCTCCCCCGACACGATGACCCCCGATAGGTTACTCCTCTTACACGAGGGGCACCCCGCCCGCAGCTCCCCAACTTTCCTTAGACAACTTAAGGCACGGGAACTGGAGCTCCAACGGCATACCCTGCCCCTCCACGGATGCCTCGCGAGCGCGGGCGCGGCTGGTCGACAACCCGATGGACGGGGCAGACCTGCCAAATCACCCCATCGGGCACTCCAGCACCCGCCAAGTCGCACCAGCCTCAGCGGGACCCCCCCCCCCCCCCCCGCGCCGGAGCACGCCGATAGGCTATTTCTCTTACATCGGGAGCGCCCCGCCTTCCACCCCTCGACTTCTCCTGGACCACTTATGCCAGGGAGAGGAGCGGACCGGTGGCAAACCACCCCTTCCCATACCCATCCTACGGTGACTCCAACCGACAGGAAGGCTAAAGCCCCGCGGGATAGAGCAACCACCAAGGACTCCCTCTCCCCCCAATTCTGAAACGAGAGATAAAGCGGCCACAACCGCCCCCGACACCGTCACGTCGCTCCCCAACTCTCCAGGGCGTGGACCCTCTGAAGTGACCTTGCATCCCTTCAGGGGCACGACGACGGAGAGGGACGCGCCAAATGGAGCGAGGGCATCCACCAAAGTAGAACTGCTCGACAGTTCACCTGCGGGCCGACCTACATACCATATCATGTCCCTACCCTGTTCATTAAATTTTGATAAAAGGCTAATGAAAAGACTACTCCCAGTAGACCATTAGCAATAATTTAGGCGCACTCATGCACGGGAATAACCCCCGAAAAGGGGGGGACGAGCTCTACGCCACGCGCATGACCCTAACAAGGGGAATAAACGGGGGGGTCAGTCTAACCGGCTGAGAACATTCTCAGGCGTACGACCCTAACAAGGGGAATAAACGTAGCTCGACTTACGCCGGGCCAGAGACAGCAATACCAAAGCATAGCCAAGAAAGGGAATCTCCACACACTCAGAGTCCGAAAATTGCAAAAGTACGGGTATCAACCCCACAAAACTTTACTTTCTTTCTTTCTTAACACCTATACAAAACTACTCTGTTACATTCCCCGCACCGACGGCGCATCCGCCAATCGTGACATCCTTCCCGTCCCCTTCGGGGGAATCCCCCCCCCCCCCCTGCCCTGCCGGTCTCCGCCTCGACGTCCCCGCCTCCCTCGCCGATCACCCGCTCGCCGTCCCCCTCCTCCTCGTCGCCGCAAGCTACGAGTCCGTCGAGGTCGAGCTCAATTGGCGGGGACAGGCCCGCCACCCTCTCCTTTATCCGAACCAAGCAGGCCTCCCACCCCTCCGCCTGGCCTGTCTCCATGCCCCGGGACATCGCATCCGTGAGGGCGGGGATGACGGTCGTGTCCTGGTACGAGCAAAATTCCTCGACCTTCCGAGCCAACTCCTCCTCGGCGGCCTTCGCACGACCCGCCAGATCCACCGCACGCGCTTCCTCCCTCCCAAGGGCCTCCTCCAGCTCCTTCGACCTATCTCTAGCCGCGGTCGCCTACACCTCATGATCGGCCAGGACCGCCTTCAGGCGCTCTACCTCCGCCTCATACTGGCTGCACCGCTCCCTCTCCTTCGCCATTCCCTCCCCAGCACTCTTACGAAAGGCGGCGAACTCAGCTGCCACTCTAGCTATGGCACCCTTGGCCTTATGTATGGCTGGCACGTGCCTCATCGCTCCAAGCATCAAATTGATGGCCTGCACAACAAAAGAGAACCGATTTAGGGTGTTCAATAAAATCCACTGGCAAACATCACCCGGCTTACATAACCTACCTGGACGCCGTGCCACACCGCGGTTCTGCACAGACCCTCAGGCTCCACCGCCTCTAGCGCCACCCTATCGCGGGGCAAGAAAATATTCTCCGCCAGCCTCGCCACCACGCCACCATCCTCGAACACGGACTCATCATCCCTCACCTTGAACGACGCCCGATGAAGAGCTTCGTCAGGATAACCCTCGACTTCGGTCCTCTTAGCCTTGAAACGGACAAGCGATGCCTCACAGCTGGGTTCGGCGGCCCTCTCCAGACCGAACAACGGACAGCCGTAGGGCCAACTGTCCCAGCCGGCTGACTTGGCCGGGCCGCCTGACGTCTCGGCCCTCCCCTGCTGATCGGTAACGGCTACCCCCTCCACATCGGCGGGTACCCGGGGGCTAGATGACCATGTCTCGGGGGCCTCCACCCCTCCCCCAGTCGACCCTTTGTCCCCGCCCTCCAGGTCGATTACGGGGGTTGCGATCCCCTCCCCGGACCCGCCCCCCTGCTGACCGGTTTTCCCCCGCCCCGGAGCATCAGGGACAGACGAGCTCGCAGGCATCTTCCTCCTCTTCGTGGACTCCTGCCCCCTCGTCGAACTCCCCACCACGCCTTCCTCTCGCAACCTCTTGGGGACCGTCCTCTTCGACGTTCGCCCCGCCTGCTCCGCAGCTCGTTTCATCATCTCCTCAAGGGACAAACTCATCGTGCGACCTGCCAAAGAAAGAAAGTTCAGGGTAAGAACTTCAGATGCACTAATACCAAAATCTATTGTACCTTCGGGCCAGATGTTCAACGCTATCATCTCAGCCCGGGCGAGCGTCTGGTAATCTCAGCCCTCCCCCGGTATCGCCATTAGAAACTGTGCCACTTGTTTCTCCTCGTCCCCCAATTCAACCCCCTCCTTCGCCTCGGGATTCAGCTCCGCCCAATCAGATCTCATCAGCACATCCTCCGACACTCTGACAAACACATACTGCTTGCGCCACCACTTAATCTTCCCGGGCAACCCCCTAATGAGCGGATGGCTCCTCTTCGTGGAGAGATAATAGCAGGACCCCAGCTTCTTCACCGTGAAGAAATAGCGAAACAAAGACAGCGAGGGGTGAACCTGGTTGCTCACGCACAGCACAAGGGAACCCACAACCACACTAATGGCATTGGGCATCAGACGATATAAAGACAGCCCCAGGAAATTCAACACATCTAACACGAACGGATGGGGGGGAAGCGCAACCCTTGCTCAAAGGAGGACACATACACTCCTACCTCATGGTCGCCCGCGAAACATACCCTCTCTTGCGCGTCCGGTTCGCGAACAGAGTACGGTGGCCTGACATACAACTCGAAGATCTCCGTGATGGACCTCTTCAGCACCGACTTCACGCCCGCAATATCGAGGGGCACATCCCCAGTTTCCGCGGCGGAGCTCCCTTCCCCTACCGCCATCGATCCCTGACCATGAAACGAAGACGTCGAGGAAGACATCGATAAAACGGACCTCTTACCTAAAGGGCTCTGACGACTCGGACGGCAACGCTACGTCGGCGACCGATTCCACGAGGATGACTCCGGCAAGGGCAATGAAATCTCCGACAAACCCCAGCCGCTTGGAAAACCTTCGCCCAACAATCAGCTTTGCTTCGCTCCCCTCCCAGAGATCTTTTTACGCGACTACGCAAAGCATCGTGACTGTCGGCCTCGTGACACGTGTCATCAATCAGTTCTCTCTCCCGCGTCGATCCATGTGGTCTGACGCTTCGCGTAATGGAAGCCGTCACTTCTGCCATGTGTCAACCTTGAAGTGGTCGGGTCGCTTCGATTCCCGCCCGCCGTCGAATCGCCGGGATGACGTCTAGTCACGCGACCGCCAACAGGCCCCTTCGATTCCCACCCAAATCCCGCCCAAATGATTACCCCCATTCGAAACTACGCCACCCTTAGCCTCCTCTTTCTATCCGCTGCTCGTACCAAGGATGAGTCCGGCCTCCGTCGGGGCGACCGAAACAAGAATGTGCCGCTTAATCAATTTCGGATTTCGGTTTCAACGCTTTGCAAACGATCGTACGGACTGCACCTCCTCGCCCCGCCTCTGCGATCCACCTGGAATCACACTTTGTTTCCCAACAAACCCCTGGTAAACGCGGTACATCTCAACTTCCCTCTCCCGACGACCCGAATATCCTCGGCATAGCGAAGTTAGGGGCAATGACGTCCCTCACAAAACTAATGGTCTACTGACACAACAAGGAAGAAGACAGTCCGACACAAGACCAATACAATGCATTTATCCAAATAGCAAAGCTATACATTAAACCATCCGCACACTACAACAAGACATTGGTTATAACCCTCACACAAGAAGGTACAGGATTCCCCAAACCCACTTTCTCAGCGACGCCGCCTCTCAGCCGACCGAGCCCTCACATCTCTCGCCACCTGGTGAACTCCCGCATCCCTTGCCTCTTGCAACATCGGCACAACATGCTCGTCATGGTAGCGACGGATAGCGGCCTCGATCACTTCGCCTTCAACTTCCCGCTTTTCCTCCAGCCACCGCATCACGATACCCTTCTCCCTCTTCTCCGCCTCAAGGGCCTCCTTTAGGCCGGCTATTTGCCGCCTCTGTAACACGATCACCGCCTCCTTGCTAGCCAACTCTACGGTGTGCTTCGACCGGATGTCATCCCTCTCCCGCGTCACCTCTAGGAGTTGGCGCTCGACCGTAGCTTTTGACGAATCAAAGTACGTGGCCCGCCCCTTTTCTACCTCACAGGCCATCCTAACCTTCTCCAGCTCCGCTTCCATGTCCCTCAGCTTCACCTTGACCTCGCCGAGGTTTGCCCTCGCTACCTCACGAGCCGCTCTGGTGGCGGCCACAGGAGTGCCACCCCGCAGGGCTACCAGGTCTGTAACCATCTACAAAAGACCCAAATTAGCGGGGCACGAATAAAGAAAGCCTAAGGGCGAGACGAGGGAACCGGCTTACATGCACGATGTGCCATACAGCAGAGCCGCACAACCGTTCTGCCCCCACGCGAGTCAAGGATTCGCGATCTCGCGGGTAACATGCAATACTCTGCGAGGCACGCTGCCACCCCGTCGTCCTCGAATACCGACTCATCACAGCCCACTCGAAAAGGCAACTTATGGAGGCGGTCATCTGGATACGTCTCGACTTCCTCTCGAGTCCTCTTGAAATGAATGAGGGCACCCTCACAACTCGGGCTCATCGACCTCCCCATATCCCACGAAGGGATCCCATATGGCCACTTCTGAACCAAGCGCGCCTTGCGAGGCTCGACCACCTCCGATACCCACGACGGGACGGAGGGACCTGCCTCCCGCGCGGACGATCCCGCAGGGAGATCATCGCCGGGCCCGTCGGTAGAGATACCTGATTCGGCTGCCCTCCGTCCCGGGTGCGCTCTCTCCCCACGGGAGACCCCGCCTCCCCGTTCTCGGGATCCTACTTCGTGCGCCACCCCCTTGCCTTTCTCGCAAGGATCAGTGTCCTCCGCGACGGGGACTCCGGTCGATCCCGACACCTCCTCCGGCCCTCGCATCACGTCTCCACCTACGAAGGAAAAAGAGATCAGGGTAAGCCTAGCTAAAGGTTTACCAAATGTCAAAGATACCTAGGGACCAAAAGTCCTGGGCGAGCCGACTGCTCCGCGTCAAACTTGCTAGCTGACGGTACGCCTCGGCCAGTTCCATCAGAATCTGAGCTTTTGCTAGATCTTCCCCAGTCAGCTCCACCCTTTCATTCACTAGAGGGTTCCGCGCCCCCCAGTTCGACATCAACACCACGTCGCTCGGCATCATCACGAAGGCAAACTCCCTCATCCATTCGCCGACATCGTCAGGCACCCCACGGATAAGTTCTCGTCCTCTCCTAGCACAAACACAGTGATACATTCCCCTCTTTCGGACTACGAAGAAATGCTGGAACAGTGCCAGGGAGGGACTCAAGGAGCAGGCAAGACACAAGACGACAAACCCCACCAACAAGCCCCAGGAACGGGGTGCTAGGGCAAATATCGGCAACTCTAGGAAGTTCAATAGATAAAGCAGATACGGGTGGATCGGGAAACGGAGCCACAACTCGAATGACCGGACATAAACCCTAACATCATTATCTCCAGGCGAGCACACCGTTTCCTCTGACCCGGGGACCTGTACCTCATAGGGCAGTCGCACGAACCGCACGTGTATCTCCCTGATGTTAATCCTATCCAACATACATTGGAGGGACCCAATCACTCTCGGAACAATGGTGCGCCAAGACCCCCTCTCCCTAGACCACCGCACCCCCCGCGGCAACACCCCCTCTTCCACCAGCTCCTCCTCCCCCACTCGGCTACCGCCTCCGAACTCGAAACGAGAAGCCATCGGTCGGAAAGTAAAGAAATTATTATTATTATTACCTAGCTGATCCGTCAAATCGGGAAGACGTTCGGAAGATGATGACCGGCGGCGGAAGTCGCAACCAAGCCAGCAAGCGATAGAAGGAAGTATTGAACACCGGAGAAGAATCGAAGACGGAAGAAAACTCCCGCCGACCACCTTCCAATCCTTTTTATTTATAAAATGGGCCACCGAGTCATCACGACAGTCGGTCCTCCGCCACACGGCGCCCATCGGGATGTCCTTAACGCCTCGACTAACGTGAGAGTCACATCATCCACGCGTCGCAAACCCAATCGTTGAGACGCTTCGTTTTTCTACCATCCTTTCGAATCGTAATAATGACCGGTAGGGCGGGAGTTCTGAAGCTAACGCCGCCAACCCCGGGCGTAGGCTGGGATCCTTGCCAATGGCTCGGAACATCGGAGATAGTTCGCCCTCCGAGCCGAGCCGGGCTCCCGCCTCAGGCTCGAAGGCCGGGGGCAATTGTTACGACCTAAAGATCGTGGGAGTCCGACTCCCGCCCAGATCCACTGATATACCTCATTGACTCACCCCTTTGCAAAGGGACCGCCGGCCCGGAGGTCCGAGGCTACATGGGAATGGGCGCACCTCGCAGCGCCCCCCCTCCCGGCCGAGGCGTACAACCGCATTCGCTCGGCCCGCCAGGGGCCGTGCACCTGGGGAGCACCCAGACAGTGCAGCCTGGGATGATGACAGAGGCACGTGCATATCCCTCCCTGCCAGCGGTCCACGACCCGCGACCGAAAAGGTGCACGGCCGAGCCGGACAACCCACGAACAGGTCGACCCGGCGGGTCCCCACGAACCCCGCCGCCGGGGATAGCATTGTCGGACCTTTAGTTCATCACGCACGACAAACAACCTAGTGTAAGGACACGACTGACACTAGCGCCGCCCGACCCTTTGACAAAGCACCCCCTGGCCGCTGAGCCCCCTGACACTTAATGCTTTCGGCCCTGACACCCTGACAAAAGTGCCCCTGGCCGTTGCGCCATCTGACAAAAGCGAGACAGACACTCCTGTTCCTGCCATTCTCGTCCGAAGCTTCCGCTGACAGCCGGGACAACTCAGCACGTCGAGTCAGCATGCCAGGTCAGCCCCCACCTAATCATCTCCCATCAGGTATAAATACCCCCTCACTTCTTACGGTGAGGGGCTTGGCAAATTCCCATCCAATTCCATTATTCACACACGAGAGCAAAGGTCGTCCATATCTTTGTTCTCCCACCCATAGCTCGTCACGTACGGTCGACACACCCTCAGTCCGACCTGCGTGCCTAGCCCCCGCTTTAAGTCCAGTTACTGACTTAGGCATCGGAGGGGCTAAGGGTTGGATCCCAACCCGGCCCTTCTGACGAGTTGCTCGTTGTGCAGGGTAGCTCGCCCCTTGGTCGACATCCGCCTTCGGCTCCCGCCACCCGATCCTCCTCCGCCGCGTCTGGCGAGATTTGACTCCGTGGCCTCCCCCGGCGGCAAGCTTAGCCTCTTCACCCCACTAATCACTTGTTAAATGGCCCATCTAAATCCTCTTATCAATATAACCACCGTGCCCTTGGTTCCCCGTAATACAAATTCATTGTACACGAGTTCCACCCCGCAACAGTACCTATGTGTATGTACCTTATGTCTAATTGTATTGTGCTTTGATATCCAGTATGTGTAGTAATATATATATATGTGTGTGTGGTGTAAGGTTATCTACATATGTGTGCTTAGAGGTATTTTCTACTAAGTGTACGCCTACATGTGAGCCTACATGTGTAGTGTATATTGTAAAGCTTCTTGAGCGTCATTTAGAGTTGTCTTCTGAGTAGGTATGGCTAGGTGTATGTACAGTAGAATCACTTGTTTTATTTGGTGGTATATGCATAACGATTTGGTTGTATATAGAGGTGTAAGTGTTATACTTATGTTTTTAAGATATGTGTGGAGATCTCTATATGTCTGAATATTTAATGGATGTGTGTGTATACGGGTGTATATAAATATTGGTGTATGGCTAGCTACTAGGAGTGTATATATATTTGGACGTACATATTTAATGATATGATCTGTATATTAGCATGTATGGGTGTGTGCCCGTGCGTGGCTATGTATGTGCTTAGTTATATCTATGTGTATACACATGGGCGTAACTACATTGATCTTGCCCTGGGTAGCTGCCCAGGGCAAGAAAATAAAATACATGTTATTATTACACAACTCCATCAGCCCTTCATTGCGCAATGGAGCTGCCCAGGGCAAGAAAATAAAATACATGTTATTATTACACAACTCCATCAACCCTTCATTGCGCAATGGATAGACCATCACTTTTCCTGGCAATTGGTTCGTGTTCGATTCCCAGTGAAACCATTTCGATTTTTTGTTCTACCTAAATTGTTTGTATTTATTGAAAAAAGGCTCAAATCCATTTCGATTTTGAAAAAATGCTGCGTTTAACCCAATTCAAAATACATTGTTTTAAGAAACTTGTGCATGTGGTGGGCTCGATTCCTAGGGAAGACCTTTGTTGTTTGTATTTGCTATTGTGTTTTACATGTGTATTATTTATTACTTATTATAGTTTGTAATTTAACGTTTGCTTTGTATTTCTACTCCTAATATTGTGTTTTACATGTGTATTATTTATTACTTATTATAATTTGTATTTTAACTTTTCCTTCTATTTCGAATCCTAATATTGTTAATTTTCTTCCCTATCTTTTATTTTGATTCATATGATATTACAACACGCAAGGGTGCAAAACCTGAGCTCATGGGGTCGATCCCCAATGAAATCTTTATTATTTGTTACTTATTATTATCTACTATACAATTCAGGACCTTTGTCCTACATGGCAGTTTTTTTCCTATGTGTTTTATTTTTGTCCTACGTGTCTCCAAAATTATGACTAGTACAATTTACTTAAACACACTTTCAAAAAACTATGGTTTGAAAACACACGGTTTTTAAAACTGCTGCCACACTTCCCACGCTCATTTGCACGTTCTCTGTTCCCATCTTTTATGGGCCACCAACCGCTGTCTTCGTCGTTCTCTCAAAAAACTGCTTTCTTCTTCAAAACTTTCATCCTCGTCCCTCAAAAAATTCCCCTTTCATCATCGCCAAGACCAGGACGTCCACGGCTACTCTGTTCTGTGCGCTGCCGGACGTTACAGTTTGGAATTAAAAATCACCGCCTCTTCTACTCTGTTTAACAAAGATATTAAAAATCAACGCCTCTTGTACTTGGGGGAAACTATTTTCATTCCATCAACAGATTGGAATTTGAAAGGTATTAAAGGATCATTCACTTTTTTCAGTCCATCAGCAAAGAATTTTGGAATTTCTGTTTGGAAGGTATTAAGAATTTTGGATACGCAATCAAATTTTTTTCAATCCATCACCAGATTCATTTAAAAGAATTTTGTGCTCTGCATGATAAACCTGCAACGCCTCTTCTTCAGCATCTCTTCATTTTTTAGGCCAGTAATTCTTCATCTTTCATTTTGAATTATTTTGATTAAAAAAAATTGAGCCCTCTCGTGGAGATCATATCTCATTTTCCCCCAGGATTTCACGTGGATCTCATTCATTTTTGCTTTTGATTATTTTTCCCTTTAAGATAAAAACCCAACTCGATCCCACTGATCTGAAGGCAATCAGAGCTTCCATCCTTGACATCGAAGTGTTCCATCTCTCCGCTCTGAAGTCGCCCGAGATCGCCCCATCGGTCAAAGATCTCTGTCGTCTGAGGAGCAGGAAACGCCCCGCCGCTCTACATCCGGTCGATTTTTGCTTCGATCTTCTCCGAACTGCAACTGAGCAGCCCGGATCTGCCACAGATTCGCATCGATCTTTGTGATTGCACCGAGAACCCATCAACAAATAGAGCCGCTTTTCCGAGGCGCACAACCAAGCGACACAATGGTTATGCGAGAATTATTTGTCAGTCTCATATGCGAGAATTATTTCCTCTGATTTCCCAATTCTTTCACGAACACGGGTACACAGTGATTTGCACATTCTTTCACGGTTATGCGAGAATAATTAGTCATTATGCGAGAATTCTTTTCACTGTTTATCATCTGTTGCATTAGGTTTATAATTATTTGTCCTAATTGGTGGGGAACATGGTCTAATTGAATCGAGCTTCGGTTGCGAACGGATTAGCATTATGATTAAACCCAGGTTATGCATACGGGTTTAGCATTATTTTTTTATGATAATCCAAGGTCTAATTGAATCAGCTTTAATTGAATTAGCAACTGTTTAGCATTAGCATTTTTTTATGATAGCTTGGTGCCGAAGCCTGTTGCTAATTTTGTAATCCTTTCACGGTTCATATTAAACACAGGCACAAATTTGAGTGTTTTCTATTTACATTTCATTTTCGTGTAACATTACAATTTTGGCAGATTTAGTTTCAAATTCTCACGTTTCCAAAAACTTCATATCCATCAACTGATTTCGTTTGTCTATTAAAATCAAATAAACATAGAAAATTTTCATTTCATGTCAAAATCTTTGTCCTCTTATTGAACCCATAAAGCTTGATGACACAAATGTGACAAAAATAAACATTCTTTGGTGTTGTTGGACCAAAAATGACCAAAAAAACAGACAAAAAATAAATTGCTATTGAGAACAAAAAAGAGACATGGTCTGGTGCCTATACGCAAGTACCTAAATTTCCAACCAAATACTGAGCCAAAATCTTTCTTGCCTCCGATGTACGACTATCATGTCGCTCTTTCACCCATAAACTGACTGTCCTCCTCAGTTTTGCAACCAGGAAACGACCTTCGCCGAGCCCTATGGACACGGGTTATACAATTCATGAAGTTTGTCTTACGTGGCAGTTTTGTCCCACGTGACAATTTTGTCCCAGTCATATTTTTTGTTGCTGACTGGACCACCACGTCGAGGTTGGCTAGGGTTCTGGACTTGGCTTTGGAATGAGTTTTTGGTGATTTTTTTTTGCGTTTTAGTCCCTGCTTTTTCTCTTTTTTTCCCCCGACCCTCCTCTTACACACACATGCTTTTTTCACTTTGTCGACCGCTTATCTCCGCATTTGCGCCCGAGCGACGACTGCCTCCGTGTCCTCCGGGCACGGGTTATGCCTAGTTACTTTACATGGTGTGTATTATTGTTTGCATATTTTTTATTTGTTACTTATTATAATTTGTATTTTAAAGTGTGCTGTGTAATACGACTCCGAATAGTGTTACTTTTTTTCCTTTATTTTGATTTTGATTTTGATTTATATGATATTAGAACACGCACATGCGGAATTTTGTCCAACTTGCCTTGGGCAGCTCATGGCAAGAAAACAATAAAAAAATTTATTACGTATAATCACCATCTCTCTTTTTGTGTGTGACTTTCTCCTCTCTCTCCATCTCTCTGTCACATCACATCTTACTTCTCTACATCTTTTCTCTCTCTAAGCATCACTCTCCTTTATATCTAAATTATAATGTAAAAACATCAATATCAATTATTATTTTCCTAAGCTGTGTGTGTATATGTATTAATGCAAAAAATTAATCTTTAATTATTACATTGTTTATCAAATATTATTTTCGTTGGCATGCATGTCTATATAAATGATACTATTTTTTCAACTTAAATATACATTTTATATTATATATCTCATATGTCGAATATATGTACAATACTATTCTGTAGCTACTATAAATAAATAATTAGAGCGTGTAAGCGTTTAATTTTTTTAATATTTAAAAAAAATTCTTTGCAACATCTTTATTTTCGTCCAGGGTAAAAAAAATTCCTGGTTACGCCACTGTGTACACATAGCACAAATGGGGATCGATCTCATAGGTGAAAAAGAACAAGTTAGAGATCAACCGGCTCTGATACCATGAAGAACGAACAATCAAGAAATACAAAGAAAGATTTAACGTGGTTCGGCTATAAGACCTAGCCTACATTCACACAGAGAGATAGATTTTCTTATTTCAATTGTGTTACAATAAAGAGGGTACGTAGCCGCCAATATTTATAAGGCTAGAAAACCCTAAATCCATAAATAGTAACAACTACATATGTGCTCATCAAATCAACCACGCATAGAAAAGATCCAACGGACCCTATTCTCTCTTCTTTTTAATGGGTTGTCTTCTCCATAGATTCTATATTAAAAGCGCTATTATATTTTCCATTTGTTTCTTCTCTCTCTATGCTTCAAGATACGTCTTTTTGTAACGCCCAAACCCGTCATTTTGACCCAACCGAGTAGCATTTTTTACCTGGTGCTACTAAACTCTTTAAGTACACATCTACAAAGAATACCCATCACAATTGTATTTTATGACGTGCCCTTTGTTATAAACGGGCTTCTTGGTGGGCCTACCCGTTAGTGGGTATCCACCCATTATGTAACCCTACCACTATAAATATAGGGCTATGGTCTCCATAGCCGCCAAGTTTACAACACGTTATCAGCACGCTCAAAGCTAAGCCGAACCCCTGCCGACGGACGGACGCGACGAACGGACGCGACGCGAACGGGCTTCCTTCACCGAACGTCGCTAGATCCGGCGGGTAGGATCTAGAGGTAACTTTCTCTCTAGATCTAAATTTTGTATATGCGCATATGTGGTGATTTAATTCTTTTTGGCTCAATCGATTAAAAACACCGTTTTTATCGCTAAAAATCACCCTTTTTCAATTAAAAAAAACGTATTTTTGGAAGAAAAAATTGGGTTTTTTCCACTAAAAATCGGATTTTTACCCGTTGTTTTTCCCCAAAAATCACCCAAACCCGAAATAGGGTTCACCGACGCTCCCCCCCCGTCGCCGGCAGCGGCGGGGGCCTTCCCGCCGTCGCTGCGGCGGCGGGAACCCCCCCGCCACTACAGGCGGGGATTTCCCCGCCGCATGCAGCGGCGGGCATCCCCCGCCGCCGCCGGCGGGGGCAACCCCCGCCGCGGCAGGCGGGGGCTCCCCGCCGCCTGCAGCGGCGGGGCACCCCCGCCGCCACCGGCGGGGGCAACCCCCGCCGCGGCAGGCGGGGGCCCCCCCCGCCGCCTGCTGCGGCGGGGCAACCCCCTGCCGCCATCGGCGGGGGCAACCCCGCCGCCTGCTGCGGCGGGGCAACCCCGCCGCCAACGGCGGGGGCAACCCCGCCGCCTGCAGCGGCGGGGCACCCCCGTCGCCAACGGCGGGGGCAACCCCGCCGCCTGCAGCGGCGGGGCACCCCCGTCGCCAGCGGCGGGGGCAACCCCCGCCGCCGCAGGCGGGGGCTCCCCGCCGCCTGCAGCGGCGGGGCACCCCCGCCGCCACCGGCGGGGGCAACCCCCGCCGCGGCAGGCGGGGGCCCCCCCCGCCGCCTGCTGCGGCGGGGCAACCCCCTGCCGCCATCGGCGGGGGCAACCCCGCCGCCTGCTGCGGCGGGGCAACCCCGCCGCCAACGGCGGGGGCAACCCCGCCGCCTGCAGCGGCGGGGCACCCCCGTCGCCAACGGCGGGGGGCAACCCCGCCGCCTGCAGCGGCGGGGCTCCCCGCCGCCTGCAGCGGCGGGCAACCCCCGCCGCCTGCCGCGGCGGGCCCCCCCCCTCCCCGCCGCCTGCTGCGGCAAACGGGCCCGCCCGCCAGTAGCGGGTACGGGCCCGGCGTGAGTACCCCAAAACCCTAACTAGGGTTTCTGACCCAGAAATTTTTTTCGAATTTTCAAAATTTTTCAGATTTATTGCGATTTTTTTCTCGTTAAAATCTGGACCAAAATGCATGTGATTTTTACTCATCGCAAATTATATTTGGATTTATGATTTTCTTTAAAAAACGTTTAAAAATTAAGAAGATCCTGCGACCGCTCTGCCGTTAGTCAACTAACCTAACGGTGCATGACGTTGCCTAGTGGTCCAATAATTTTTAAACGGTAGATTTCATTTTCCATTATAAACTGCCTGTGATGAATAAATAAATTGCCTGCGATGTATAAACTGCCTGTGATAATGCCTGCTGCATTATAACTGCCTGCGATGAATGGTTAATATTTGCTGTGGTTTTGGATCGGCTAGTTTATCACCATTTTTATTTTTCATGCATTATTTTCCTTTTGAGAGAAAAATGTAGTGAGGATAATTTTGTAAAATTACAAGCCCGGCGGACGCTTCAAGAAGATGAAGGACTATTCCAGAAGAATAGGGGCCCCACGGGGGTTCCCGAGTTGTACTTTCTTTCTTTTTGGGACTGTAATGGACTGTAATTATTTATGGTGATTAGCCGATCCACGCAGCAAATATTTATGTCTGATGTGATTGATTATTTATTTTTGCGCAAAATATCTAATTAATGCTATCTTTTTACATGCTAGAGTAATAAATGGCCAAAATTGCGAGCGTCGATTTCGACGTTTTGGATGCTTCAGGAAAGAATTACTTAAGCTGGCAGCTTGATATAAAATTCCATCTGCGAGCACAGGGATTGAGTCACGCCATCGCCTTAGGCGATAAGGTTTCTGACATAGATAAAGCGAAAGCAATTATCTATATCAGACGCCATATCGATCGGACCCTGAAGGCCGAGTACCTAACGGTGGAGGACTCGTATGAGTTGTGGACCGCCCTCGAGGACAGGTATAAACATCAAAGGGATGTTATCCTACCTCGAGCGCGATATGAATGGGAGAACCTCCGTCTCCAAGACTTCAAGTCTATTGCCGAGTACAACTCGGCACTCTTTAGCATCACCTCACGCCTGAAGTTGTGTGGTGAAAAGGTGACGGAGGAACGCATGTTAGAGAAGACGTATACATCCTTCCATGAGAAGGATGTCATACTGATGCAACAGTATCGTGAACGAAAGTTCACAAAATACTCTGAGCTTCTCTCATGCCTTCTGATGGCAGAGCAGAATCGTGACCTCCTTCTGGCCACCCACAACTCACGCCCTACCGGCACTGCTCCTGCGCCTGAAGCGCACCACAGCTCCTTCCAGAAGAAAAGGGGCAACTTCAAAGGCAAACCCCAGAAGGGCAAGACCATGAAGAAGCAGGCTCGAGGACCCCCTCCAAGAAACAACCAAGAGGGGAAGAAGAAAAATGTGTGGAAGAGAAAAGACGACGGCCAGACTTCTGCCCCCAGAAAGGACTGGGAAGATAAATGCCACAGGTGTGGCATGACTGGACACTGGTCCAGAAATTGTCGTACTCCACGCCACCTTCAGGAGTTGTACAAAGCAAGCCAGAAGCAAGCTGAGACAAACCTGGCGGTTCAAGAAAACCTGGCACCAATCAGGTTCATCGCCGAGGACTTCTCCAACGATGACCTGCTCGACTGAGGACATTTATCTACTTTATATGCATTGTAGTTTTTCCTTTTGAGAAACAATTTATCTGCTTATCTCTGGCATGTTTTAAGTACTTTTTCAGACATCAATTTAATTTTCGTAGTATATACCTTTGTGTTTTTTTTTTCCTTATACTGCGACTTTTCTTTAAAATAGATGGACTTTAAATGCCTAGTGGACAGTGCCTCTACGCACACGATCCTCCAAGACATCTGCTTTTTTCAAAGCATTAATAAATACGATGGCACCGTAAATACGATTTCCGGTCCATCAAGTATCATTGAAGGATCAGGGGAAGCACATTTTATGCTCCCCAATAGTACAAAACTACTCATAAAAGATGCCCTTCTCTCCCCTAGCTCACATAGGAACCTGTTGAGCTTTAAAGATATCCGCTTAAACGGATACCACCTAGAAACGGTGAGCAAAGGAAACAGTGAATACCTTGATGTAACGTTCCATAAAAACGGTGCTAAAAACACCGTCGAACGTTTCGAGGGACTCCCGTCGGGTCTCTACCACACAAGGATCAGAGCAATGGAAGCAAACACTTTGGAGCACCAGAAGTGCCAAAATCAACCAGAATTCAAACTCTGGCACGATAGACTAGGACACCCTGGAAGGAATATGATGCGTCGCATCATATCCCAATCCCGTGGAATTAATCCGAAAAGCCTGACGCTACTTCGGAAGGGTGCAAACCCTTGTCCCCCTTGTTACAAAGGGAAATTGATTACGAGACCATCCACCCTGAAGGTGGACTCTGAGTCTCCAAGCTTCCTAGAGAGAATACATGGTGACATTTGCGGGCCTATTCACCCCGCAAGTGGACCATTCAGGTACTACATGGTACTAATCGACGCATCTTCAAAATGGTCATATGTGTGCCTCTTGTCCACCCGCAACGTAGCCTTTGCAAAGCTACTTGCACAAATTATAAAATTGCGGGCACATTTCCCAGACAACCAGATCAAGAAATTGCGTCTGGACAATGCTGGGGAATTCACCTCACAAGTCTTCCTAGACTACTGCCAAGCAACCGGCATAGAAGTTGAACATCCTGTAGCTCATGTTCACACCCAGAACGGGTTGGCTGAATCTCTCATAAAGAGACTACAATGGATCGCTAGACCATTGTTAATGCAATGCCAGTTGCCGGTATGTGCATGGGGACATGCCATACTGCACGCTGCATCGCTGATAAGATTACGACCGTCAGGTAGTCAATCTTATTCTCCGATGCAACTTGCATATGGGAACCCGCCCGATATCTCTCACTTGAGGATATTCGGATGTGCTGTCTATGTCCCCATAGCACCACCGCAGAGGACCAAGATGGGTCCTCAACGGCGTCTTGGTATCTATATTGGTTTCGACTCACCATCGATCATTAGATACCTCGAACCCCTTACAGGGGACGCCTTTAAAGCGCGTCTAGCAGATTGTGAGTTTGATGAAAGCATTTTTCCAAAACTAGGCATTAACACACAGAAGCCAGAAGCTTCAAAGACCATTACATGGGACACAAAGACCTTATCCCATTTTGATCCGCGCACAAATCAATGTGAAGAAGAGATCCTGAAGATCCTTCAAATTCAGAACAC
This sequence comes from Scilla litardierei, assembly GCA_030789695.1. Lineage (NCBI taxonomy): Eukaryota > Viridiplantae > Streptophyta > Magnoliopsida > Asparagales > Asparagaceae > Scilla > Scilla litardierei. The sequence goes on from CM061137.1 coordinate 25,043,800, forward strand.
AGTTCACATTTTACCGGATAAATTCACTGACAACCAGAAGATCGTCAGATCACACGTCCCTGCTGCAAATACGCCAGCTAGGATTGACATACCCAAAGATGGATGCAATCTACCTGCAGCAGAAGCGGCCGTACCTCAACAAAAAAGAGGACGACCCCCAGGCTCCAAAGATAAGAATCCTCGAAAGAGGAAAAATCCTGGAGCAACAATAACGATACCACCACAGGATGCTGAGCTCAGCCCAGCTACCTCTCCACTCCTAACAACCCCTGAAGAGGAAAATATAGGAGAAATTTCATTAAACTATGTACGTACCGGGGAGGTACTGGACAGAAAAAGCACAATCATCGATGATAACTTCGCGCTCATTATTGCCACTCACGTCACTGAATACGACGATGAGACCGATCCACGCTCTCTAGCAGAATGTAAACGCAGAGAGGATTGGCCAAAGTGGAACGAGGCAATAGGAGTAGAGCTGGACTCACTCTCGAAGCGCCAAGTCTTTGGACCTGTAGTCCTAACACCAAAAGGTGTTAAACCTGTGGGATATAAATGGGTATTCGTGAGAAAAAGAAACGAGAATAATGAGATCGTGCGCTATAAAGCGCGCCTTGTTGCACAAGGTTTTTCCCAACGACCAGGAATAGACTATGACGATACCTACTCTCCGGTCATGGACGCGATCACCTTCCGTTTCATCATAGGCCTATCCACGAAGGAAGGTCTGGATATGCAGCTCATGGACGTTGTGACTGCATACCTATACGGAAATATAGATAAGGACATCTACATGAAAATCCCAGACGGATACAAACTACCGACAAAAATGACAGAAAGACCTCGGGACGTCTATTCTGTCAAACTCCAGAGATCACTGTATGGTCTCAAACAGTCAGGTAGAATGTGGTACAACAGGCTGAGTGAATTCCTAGTGCAACAAGGATTCACAACAAATGAAGTCTGCCCTTGCATCTTCATACGAGCAAAGGGAACAGGATTCGTAATTATCGCCGTCTACGTAGACGACTTGAACATCATCGGATCTCCTGCAGAGATAGATGAGATATCCAAAAGTCTCACACAGACTTTTGAGATGAAAGACCTCGGCAAAACGAAGTTTTGCCTAGGGCTACAAATTGAACATTTAAGCGGAGGAATCCTGTTACACCAATCGACATATACAAAGAAAGTACTGAAGAACTTTCTTATGGACAAATGTCATCCGCTTAGCACACCAATGGTCGTCAGATCATTGGATGTTGAAACAGACCCCTTCCGACCGCTGGAAGAGGGGGAGGAAACACTGGGTCCTGAAGTACCCTACTTAAGTGCAATTGGAGCACTCCTATACCTGGCAAACTGCACGCGTCCCGATATAGCGTTCGCAGTAAATCTACTAGCCAGATACAGTTCAGCGCCCTCAAAGCGCCACTGGAACGGAGTGAAACAACTTCTGCGCTACCTCCAAGGGTCTGTAGACATGGGACTATACTTCAAGAAAGGTGTATCCGCCGACCTGGTCGGTTACGCAGATGCGGGATACAGGTCCGACCCACATACCGCAAAGTCCCAGACCGGTTTCGTATTCACATACGGTGGGACGGCCATCTCATGGAGATCCGTGAAGCAGACATCCACAGCGACCTCGTCCAACCACTCTGAGCTCATCGCGATCCACGAAGCTAGCAGAGAATGCTTCTGGCTTCGATCAGTCATCAACCACATCCTCAAGACCACCGGCCTGAAGACGGGAGATCTTGGGCCTACTACCATGTACGAAGACAATGCTGCCTGCATCGCTCAACTACGGGGTGGCTACATCAAAGGTGACAGGACGAAGCACATTTCCCCCAAGCTATTCTGGACGCATGAACAGCAAGTGGACAACCAGATCGACATCCAGCAGATCCAGTCCTGCAACAACCTGGCTGACCTATTCACTAAAGCTTTGCCTCGCAGTACCTTTAGAAAACTTGTACTAGGAATTGGGATGAGACAACTGAGAGATGTACAAGCCTGAAGCTTGAACTTATCAGGGGGAGTTAACGTAGTGCTGTACTCTTTTTCCTTGACTGTTGGTTTTTCCCACTGGGTTTTCCACAGTCAAAGGTTTTAACGAGGCAGCCACATTAACTCAGGATCCAGAAGTATCCACCACTGATGTTATCCATCGATCAGGGGAAGTTACAGAGACTTGTACTCTTTTCCCTTAGCCACAGGTTTTTCCCACTGGGTTTTCCTTGGCAAAGGTTTTAATGAGGCAAGCACTCTTAAACTTAGAGATCCAGAAGTATCTCCAACCCCATGATCAAACAAGCTTCATGAACCCTGAAGTGTTCACCATGGCTTACAACAATGGATGGATAAGGGGAAGTGTTATAAACGGGCTTCTTGGTGGGCCTACCCGTTAGTGGGTATCCACCCATTATGTAACCCTACCACTATAAATATAGGGCTATGGTCTCCATAGCCGCCAAGTTTACAACACCCTCGAAGTTTTCCTGAATAAATACAATATTTTGAGATAATGACCATTGAAAGAAGGTCGACTTAGGCTGGCCATAGACTCTACATAGCATATGAAGACTTGCCAAACTTGAATCGAGCCCAAGTAAACCCAGCTTTAGGTTCAACCGAAACCAATTTCAATGTCTCGTGTGTATTGCATTTTAAACCCTGGAACCCTAAATGCCCTATTGACAATAGAATAGCATAGCATAAGAATAGGTTAGCATAGCATAGCTATTAACAATGGATCTCCTGAGACTTTTAGTAGTTAATCTCCTTCAGTTTAGACACAGCCAACAGAGTAAGTTAACGTATTGACTGGGCAGCAGATTTGAGATCGAGTGGGAAAAGGATGGGCGATGGAATGAACGGGGGGGTGTGATGCGACGTGAAAGGCCAAATCTTGGGGCGAATCGCCATGAGATTGCGTTCCCGAACCCAGAAAGACAGCGAGTAAAGGGGGCGCGGGACCCGCCGAGGATCGCCCTCGCAAGTTGCCGGACGGAGACAGGCTGGACGAGATCACCCGCAAGGATCCTGCAATTTTCACAGCCTCCCAACTCCCGCCGTGAATTAATTTTCAAGATATCGAGTAGCTTTCCAAATATGTGTGATCAGCATATTCCATGATTCGAGGCTTCCCTTGGCAAAGATTACATTTTCAAAAAAAGCAATGTGTGGGTAAATCTCAAAACAAAGGTAAATTGACGTGCGGAGTTTCCAAGTCAAGGTGTTCCCTCATCAAGCCCAAAACACCAAGACACATACAAGGAGGGGGACACCAAACAGTGAGGGGTCCTTTCTTGCTTTCTTTCTGATTAAATTCCGAACGGAAAGAAAGGCAAGAAAATCATTTAAAAAATGTGGGTGGGCCTGTGAGGAGTGGATTGTTGGGAGATTTGGAGGAAATCTGGTCGGATCTTTCTTTGCAAGTGGGTGGGATTTGCTTGTGATTTGTTTTCTGAAGGAGCCATCCCCATTACTGTATAAATTAACCCCACCCCACAAAACACAATCAATATTAAAAAATTTATAAAGACCAGGCACCCACCCTCACCCTCTCTCCTCATTCTTCTCCTTGTTCTCCTTCTTCTTCCTTGTGGCCTGTGGTGCTTGTCCGTCTATCTTCAATGGCAGTAGGTGCTGAATCACAGTTCCATGTTCTTGCTGTGGATGACAGCCTCATGGACAGAAAGCTCATCGAGAGGCTCCTCAAGGTCTCCTCTTTTCAAGGTATTTAGACTGACGAAGCAAACTGAGAAGTGCCCATCTTTTTATTTTGATTGTTTTCATTGTTCTGATGGATTTTCTTTTTCTGTCTTACAGTTACCACAGTTGATTCTGGGAGCAAGGCTCTGGAGTTTTTGGTGTCCCCTGATCAACAAGTAATTAACTAGTCATAGATTATTGATATTAATTTGCTGAAATTACGATGCTGATGTTGTTGATCCTGTTTTTGCTCACAGGAGATTGAGGTGAACCTGATCATTACAGACTACTGCATGCCTGGGATGACAGGATATGATCTGCTCAAGAAAATTAAGGTACAGTCTTTTATTAGGATGTTGTTGTGTTTTCTTCCTTCTTTTTCTTTCAAATTGGGAGGTTAGATTTCTGATGGGTATTGTTTTGATCGATCCTGGAATCAGGAGTCGTCATATCTGAAGGATATCCCGGTTGTGATCATGTCGTCTGAGAATGTGCCTTCCAGAATCAACAGGTGAGGATCTTGGAAAACATAAAAATAAAAAAACCCCTCTAATTTGAAACAGATACAATATTTCTCTTTCTCATTTTGTCTAAAACTGGAATGAGATTTTCTGATTTTTTTTTTCATGCTATACAATTGTTGGCAGATGCTTGGAGGAAGGAGCTGAGGAATTTTTCCTGAAGCCAGTACAGTTATCAGACATGAGCAGGCTGAGGCCTCATCTGTTGAAAGGCAGGTCCAAAGAAGAGGACCAGCATGAGCATGATGATGATGGCAGCAGCAGTGACACAAGCAGCAGCAGCACCAGCAGCTGTGACAACATCAACAACATCAAAAGAAAGGCAATGAATGAAGAGAGTTTGCCTGAGAAGACACGACCCAGATTAAGCACATCTAGCCTGACAATGGAGTGAATAATCAAAATGAAAATCTCTCTGCTGTCTTTACCTGTAACTAGAAAAAAATTCCATGAAAGCACTCCAATTTTGTTCAGATTAGGAAGCCCTTATTTGTTTTTCTGGTCATTTTGAGGTTAAGGGGCATCAAATATTATAGAATGTAAATTACTAGTTTATGATCAACTATATGAATTATTACAAATTTTGTTCTTCCATACTTGTGTTAAGGGGGATCAGATAGGATGATATTGATGGAAAATACCCAACTTTTCTTATCTGTAATGATATGGTTAAGATTACATCTCACAAAAACATGGGTATTGCTCGGATCTATGTAAATGATTGGTGTTACAGAAACAAATGGCATCATCAAAGACAGGGTAGGATCAGATAAATTTCTTTATGGTCTGATTAGTAGTGGTAAGCTTAAAACAAACGTTCATATGACTTTTAAGAAAGCAAAGAAATCTTAACATGATTCCCTCTTACATCACAATATCTCGATCAAATCATGATGGTGCACCAACAATATCTGAATGAATCCTACCAAATTTTATCCCCACATACGTGACCCAATTTCAAATCTTGACTTGATCCATCGTGCATCACAACATATCTACCAAATCCCACGGCATAAACAAAGAGGGGGAGACTATATACACCTCAAATTTGAGGTGTAAGGATGAGCCTTTTTGCCAAATTTAGCACACAAAAATCACATTATGTATCACTTCTCTTCCTTTTTTTTCCCAACTTTTTGGCAATTTCGGCAAATAACTCATGAAATCATAGGGAATTGTCAATGAATATGAATATATGAACAATCAACATCACCTAGGTCTGGTCTAGTGGTCAAAAAGGCCAAGTTTAATTGCAAAAAAAAATTCTGATCTAAGACAATCTTTGGTCTTTGTGTCAGGTATGGAGTGTTGAAGGTGCGACTTGAATATGGTTCGCAAATTCTGATGTCGAGAAGGTCAGAGAAACAGAAAGACAGTTTAATCCCATATTATTTAAAAAAAGAGATGTACATTAGTATTTTTTATATTTTAATTTTTTGTGTATTTGGTGGATCATCAACATACCAAAAAGCAAGTGAATCCAACGCTATTTGGCCCTCGATTTACCTGTTGCAAATTCAACGGTTTCGGAACAATAGGACTCTTTCCAATGAATGAATCGAGTGTCAAATATTCCTAGTGTTCAATCATATTTATGGTTTTGGGTTTTTAAAATATGTACACCAACCCATCAAAAAATTTCAAAAATTCTTTTTCCCAAGCCGACATCGCTGGAAATTTCATATGCTTTCAGCAAATATCCATAAACTCAAAACTTCAGTATGAGCTCTTCTTTAGCCAAACATCAACAAACTAAATATGTGGCTCAAGTTGTTGTGCGTGCCCATCAACTACGCTAGCAACTTGTGCAAGTGAATGTGAGCTCCATAAAGTGAAGACATGATATGTGCAAGTGAATTAAGTACAAACTGGCAACAACCAATTTGTTGTTGTTGAGGTTTTCCTTATTTTTAACATAGATAAATAGATGAAGGCATGATAAGTTTCTCACTTGGTTCATTGTTGGTTCACACAAAACTCACAAATGTTTCTCACTTTCCCATTGGCTCTTGCTTCTCTTGCAATTTGATTAAGTTTAATAATTTAAATGAAAAACCCATCTAAGTTCAACTACGAAATTGTTCCATTCAAAATAGTTGTTTCTATAAACTTATAAGTTTATGTTGGATTTGGGTACGCTCATGACGGGTTTGACCTAGGGGTAAAAATATAAATATTGAATAATTGAAGGGCTTATGTGTAAATTTCAATTAATCTTTGTGATAATTGAAATTTAGAGAATTGTAGGGTTCCCAATGCAAAATAGTACCCTTACTACCATACAACGTTAAAATTCTAATGTAATCTTCTCCCCTCATTCCTATTTATATGCCCCTTGGGAGTTTACGCAAGGGACCCAGAAACACAAAAAGGAAAGTTATGCTCTTTTCTTTTCTCTCTCAAAAAGAAGAAGAAGCCAAGGGTAACATTGGTGGTGAATCTAAAGATTGGTTTCCTTCGGTGATTCCAATCTCGATCCGAAGAAAGTAATTCCTCGTCTAAATCCTATTCTGTTGCGAAGGTGATGTGTTCATCCATGTTGATTTTTTCTACGGTTTACTTATCGTTTTCTTATCCCTAATTCCAATAAAAAGCAGTTATCCTTTTGTTGAATCTTCATTATAATCAATTACAAAGTAGAAGATCCATTTCAATTTGTTATACGCGGAAAAAAATCTCCTTAAGTAAACAAAAAGAAGAGCAATTTCTTCCCGGCAGCAAAGAAGATATGAGGAAATAGATAAACATTAGGTAATTTGTGCTCTTTAGATTCTTTTATTATCTTCTTATGGTATCGAGTTGTTCCTTAAATGTTTTATTAATATTTTGGGAAAAAAACTTCTCTGTAATTCCAACTTACTAAACATTAATATATTGCATTCTTCGAAGAGAATACCCATTATCTTAAAAAAAAGAATGAATGAATTTTTTTGGTTTTAATGTCAAGGTGTGTAATTGGATTAGAACTACTCTTCACTGACCAGTCTAGTGATAGTCAGGTGACTTATACACATCACAATAACCAAGAGTGTTAGCGAGTTGAACCCGGAGTGGGGGCCCTAGTTTCGGATCCTTAAAACGCTCAAACAAGATCCTACGTGAGATAAAATATATGAAATGTGAGAGAGAGAGAGAGTGTGTGTGTGTGTGTGAATTGTTGGATCGTTAATCCAACGTTGGGCTTATATGTAAAATAATTATGTAATGCGGACTGTCAAATTAAGTTAAGCCCAATAAAGTGATCTAATCAGTTGAACGTGCTTTAATGTATCTGTTAGGGTGTGGGCCTTTAATGTGTAAAGACTTACGGGCTTTCTATTTCAATGATGGGCTAAATCAGAAACCTAATAGCCATTAGGAATTTTGCCTATATATAGGTGGTCATGCTCCCCAGATCGCACGAATGAAAAGCCGTCATTTCTACATCCCATCGACAGATTAGAGCTGGAGAAAAGCAAATGGATTTCTCTTTGGGATTCTTGTAGATATGAAAATCCAACCACACTGATCTACAGTTTTAGGCGTTATGAATTCAAATATGCTTCGGCTTTCAGATTCATTTTATTTCTCATAGATTTGACATGATATGTCTAGATTGTTTAGTATGGTTTTGCAAAGATTAATCTAGAAATAATCCCTTCAAGGGGTATCAAAGCCACATAATGTTAGATCTTTGAGATCCATAATTTTTCGGAAACTTTGCTTAATGTTTCGCATCAAAAATCAACTTTTCCTGTTTTGGGTTGATTTTTTTCTGAATTTACAAAAAAAAGGAATTTTAAGCCCTAGAGGGGCGACGGCCGTCGGCCCCCAAAGCAACACAGGCCGGTGAGCAAGAGGGCGGCCGCGGCCATAGCCGTCACCATCTTCTTCCCCATTAGGGTTTTATATTTTTCCCATTACAATTATAGGAGAGGGGCGGTGGCTGTCGGCCGTCGGCCCCCTGTAGACACTGGGGCCACCGGGGGGGGCGGGCGGCGGCCATAGCCTCCGCCAAGGCCCCACACAAGGTTTTCTTAGTTATAAAAATACGTTTTAGAAGGGGCCAGCGGCTGATGGCCGCTGGACCCCCAGAGGGGCGGCGGCCACAGCCGACAGCCCACACAGCCAAATTGGCCCTGCGTCGGAGGGGAGTGGTGGCCACAGCCATCGCCCCGAAAAACCCTAAACATGCCCCAGTTTCAGCCCCACTGGGACAGTCCCCCGCATGAGCTGGCCCACACGTAAAATTTATAAAAAATTACTTGTTTTGTCTCCGACCCATCGGGCTGAAGCCCGCGACAAGTAAGCAGGCTGCAGCCCGCGAAGCGGGCTGCAACCCCATTCATTAAATAAAAATAAAAAAGGAAGGAGTTTTTTAAGAAAAGGAGGGGTTGCGCTTTAGCTATGGGCTTTAGGATATTTGGACTTTTGGGCCTGTTTAAAGGTCAAAATAATTGGCGTGTGGTATATATTTTTCCTTGAGAATATTTTTTGTTAAATATTTTGTGTTAGATTTAAATTCAACTTTTTGGGCATAGTTGGTTATCTGTTTCGGAATAATTTTAATTAAAACAACAACCCACCAAAGTGGGCTTTCTTGTGGAAATATTTTATTTCGAAACATAAAAGGTTATGGACGTACTTTGTGTGAAATTTTTGCCTAAATTTTGGATTAAACTCATCAAAGAGGAAATAAATGTTCTTGTATATATATTTCCCTTAGGCGCATTTTTTGTGTTAAAATTTAGTTTTAATTTAAATTCAATTTTTTGTCATATTTGGGTATATATATTTCAAAATAATGTAATTAAAACAACAAACCACCAAAGTGTGCTCTATTGTGGAAATTATTTTTTTTTTCGAAATATAAAAAGTTATGAACATATTTTGTATGAAATTTTTGCTTAAAATTTGGATTTAAATGAAAGAGGAAATAAAAGGCGTGTTGTATATTTCACCTTAAGGACAATTTCGTATTAATTGTGCTTCAATTTAAATTCGAATTTTGCATGGTTAAATACATATTTTGAAGTAAATTAACTGAAACAACACCACACCAAAGTGGGTTTTCTTGTGGAAATTAATTTTATTTCAGAATATAAAAGGTAATGTGCATATTTTTAAGTGAATATTTATCGGCCCAAAGGAAGCTTAAATGTTTGACATAATTATTTGTGCTTCTGTGGTAATAAACGCGTGATAATTATTCGGTTTTTACATGTAAATTATAAATCGGCCCAATGGAAGGTTTATTATTTGACATGTTACTTATTATCAGAGTCTGATTACTACACCAAGATATTAATTACAAGTTAATATGTTGTCCAAAGATAAATATTAATGGTGTGCCTGATATCTTGAAAGCTGGGATTTGCATTTAAATTTGAATTTATTGTTACTTTAAATTTACTTATGTGAGCTTGTGGCATTTTGTTGTTGTTCTCTTTTTAGCGTTAACTCCTGCTAATATTATTGCCAGCAGCAATTCAATTCCAGTTCTGAATGGCTCGAACTTCAAGTCATGGAAGGAGAACTTACTAATAGTTCTTGAGATCATGGATCTTGACCAGGCGATGACGACTGACTCTCATCTACCTCTTACAGAAAAGAGTAGCTCTGATGAAAAGAGTGAGATGGAAAGGTGGGAAAGGTCAAATCGCTTGTGCATGATGATTATGAAGAAGGCCATTCCAGAAACATTCAAGGACACATTGTCCGATAAATTCACTACAGTTAAATGGTTACTTTCGGATATTGAAAAGAGATTTGTCAAAAATGAAAAGGGTGAAAATGGTACACTCTTGACAAATCTAATTTCAATGAGGTATAAGAGTAAGGGGTACATCAGTGAGTACATTATGGAAATGTCTCACCTTGCTTCTAGTTGAAGGCACTTAAGCTTGAACTCTCTAAGGACTTTCTAGTGCATTTGGTTCTGATATCCCTTCCTACTCAGTTTAGCCAGTTCAAGGTGAGCTACATTTGCCTGAAAGAGACTTGGTCTTTAAATGAGCTCATCTCACACTGAGTTCAGGAAGAGAAAAGGCTTGAGCAAGGAAGACAGAAAGTGCTCACATGACCTCTACCTCTAAAGATAAGAAAGGTATGCTGCATAATTTGGTTTGTTATGAAGTTAATTTAACTTCGGTACTTATAGACACATGATGGCAAGATACTAATTCAACCACTTACATCATTGTGTCTATGCAGGGTTGCCTAAGATGCCAAAAGCCGAGTTATGGTTAAAAACACATCCTTGTAGGTGATGGCAAGACGGTTCAAATTGAAGCTGTAACGACCCGCTGTCGGGGGGGCGTTACTTATTTGATTTATTTGCAGGTCTGCAGTTAACCAGTGAAATCAAAATAGCCATGATGCAGAGATGTACAAAAATACTCAATTAGTGTCCTATTATTACAATACATACTGTACAAAATGTTCCAACAAAGATACATAAAATAAATAAAGTACACAAGAGAAAATAAAACTGAAAGCTATGGTCTCATGGTCGAACTCTGGATCTGCAACTCAGGAACATCTATCTCAACATGTACGTCGTCTGCGGTTCCATGAAGATGGAACCGTAGGTAAGTCACAACAATTCTAAATATGGAAAATAAGTAGTGTACAAGTATGACAAAAGGTAACTACGTACAAGCAGACCAGAATGAAAAGTAAAGTACCGAGCAACAACTATACACAACTGAGTAGTAAAAGTAAACAGCACTGAAAGGAGAGAATAACTGTACTGTGGTAGTGCAAGTATAAAGCAGGGTAAGCAAGTGAAACATGCTACCACTGTAGCTAAAAGTACAACAAGTAAAGTACTGTGACTGCACAAGTGTAGTAGGTAAAGTGCATGTACTGCATTAGGAAAATGTGACTGTAATGCGTAAAGTAAAGGTGACTTTGCAAAAGTAACTACATTACGTGACTCAAGTCGGAGAGTACAATATGCGACCATCGAGTTCATCTCTTGCCTAGGTGCGCTTACCCAGACAAATGCTGAAACACAGGCAGCGGTACATGTATTTTGCCGAAACTCAGGCAACAGGACGGGATACCGAAACTCAGGCGACCGGACGGGAAGATGAACTCCAGTCACTCCCGCACTCTCTCAAACTATGAGTTACCCCAAAATCCCCAGTGAAGTGTCATGTGTTATACGGGATGTTCCAAAAGATGTTCCATATAATGTTCCACATGTTATTAGTCAAACCAAGACGACTGGTTGACTTTCTTATTGAAAACCAGAAAGTAGGAATCTCGTTCCAAAACAGACTGTGCCAAAGCGAATTGAGGATAAAGACAAATCCAACATTCGAGGTGTCGATCCTATGCTTCGAACACGTGGTAGTGTTGTTTAGCACACAATTTACCCAAGTTGATGGTTGTGTGCTACAACCACCAAAGTTGAAAGTTGGCAAAGTAATCTATAGTTAATTACTTTTCTATTAGATTAGGTCTCTAGTTTGGTTCAAGGCGAGTAGCCGTTCTGAGGCTAAAAGTAGTGTTCTTAAGTTCGTACGAGGACACTAACTAGTTTTCTAATTTTAGAATTCGTCGTGACTTACTAATTTCGAGGTTGACGTAGCAAGCCGGGACTGGATCTAAAGCTTCCACGGAAGTTGGTGCACAAGAATTGGTACTTGCAATCACAAGAATACTTAGTTAATGAATACACTTATTTTTAACTTAATTGTTTCGATTTTCTAAACGATCGAAACGGTGTCGAAAAATGTTCTAAATTTTTATATAGGCTAGATATGAAGAAAATAATTTTACTGCATGAGGAAATATTTTTCAGAAGCTTCTGTTAATTTTTATAATTTTTAAAAGCTTAAAAATCAATTTAGAACGAATTTTAATTAGACAACGTGTTTATTCAACATTTTCTTCTGGGAGCAATACTAATCAAAAATTTATAAGTGCGCTGTCAAAATGACCGTCTCAAAGAGTACTACAATATATATTTTTTCTCATGTATCAGTTTATGTGAAAATAACAAGTTACGGATTTTTAAGTGAAAACGATGTATTTATGTTTTAGGGTTAAAAATTTATTGTGGAAAAGGTAAGCATCTGATTGAGATGAAACTAGTGCCATTGGATCTAGAATGTTATTTCTGATTTTCTGGAGTTGGCCTTACAATTTTCTGACTTGTATATTATTTATTATCAATTATTTACTATTAAACCCATATTATCTAATTACGAAAATACGCGTATACATACGAAAATACGCTTTAAAATACGTTTCAATATTTCGATCTCACCTCCTCTTCTCTCACGTTTGCGTGCATGGGGGTCGGAGGCGTTGGCGACCGGAGGAGGACGGAGGAGCGGGCTGCTTGCTCGAGGATGGGGCTTTTTCGTCGACGGGTTGCTGCTGTGGCGGGCTCGTCGGGGTGTGGCAGAGTATGACGGAGCAGCGGTGTCCGTGGTCGGTGCTCGGGACGGTGGCGACTTCGGGGGTGCAGCGACGAGCGGTGAGGCGTACGATCGACTGCAAACATGGAGGGGAGAAGGAGGGGACACGGTGGTGGCTTGGAGTACGGTGGAGGACGAAGCGGAAGCGTCGGGGTCGAGCGGGGAGAGCAGCATTCGAGGGACACTGCGGTGAAGGAGGGGTGCTCAAAGGTAGGGTACTGCGGCAAACAGAGCAGCGGGGGTGCTCTTTTCGTGGCGACGTCGTCGGGATCCTCTGGGTGAAGCTCCGGCAATGAGTTGAGCGGGCTGGGGCTCGAGTGGACGTCGGGGACTCGCGAGGTGGACGGAGAGCGTGGCGAGCTTCTGAGCACGGAGGAGGGGCGCTCGGAGCTTGGTGGCGAGCGGGGAGCCTGAGGGGTTCGGAGGCTCGCCGTGGGTTTGGGTTCTTGGCGGAGTGAGCAATGGATGAGAGAGTAGGGGAGATGATATGGGTTGCTTGGGTTTGCCGTTAGCGTGAGTTGCATGGGTTCGAAAAATTGAGGGGATGGGCCTTCCGTGTGTGAGTTGAGGGGCATGGGTTGAAGAATAGTAATAATATGATGATGATGATGATGGGTTGGGGAGGTAAAAGGAAATGAGAGGAAGATTGGTTGAAGACGAAGGGGAGAGGGGAGGTTGCCTGGGTTGTTTAGTGAGGAAGAGGGGATTAAATACAAGTTAGTAATTAATTTAATGTTAAATTAGTCAATGATATTAATGGTATTATGTGGGTGGGTGAAGACTAAACGTAGAATTTTAGGGTCTAATGTTTAACACATGGGGCTGTTGGGTTTGGGTTTAGTTGTCATCTGCCGACAGATGTGGGTAATTAGAGTAGTAATTAGGGTAACATAAAACAGTAATTAGTGAAAGCAAATAGTGAAATTACGATTTTGCCCCTGAGACTAAACGATCCCGAAAAATTACAAAAACATATCCACGGGTTCGTATCATCGCGAGGATCGCGAATACGAGATCCATTTTGGGGTTTGAGCTATGGGGATACGAGTTTTGGGCCAAAACGTTTAGGATGCAGGTTTGCGGGTTCTCGATTGATTTGACTTCAGAAAATTACAAAATTAATATGGGGAGCCATAAATGATCATAGAATGATATTGTACAAGTTTGAAATTGTTTTGATGATGTTTGTATAGAAAATTAATTCATTAAGCCGATACAGCAATAATGAAAAGTGAATTTTTATCAAATTATTTAGATGTATTTGATGAAATCCGAACTTACTGAAATACACAATCACTAGTTTAATGCTTCAAAATATATTTTTTTATAAGAAATTTTTTTTTTGAAATCGTAAAACTCTTGACGAACCATTACAAAATTGTGTTAAAAAATTGAAAATAGGTTAAATACGTAATGAGATGTGTTGAAAAAACGAGTCGTTACAGAAGCAATTGGAAATTTATATTATTAAAGACTAGATTGTATTTAGATATTGATGAGACATTTATTGTACCGTTTTTAACTGAAAATTGATTTCTATTTCTATTTTGGACAAATTTGGTTATCATTGTTCATTTGGAAATGGGAAATTTGGTTTGTCTCATAATTCAAAATCAGTTTGTTCTAATTCTTTATCAGTGTATAATATTTTCTTTATTTCTTCATTTAAGAAATACCTGCTTTTGAGTACACGAAGTATAAAGTGAAAATTAACAAATAAGAATTCAGTCACATTGTGACTTAAGAGTTACAATATATCTCCGAAAAGAGATACATATAGATTTATGTCAAATGAAATTCTCGATACCTTAATATTTTTCTTTTCCACAACATCATTTTGTGGTGGGACACGAGAAAAAGAGAAATTGTGAGTGATCCTGTTCTCATCACAAAAATTAGAAAATAGTTCATTATCAAATTCACCTTCATGATCACTACGAATAGTGACAAAGGTGGTTCCTTAAAGATTTTGAACTTTCTTAGAAAATGTAACAAATTTTTCAAAAGCCTTATTTTTACTATTTAAAAATATTACCCAAGTAAATCTAGAGAAGTCATCCACAATAAAAAATCCATAGTATGCATTAACTTAAGATGCAAATAAATCTAGATGTAAAAGCTCGAGGGGCCTAGTAGAAGATACTACATCTTTAAGCTTAAATGAAGAATTATGGCGTTTGCCTTGTTGGCATGAATCACCAAAACTCTTCTTATTGAAGGAGAGTTTAGGGAAACCACTTACTAGATTATGCTTAGATAATTTATACAAGTGTTTAAAATGCACATGACCAAAGCGTCGGTGCCATAGAAGTTGTACATTTGTGTGGGCAACCAAGCATTGGTCTTGTGGGTGTGAAATAGACAAAATATATATATCTTTTTGGCATGTGCCAAAAAACAAATATTTGAATTAATATTATTAAAAATACTACGCATACCCTGTCCAAAGTTAACCTTGTAACCCTTGTCACAAATTTGACTTATGAAAATGATGTTGTGATTTAATCCATCTACAAGATATACATTATCAATTAGAGGTTTAGTTGGGTTACCGACTTTTCCAATGTTAATGATGGTTCCTTTGGTATTGCCCCCAAATGTGACCGTTCCACCATTTTGATGCGGATGATCTCAGACAACAACATATGATCTCCCGTCATATGCTTGGAGCATCCACTATCAAGTATCCATTATTTCCTCTTGCAATTAGAGCATGTTGCGCTTTTCTTGCTTTTCTTGCTCTTCTTGGGTACCCATATAATATACCATAAGCTTATGGCACCCAATCACATTGAGTCCAATGGGATTAGCCCTTTGGAAATCAAGTCCAAGTGGACTTTGGCTTTCCAACATAATCTACATTATTAACACCATCATGAAAATAAGATTGCATGTACAAACCCTCTCATTCATGCTTGTGTTCTTCTGACACCAAATAATGTATGTTTTGAGAGTCATACACCTATTGGGTGCATGCACATAAGGTTGGGTTCTATGTGGTGCATGTGGAGTGTAGGCATGTGGTTTAACATAAGCATGTGGGTGTGTATGTGGAGCAGGGGTTTATGTATGAGCATGTTGATGAGCATGTGGATAGTAATAAGTGATGAAATTGAATTCCACCCCAAGTGATTTTGATGATGAGCACACCAAATGACGCTTAGTATACTAACTACACTACTATTAAGTGTGCAGAATATGCGAAACTTTAATCATACTCAAAGAAGCGCAATCTACGCTCAAAGACAAGGACGAACGTGGCTAAGATCAAATGATGAAGCTCAAAACTCAAAATAGATCAAGAAGCTCAAGTGAAGCTCGCTTCTACTCCATCAAATTGATCAAGCTTCCGAAGACGTGTCCTAAGTTTATAGTGAGTGTGTTGTGTCTCTTTAGGGTATTTGTTAAAGCCAAATCATATAGACAAAACACACGCACACAAAAACAATTTGAAAAATGTTTTTTGAAAATCTTTTAAATCTTTTCAAAATATTTTAGAGAGCTTTCTCTAGTCATCCTATAACTTCCGTAGTGAAACTCCACACACCCTGGAGTTAGCTACCTGTCTGACTAGATGTGTTGCAGGAAAAACTCCTCTGGGAGTCGACTACCAACAGTAGGGAGTCGACTACCAGCTGGGAATCAAGAAATCCTGAAACACTCTGGGAGTCGACTACCTACATGAGGGAGTCGACTACCAGCTGTAAAATTCTGACGTTTTTTATTTGAATTTTGAAAATTCATTGAGCGATTTTCTCCGTGATTTTTGGGACAAAAGTCAAATTAAATTTGAATTTCAAATCTCAGAATTTTCCCTATAAATAAGAGCTAATTTCATTTGAGAAAAATACACAACAACTATTGAAAATCAAATCTCTTGTGCAAACGCTCTTTAATTCAAAGCTCTCATTCTCTCTAGCCAATTCTATTTTTATTTGTGATCTTGCAAAATTCTGTTATTACCTTTTTAAATATCATACTCTCGTTTTATTGGCTAAACGTTTTTCAAAATCCTTATTGCTATTCTCTTTATTTTGTTTAAAGGATTTTTTGAAAAGCATTAGATCTAGATCACAAAGAATTCTTTTGTATCTTTGTGTGATCTAGACTCTTGTTCTATCAAGCCACTACACAATTTTGTCTATCTTTGTTTGGCTATAGAATCGGGTGTAAAACCCAATCTCCATCAATTTATTGTGGTGTATTGGATATAAGTTTCATTGTGTTGTTGTTGGAACACTAGACAAGTCTAGGTGTTGCCAGTTAGAAATCCTGGTCAAGACTAGGTCGTTGGAAATCCTAACGAGTGGAGTTAGGTACTTGTATTTGCCAAGGCAGATAGTGGAAAATCTCGTACCGGATTGGTCGGGGACTGGACGTACCCGGGTTGCGGGGAACCAGGATAAAATCGCTTGTCTCTGCGTTTGTTTTTCTGTGATTATTTATATTTCTTGTACAAGAATTTTTCATTTGCTAATCTTATATCTTTGTAATTCCTTGTTTATTTATTATTGAAAAGATTGTTTATTTAATTCCGCTGTGTAAAGATCTCTGTGTAAAGATTTACATCTGGTTGTAATCTTTTCTATATCATAGTACTTTGTTGATTAAGAACCAAGCATAGATCACTCTACTTGGATTCTTAGGCAACATTAGAAGGATTTTATTTGTGCTAATATTAACAACCGAAAAAGTTTACTATTTGCACAACACTATTCAACCCCCCTTCTAGTGTTGTTTGCCATCCACAGGATCCAACAATAAACATGCAGTCTAACATGATGTGTGCGTGGAGCATGATGTGCATATGCATGTGGTTGAATATAAGTAGCATATATCCTTATATTCATGATGTGTGCAGTCTAACATGATGTGTGCGTGGAACATCAAGGCTTGGCTTTCATCAGTTTTTGAGATGAAAGACATGGGAGAAGCCGCATATATCCTTGGAGTTAAGATTTCAAGGAATCGTTCGAAAAAACTTCTTTCTCTTTCACAAGAGACTTATATAAAGAAGGTTCTAGAACGTTTTAATATGCAGGACTGCAAGTCCATTGATACTCCTATAAGCAAATGCGATAATTTATGTCTGAAATTGTGTCCAAAGAACCAAAAGGAAAAGGAAATTATGGAAAATTTCTATATTCCAGTGCAGTTGGTAGTCTTATGTATGCTATGATGTGTACAAGACCGGACATCTGTTTTACCGTTGGAATGGTAAGTCGTTACCAATCCAATCCAGGGAAAGTACACTGGAAAGCGGTTAAGAGGATAATGTGGTATCTTAAAGGAACTGCGGACTATGCTTTATACTATCAAGGAGATGCCTTGAGGCTCGAAGGCTACACTGATGCTGATTGGGCGGGTGATCTCGATGAGCGACGATCGACCTCAGGATATGTTTTTCTACTCGGATTTGGTGCAATATCCTAGAGTAGCAAGAAACAATCTGCATCGCACTTTCAACTATGGAAGCCGAGTTTGTATCATTTAGCATGGCAGTCCAAGAGGCTGTTTGGCTTAGGAAATTCTTAGACAGGCTAATTGATGCAAGTGACTCAGGTGATATACTAATACACAGTGACAGTCAAGCATCTATAGCCTATGTCAAAGATCCAAAATTCCATTGTAAGACCAAACACATTGATATCCGCTACAAATTTGCAAAAGACTATGATAAGACCAAGAAGGTAGACATAAGGTACATATCTATGCATGAGATGATAGCGGATCCGCTTACGAAGGCGATCCCCAGAGATGTGTTTTACAAACACTTATCATCTCAAGGATTGCGTAAGACCTGAGTTGTACCAATGTAAATTCCCATGTCTGTAAAAGATCAAATTTAATAAAAGAATAAGTTCTTTTCAACATTGCATATGAGTTTCTAGAAAATGTTTGTGTACATTTTAAAAATCTCAGCTATATTTTCTAGTATGTCGAACAGATTGAGGTTGGCTCTCTCACATGAGCAACCGCCTTTATTATATCAGACGGATAAAATAAAGATGAGACCTGTTTAAAGTCAAAATCGTCAGACGGATGATTTAGAGTCATGACTTAAACAAAAATGGTCGTATGAAAGATCTGCATCATATGGATACTTACAAAAGATCTATGAGGATTCTTAAATCCTATCTGTCTTATGCGGGATGTGGATCCAGAAGATTATTTGAGTAGTAAAAGGGACTCAAAATCAGACATTGTGGTGTCTGATCATCATCCTTACAACATCATTAAGACATACGCTCCCTGAGAAAGGAGTGATGTTGTAATACGTACTCATACTACGTATGCATTTGACCATTGGGTTAGAATAGTAATTGTGTTTACTATTATGTGAGACCCAAAGACCACATGGGTCTTAACTCGTTACCCTTATGGACTCTAATTGGTTCCTTTAGATTTGACTGGGTGATTGCTATCTTAGCATGTTGCTTATGGACTATGGTCAATTCGGTCCGGCGGGGCATGTTAGAAAAGCAAGTCAAGTCAAGATCGAAAGGATCGCAAGGAGAGGAAGATTAATTTCATATTCACATTTGGACTTTAGAGATTCAAAGCTGGCCAACCAATTGTAATCCAGATGGGATTCAATTGTTGAATATAAAGTATAAGAAATGTGAAGAAATAATCTAGGGTAAAGCATGCGTTGATCTACTCAACTTTGCACCTCGAGGAGTGTTGTGTATCTATAACAAGTGCACAACAGCAGACTCTATGCGCATGACGGTCACACAGTCTATTTCTCGGTATGATAAACAGAAGAGCTAAAGGAAAATATGTTTCCTTACAATCCCCTCAAGTGTGAGTACGAGATGTTGGATATGGACGACATATATACACCCATGAGGGGATGTATGAGGGCATATGGACCTCAGATGTCGCGTGCACGAAAGCGTGCGCGAAGAGAACCTTTTCTCGTGTGAAAAGGACCACTCGATAAGTGGAAAAAGTCACTTTATAAGTGCATAAAGGCACTTGATAAGTGAATGAAGAAGAGGATAAGTAAATGTGCTAATATAGGCTAATAAGCTTATATTTAGTTATTTCCTACAATAACTACCCCTAAAGCCTATAAATATGACCCAAGGGCAAGGCATTTACACTAATCTTACCATGCCATAAGTTTGCATAAGGAAACTTGTGTTCTTCTTCTCCCTTCCATTAAAATCCTCTTCTAAATAGAGATTTAGGCGGTGAAACGCTGCTTCGATCCTCCGTGACGAAGTACTGACCATTGTGGCGAATCCGAGGGCAAAGTTCAGAGATTACGGTGCCGCGTATGCAAGCGTAAGTCTCTCCTCTTCATTCGATCCTAACATCGTCGTTTTGACAGGATCCTACAAGGAGGCCCCGGACCACCTCGCCGACCTGCATGAGACCTTCCAAAAAGTGCGCCGGTACGATCTAAGGCTGAACTCGGCGAAGTACATCTTCGGTGTGCAATCTGGGAAGTTCCTTGGCTTCATGATAACAAGGCGAGGAATTGAGGCAAACCCAGACAAGGTGACGGCCCTCATCAACATGTCGGAGCCTCTGACCATTCGAGACTTGCAGCACCTGAACGGCCGGGTCACTGCGCTGGGGAGATTCTTGTCGAAATCCACAGAGAGGTCGCTCCCGTTTTTCAGAGTCTTGCAGCGGGACCTCGCCGCAAAGAAAGTCGATAGTAAAGTGATCCAGTGGGACGACACTTGTACCCAAGTCTTCGAGGAGCTACGAACTTACCTGCAAAGCCCGCCACTGCTCGCGAAGCCCGATGAAGGAGAACATCTGGGACTGTATCTGTCCACCAGTGACGAGGCCGTTAGCTCAGCCTTGGTCAAGGAAGAAAAGGGCGTACAACGACCGGCCTACTATGCGAGTAGGGTGCTCCGAGATGCGGAGACCCGCTATAGCCCCCTAGAGAAGGTGGATTATTGTCTCGTCACGACGGCAAGGAAGCTCCAGCCATACTTCCAAGCTCACACCATCGTCGTCCACACCAATCTGCTACTCGAAAAAAAACTTGAAGAGGTTAGAACGTTCGGGTAGAATGCTGAACTGGAGTGTCGAGCTCAGCGAGTTCGACAAAGCCTACAAAGCCCGAACAGCGATCAGGGGACAAGCGTTGGCGGATTTCGTAGTGGAGTGCACCATCGAAGATCTTTCCGAAGAACTGTCGAGCGCTCAAGCAGCATTGGCATGGCAGAGAGCGATGGAGGCAAACAAACCCTCGACATCCGCCCTGGAAGAAGTAAGCGAGCTGTAGATCATCCACGTCGATAGGTCGGCCACGGGATCCGAAACTGGGGCAGGCATCGTCATCCAAATCTCCGACGGATGCCTGTTGGAGTACACGCTGCAATTTAGCTTCCCGACGACCAACAATGTTACGGAATACGAAGCCGCGGTCAACGGATTGAAGCTATGCCGAGCGTCGGGAGTGATGAACGTGCTGCTGTTAAGTGACTCGCGGCTGGTCGTTCAACAGATCCAAGGGAGCTTTGAGACCCGTGAGGAGCTGATGAAGCGTTACCTCAAGCACGCCCAGTCCGAGCTCCAAAGGTTCAAAAAGGAGGAAGTCCAACACCTACCTCGTTCCAACAACCTCCGGGCCGACGCCCTATCGAAGCTGGCCTCCTCCTCCTCGGCCGAAATTGGAAAAGCCATTTACGTCAAGAACCTGCTAACGCCTTCCATTGAGGAAGATGAGCTAATGTGTGTCATCCAAATGACGACATGGATGAGCCCGATAATGAAATACTTGGAGACGGAAGCCCTGTCCGAGGAGCGACTTGAAGCTAAGAAGATTAAGAGGCGAGCCTTGTCGTTCGTGATCTTCGACGGGGTGCTTTATCGCAAGCGTCGGGTAAGGTTTGACGTCCTGCCTTACCTGAAGTGTTTGGGACCAGACCAGGCCGAACAAGTCATTCGCGAGGTACACGAAGGCCTCTGCAGAAACCACTACGACGGACGCACTATCGCCCATAAAATAGTGCGTCAAGGATACTACTGGCCGACCATGGTCCAAGATGCGTCCCAGTATGTCAAAAAGTGCGGCGAATGCCAGAAATTTTGCAGACACACTGTGGCACCACCGGCCGACCTGGTCCCCATTCTCAGTCCGATCCCCTTCGCCAAGTGGGGACTCGACATCCTCGGGTCCTTCCCGAAGGCCTCCGAAGGGAGGAAGTACCTCATCGTCGCCGTCGACTATTTCACCAAATGGATCGAGGTCGAACCATTGATCACATGGACGGACATGAAGAACTTCATTTGGAAGTCCGTCATCTGCCGCTTCAGGGTACCTCGCTCCATTGTGACTGATAACGGAAGACCGTTCGATTGCGAGGGCTTCTGAGGCTTCTGTTCGGAGTGGGGGATCAAGCTCCACTTTGCTTCTGTGGCACATCCGCAATGCAACGGGATGGCAGAGGCAGCAAATAAGTGCATATTGGGCCCCCTGAAGAAGAAGGTCAACGACGCTCTCAGATCTTGGATGGACAAACTACCAGGCATTCTTTGGTCATACCGCACGACCTACAAGGCCTCGACCGTGGAGAGCCTGTTTATACTGGCATTCGGAGCAGAGGCAGTCGTCCCAGTGGAGGTGGGAGAAGAAACTCTTCGGCTCCAATACTTCGATGAGGACATCAACGTGGAGGGCATCGGCTTCAACCTCAAGCTCATCGACGAAGTACGGGACCGAGCGCTGACCAACCTCGTCAAGCACAGCCAGAGGATGGCTCGACACTACAACTCCCAGGTAAGGAAACGGAGCTTCAGAATTGACGACCTAGTCCTCAAAGACGCTACATTCAAACTAGAGATCGTCCGCCAAGGGAAGCTTGCAGCAAAGTGGGAGGGGCCTTATGAAATCGTTGACATCGTCGGGCCAGCCACTTATATCCTAGCAACCATGGATGGGGGCAAGCTAGCCCACCCCTTGAATGCGGATCATTTGCTAAAATACCATCAATGACTTCGTGAGTTTTTAATAAAATTATCTTCCTTTCTGGTATATTTTCAAATTTTGGCGTCTCCACTTGAAAACTTCGGTTCCCCTCCAACACAAAGACTTCGGGCCAGGATCCGTCCTCGCCACCCAAACCGGATAAAAAGGGCACGGGCCGAGCTACGGCTCCCTCCCCCTCGAGTAAAGACTCTGGGGCAGGATCCGTCCTCGCCACCCAAACCGGAGAAAAAGTGCACGGGCCGAGCTACGGTTCCCTCCCCCCTCGAGTAAAGACTCCGGGGCAGGATCCGTCCTCGCCACCCAAACCGGAGAAAAAGTGCACGGGCCGAGCTACGGTTCCCTCCCCCTCGAGTAAAGACTCCGGGACAGGATTCGTCCTCGCCACCCAAACCGGAGAAAAAGGGCACGGGCCGAGCTACGGCACCCTCCCCCCCTCGAGTAAAGACTCCGGGGCAGGATCCGTCCTCGCTACCCAAACCGGAGAAAAAGGGCACGGGCCGAGCTATGGCTCCCTCCCCCATCGAGTAAAGACTCTGGGGCAGTAACCGTCCTCGCCATCCAAACCGGAGAAAAAGGGCACGGGCCGAGCTACGGTCCCTTCCCCCTCGAGTAAAGACTCTGGGGCAGGATAAGTCCTCGCCACCCAAACCGAAGAAAAAGGGCACATTGTCACGCCCCGCTTCCCAAAAACGTGGAGGCGAGGCGTGAGAAGGTCCGCACAAACTTGAAGCTGTGAAACTCCAAGTCTGATAAGCGTATAAATTATCATATGGCAGGTCCTTGCAATGCAAACGAAACAACAATAATAATAAAGGAAAGAGACAAAAGAGAAATCTCTGAATATCCATTGAATGAATTACAATATCACAGAAAAGCCACCAGGCTCAAAAAGGGAAAAGCTAAGGCCCAACATGGCCAACAGAGTATAACTTACATACAAAGGTGCCACGCACCAAAGACTAACAGCAAACCTAAAAAGGAAGTGAGCACGAGCGGTCTTCAAGACAGGCCCCCGGTGTCCACTCACCACCACAGCAAACATCAGCAACACCGTATCCCCTGCAACAAAGCTCTGGCTCTGGGTCTAACATGTGACACCCAAAAGAGAGAGGGGCACATGTCAGCAAGTCTGGAAAGACTTGTGCAAGGAAACTGAAAGTAACTAACAACCTAGCAATTATAATATTAAGCAATGACATGGCAGTTAAGTATGATGCAACAATTTAAAAGAGAGACAAGCATGCACGATGTAGCAAAAGCTACCAATTCACTAATCACTTATCATTTAACACTTATCACTTAGTGCATAGAGAGTCCACCTGCTGGCCAGCTCGTGGCTCAGTCCGCTTATCTCTATCACTAATAATAACACTTATCACTTTTTACTTAGTACTTATTACTTATCACTTAGTGCATAGAGAGTCCACCTGCTGGCCAGCTCGTGGCTCAGTCCGCTTATCTCTATCACTATCAATCACTTAAACACTAGAGAGTCCACTTGCTGGCCGGAAAGGCGGATCAGGCCAACTCGGGCTCAGTCCGCTTATCTCTTACCCCACCCACATGTGACGAGCGTTGGGGTTTCCAACTCATTATGCTCGCTTCTGGTCACGAGCCAGGAAAATAAGTGTGTGTTTGGCATAGGGGTGCACCTAGCCGGTATCCGAGCGTTGGGGTTAGCAACTACAGGGCTCGCTTCTGGAACACGAGCCAGGAAACATAGTATTGTAGCGTGTGCTACGCAATCACGATAAATAATCACTATGCAATGCCATGAACAGATAATTGCATACCGTTAATGGAATTTAAACGTGACAGGCAAAATGCAATGCAATGAACATATTCGCGTACCGTTAATTTAAAGTAAATGTGACATATGAGCATGATGAGGGTGACGGACCAAGCTTCGTTGTCAAGCTAGGTCAAATGCGTCTAAACGGCTATCCTTTCACCGTTTAGTCTCTTTTACGCTAAAGCAAGGTAAATGGCCTAAGACATGGCCCAATTTAAGAGTTGCAAGTTTCACTTGCCTATCACCGGGGACGACGGTTACGAAGGTTCGTTTCCGCGGATGCTAGCCTACGGGGAATCGCTGTCATGGGGAATAATCATCAAAACACAAGTATTTTATTAGGGTTTCATAAAAATTACAATAGGATATGAAAACAACGGTAGATCGATTTCTTACCGAGAGGAGGTGGAAGAAACACTCCGGGGAACCCTAGGACCAGATCTGGAAAAGATTGGAGAAGTTTGGGGAAACTAGGGTTTTGGGGGATTTTGGGGATTTTGATGGGTTTTGGTGAGATTTTGGGGAAGATGAGAGGTGGAATGAGTGAATGGATGGTTTGGATGATGGATTTAGGGCTTGGAATGAAGGATTGAAGCTTGGAGGAAGATGGGGGCTCAAAGGGGAAGATTTTAGGGTTTAGAGTCGAGTGGAAGAAGATGAAATCGTTTGGGTTGGGTATAAATAGGCTAGGCTGGCGGCTGCCCAGAAATTAGGGTTTTAACACTGGTTAGTCGGTCAAAGAGCAATCACTGACCGACTAGTTTGGCAACTAGTCGGTCGGTCGACCATCGCAGACCGACTAAGTGTAAACAGTAACTCCTGAACGAAAGTAGGATTTAGAGTTAGTCGGTCCATGAACAATTACTGACCGACTAGTTTAGCATCTAGTCGGTCGATGAACGTTCTTAGACCGACTAAGAGCAAACAGTAACTCCTGAATAATTGATTCAAAGAACTAGTCGGTTCCAGTTGATTTCCTGACCGACTAAATTGGAATTTAGTCGGTCGGTCGATCTTCTAGAACCAACTAACGTGCACGAAAAGTGCCGATTCGAAGCGCGAAGCTTCGGGAAGATTTCTATGACTTCTAGGATCGATTTATACTCTAAGATATGATCGATATGAAGCTCGTCACGAGTGACTTACTCCGAATTCAATGATTCTAAGGAAGAACCTAGAAGTTCGCATGAAAAGGAATGAAAACAAAAGCTAGGAAATCTCAACGAGATGAATGAAAGCGAGAACTATGGAAATGGAAACCACACAAGGAGAGAACCCACCATCACAAGCAAAACACACTGATAATCCAATCATACAAAAACCAGTCGTTACATCCTACCCACCTTAGAATAAAGTCCGTCCTCGGACTTCCTATCATATATATAGTCGCTCTGGTAACTACCCTTAACCAATATCACATCATAAATCCAATCAAGTACTTTCATTTCGAGTGCTTATATATATATGCACTAGAAATCAAATATTACTACCACTACACACATATTTCACGCACATAGTACACTCATACTTATTATAGTCAATCAATTTCATACACGTATTTCAATCACATATATATAGTTAATATATTTATTCAACAGTAAACACTTATTACTTACTATAAGAAAATAACCAAGCCTCTATTATTTGAAAATAATTTCACATTTATTTATTCATTCAAATACATGCAAATATTTCACCTTATTTTCACCTCACATAGTCCTATAACTATATATTGGTATAGCCACCCACAATCGTGTGCGTAACACAACCAAGCACAAACAATTCAAACGCCATACATACATCATCCATCACTATTCACCACCACATACAATTATACCAAGGTACATAGAGTATACCCACTCAAGCTTGAGTGAGACTCGAATCATAGCAGGACATTTATATGCGTAACACAGTATCCATACACATACCAATACCACTCCAAGGCATACACATCCACGTATCACATATTTTCACACCATATCCATCCATTCATAATTACCATATCAACACATCAACTACATACAAGTTTAAGAGATGCAATAGTCGGGTATACCTCCTGATATACACGCATACGACATCTCATAAAACAAGTAGTACCAATCAAAATTATCATTCTGATATCATACGTATATCACATCATACTCAAGCAGAAAATTACCTACACACAACACACAAATGCCAACACCCATACCACTATATACACACCACGAAATCGACACTACGACGACATAACCACTTAACTAATGGGCCCACCAAACTATAATAAGGTTGACACAGGCAACGACAAGCTCTAAGGGCTAGACAAAAAGGAAGGAACTGAAATCACATGCGTAACGAATAGAAAGATCGAAAAGCATGAAAACGGTCGGTAAAACAAATTGTTTGAAAACGGGTTTGAGACGAATATACGTAATAAGAGGAAAAGCAGTTTATTGGCTTATATAAAATTATTATGAGGAAAAAGGAAATCATTTACTCGAACATCAAAACATAGGTCAGAAATGTTATGCGGCAGCAATCTAAAAAAAAATTTGGAAAAGTTTTGAGATTCGAAGATTGAAATCAGATCAAGTATAGTGTGGAGAATTTAAGCGCATGCTAAAGGTTTTCCGAATCTTAAAGCTGAAGAGAAGTCCCAAATAAACCATATCGAAAATACTTTTAGAGAAATCCGGATTTGCCAACAAAATTGATTTATACAAGATCTTAATGTACGAGCAAACGAACGTGGTACCGATATATAAAAATAATTGAAGTCATATCTCAGAAATTATCTTAGAAGTGTGTATGGTGAATGGAAAGATAACATCTTAGTAGTATGGGAAGAGAAAAGGATATTTAAACTCATCAAGTTAGTGTTAAAACTTTTAAACCATTTTATGAAGGGTCTAAGTCAGGAATGATTTCGAAATGGTAATAAAAATTATTATTATTATTATTTTAATACAAAAATCTGAAATATGGAAAATGTTGAGCATAAAATCGACTTGCTAAAAGCCGAAGTCCAAAGGGGCTTGAAAAGGTTATTAAAAGTAAGCACAAAGTGTTTTCGAATAAAATTTTAATGGCACAAGTAAGAAAAGAAATTATGAATCGAGTTAGGAAAATAGAAATACGGTTCAGAATGAAATTTGTATATGAAAATGGACAAGACATTTATATCGATACGAAGGTATATGCAGAAAATATTATAAACTTCTAATCTAAAAATCTCAACACCAGTTTTGATATTTTAAAACATAAATAATTTAAGTCGGCGAAGGAGCATGATACCTTACACATATCAAAAGTGTTTCGAACAAATTCAAACTTAACGAAAGGAGAAAATCGAAGATACTTTTAGGGAAATAAGGGTTCGCCAAAAGAACGTGTTGGTATAAAAACTTTTGAAGTACGAGTACGACGAACCTATAATTGATACATACAAAATTTGTTGAAGTCCATTCAGTTTCGGAAAAATACCCCTAAAGGTATGTAAGATAAGTGGTTAAAATAAATTTTTGTATTTAGGAGAAAGGGGCGGTATATCGAACCATCAGGATAGTAATAAAGTTTAAAAATCAAAATGCGAAAGGCACATCGTTAGAAGAATAGTACAAGTTAGTAATTTTAAAATTACGACCAAAAGTCTTCAAAATTCAAGAACGACTTTTAACTCCATCGAAATTTAGGGAGACATATTTAAAGAAGTTTAGAACAAAATTTAAATTGAGTGAAACTTCGAATAAAGAAAGCATTCGAAAATACTTTTGGAAGAATCAAGATTTGCAACGGAAAACATTTGAAAGATCAAGGATAATTGTAACGAGGTGGTCATGTGAATTGAGGACAAGGGAAGTGGTTACGGAAACGTAATTTTCCAAAAATCTGTCGTCGGGAAAATGTTTAAACATAACTTGATTTGTTGAAAGCTGAAATCATCTGCGACTTGAAAAGTATATTAAGGGAGTGCGACGAGACATTCGAATAGCATAAATAAATAGAAAATTCATAAATCGAATTTGGAAAATAGAATTGCAGCTCAGAATTAAATCGATTTATGAAAAGAGACAAGGTATTCGAATAGGTATGAAAGGTATAGGCTGTAAAACATTATAAAACAGTAATCAAAATCTCGTCAAAACTTTCGAATTCCGAAAATTAATTTAAGTCAATGAAAGAGCACAAGATATAAGTATACATATAACAATTGAAATTCCATTTAGCTTGGAAAAGATTTTAAAGTATGCATGCTATGCGATTAAAATGGATCTCATAGTTAGAAAATGGTATATCGAAAATATTTTTTTTTTTCCAAAATAGTATTGGAGTCTTTAAACCGAAATGCGAAAATATAGGCAAGAAAATGGCTACGAGATAGCAATTATAATTTCAACCATTAGACTCCGAAATCTACAAGGAATTTTGACTCAATCGAAAAGTGAGAAATTCAAGTATATACATAGCGGGTTTAAAACAAAATTTAAACTTAGCGAAAATCTTTTAATAAGGGGAAATCGAAATAATAACTTTGGAAAAATCAAGTTTTGCGAAAGAGGACATTTGAAAGTCAACGATTTTCGAAATGTGGTGATCACGTGAATCGAGGCAAGGAATTGGTCGGATGATCAAAATATAAATACGCCTAGGTTTACGACTTGGGAAAATCTACGGGAATCTCCTACGGTCATCCAGCTAAAGATTATGGGACTAAGCGCCAAGACTCCCTAAGGGCTAGACAGCGATGAAATGAGTTCAGCTTGGTCCGAAATCGATGAACTCAAGGGAGAGACCAAAGAATTCTAGAAGTCTATCACGGCCAGAGCTAGGCGGGAACCACTAAGGTAACTCTTAGGACAATCAAACAAATCACTAACATGGAGTCTAGCTAACAATCAAGGATTCCTAACTAGCAAGCACAGACGTCTATTTAAGTCTAGCTAGGGTCCTGATCTAATGGGTTCCTACTAAGCTGAGACAGAAGCCCTAACACGTCTACCAGCTACCTAAGGCATAGGAACGCTAAAAACCCTAGACTCCGGGCTTATAACTTGGATGTTCTAATTTATTTAATGGACATTCTTTAATTATTATCGTTGTTCCGATGGTTCACATTTGCAAACGGACCTGCATGGGCCACCACTAAAACCTGTCACGCCCCGCTTCCCAAAAACGTGGAGGCGAGGCGTGAGAAGGTCCGCACAAACTTGAAGCTGTGAAACTCCAAGTCTGATAAGCGTATAAATTATCATATGGCAGGTCCTTGCAATGCAAACGAAACAACAATAATAATAAAGGAAAGAGACAAAAGAGAAATCTCTGAATATCCATTGAATGAATTACAATATCACAGAAAAGCCACCAGGCTCAAAAAGGGAAAAGCTAAGGCCCAACATGGCCAACAGAGTATAACTTACATACAAAGGTGCCACGCACCAAAGACTAACAGCAAACCTAAAAAGGAAGTGAGCACGAGCGGTCTTCAAGACAGGCCCCCGGTGTCCACTCACCACCACAGCAAACATCAGCAACACAGTATCCCCTGCAACAAAGCTCTGGCTCTGGGTCTAACATGTGACACCCAAAAGAGAGATGGGCACATGTCAGCAAGTCTGGAAAGACTTGTGCAAGGAAACTGAAAGTAACTAACAACCTAGCAATTATAATATTAAGCAATGACATGGCAGTTAAGTATGATGCAACAATTTAAAAGAGAGACAAGCATGCACGATGTAGCAAAAGCTACCAATTCACTAATCACTTATCATTTAACACTTATCACTTAGTGCATAGAGAGTCCACCTGCTGGCCAGCTCGTGGCTCAGTCCGCTTATCTCTATCACTAATAATAACACTTATCACTTTTTACTTAGTACTTATTACTTATCACTTAGTGCATAGAGAGTCCACCTGCTGGCCAGCTCGTGGCTCAGTCCGCTTATCTCTATCACTATCAATCACTTAAACACTAGAGAGTCCACTTGCTGGCCGGAAAGGCGGATCAGGCCAACTCGGGCTCAGTCCGCTTATCTCTTACCCCACCCACATGTGACGAGCGTTGGGGTTTCCAACTCATTATGCTCGCTTCTGGTCACGAGCCAGGAAAATAAGTGTGTGTTTGGCATAGGGGTGCACCTAGCCGGTATCCGAGCGTTGGGGTTAGCAACTACAGGGCTCGCTTCTGGAACACGAGCCAGGAAACATGGTATTGTAGCGTGTGCTACGCAATCACGATAAATAATCACTATGCAATGCCATGAACAGATAATTGCATACCGTTAATGGAATTTAAACGTGACAGGCAAAATGCAATGCAATGAACATATTCGCGTACCGTTAATTTAAAGTAAATGTGACATATGAGCATGATGAGGGTGACGGACCAAGCTTCGTTGTCAAGCTAGGTCAAATGCGTCTAAACGGCTATCCTTTCACCGTTTAGTCTCTTTTACGCTAAAGCAAGGTAAATGGCCTAAGACATGGCCCAATTTAAGAGTTGCAAGTTTCACTTGCCTATCACCGGGGACGACGGTTACGAAGGTTCGTTTCCGCGGATGCTAGCCTACGGGGAATCGCTGTCATGGGGAATAATCATCAAAACACAAGTATTTTATTAGGGTTTCATAAAAATTACAATAGGATATGAAAACAACGGTAGATCGATTTCTTACCGAGAGGAGGTGGAAGAAACACTCCGGGGAACCCTAGGACCAGATCTGGAAAAGATTGGAGAAGTTTGGGGAAACTAGGGTTTTGGGGGATTTTGGGGATTTTGATGGGTTTTGGTGAGATTTTGGGGAAGATGAGAGGTGGAATGAGTGAATGGATGGTTTGGATGATGGATTTAGGGCTTGGAATGAAGGATTGAAGCTTGGAGGAAGATGGGGGCTCAAAGGGGAAGATTTTAGGGTTTAGAGTCGAGTGGAAGAAGATGAAATCGTTTGGGTTGGGTATAAATAGGCTAGGCTGGCGGCTGCCCAGAAATTAGGGTTTTAACACTGGTTAGTCGGTCAAAGAGCAATCACTGACCGACTAGTTTGGCAACTAGTCGGTCGGTCGACCATCGCAGACCGACTAAGTGTAAACAGTAACTCCTGAACGAAAGTAGGATTTAGAGTTAGTCGGTCCATGAACAATTACTGACCGACTAGTTTAGCATCTAGTCGGTCGATGAACGTTCTTAGACCGACTAAGAGCAAACAGTAACTCCTGAATAATTGATTCAAAGAACTAGTCGGTTCCAGTTGATTTCCTGACCGACTAAATTGGAATTTAGTCGGTCGGTCGATCTTCTAGAACCAACTAACGTGCACGAAAAGTGCCGATTCGAAGCGCGAAGCTTCGGGAAGATTTCTATGACTTCTAGGATCGATTTATACTCTAAGATATGATCGATATGAAGCTCGTCACGAGTGACTTACTCCGAATTCAATGATTCTAAGGAAGAACCTAGAAGTTCGCATGAAAAGGAATGAAAACAAAAGCTAGAAAATCTCAACGAGATGAATGAAAGCGAGAACTATGGAAATGGAAACCACACAAGGAGAGAACCCACCATCACAAGCAAAACACACTGATAATCCAATCATACAAAAACCAGTCGTTACACACATGCCGAGCTACGGCTCCCTTCCCCTCGAGTAAAGACTCCGGAGCAGGATCCGTCCTCGCCACCCAAACCGGAGAAAAAAGGCACGGGCTGAGCCACGCGCTCGCTCCCCCCTCAAGTGGAGACTATGGGTCAAGCCTCGTGGTCACCAGGAAGTACACCCCTGAAGTGACCTATCAGCTCAAGGACACGCTTGGGAGGCCCGCTATCGCTGACAACATGCCACTTGACAAAAGTGGGCCTGACAACGGCGCATCTGACAAAAGTGGGCCTGACAACGACGAGTCTGACAAAAGCGAACCTGACGCTTCACGCCTGACATCGCACGCCTCTCTTCCCATCTCCCGCAAAGGAATCCCGTAAGGCCACCGATCAACGGTGGATGCCCTGCTGGGTTTCTCTGTTGTCGGGGTCTCCGAAAGAACCGTTGCGGCCTCGCCCTGGTTGACCTGACCCATAGGTGCTGCCCCACTAGCGCGATGGAAGGAAGCGCCCGCTTCGAGCGGCCGTTGCATTTTGTCTGCCCTGTCCCCAGTCGTGGTCTCGACGCCTCGTTTCCGAGTGGTCGCCTTCACTGGCCCTTCCTCATCCACCGCCCCCCTAACCTTTGTTTTGGGGGGTCGGGCTTCTTCGCAACGGGCACCCCGGCCGCCCTCAGCACCTCCTCCCTCGAGATCATTGTTAGTTCTTGGGTTCAAGACTAATGTTGTTTTGATGATGATCAATGCATTATGTTAGTGTGCTAATCAATCTTATGTTTTAGTCTCAGTTTATATTAATGATTATATGTTGATGAGACGAATCATAATGCTTGGAGGATATTACACGGGATATCTTAAAGACCTCCAAGAGTGATGGTGTGCTCAAGCTTGGATGAAGTCATGAAGATCATCTAATGAAGCCAAAGCTTGGAGCATGATGATGGATGGACATCTAGAGGAGAATTGCCAAAGCTTGGAGCTTGATGAAGGGAACCTCATCAAGGGGTGCCAAAGCTTGGAGATGATGGGGATCATCAAGGTATCGTGAGCTTGAAGACTTGAACTCTTGGAGATGCTATATGTAATCCATGTAATTTCTATTACTTGCATTTCTCTTTTTAAGTCTAGGATTATTGTAATGCCTTGATAGATGATCATACTCTCATGCATATGCATTTAACCATCTTAGTGAGCCTTAGGATTATCATAGAATCCAACCTAATAGGTTCATCTAGCCCAAAGACTCAATTGGAGTTGTGGCTCTCCAACAGTCGTCTGATGAAGGTTTTACAGTCGACTAGGTGATTCCATTCGCCTGTCGAGCCTTCTACAGTTGACTGTGGTGCACTGCTCAAGCCAACATTTTTGACTCTTCTTGAGCTTTTTGCATCAGTCGACTGATGTTCAATTTACAGTCGCCTGTATTTCTACAGTCGCCTGTGAATTGGTCGACAGTCTACTGTGCGCTTCTTGCATTTTCTGGGCTTCATCCCAATTTGCAAGACAGTCGCCTGATGAAGTTTTTACAGTCGCCTGTATATTTACAGTCGTCTGTGAAATGGCCATCAGTGGGCTTCATCCCAAATGCATCTCTCTGTTTTTCTTTCATCCCTGCAGTAGTCGCTTGATGAAGGATATACAATCGAATGTCTGTTTTTCAGTCGCCTGTGTAGTCTTCTACAGTCGACTATCCTGGCTCAGATTATAGCCGTTGGGATATTTCTAGCCGTTGAACAATCGACTGTCACTTGTTCATCAGTCGATTGTCTGGGCCATAAACTGCCAAAATCTAGTCGTTGCAGATTTCTTCCCTTTGGGTTTTTGGCTGGTTTTATGGGTTCCTTTGGGCTTCCTATATATAGGAGATGGCTTAGTTCATTTAGAACTCTTGGTTATTATTGAATATCTTAGAGAATCAATCGCCACTCCTAATCTCTCCCATTTCCCTCTCATGAGCATAATTCTCTTCATGCATTGAAGCTAGCTCATAGGGAAATTCTCCAAGAGATCTAATTCTCATTCCTTTCTTGGAGATCATCTTTCTTCTCTTTTTTTTCATACACTCAAGTGAGAAGTGTTAGGATTCATTCCTAGAAGAGAGAGAGATATCATCAAGTGCAATCAAAGCTAATCTCAAGCACTTGGTCATTCACTTGCATGCCTTCTTCTTCACATTGGTAAGATCATATCAAGGCATAGGTAAGTGTTGTTTCGTTTTGTTTTTGTTTCGAAACCCTAATTCTCTTTGTGGGAATTAGTTAATCTCTTTGTGGAAGTTACTCTCTTTGTGAGAGTTTGGTTCTTTCTGTGTGAAAGAACAAAATCCTCTGTGTGAGGTATCTCTGTGTGAGATTGTATTCACTTCTCTGTGTGGGAATATAGTGAATATTGGTGTGGCTGGACGTACCCAAGTTTTGGGGAACCAAGGTAAAATCCTTGTGTTTGCGATTGTTGTTGTTGAACACTCTGTTTATTTTCCGCTGCTTATTGTGCTTTAATTTTAGTAACTTTTAATTAAGTACTTTGCTTTCCATTACACTATTCACCCCCTAGTGTGTGTAGCCCCGCAGGGTCCCTCACAAGCATTGTATCTTCGCCTGCAAAGAAGAGAAAGATTAGGATAAGCCTACATGAGAAAGCACGCCAGGTCCAAAATACATTCGGGCCAAAAATGCTGGGCGAGCCGATCGTCCTGCGTCAAGCTCACCAGCTACCAGTCTGCCTCGTGAATTTCCTCCAAAATTTGGGCACTCGCCAAATCCTCCTCCTTCAAGGCCGCCTCCTCATTCACCGAAGGATTTAACACCCCCCAGTTCGACATCAACACCGCGTCGGTCGGCATCAGGACAAAAACAAAGCTCTCCCTCCACCGCTTCTCGTCGGTCGACACCCCACAGATGAGAGACCGCCCCGCCTTCTCGTACACGCAGTAATGCATCCGCTACCTCCTTACTACGAAGAAGTGACGAAAGCGCGCCATGGACGGACTCAGCCTGCTAGCGAGGCAAAGGACGACGAAGCCAATCACCAAACCAATGGAGCTCGGTGCCAGCATGAAGAGCGGGAGCTCGAGGAAGCTCAACAGATGAAGGAAATGGGGGTTGAGTGGAAATCGAAGGCCCAGCTCGAAAGATCGGACGTAGACCCCGACCTCATTATTCCCTGGGCCTCAGACCCTTTCGTCGGCTCCAGGGAGGCGTACCTCGCCAGGGGGGGCGGACAACCTCGCCCGGATCTCCTTGATATTAATCCTGTCAATCCGGCATCGAGTGATCACCGCAATCCTCGGCACCCTCTTCTGGAATGATTCCTCTCTCCACCGCCACAGCGTCTCTTCCAATTCTTCTTCCTTCACAACTACTTCCTCCCTCGCCGTACCTTTACCCCCTCCAACCTCGAGAGGAGAAGCCATCCGAAAGAGGGTCGAGAGATTACCTGACCGAAAGAGGACAAACTGAAGAAGGGATCAGACTAACTACTCCGGCAATGGTGGTCGGCGGTCGCGGCAATCGGAAGACAGGAAAGGAAGAAGCACCCGAAGAAAATTGAAATCGGAAGAAAACTTTCCCTCAATCCTCCCACTCCCTATTTATACCAGGCAGCGGATCATCTCTACCGTCAAAGTACCGCCACGTGGCATCGATCCGAACACTCTGACGTCTCGGCTGCCCCCCACGGTCGTGTCCGCCACGCGTCGTATCCGTGGTGGCAGGGACGCCTCGTTTTCTCCCCAACCCATCAAATCATAATGATGGCAGCAAAGCGAAAGGCGGGAATTTCGAAATAGCTGCCGCCACCCCCCGGCTTCGACGAGAAGGGCACCGCGTCCCGTCAGGGCGGGGGGAGAAATGGTGCGTCATCCGAACTAAGCCGGGCCTCTGCCTTGAGCTCGAATGACGAGGGCAATTGTTACGACCTAAAGATCGTGCTTGTCCGACTTGCTACCCAATTTTGCCATGCGGACCTCCAGCTCGCCCCGCCCTCGCAGAGGCAATACCCCGGTGGAAGAAGGGTGATCGTTCAACATCCCGATCTCGTCAGTGCGACGTCGATTCCCCCTTCTAAGCCCGACAAGCCCGAAGTCTGTTTTGACCAACTGATAGAGCCCCGGGTCGCCTCGAACTCCGCCTGCTGGGCGCCCATTTCCACCCGAGCTCGCTGTAAGAACAACCAGTTTGCCCTTCGGGCTCCTCGCACGACTCAATGAGACAAGTGCGAGCCCGCAACCCTTTGGTACATCGGACACGACAAACAACCTAGTACAAGGATGCCACTGACACATCCGTCGCCCGACAGCCTGACAAAGCACCCCCTGGCCGCTGCACCGTCTGACCATTTAGTGCTTTCGGCTCTGACACCCTGACAAAGCACCATGGGTCGTTGCGCTGTCTGACAGGTATGGCTGACACGCACGGATCTGACACCCTCGGCCAAAGCTTCCGCTGTTTGGTCTGCCAGCTCAGCCTGACAGGTCGGCCCTACCTAACCGCCACGATCAGGTATAAATACACCTTCACCTCCATCGAGGTGAGGGGTTGGCTAATTGACTGATTTTCTCATGACTCACACACAAGGGCAAAGGTATCCCATATCTTTGTTCTTCCTCCATAGCTCGCCACGTAAGGTCGACTCACTTTCAGTCCGACCTGCGTGCCAAGCCCTCGTTTCTAAGTCCTAAATCTAACTTAGACATCGGAGAGGCTAAGAGTTGGACCCCAATCCGGCCTTTCTGACGAGCTGCTCTTTGCGCAGGTGAGCTCTCCTTTGCAACCAGCCATCGGCGCCCGTCCCCGGCAGTGCGACGGACAAGCAGAGTACTTGCGGAGTTAATCCATTGGTCGGCCTTTGCAGTGCATTTAGCCTCATCACCCCACTCACCACCTTTCAAACATCCTACCGAGACTTCACACACACACACACACACACACACACACCCCCCCCCCCCCCCCACAACTATCTATCGTGCCCTTGGCTCCCCCAACAAACAAATTTATTGTACGCGGATCTTACCCCGCAACAATATGGATGATAAGCCAATTGGACTTTATTTCTAACAGGATTCACAAATGATCAGCATCCCCAACAACACCGGATAATGTCAAAAATGATGTTTTCCACTGCAACCGCATGGAAAAATCCGCAAAAAATTCCCGATTTGTGCTAAACGCACACCGTCTAATACACTTATACATTGCGAAATGGCTAAGAATGTGTACGTAGCAACTATGGAGTGCTGAGTTGGAGCTCACTCCATTTCCCACATTTCATAATTGAAATATGATTGGAATATTCTCATCCAACACTCAAAAAAAATAAAAAAAATTGAAGTGCTTGCTTGGAGATGCTCTTAGAGAGGTTCAGGATGGTTTTAGC
This sequence comes from Scilla litardierei, assembly GCA_030789695.1. Classification (NCBI taxonomy): domain Eukaryota; kingdom Viridiplantae; phylum Streptophyta; class Magnoliopsida; order Asparagales; family Asparagaceae; genus Scilla; species Scilla litardierei. The sequence goes on from CM061137.1 coordinate 25,081,147, forward strand.
TCTCTATTTTAGAGCGAAACAAACGGCCAAAGGTTGTTGAAAAGAAGTCTCTTTGGATTCTTCCGAATGGCCATGATGCATTGCAACTCCTCTCTGAACTGGGATTTCGCGCAGCCACGCGTTATGATAAGAAACAGAGTGCGCACACGACTTTTGGAACGAGACACGGCAAAAGATAGCGTCAAGATTTTTTCCTGAATTATTTACGGAAAGCGCCAAACGAAGCCGTCGCCATCGCCTTAGATTTGATTGTAAATGTTCAAGATTCGAATCGCGTACGACTGTGTCCGAGCGGGCAATTATTCTGTCATAATGGTCCACAAAATACAGCCAACGGAGGCGCTAGCCATCTCAGGGCTTGAACGGGGCAACGGGCACACGGCAATCGTAGGACCAACGCATGTGCTTCATGCGTCATCCCTTTGCTTCCGTTGAGCTGTCCGCGCACCAACTGTTCGATTCTTGGCCCCCTCTCATTTCTTGCACCATGGTGGGCGATACGCTTGACGTGCTCAAATCTTCCTCAGTTTTGTCCTCCTCCCCCTCCTCCTCCTCCTCTCATTTGTGTGGGTAAGGAGCGGTTTGTTTTGTTGGAAATGTTCTTGGAATCTTGAGAGGGTGATAAACCTGGGCTTGGAAAATTGTAAAATATTTTGTCTGTTTAAAGTAGAAGTGGGATGGAAAGTTGGGATTAAAGAAGTTATGGTACTCTAGTAACTTTTTGGTGTTTGCATGTGGCAAGGGTTCAAGATGTGGAAAGTTGTTATGAAGTCGTTTAAATTTAATCGTTAGATTAAATTTAATTAGTTTATTAAACCGAATCATATATTTAAATTATTATAATTATTCATACCACAGGACGATGTTATACACCTTTAGTTTAGATAACTAACGGCAGATGGCTCGCATGATCTTCAACTTATTAAGTTAATGACGCACAACATAGCATAAATTTATCCCCAAAAGAGTGGCAGAAAAGTGTGATGCAATGTAAATAAATATGATCCAAAATAGGCATCATATATTAAAATATACTATTAATCAGTTGTGCATATAGGGGCCAATTCAAATAAATTTGAATGGTGGCCTATTATATTTTATTTTCCTTTTTATGCCCCCAAAAGATCCCCAAATATACGCATTTCCCCCATAAAAGTCCTCGTATCATCCCCCTATTTTTCCATATTTTTTATTTATTTTAGGCCTTTTAGTTCCCTCTTTTAATTATTCCAATGGAATATTCGTGGGCTGTGGGCTTTAGGCCCACAGCCATATCTCCTCTCTTTTCCTTTTTTTTTAAAATATAGGTCTGCGGGCCTGAGGTCCGCAACCGGGATTCAGGCCCGCAGAAAATAATATATTTTTTTGGAAGAATAGTGTGCATCTTTATTAATATCATAAGTGTACAAAATTACAGATGGCAGTGCACAAGGAGGGTGAATGAAGGAGTGGGGAGCGGGCACAAGCGCCGTCACCCACTGCCAGCAAGCTCCCTCACCCTTTACCTGCCCAGAAAAAAATACAAAACTAGGACCATGGACTAGCAAGTCCTCCTAACCAGCATCTCTAAAATCCCAATTTTCCATAGCTTGCTTTGCCTCCTGGGTATTGGCATCTAGTTGATGGAGAATATCTCTAATAGCCGCAGCTATATCTTGAAACAACACTGTATTTGGTCTCTTGATACCTTCAAAGACCCTTTTATTCCTTTCCTTCCAGATGTGCCAAACCACAACTGATAGTACAGTTCTCGCCAATATACCAATAGTCTCATTCTTCCCATATCTAGACACGAAGTAATCTCCAACTTTGGCTAAAAGTGGTACTATAGGGTCCAACACCCCCAGTTTGAGTAGACTCCTCAAAAGAATGTATTTTGTATAATCACATTCGAAAAATAGGTGATCTCTAGTTTCAGCCTCCTCTCCTTCACACAGCATACAACCGGTCTCAATATGAGGGTTCCATTTGTTCAAAACATCTTTAGTTGCCAATTTCCCTAGGAAAGCTCTTAATAAGGTAATACTCATTTTGGGGACATTATTTTTAGACCATACCAGAGAAGAGTAAGCAAACGGCGGACATCGTTGACGAGTCCCCTCCCAGGCGGCTGCAAATGAGAATTCTCCCTTAGCCGCCCAGCACCATTCATCATCGCCTGAAGATAATGTGACATTCTGGAGCAAAGGCCGGATGTGTGATATAGCTGGATCATTGGACCAGCCGCCTGTTTCATGCCAATAATCGCTGACCCACCTAGTAATAATCTCGGTTGGAATGTCATGTATATCAGCCAATGGCCCACAAGGGAGCCAATTGTCTTTCTAAAAAAAAGTAGATTTGCCATCCCGTACAATCCTCTTGATGAGGTGTTTAGAAAAAGATCTACTCTGGAGCATAAACTTCCAGGTACCAAAGTGGGCTGCTGTCCCCTTAGCCGAAAAAAATGGTATATATCTCTGTAGTTGGAGCGCATGTAATTTGCCCAGAGCCCCTCAGTGGATAATAGCCGCCATGTTAGTCTCACTCCAGCCGCCATATTCATATCCTTTAGCAGTCTCAATCCCACCCCTCCCTCCTTCTTGGGAGTGCAGATGTCCTTCCAAGCCCATATGCGGGAAGAACCACAGATGAATTTCCTACAAGCAGATGTAATAATCCGAAGAACAGTTTTAGGAATACGATATACTTGTAGCCAGAAATTAATCATGCCATATATGACTGTTCTGACAAGCTCGATGCGGCCTGCTTTAGATAATAAACTTGACGACCAGCCCATAACAAAATTATATATATATATATATATATACACTTTTGTAAAAGGAACACGGCCAGTGGGCCAGAAGCCCGCAGTCGTTCGTTTTTTTTCTTTTCTGAAATAGGCCGAGCCCGCCATGCAGCTGGGGGCTACAGCCAACTGGCCTTTTCAAAAAAAATTTGTTAATGCTTGGGCCAAAGGCCCAAGCGAGAGTGGGAGGGGTGCCACTGCCCCCCCAAGGGTGAGGGTTTTGGGGGCGGCAGGGGGTTGTTGTCGCTGCCGCTCCATATTGTTGAGTATTGATTCCCCAGATTTGGTTTTGATGATGAACAAACATAAATATCGTGTACTAATTCTCTTTGAGCGCAGTTATAGAGATCGTCGCCAATTTACTCTGTAGATCTCAAGCGACGTCTCAAGACTTCTTTAGAGCGCGTGATCGTTGTGCTTGAAGCTTCGTTGAAGCTCAAGGACTTGTTGATGTTGTCAAGAGATTCAGACTCATCATGTATGAGCTTTGAAGACGGTTTTTCTTGTTTATCTCTTTGTCTTCTAGCTCTACTTTATAGAATGTTAAGCCTTGAGTCATACTTGCTTAGTATCCCTCTTAACTATCTTATCTATTTGCTAGGAATGTCGTAGAAGCCATTAGATAGGGTCCCTTAGCCTATCGACCTTCTACCTAGTTTCTAGTGCATCTTAATTGGTTCAAGTTGAAGAACTAATCAATTAAATGTCAATCTAATCGATTAGGAATTCTTCTTGAATCGACTAGCCTTCCTTTGAATCTTAGACTAATCTCTGATGACCAACTAGTCGGTCCAAGAAGGTTCACCGACTGATTAGTTCTCAAACTAGTCGGTTAGTGTTTCTTCTTAGACCGACTAGATTATCTTTCTTCTTTTACACAAATCTCTGTTTGTAACTAGTCGGTCCAAGAAGGTTCACCGACTGATTAGTTATCAAACTAGTCGGTTAGTGTTTCTTCTTAGACCGACTAGATTATCGTGACTTCTTTACTAAAATCTCTGTTTCAAACCAGTCGGTCCAAGAAGGCTCACCGACCGACTAGTTCTCCATCTAATCGGTTAATGATCCTTCTTAGAACGATTAAGCTGCTTTAATTTTTCAGACATTGGAGATTTTATTTCCACGATTTTGTGTGATCTGTTTCGATTCTTTCCATATCTGTTTGATACGATTCAAACATGGAAATTCTTTTATTATGAGAGAGATTTCAGATCTAGTTTTAGAGGAATCAATTATCAATTTAAAAGGAACAATTTCTCTCGAAAAAGAAGGCTCTCTCTCTCTCTCTCTCTCTCTCTCTCTCTCTCTCTCTCTCTCTCTCTCTCTCTCTCTTCGACCTAATCCTTTCTAGAGATCGTTTGATTCTCGTGCGTTTAATCTCCTGAAGGATTCAAGGATCACGATCATCATCCTAGCCATCTCCCTCTGTTCATCTCAGTGGTGCTAGGTTTCTCATTCATCTTTCGTGATCTCTTCTCATAATCCTTCCTTGCCCTAATACTGTAAGTATCTCTCAAGGCATAGGAATTTGTGGTGAGTATTTCATATTTCAGTAATCTTGTTATTTGAGTTTTGCTCTCGGTTTGTGAGAGGTTCGTGATCCCGGTTTGTGGGAGTCATGGTTCAATCTTTGTATTGATTTGTCTTGTAGTATTTTCTACAAGAGGTTTTTTTAGTGAAAGCTTGAGTTAGTGGATTCTAACTCAAGTAGCCGGAAGGGATCCAGGTGTCTGGGACGTAGGATCATCGGGAACAAGTCGGGGAGACTTGGGTGGATCGAACCCATTACATCACTTGTTTGCATTGTGATCTTCTTGTTGTTACTTCTATTCCGCATTCTTGTTTGTGTTTGCATGATAATTAGGAATTATCCTCTTAGTTATTTTAAAGTACTATTCACCCCCATCTAGTACTTGTGCAGTAGCTTCCAGGGTATTACATTTGGTATCAGAGCTTGGTTCATAGCTATGACAAACAACGACAACAAGGCCGTTCGACCACCTCCCGACTACAGCTCTTACAAGAATCATTAAGGAGCCTCTTCAGTGCTCGAAGGTCACTCCTCACACAGGCCGCCTCACTTCAAAGGTACCAACTATGGGTACTGGAAATGCCGGATGAGAACCTTCCTCTGAAGTGCATCTCTTTGGATAACCACGTTAACGAAGTATGTTGAGCCCACTGAAGAAGACTTCTCAAAATGGACTACCGCGGATGTTGCCGTGGAGGTGAACAATGACAAGGCAATGAATGCTTTACAGTGTGCATTAGAGCCTGAAGACTTCAATAAGATATGCACATGTAAGAGTGCATATCAGATTTGGAATCAACTTCTCATCATGCACGAGGGAACGAGTAGGGTAAAATACTTTAAACTCAATGTTACTAATAAAGAGTTCGAGTTATTTCGCAAGGAATAGGGTGAAAGAATTAAGGAATACTATGCTCGCTTCGTGGATCTAACCAACGAATTGGAAGCTCTTGGGAATACATATACCCAAGAAGAGAAAGTCGCAAAGATCATTGACGGACTTCCTTCGAGTTGTGTTTCAAATGCAATAAGCCAGGACACATCAAGGTCGATTGTCCCCTCAATAAACAAAAGGAGAAATGGAAGGCACCTAAGTATGACAAGTCAAGAAAGTACAAGAATGAGTACAAGAAAAGGCTTGTTGGTACATTCACCGACTCTGAAGAGGACTCTTCAAGTGGTGAGTCAGATGAAGAACAAGTGGAGAAAGCACACATGTGCTTCATGGCAAGAGAACAATATGATCAAGAGACCGCTTCAGATGAAAGCGAGGATGAAGGTGAAGAGGTAACTATGGATGACCTTAGATTAGCTAATGAAGAAATTTGGTCTAAGTTTTCTAAGTTGGTGAATAGATATACTAAAATCAAAGATGAGCTAACTAGTCTTCTAACCACACCTAAACATGTCATCACCAACAACGACACCGTTGTTGAAGCCTTGAGAATTGAGATTGTAAATCTCAAATCTCAACTTGAGCATGTTAACATTGATGATCCGGATGAACATGAAATAGCGGATTTGATTTCTCGAAACTCAACTTTGAGTATTAAGAATGAGAATCTCAAGTCACGTGTTTGTGAACTCACCACGCAAGTGTCTACTTTGGATGCTAAAATACTTTCTCTCGCTGAGAAATATGAGTTCACATTAGGCCGTGTTGAGAAATTCAACAAAGGCAAGGATCGTTTGGATAATATTCTGAATGACTTACTTCCGGCCAATCATCGCATTGGGTTGGGATATAATAAGAAAAATTCATCCAAATCTTCCACCACCTTTGTGAGGCCATCCTCCGATGCCTCAACTAGTGGGAGTAAACACCCCATGGGTAGTTCATCTTCCAATGGTACTTCCACTTAGTTCACATCCCCTTTTGGAAAGAAACCCACTTTGGGTGGACCTCCAAAGAAGGGTCATGCATTTATGTACACAAATGCTATACCACGTAGGAACACACCTCCTACTCCACATGTTCACCCTTATGATGATTTTTATGCTCCACGTCCACGAGCACATGCACACCAAGTGAGACACACTCACGCACGTGTTCCCCCACATGCATATGTTCACCCTCATCATTAGTACATGAATGATTAGCATCATGCACCGTATCATATGTTGCCACCACCATTTCATCATATGGCGCATGCTTATCCACGTCATGCATACACTAGGCCACTTCCTCGTAGAACACATGCACCACGTAGAAATCAACAAAATGTGCATGTTCCCAATAGGAATATGGCTCCCAATACATTCTCTATTTGGGGCCCAAAGGACACTAGCATGCATGCAAAACAAGCATATATAAACTCGTATTTTATAAATGTTGTGCACAATAATGATTATATTGGGAAGTCTAAGTCCAATTGGACTTGGCTTCCAAAGGTCTAATCTTTTAGGACCCAATGACCTTGGGTATCATGATACAATATTTTTATCTTCAGGTACTCAAGAAAAAGAAAAGGAGCAACAAATCTAAATTTGGCTCAAAGAACAGTTGGATACTTGATAGCGGGTGCTCAAAACACATGACTGGTAAAGCTCTGTTGCTATCCGAAGTGGTACCCATTGAAAATGGAAACCGAGTGGTCTTTGGAGGCAACGAGAGTGGAACCATCATAGGTGTTGGGAAAGTTGGTAACCCTTCTAAACCTCTTATGAATGATGTTTACCTTGTTAAAGGTTTAAATCACAATCTAATCTCTATAAGTCAACTTTGTGACAATGGTTACAAAGTTAGCTTTGAGAAAGGAATGTGCCATATTTTAAGGACGGATAATAATAGTTTGTTGTTCTCTGGCACATTCCATAAGGACTTATATATCTTAGATATTCTAAATTCCCATGAACAATGTCTTATTGCCAACACAAGTGAGCAACACTTATGGCATAGGCGTTTTGGTCATGCGAATTTCGAAACACTTTTCAAACTATCCAAGCTAGATTCTATAAAAGGATTCCCTAAGCTTTCTTTTAAAAAGAAAAGCTTTTGCGACTCGTGTCAACGAGGCAAACTTCCAAAATCGTCATTCAAACCTAAGAAAACAATATCCTCTAAACAGCCTCTAGAGCTTTTACATCTAGATCTTTTTGGGCCAACTAGAGTTGCTTCATTAGGGAATGCCCGATATGGACTTGTCATCATTGATGACTTTTCTAGGTTTACTTGGGTATTTACTTTAGTTAATAAAAATGATGCTTTTGAAAACTTCACAGTATTTGCTATGAAAGTACAAAATCTCATTGGAACCACCATTGTCACTATTCGTAGTGATCATGGCGGAGAATTTGAGAACGAGTCTTTCTCAAACTTCTATGATGAGGTTGGTATTACTCACACATTTTCTTTTCCTCGCGCACCCCCTCAAAATGGTGTTGTTGAGAGAAAGAATAGGACGGTAGTGGAATGTGCTCGCACTATGCTTGATGATAGCCACCTTGGCCATCAATTTTGGGCAGAAGTGGTACATACCGCTTGCTATGTGTTTAATAGAATACTCTTGAGGCCCGGCACTAAACAAACTTATTATGAATTTTTGTTTAGTAGGTTACCTCAAGTTAAACATTTTAGAGTTTTTGGTGCAAAATTTTTTATCAAGAACACGTATGGTAGTTTGGACAAATTTGATCCAAGATCCAATGAGGGGATCTTTATTGGATATTCCTCCCGTAGTAAAGCCTACCGGATATACAACAAGAGAACCTCAACGATCGAGGAATCACTTCATGTATCATTTAATGAAGACTTTGTCTCTCCTAGAATTATCGATGACGATGACTCTATGGAAGTAGTTTGTGATTCTGTTGATAAGTCTAATGCTATTGATTCTGTTGAAACTAACCCTACTAATTAATCCCTTGAGAATGTTCCTAGTGACCAGGGTGTTCCCAGAAAGCTTCCAACTGTTCGTGACCATCATCATAAGCAAGTTATTGGCAACATGGAAGATGGTGTCAAAACAAGGTCTCAAGTCAACTTCTTCGCTCATTGTGCCTTTGTCTCTTCCATGGAGCCAAAGAATATCAACGAGGCGTGCAAAGATAGTTCTTGGATCATAGCCATAGAAGAGAAGCTCATTCAGTTTGAGAGGAATGAGGTCTGGGAGCTCGTTCCGTTGCCTTCGAAGAACCACAACGTTATAAGAACGAAGTGGATTTTTAAGAACAAGACAGACGACAACCAAAATGTCATTCGGAACAAAGCTCGGTTAGTTGCTCAAGGCTACAGGCAAGAGGAAGGTATCGATTTCGAGAAATCCTTTGCACCTGTAGCTAGATTAGAATCTATTAGACTATTATTGTCATTTGCATACCATAAAGATTTCAAACTTTTTCAAATGGACGTAAAGAGTGCGTTCTTAAACGGAGATGTCGTTGAGGAAGTTTATGTTTCTCAACCTCCGAGTTTTATAAACGAAAAATTTCCGAATCACGTTTTCAAACTTAAGAAAGCACTCTATGGTTTGAGACAAGCTCCTAGAGCTTGGTATGACTGCTTAAAGAACTTTTTTTGGATTTGGGTTTCAAAATGGGTGAGGTTGATTCACCGCTTTTTGTTAAGTATGCTAATCATGATATTATTCTAGTTCAAATTTACGTAGATGATATCATTTTCGTTGCTACTAACTTCACTCTCTATGAAGAGTTTTCTAATGTTATGAAGGATCAGTTTGAGATGAGCCACATGGGTGAGCTCAAATACTTCTTAGGACTCCAAATTCGCCAAATGAACGATGGGATCTTCAACCACCAAACCAAGTACACGGTGGAGCTGCTAAAGCGATTTGGAATGGAGAGTGCTTCTAGCAAGAAGACTCCGATGAGCACCACAACACATCTTGAGAAAGATACGAGCGACAAAGATGTAGACATTCGTCTATATCGAGGTATGATAGGTAGTCTATTATATCTTACTGCTATTAGGCCAGATGTAATATTTGCCGTATGTGTTTGTGCTAGGTATCAGTCACAACCTAAGGAATCACACTTAATAGTGGTTAAACGTATTTTCCATTATTTAAGTCACACACTTGATTACGGATTATTCTATCCAAAGTCAAGAACATATAAGTTAATCTCATATAGTGATGCAGATTATGCTGGATGCAAATCCGACAGGAAAAGTACTAGTGGCACTTGCCATTTTATAGGAAATTCCCTTATCTCCCTTATCTCTTGGTTTTCCAAGAAGCAGAATTCCATATCTCTTTCAACCACCGAGGCGGAATATATCGTCGCCGGTGCTGCATGTGCACAGGTTCTTTGGATGAGACACACACTGAAAGACTTTAGTGTACACTGTGATACTTGCCCTATCATGGTAGACAACCTAAGTGCGATATGTCTCCCTTAGAATCTGGTACACCATTCCCGTACCAAACACATAGATGTCTGTCACCATTTTCTAGATGATCATGTAGATAAAAGGGACATCATATTAGTGTACGTTGAAACCCAGAAGCAAATCGCCGATATTTTCTCGAAACCACTTAAGGAAGATTCCTTTGTGCGATTACGTCGAGAATTGGGGATTATGGGTGAATCCGAGATTTAGGACTCATACTGTTTATAAAGTTTGCATGACAGTGATTGTCATAGACTCATGCATACATCTATTATGATATTCTCTGTTCATGCTGGATTTATGGGTGGTTTTCGATTTGCGCATCGTATTTATGGTTTTATGGTCTAATGTGATAATTAAGGTGATTAAGTGAGTGTTTAGATGTTTAGTCCAAGTGCTCGTAGGAAAGATCTCAAAATTTCTCTTTTATAAACTTGTTGGACTCATTTAGTCGGTTCAAGTTCAACTTCAGACCGACTAGTTTGACTTCTAGTCGGTTAGACATTGAACGTAGACCGACTAGTTTATGCCTTTTTTCTTGACTAACTTGCTGTTTGCCTCTTAGTCGGTCCAAGCACAATCACCGACCGACTAGAATACGTTTTAGTCGGTCGGCTACTGAACTCAGACCGACTAGTTGGGCAAGGACAAAGTTGTCTTTGGCCGATTTCAATCGTTTTTAAAACTCATCTCACCGACTCATTTTCATATTAATCGATGCATCTCTTTCTTCCTTTCTAAGCCATTGCCGTCCTACGCCGTCCTTCGCCGTCCTTCGTCGTCTCCAGCCGCCTCAGTCGCTGCCGGCCATCATCTTCCTCCTCTTTGGTGTCTCCTCCTCTCCTCTCATCTATTTTTGTGATTATTAGGGTTCGCTCTTAAAATTCCTTTCGAATTTGCTGTGTCTCTCTTCTCGATTTCATTGTGAGAACGAGAATTCCTATCCCCTCTTTCGGTCCCTCTGAGATGACCGTCGAGCCTCTCTCTAACCCTAATCCATCCAAACGTCGATCAAAATCAACTCGTCCGCCTCCTTCGCCACCGGTTTCGCCGTCGCCTTCTTCGCCTCCACTCAAAAAGAAGAAGGCGGCATTCCCTAGACCTAAGCCAACATCTCAACCCCAGTCCCAGCCAAAATTCAAAAAGACGTTGACCTCTGGACCCTATGGTTCTTCTTCAGCGCACTCTGACTCCGACGAGGATTATATCCCAGAATCTGAGGCTGTCGAGAAAGAACCTATCCCGACTGCTCTCACTACCCCGCGACAGTCCAAGGGGAAGGGTCCTATACCCTCTGGTGGGGTCGATATTTCTATGTGTCGCAATGATCCGTTATTTCTTGCCGCTTATAATCGTATTGAGCATTGCCCTTTGATTCTCGAACACTACGTCAAGTTTGCTGATTTCCCTGAGCTTGCCGATCTTTTATTTTATAGCAGGCTTCCTGACTATCTTCGTCACGATCCCAAGGCGAATCCTCATCCTTACCCACGACTCGTTAAGCTTTTCTATGCCAATCGAGTTAGGGGTGAGTATGACGAAAAGCACTGTATTGAGAGCACTATTTTGGGGACGCCCATTGTCCTCATTGCAGAGGTCTTAGGACAGATTCTTGGGATTTTGTCTTCTGGTCTGATTCCGTCTGACATTTCTGTGGAGAAGATCCATGATCTCGATCAATCTTTGTTAGCCGATATGTTTCACGTCGTACCTCCCGCCATGATAGACGTTCCCTCCAAATCCTTCAAGCCGAATGCATGGGTTCTCAATTTGATTCTGAAGTCGTGTCTTCTTCCGAAGTACGGCTCTTCTAGTCTTCCATCCCAGCCCTTTCTGAAGCTCATCTATGCCATATTTGATGGGAGCAAAATAAATTGGGCTCGTATCATTCTGGACAAGATGGACTCTGTTGAGTGCATCAGGAAGTCGTCTAAGGCCGTGCATATTCCATATCCTTGCCTCTTGATTTTGGTCTTCCGTCATTTTGGAGTTCCCCTTCCTTCTGACGATCAGCGTCCTTTGGGTCCTCCCTTGAACGCGACCGCTGTCAAGAAATCTCTTGCTGCCTTGAGACATGTTCAGCGGGCGACCCCTTCTGTCCCTCCTTCGTCGTCTCGCGATGCCTCTTCAGCATGCCTGAGCAGTCGGGACGCTCGTCTCTTGCGTTGTGAGGAGATGCTGGAGCGCCTCTGTGATCGCTTGGGTGTTGTGGTTCCTTCGTCTGTTTCTGATAAGGAAGTCATGGATGCTGCTGACGATGAGGAGCCTGCTGCTGCCTCTCCTGTTCGTGCCCCCGAGGGCACTCCTGCTGTAACCATCCCTTCGGTAGATATTTCTGTTGCTTCAGAGTCTGCCATTCCGATAGCACCGCCTGACGCTGGTGCAGCTCCTGCCTCTGCCTCCTGAGCCTACCTTGGAGGACTCTCCTTTGAACACTTTGGATGATACATCTAGTTGTGAGAGAGTGAGGCTAGGATAGTTGGGTGGTTGTTCTATTTTCTTTTGGTATATGATATGATGTTGTACTGATATGTGTTCCTGCACTTTATGCTACTTCCTGCTGTTGTTAGATATTTTTTGTTTCCTGGATGTATGCCTTTTGCTGGTTACACACACACACACACACACACACACACACACACACACACACACACACACACACACATCATGTTGCAGTTCGTATCATTGTGCATGATGTGATGTGTCTCTGTTGATTCTTTTCGTTGCTCGTCGACTATGTTGTTCTCTAGCTTTGGATGTATGAAAACATGAATTGTTTTCCATGCACTCAATTCGCTAAAATGTTGATATTGGAGAAATTATTCCTTTACTCAACCATATGATTTAATACTGGTTTTGCTGTTTTCGCTTTCCGTTTTTAGACTATGGTCTAGTTGACACCCTTTATTTTGACTTTGATGTTTTCATTGGTGTCATTTGGACCGTCGTCATGTTTTTCGACTCTCGTGTTTGAACTTCTATTAGCCATTATTATATGTCGTTGTTTTTTACTCCCGCTCTTTTTGGATAATGCCAAAGGGGGAGAGAACATATAAGAACATATAAGGACTTCATGCTAAATGATAATTTAAACATTACCGTGAATCTAATTTCATATGCTAGATTCAGGGGGAGTGAAGATATAAAAATCTATGGATTCCGATCCTATATTTCGATAGTTGGATCATGTTTTATTCTTTTCTCTGCTGCTTGATGCTTCTGTTCATTATTTAATATGGAACTAACGTGTCATCAATGCAGGGGGTAAGTAAATTTCATTTATTTCATTATTATTGATTTATATTTATGTTGGTTTTTCATCACAAAAAAGGGGGAGAATGTTGAGTCTTGATTCCCCAGATTTGGTTTTAATGATGAACAAACATAAATATCGTGTACTAATTCTCTTTGAACGCAGTTATGAAGATCGTCGCTAATTTACTCTGTAGATCTCAAGCGACGTCTCAAGACTTCTTTAGAGCACGTGAACGTTGTGCTTGAAGCTTCGTTGAAGCTCAAGGACTTGTTGATGTTGTCAAGAGATTCAGACTCATCATGTTAGAGCTTTGAAGACGGTTTTTCTTGTTTATCTCATTTTCTTCTAGACCTACTTTATAGAATGTTAAGCCTTGAGTCATACTTGCTTAGTATCCCTCTTAACTATCTTCTCTATTTACTAGGAACGCCGTAGAAGCCATTAGATAGGGTCACTTAGCCTATCGCCCTTCTACCTGGCTTCTGGTGCATCTTAGTTGGTTCAAGTTGAAGAACTAATCAATTAAATGTCAATCTAATCGATTAGGAATTCTTCTTGAATCGACTAGCCTTCCTTTGAATCTTAGACTAATCTCTGATGACCAACTAGTCGGTCCAAGAAGGTTCACCGACCGATTAGTTCTTAAACTAGTCGGTTAGTGTTTCTTCTTAGACCGACTAGATTATCTTTCTTCTTTCACACAAATCTCTGTTTGCAACTACTCGGTCTAAGAAGGTTCACCGACCGATTAGTTATTAAACTATTCGGTTAGTGTTTCTTCTTAGACCGACTAGATTATCGTGACTTCTTTACTAAAATCTTTGTTTCAAACCAGTCGGTCCAAGAAGGCTCACCGACCGACTAGTTCTCCATCTAATCAGTTAATGATCCTTCTTAGAACGATTAAGCTGCTTTAATTTTCCAGACGTTGGAGATTTTATTTCCACGATTTTGTGTGATCTGTTTCGATTCTTTCCCTATCTGTTTGATGCGATTCAAACATGGAAATTCTTCTATTATGAGAGAGATTTCAGATTCAGTTTTAGAGGAATCAATTATCAATTTAAATGGAACAATTGCTCTCGGAAAAGAAGGCTCTCTCTCTCTCTCTCTCTCTCTCTCTCTCTCTCTCTCTCTTCGACCTAATCCTTTCTAGAGATCGTTTGATTCTCGTGCGTTTAATCTCCTGAAGGGTTCAAGGATCACGATCATCATCCTAGCCATCTCCATCTGTTCATCTCAGTGGTGCGAGGTTTCTCATTCATCTTTCGTGATCTCTTCTCATCATCCTTCCTTGCCCTAATACTGTAAGTATCTCTCAAGGCATAGGAATTTGTGGTGAGTATTTCATATTTCAGTAATCTTGTTATCTGAGTTTTGCTCTCGGTTTGTGAGAGGTTCGTGATCCCGGTTTGTGGGAGTCATGGTTCAATCTTTGTATTGATTTGTCTTGTAGTATTTTCTATAAAAGGTTTTTTTAGTGAAAGCTTGAGTTAGTGGATTCTAACTCAAGTAACCGGAAGGGATCCGGGTGTCTGGGACGTAGGATCACCGGGAACAAGTCGGTGAGACTTGGGTGGATCCGAACCCATTACATCACTTGTTTGCATTGTGATCTTCTTGTTGTTACTTCTATTTCGCATTCTTGTTTGTGTTTGCAAGATAATTAGGAATTATCCTCTTAGTTATTTTAAAGTACTATTCACCCCCCCTCTAGTACTTGTGCAGTAGCTTCCAGGGTATTACACCTATGGCGGGTATTCGCCGTGGATGGGAGATGGGGCGGGGGAAGGACGTGGCCGTCGGCAGCGAGGGTGCCACCAGCGGCGAGGGTTTGTCAAATTTTTTTTTCAAACACTTTTGAGAAACCATAGGTGTAATGGCCCCAATTTCACTGTACGCGTACTTGTACGTATTTTGGCATAGATGCGTACGTATAATTTTTGGGAGTATGCTTGTATTTTTCTTTTACTTATTTGGTGTAGGAATTAATTTTAAATGATTTTAAACTCATATTTTGAATTTAGTAAATAGGAGTATTTGGATAAATACTTGTATTTAATGTGTATGAGGTATTTCATCATGTATTCTTAATTTTCATAAAATACAAAATCTAAAACTTCTAACCATAACAACACACTAAGTGAGGTGTCATCTTAAGAATTAAAGGGAAAACACATGGCACTCATCTTGACTTGATGAAGGGTGGAGAGGAATTTAGGGGTACAAAAATTTAGGCAAGAAAAACACAAAAACAAGAAAATTTTCACTCTCTCTCATTCACTCCCTTGCTCCCTTAAACCATCCCAAAAATCCCTCCCCTCTTATCTCCCTTGCTTCTTCATTCCTCCACCAAAAACTTCATCCCAAAATACTCCCCTTCAACTACTAAGAGCCCAAAAATTTTCCCCACCATTCTAGCTTCAAATTCATCCAAAAATCACCTCAAAAATCCAAATTTTAGAGACCAAGATAGGAATTGAAGTAGGAGGCTAGGAGCTCATTTCTTCAAGGATTAAGAAGGGCCAAGGAAAATAAAGGAGGAATTTTTAAGGTAGAAATTCCTTTCATTTTGGTAGAATTTAGTTTTAGGATTAGGAGATTAATTTTAACTTAGCATGTCAAACTAAATCTTGTGTAGAAATCATGCATTGTAATCTTACTAGAATTCATGTTTTAGTAGCTTTAATATTTGTACCATGTTGATTGTTTTAACATGTAGCATATTGTGTTTTAGTCATATGGTTAGTAAGTTTTATTTTTATTATGTTGTTATGCTCAAAATTATTAATATTATGCAATGTTGAAGAATTTGGGAGAATAAGAAATAGATTAACTTGTTCAAGAGTATTGGTTAGTAGTTTGAAATATTTAAAAAGTTTGTTATATGTTAATTTCATTAAGTTAAAAGTTGCATATCAAATACCATGTTACATGTTATATATATTAATGATTATTGTTATAATGGCTAAGTAATGTAATTTCCTTAGTTATGCCATGTTTTATGTTATGAAGGGGATGATAAAGTTGTAGGATATGTTCATTGTAATTTTCTCAAAATATAATGTTAAAGAACTAGTTTAGTTGGAAAAACAAGTTGCTGGAATTTTTCATAGCACATGACATCAACTTTTAAAAATCATATAAAATAGTAGAAAAATCAGAAAAATACAATCTAGGATACTATGAAAAACTACAGAAAATTATCTACAACTTTGAAGGGGACTAGAAGCTAATTTTGGCTGTAAGTAGGTCTGCATAGCCATTCTTTCTGGACAGACAGTTTTGGACAGATTGGTAAATTATGCTACACTTAAGTTTTGTTGATGTTGCTTAAGTTCAAGTGGTTTATGTTCTTGTGCTCATATTAGTATGTTCATGACAACGATTTTATGATGATGTTTCATGTAATGCTTTACTTGAGATGATAATGATGATGACGATAATATTTGTTAAAATGAAGTGAAAGCAGTAGTGAAACAGCAAATGAATCATTGTCAAAGCGATGATGTAATAATTTGAAAAACTAAGTGTGAGGATGAGAATTTGACATTGGGAGTGCTCGGTCCATTCTTGAAATGGGTAAGACTCCAGATGTGGGTTCGGGGGAAACACAAATAAATTTTAGTTGTTAAGGAGCGGACAGTAGTACGATAGTCTCGCCCGATGTGTCACCCCCGGAAGGGGAGTTGAGAGGGCTACAGAGGCCGCTGGTGCGTTCGTGACGCACCATGACGGTAAATGATGGTTTTCTCCGTTTGTCCGACAGAAAAACCGAGATGAGTCTCGCTTCGGTACCTTGTCCAGTCGGGTACGGAGTTAAGAGATGCCCCTCCAGTGCAGTGTCACTGGAGAGGTACCACTTTTCACTCACCCTGGGTGAAGTCCGCTTCCTTAGCAGTCTACGGTTTACCCGGGTTCCAAAACAGAACAACGTTTAATTTTAATTAATTTAACCAGTAAATTTATTTCTGTTCTGCTTCCTGTTATTTACTTTCAGCATTTATGGTCTGTTCTTAATTTCTGCATAAACATGTGAT
This sequence comes from Scilla litardierei, assembly GCA_030789695.1. Classification (NCBI taxonomy): domain Eukaryota; kingdom Viridiplantae; phylum Streptophyta; class Magnoliopsida; order Asparagales; family Asparagaceae; genus Scilla; species Scilla litardierei. The sequence continues at coordinate 25,098,112 of CM061137.1, forward strand.
GATGTGACACTTGTAGTTAGTTAGTTAGTTAGGAAGAGCAGTTTTAAAACTGGGTTCTACTAGAGTGTTAGGAGTTTCTACTGGGTCACGCGTTGACGTGTCCCAACTTATGGATTTCAGTTGCGAGACCCGAGCAGTCTGTGGGTGTCCCGGAGTCAGAGACTGGCGCTAGTACTTCTGAGGTAGAGCCTGCGGGCGACCTTGTTCAGTTAGACTTCCCGGGGTTAGACTAGTGGGTGAGTTGTACCGGGTGTAGTCCTTTTGTACTTTTGGGTTGGGGGTTTCTACTTTTTGTTGTACCCACTTTTGTACCCCCTTTTTGTACAGCTGATGTATAAATATGGACTTGTATGATGTAATATAATGTGACCTCTGTGATGTTGTATTTCCTTTTAGTATTGCGTTTTATTTTTTGTTGGAGCACTTTTCTTTTTCTCTGTGTACTATTCCAGTGTTATTGCAGTGGCCTGCTCATTATTTTATAGTTAACCACAAAAAAATGCCTAGTAGTATTTAGATAAGAGGGCTCGAAGCCTGAGTCTGAATACTACGGCTGCCTTGTCAGCTATGCTCCCCGTACTTGGGAGAGCGAGTCGTGACAGGTTTTTGTGGTGGCCCATGCAGGCCTGCTCACACTGCGATACACGTAAGAATAGTACAAGTAAGGCTCCAATATTATAATTCGCAATTTTGGTACTGAATATTGTTTTCCCTGTTCGTTCTTGCAGAATGGATCCAGTGAATGGATCGTCCGAGAATAGGGCTCCTGCTTCTGATGCTGCATCGTCCGAGGCTTCCCTGATGGGGAAGATTCTGACAGGGATTCTGGAGCATATGCAGCAGATGGAGGATAGGGTGGCTAGTGGTGTGCCACCGAAGCCAGTGGGTATCAGGTAGTTCAGAGCCTAGCACCTGAAGTCCTTTTCGGGCAAGGAGAGTCCTCTGGAGGTGGACGAGTGGATTAGGCATTCTGAGGATGACCTGAAGGCTGTGGGATACCCGAGAGATAAATAGGTGGTGTAACGCCCCACTGCCGGGGATACCCGATAAGTACAAATTCGTATCAGGTATTTCCAAAGAGACGGGTGCTACGGAAGAGAAGTACAAAATTTCAAAACTCAAGCAGGCCCACTGCGCACTGCTGGGATAATACCTGTAGCATTCCAGACATCACAGAAATACAAAAAGAGCCACCAACAGAATTCGGCCAAGCATGGGTGATTTTCGACCATGGGGTGGAGGGAAATTTGGAGAAGATGAAGGGTAGAAGGTGGGGATGGGTTAGGGCTTGGATTCTCTCTTCCTCCTCTTCTTTTTCTTCTTCTTTCTTCCATTCTTCTCTCCATTTCCCTCCCTAATTTTCGGCAGTAAGAAGGGGAATTTCGGCCTGTGTACGGGTTGGGGAGAAGGGGGAAAAAATAAAGGAAAAGTAAAGAAGGAAATTGGTAGAAGGAAGAAGAAAGGGTTGGGTATTTACAAGTTTGCCATTCCCAATTAAATCAAACCCACCTCTCTCATCTATTAGTCTAGCCCAACTATTAAAGCCCAATCAATAACAACTAATAAGAATACAAGCCCAACTCTAGCTACCAAAATTAATTAAGGCCTCTGTAATAGTCAAATAATATTAATCAACATCAATAATAAGAAAAATACTAATACCCAAAAATAATACCACGTCACCAAAAATAACAACCAAACATCAGTGATAATACTATCATCCATTAATAACTATCTTAGCATCACCAGTTGTCATGAATATACTGTTTCACTTTACACGCTCACCAACGAAAAACGCCAAGCACGCCAATAAACACTGTTCGCATGCCAACAATAATTTCGATTTACTACTCAACCACACGCATTCACTAATACACCCAACGCATATCATAGTCACCTCATAGCCATACGTGTATGAAATTACTATATGCACAACAAAATTACTATACACACACGCAAATAGTATTTTACACATACGGGCATTACAATCTACCCACCTTAAAAATAAAGTTCGTCCTCGAACTTTCTAAATTAGAACATAGCTGAGGGTGAATAGAGATATATAGGGTCACTCGACCCCATCATATAGATAAGGCACATTCATATACCAACACTTTTAGTTCAATTACACACAAGCATAACATTTCAAATATACCCGCATACACTACTATCCTGAAACATACAACCACCATGTCACTAGGTACACATTTAGACACACACACACACGTCATACATAAAGTATTACACATCAATCATCAACACACCCAGATATCACTATATCTATCCTAACACCGGTGTAAGCATACCCGTTTACAACCAGACATGCAACCATATACGTCTCACATATATTCATATATCAAACACACAACTCTAACACACCCAGGACATGCTCACTCATACATGAGTGAAACACAAGGATCCATACAGACAACACATCATATCTATGTACACATTCACCACATTATACAAGTACAAACAGCACACCATGTCTTATACAAGTACAAACACCACACCATATCTATAGACGGCCTAGAGATCAATCAATCAGAGAATCCCATGACATATCACTACGTGCACCTCTATACCCCGACATACAATCATGTATGTCCCCTAACTTCTATCCAATATTCATAGATGTATCAGCACACAAGATCTACCCTATCAATATCAATATAACCATATAACCATGCAAAAATACATTCATTCGTTCACCGGGGCAAGTGCTCCAGCTTACAGCTATACGTGTATCATACACTCATCACATATATCAACTCACAACACAAATACTCTTAAGGCATATCCATGCCAGCATGGGTGGAGCTCAAGGATCCACTCACGCATCCGCACACTCTACATGTGCACATCACATGCAGTATATAACCACCATGCAATGAATCTATGCACTACATGCACCTCAATCAAGTAGATAACTCACTCCTTTACACCACTTATATGTTAACCATTTATTAACACATACAATTCAAATGCCATCACATAGCCATATAATCATTCATACACATACCATAGTCATATACGATCACAATTACACATAGGAGTATATCGTCTCAACATACTAGGCATTCTGAGGATGACCTGGAGGTTGTGGGATACCCGAGAGATAAATGGGTGGATGCCACGAAGAGACAGCTGACACATCAGGCGCGAGATTGGTGGGATGCTCGGGAGTTACATTTGACTAAGCCGATCTCATGGGAGAAGTTTAGAGAGCTATTTGAGTCTCAGTTCCTTCCAGAGACAAAGAAGGATGAGCTTCGTTTGAGGTTCGAGCACCTGACTCAGGGACGACGGAGTGTAGATGCTTATAATGCAGAGTTCTCACTATTGAGCAAGTTTGCTCCGGAGTTGGTGCAGTCAGAGGCCACCAGAGCTAGGCGATTCAGGATGGGGTTGGATCCTGAGTTCAAAGCAGCGATGTCAACCCAGGTGTTGCTTACATATAGTGCCATGCAGGAGGCGGCCAGGATGCATGAGACACATCTGAAGAGTGCGGGTAGAGGTCCAGCAGCAGCAGCAGAGAGGCACCCTGCTGGTCAGCAAAGGAGTTTCCCGAGGCCTACTCAGACCACACAGTTTCGGAGGCCTGGAGCTCCACCAGCGCCACAGCGACGGTTGCCTTATGGATTTTGTGGGAAGAATGGGCATGAGCAGCAGGATTGCAAGTTTAGGCATGGGCGGTGTTTTACCTGTGGTCAGTCAGGACACATTAATAGGCAGTGTCCTCAGCAGGGGCAGACTTCAGATTCTGGGTCACAGTGGCAGTCCGGCCTGTGCAGCAAAGGACCCTTCCACCAGCTCCACAGAGGCTTCCACTGCCACAACCGCTGCCGCCGCCTGGTACAGTGACTCCGAGAGGACCACCTAGACCGCCCCAGCAGTAGCAGACCCCTAGGAGAGCAGCGTCGAGGCGTCAGGCTTTTACCATGTTGGCTGTGGCGGCAGAGGACACCGGTCGAGTGATTACTGGTACCTATTTATTTTAGTAATGGATTTTTTCTTATTTCTATTATAGTGTGTTATATTTGTTGTTTTGATTAGGATGATTAGATTCTTATGTTAGTTTATGTTTATCCTTTTAGGTGTTATTAGAGTTGCTTCCTTCCCTACCTTGTCACTTTTTGATTTAGGAGCATCCCATTGCTTTCTGTCTCAGCAGTTTGTGACTAGTAATTCCTTAGTAGTAGATTCATTTGCTTCTAGTTGGAATATCCATTCAGGGAGTGGAGTGATCCGCAGTTCTTCAGGATACCGACAGTGTCCTGTTGAGATTTGTCGACGTAGGCTGTATGCAGATTTCTTAGTGATGGAGATGCCTCATTTTGAAGCAGTGTTTGGGATGGACTGGTTAGGGATGTTTTACGCCACTATAGATTGTAGGCTCAGGAAGATAGTATTTCAGATTCCTGATCATCCAGAGTTTGAATTTCTCAGTGGTAGTAGTTCCCTTGGACCGTTGAAGTTTAAGGCCAGCCCAGTAGAAGTGATGATGGAGATGGATGCTGAACCTGTATTGCCGAGGGCAGTCCGAGATTTTCCTGATGTCTTTCCAGACGATATCTATGGACTTCCTCCAGATAGATCTTTGGAGTTCACCATCGATCTGTTCCAGGCACTCAACCGATTGCGAAGGCTCCATACCGTATGGCTCCTTCAAAGTTAGCAGAGCTTCGTAGTTAGTTGAAGTATTTGTCAGAGCGTGGTCTTATTCAACCAAGTGTTTCACCATGGGGTGCGCCAGTACTTTTGGTGAATAAGAAGGAAGGATCTCGAAGGATGTGCATCGACTATCGGGAGTTGAATAAGGTTACTGTGAAGAATAAGTATCCTCTTCCTAGGATTGATGACATCTTTGATCAGTTGGGTGGATCTCGTGTATATTCGAAGCTGGATTTGAGAAGTGGGTATCATCAGGTGAAGGTCAGAGGATCAGATATTCCGAAGACTGCATTTAGAACCCGGTATGGTCATTATGAGTTCTTAGTGTGCCTTTCGGTGTTACTAATACACCGGCCACATTCATGAGATTGATGAACCAAGTCTTTTATGAGTACTTGGATAAGTTTGTGGTCGTCTTCATAGATGATATCTTGGTGTACTCAAGATTAGAGGAAGATCATGCTGAGCATTTGAGGATAGTCCTGGAGACTCTGAGGCAGCACCAGTTATATGCTAAGTATAGCAAGTGTCAGTTTTGGCTGACCAATGTTGCTTTTCTGGGACATGTGTCTGGAGATGGGATAGCTGTAGATCTAGAGAAGGTTGCTGCAGTAGAAAAGTGGCCAGTTCCTAAGTCAGTTACGGAGATCAGAAGTTTCTTGGGATTGGCCGGGTACTACAGGAAGTTCATCAAGGATTTCTCTAAGATCGCTGCACCGATGACTCATCTAACCAAGAAGAATATTGCTTACAATTGGTCAGAGGAATGTCAGCGATCATTTGATGAACTGAAGCATAGATTGATCACTGCACCTGTCCTGATGATTCCAGACCGTTCAGGTGGATATGAGATTTACTGTGATGCGTCAGGCAGAGGATTGGAATGTGTTCTACATCAGCATGGTAGGGTAGTAGCTTATGCTTCTAGATTGTTGAAGACTCATGAGAGGAACTACCCTACACATGACTTGGAATTAGCTGCAGTGGTGTTTGCATTGAAGTTGTGGAGGCATTTTCTTCTGGGTGAACGTGTAAAGATATACACAGATCACAAGAGTTTGAAGTACGTGTTCACTCAGAAAGAGTTGAATATGCGGCAGCGCAGATGGCTTGAGTTGATGGCTGATTATGATGTCGACCTCCAATATCACCCTGGAAAAGTCAACGTAGTGCCTGATGCTCTTAGTCGCATGCCGGCAGTGATGATGTTGACAGCTCAGAGAGAACTTTTGGGTGATATTCGGCATATGGAGATTGAGGTTGTCTTACCTGGTACATCAGCGATGATGATGAATTTGCAGGTTCAATCTGATTTAGTTGAAAGGATCAAGGTAGCTCAGTCTGGAGATGAGAAGTTGAAGAAGATTCGAGAGCAGACGGAGGCCGGACTTCGTAATGATTTCTGTATTCATGAAGATGGGTCTCTGCGTTTTGGGAGCAGAATTTGTGTGCCATCAGGTGACATTCAGGATGAACTGTTGAGAGAGGCTCATAGCTCACCTTATTCTATCCATCCTGGAGGCACTAAAATGTATCGTGATCTACAACAACATTTTTTGGTGGCATGTCATGAAGCGTAGTGTGGCTAAGAGTGTAGCTTCATGTCTGACTTGTCAGCAAGTCAAGGCCGAGCATCAGAGAACGGCAGGACTTCTGCAGCCTCTTTCGATTCCAGAGTGGAAGTGGCAGCATGTGACGATGGATTTCATAACTGGCTTACCTCGCACTCCTTGAGGATATGATGCTATTTGGGTAGTCGTTGACCGATTGACCAAATCAGCTCACTTCATACCTTTTCGAGTGGGCCAGTCAACAGACCATCTTGCTAAGAGATATATGGAGGTGAGATTTCTTGTTTTATATCTCTCTCTGTTTTGTTGTTGTCTAGATTCTGATTAAGTCATGTATACAGGAAATCGTGAGGCTTCACGGAGTGCCTGTATGCATAGTCTCCGACCGTGACACTAAGTTTACGTCTCACTTTTGGAGAAGTTTGCAGGCTAGCTTGGGAACTCAACTGAGTTGGCACTACATACCATCCATATACAGACGGACATTCGGAGAGGACAATTCAGATTTTGGAAGATATGCTGAGGGCGTGCATGATGGATTTCAAGGGCTCTTGGGACGAATATCTACATCTGGTAGAGTTCGCCTACAATAACAGTTTTTAAGCCAGTATAGGCATGGCGCCATTTGTAGCTTTGTATGGAAGGAAGTGCCGATCTCCTCTCAGTTGGGATGATGTTGGAGATCGTGAATTGTTGGGCCTGGATATGATCGCTGAAACCGTAGATGTTGTGAGAGTCGTCAGAGATAATCTTCGCATAGCTCAAGATCGTTATAAGCACTGTGCGGATGCGAAGAGGCGACACTTGGAGTTTCAGCCAGGAGAATTAGTATTTTTGAAGATCTCGCCAACTCGAGGGCTGATTCGTTTTGGAAGACGATGGAAGCTGAGCCCAAGATATATTGGACCTTTTGAAGTTTTGGCTCGAGTTGGAGAAGTGGCTTATAGGATTGCCTTGCCAGCATCTCTTGAGGGAGTGCATAATGTGTTTCACATATCGCAACTCAGGAGGTGTGTTGGGAATCCTGATCAGGTCGTCGACTTCTCAGAGATTGAAGTACGACCAGACTTGAATTATAACCAGCAGCCTGTAGCCATCCTAGACCGAAGGCAGAAGATGCTGAGAAAAAAGTCCATCAATCTGGTGAGGGTTATGTGGCACTGAGAGTCACCAGGAGAGTCTACCTGGGAACTCGAGGATGAGATGAAAGAGAAGTACCCTCACTTGTTTGTCTGATGTAATTTTGTTTTGTATGTAATACGATGTATAGAAAGTTTTTCCCTCTTAGTTTGAAATTCCGAGGACGGAATTTATTTTAAGGGGGGTAGGATGTAATGGCCCCAATTTCAATGTACGCGTACTTGTACGTATTTTGGCATAGATGCGTACGTATAATTTTTGGGAGTATGCTTGTATTTTTCTTTTACTTATTTGGTGTAGGAATTAATTTTAAATGATTTTAAACTCATATTTTGAATTTAGTAAATAGGAGTATTTGGATAAATACTTGTATTTAATGTGTATGAGGTATTTCATCATGTATTCTTAATTTTCATAAAATACAAAATCTAAAACTTCTAACCATAACAACACACTAAATGAGGTGTCATCTTAAGAATTAAAGGGAAAACACATGGCACTCATCTTGACTTGATGAAGGGTGGAGAGGAATTTAGGGGTACAAAAATTTAGGCAAGAAAAACACAAAAACAAGAAAATTTTCACTCTCTCTCATTCACTCGCTTGCTCCCTCAAACCAGCCCAAAAATCCCTCCCCTCTTCTCTCCCTTGTTTCTTCATTCCTCCACCAAAAACTCCATCCCAAAATACTCCCCTTCAACTACTAAGAGCCCAAAAATTTTCCCCACCATTCTAGCTTCAAATTCATCCAAAGTTCACCTCAAAAATCCAAATTTTAGAGACCAGGCTAGGAGTTGAAGAAGGAGGCTAGGAGCTCATTTCTTCAACGATTAAGAAGGGCCAAGGAAAATAAAGGAGGAATTTTTAAGGTAGAAATTCCTTTCATTTTGGTAGAATTTAGTTTTAGGATTAGGAGATTAATTTTGACTTAGCATGTTAAACTAAATCTTGTGTAGAAATCATGCATTGTAATCTTACTAGAATTCATGTTTTTGTATCTTTAATATTTGTACCATGTTGATTTTTTAACATGTAGCATATTGTGTTTTAGTCATATGGTTAGTAAGTTTTATTTTTATTATGTTGTTATTCTCAAAATTATTAATATTATGCAATGTTGAAGAATTTGGGAGAATAAGAAATAGATTAACTTGTTCAAGAGTATTGGTTAGTGGTTTGATATATTTAAAAAGTTTGTATATGTTAATTTCATTAAGTTAAAAGTTGCATGTCAAATACCATGTTACATGTTATATATATTAATGATTATTGTTATAATGGCTAAGTAATGTAATTTCCTTAGTTATGCCATGTTTTATGTTATGAAAGGGATGATAAAGTTGTAGGATATGTTCATAGTAATTTTCTCAAAATATAATGTTAAAGAACTAGTTTAGTTGGAAAAACAAGTTGCTGGAATTTTTCTTAGCACGTGACAGCAACTTATAAAAATCATATAAAATAGTAGAAAAATCAGAAAAATACAATCTAGGATACTACGGAAAACTACAGAAAATTATCTACAACTTTGAAGAGGGACCAGAAGCTAATTCTGGCTGTAAATAGGTCTGCAGAGCCATTCTTTCTGGACTGACAGTTTTGGACAGATTGGTAAATTATGCTACACTTAAGTATTGTTGATGTTGCTCAAGTTCAAGTGGTTTATGTTCTTGTGCTCATATTAGTATGTTCATGACAATGATTTTATGATGATGTTTCATGTAATGCTTTACTTGAGATGATAATGATGATGATGATGATATTTGTTAAAATGAAGTGAAAGCGGTAGTGAAACCGCAAATGAATCATTGTCAAAGAGATGATGTAATAATTTGAAAAACTAAGAGTGAGGATGAGAATTTGACATCGGAAGTACTCGGTCCATTCTTGAAATGGGTGAGACTCCAGATGTCGGTTCGGCGGAAACACGGGTAAATTTTAGATGTTAAGGAGCGGACAGTAGTACGATAGTCTCGCCCGATGTGTCACCCCCGGAAGGGGAGTTGAGAGGGCTAGAGAGGCCGCTGGTGCGCTCTTAATGCACCATGACGGTAAATGATGGTTTTCTCCATTTGTCCGACAGAAAAACCGAGATGAGTCTCGCTCTGGTACCTTGTCCAGTCGGGTACGGAGTTACGAGAGGCCCCTCCAGTGCTCGTGTCGCTGGAGTGGTACCACTTTTCACCCACCCTGGGTGAAGTCCGCTTCCTTAGTAGTCTACGGTTTACCCGGGTTCCAAAACAGAACAACGTTTAATTTTAATTAATTTAATCAGTAAATTTATTTCTGTTCTGCTTCCTGTTATTTACTTTCAGCATTTATGTTCTGTTCTTAATTTCTGCTTAAACATGTGATGATGTGACACTTGTAGTTAGTTGGTTAGTTAGTTAGGAAGACCAGTTCTAAAACTGGGTTCTACTAGAGTGTTAGGAGTTTCTACTGGGTCACGCGTTGATGTGTCCCAACTTGTGGATTTCAGGTGCGAGACCCGAGCAGTCTGCGGGTGTCCCGGAGTGAGAGACCGGGGCTAGTACATCTGAGGTAGAGCATACGGGCGACCTTGTTCAGTTAGACTTCCCGGGGTTAGACTAGTGGGTGAGTTGTACCGGGTGTAGTCCTTTTGTACTTTTGGGTTGGGGGTTTCTACTTTTTGTTGTACCCACTTTTGTACCCACTTTTTGTACAACTGATGTATAAATATGGACTTGTATGATGTAATGTAATGTGACCTCTGTGATGTTATATTTCCTTTTAGTATTGCGTTTTATTTTTTGTTGGAGCACTTTTCTTTTTCTCTGTGTACTATTCCAATGTTATTGCAATGGCCTACTCATTATTTTATAGTTAACAACAAAAAAATGCCTAGTAGTATTTAGATAAGAGGGCTCGAAGCCTGAGTCTGAATACTATGGCGGCCTCGTCAGCTACGCTCCCCGTACTTGGGAGAGCAGGGCATGAAAATAGGGGCAAATGGTTCCGCCTAGCGACGGCGGGACTCCTCCATGATGGGGAGGGGGGATAGGGGTAGCGGAGCACCGGGGGGGATGGGGGATGCCCACGGCGGCCGGTGACAAGGGTGCCGTCGGCGGGGCCGTGTGTGTGTGTGTGTGTGTGTGTGTGTGTGTGTGTGTGTGTGTGTGTGTGTGTGTGTGTGTGTGTGTGTGTGTGTGTGTTATATTTATACATGTTATGTGCTGCAGCCAAATAGCACAACTAACACAGCAGAATACACAGTATCGCCAAGAACCACGGTACAAAAATGGCAGATAAAAAAACAAGGCACAAAGAGAATTGCTTTTAGGCCGTGGACCAGCCAAGGAGGAACACTGATGAGCTTTATTACGATAGGAAAGAACAATTCAATCTTCTCTCCCTCCAACGAAGAAGAAGTACACAAGATCTCTCCTAAGCTCACAATACAATCTCTCTATGTTGGCTCTCACAAATGGCGGCTCAATTTCCTCCAATGTGTTCCACACGAAAACCTAACCTAAAACCCCCTATTTATAACCCTAGGTTACAATAGGTGTCATCATTGGCTAGGATCTTCTAAGGATATGGATCCCGACAGTTACGGTATCCAATCCAATCACCGCTCTATGCAATTGGCCTCCGCCGCATCCTAGCGGGCTGCATCCCAATGGGCTCCCGTCGACCGAGCGATCTTCTTCTGTATCGAACGACCGAAGTATCGAGTCACACATACGAGCAATCTCCATCGAGCCTCCATACAACCATTTGACCAAACACAGACTCTAACCGCGTTACGACTGAACGACCCAATGCTGAACGATCGATCCTCAGACTTGAATTGACGACCGAACGACCAATTGCGCTGTAGAAGCGAAATGCACATCATCCTTGTATCTGACTTGTGCAGAGTCAAATAGGTTGAATCTGAGCACAACCAAGTTATCTCTACACAAGGTAACTTGTCTGCACTACGACTGCTTCTCATGCACCAAATCGAGCCAACTTCTTCACAAATCTCCACCTTGGCAAGATTTGAGCCTCTGTCCAACGGACGACCCTCACCGACCTTGGTCTAGCATCGAATGGTGAATTCCCCCATAATTTTCTCCAAAGAGCCAAATGCCCCGAAGGACCTACTGCTCTGCCGAGCTACGACTGTCCCCTCCTGGGACTGGCTTGACTCTTTCGAATCACAATGCCCCTAAGGGTTACGATTGGCTCCACCGAGTCCGATGCCCCCTCCTGGGGCCGATGTAAACTTCTTTGAGGAACCACGTTGAGCAAGTCCACACAATACTTGAACTTGACTCCCGATACAACCTTCATCAACATGTCCACCAGGTTGTCATTTGTTCTGATTTTCAGTAAGTTGATGTCATCGCCTTCTTCTCCCACATAGTCACTGACAAAGTGGAATCGAACGTCGATATGCTTAGCGAGAGCATGGAATACTTGATTCTTAGCCAAGTGTACTGCACTCTGGCAATCACAATAGACATTGTACCGCTCTTGGGAGACTCCCAGATCATCCATCAAGCTCATCAGCCATATCGTCTCCTTCACCGCTTCAGTCAATGACATATACTTTACTTACGTAGTAGTCAATGCCACAATAGACTGGAGGATACTTGATCGGCCCCGGAAATACACCCGGAGAACGATTGTAGTTTTACCGCAAGCGCACGGTAAAGTGGCGAGCGGGTATCGAACACGAGGAGGTGGTGTTGGCTCTAATCTATCCTAGGTTGGTTTGACTACGATGGTTTTATTGGTGGAGATGGTTATGGAGTGATATAATGGCAATGGTGGTGGATGTCGGTGTCGGAGATAAAGAAGTCGGATAAAATATCGATTCAGATACAATACAATAAAAGAGTCTAGGGATAGGGAATCCCCACTACGGATCGTCATTCGTCATTGTGAATAGTGAATCTCAATATTACTAGGCTTGTGTCGAGGTGAACTAGTCGTAACTGAATATAGAACCAAGCTCACGCTCTCGCGCTATTGCCGGTCTATAGCAACCTAGATTAGGGCCCAATCTCTTGCAAACCCTAACCTAAGCCGCTAGCATGAAGATCGACATCATCGTCCAATCTCTCCTCGAGCCCACTCTCGTGCAAACTCGAGTTACGATCTAGGTTGTGATAGTTCGTATTCGTCCAATCTCTTGCAAACGAATATGGGTATAGATTTACAATTAAAAATCCTAGCTTTGGTCCAATCTCTTGCAAACCAAATCTAGGGAAATCCAATTGTAAATATAAATCAAATATCTAGGCCTTCCCATCGATTAGAATCCAATCTCTTGCAAATCCCAAATCGATGGAAATCCCTAGCTATCCGTAGTAAATCAATCACAACCTAACCTCCTAGCAATTCTAGCAATTTAGAAATTCATTCATCACAAATATGAAATTAGATCCATAGGGTTCATCCCCAAACCCTAGAACAACAAATCTACTCTAGCATAGCAATAAGGATATGAGAATCAATAGAAATCATTGCTTGCATACAAAAAGATAGAAAAACAAAGATTCAAATAAAAAGAAGAAAATACTTAGCTTGATGAAGATCTTCAATCCAAAATACAAGCTTTTAGATCCAAGAGGGGGCCTAGGGCATGGCCTAACCTCTAAAATAATCCTAAGAAAAACATATGGGAACCCCCCTCAATGACGGCTACAAACCCTCTTAAATAGCACCCAAAAACCCTAGCAAAACTGCCTAAAAAGCCCTTGAAATTCGGGCCCAAAACTGAATCTGCGCGTGCCCAGAAATCTGCGCCAGTTACGACTCGGCCGAGTGGAAATCTCACTCGGTCGAGTGGAAATCTCACTCGGTCGAGTGGACAGCTCACTCGGTCGAGTGGAAATCTCACTCGGTCGAGTGAGCTTTCCTGCAGAAACTCCAGAAAACAGCACTCTGTCAAAACTGTCAAAAACTGGTCACTCGGCCGAGTGGAAATGTCACTCGGCCGAGTGACACTGACATGCAAATTCCAGCACTGCAGCATCGACTTGCAGAAATTCCCCAGATTTCATCCGATCTCCGATTTGCGCGTTCTTGGCGGCGTTGGAATCGTCATGAAGTCTACTATCCATAAAAAATATGAGAAAAATAATTTACCTACTGGAATGATAGCAGATTGCAAAAGAGTTGGAGGATGTCTGAAAATCTGGGCGCTTCGTGTCCTCGGCATCACTCGGCCGAGTGTCAAATGTCACTCGGCCGAGGGGCTTTTGGAACTCGGCCGAGTCGGAGCTCGTAGTCGACTGACGGAATACAGAGAGTTGGACATTTTGGCTCGCCGTCGTCTGGGTGCCACTCGGGCGGACGGAGTCTCCGAACTCGGCCGAGTGCACGCTGATACATCTCTGTTGCGTGTCCGATCTGGCCGGCCGAGCGGGGTCTCAATGCTCGGCCGAGTGACTCCTTCACTCGGCCGAGTGGCATGCTGAAAATGCCCAATCTCCATCTTTTCGCTTCCTCGTCGCTTTTACGACGTTCTTTCTTCTTCCACTCGTCTTCCATTGCAGAATAACCCTCAAAAGAGCCATGGTTGACACTCCGGAGTGGGTGCAAATCCTTTAAGCTCATTTTTGCTCCCGATCGCTCCATATTTCCTGAAATCCGACAAAAACAAGAAATAGTGAAAATTAACGCAATATCGTCGAATAATCGTGAAAAGCGTGATATGGGTGATCGAAATGGCATGCAAATATGCAGAAAAAAGGTGTAAAATATGGACCAATCAAAATCCCCCAAGCTTACCTCTTACTCGACCTCGATGAAGATAAGTAAAAAGACGAACTCGGGAGATGAAAAATAAGGGAAATGAAATAAAAGAATACGAAGTGGAAGGGGTCGCTAGATTATACTCTCAGATCTCAAGCCATAAGCTACACATCACGATGACTTAGAAAATACAAATCACATGCTATAAGGATTTCATATCTTTCATAAACATGGTACTTGCAAGCTTTTAAGAACAATAAGAGGGACTCTCTAAATTCATACAATCAATTCATATCCACATCACGCATTTCATAGAATTTAATATACAAATGTTGGCGATGCACTTTTCAATCAAAAGTTATAAATGAAGCATATAAGATACACACCAAGAATGCAATAGAGAATAGAATAAAAGTCATGGCATTCACATATTTATTTCAAATCATGAAAAATCACCATATCTAATATATTTTGCAAAGTCTAAGCATTATCGAATATTCCCATTCATGCACGTCTCCACTCTAATGTCATACTCACTCATATGGTCAAATGAATTCACCCCCCCAAGCTTAGCTTGAGGCGTCGCATCCAAAGGAATATAATAGTGGAAAATGGGATTTTTGCCTTGGTTTTCCTAAGTATTTTGTGGCTCCAATAATGAGATAGAGAAATATTTTTTTTCTTTTGGACTTTGTTTCTCATTTTTCTTTCTGGATTTTTGTAGGAGCTATATGATTTGTATTTTTTGGATTTTGGCTCCCTTTTGGCTTTTTGGACTTTTGGAGCTAACTTTTTCTTTTGTGGGGATTTTTGGGAAATAGATGAGATATAAGTAGCTTTAGGATGTGAACTCAAGCGACATGTAGAGAATAAAAGATATTTGTGGAGAAGGAAATAATGTAGCACTCGGTTCACTCTAAGATGTGCACGAACAGTTCAATAAAATAATACTTCAACTAAAACTAATATGTAAGCATGGATATTCTCAATCATCTCAATGAAAAGTGAAGTCAAGCGGTAAAGCGCACAATCATATCAAGCATGCAACAGGAGGTGAATAAGACAATAAAACTGATGCTTCAGATATACTAATGATGCGTGAATCTTGGTGCATTTCCAACAAAAGCATACTAAACACTAATCCATACATTCAGCTTCAATTAATATCATGCATTCATGTAGATGAATCATCAAAAGAAATAGATTTGCAAGCACATGTGAATAGCAAGACTATGTAATATTCTAAGTAGCATGGCAAGGAATAATAAGCATCGTGATGGCTACTTAAGCAATAAGAGATATCATCATAAGGAGCAAATCTAGCAAAAGGAGGAAAAGAAAATAAAGAAATAAAAATTAAAGAGAGGAAAGAAAAGAAAAACAAGCACACAACATGATGCATGACCACACATAAAAGGAAAATAAGATGGAAAAATCAAAAAGATGATGCAAAAATTTTGAAAAAAAATTTAAAAATCGTAAAATAAAGTAAAAATGCAACTAATGCATCTAAATGGCATGGAAATGCACTCCCCCAAGCTTAAACTTCACATTGTCCTCAATGTGATCATAATGAAAGAATATGAGGAACAACGATAAAAATAAGGGGGTGAATGAAAAATGATGAAATGAATGACATGAAATCCTAATGCAACTACATGCACATACAATGATGCATGAGAGCGCTTTCCCCCAAGCTTATACCAAACAATCCTATTCAAGTGACTCAATCAAAAATGGCATGGCTTTGCAAAGCGTGATCAAGTCAAATGAATAAGAAAGTGAGTATTCACTTGAAAGAAATGCTCGATGGTGGTGAGCAAAAGGATGTGGCGTATCAAAATATGGAGAGGGGAATTAATATATATAATGGGTTTGGGGTGTAAAAGATTTTTGTTGCCATCATATGAGGTGATATTTATTCAAGCAAATCTATACGGTCCTCTCGCTGTCGAGAGAATTCGTGTTTATTCAAAGCATAAAAATTTCTACACTACTGGATTGATATCACCTATAGAAAAAGGCGGATCCAGTATCTTTTCCGGTGCAGGCAACTGCTCCAACTGCTCCTTCCATGGCTCCGCCAGGCTCGTATGTCCACGGACTCCATCAGACTCCAGCAATGCGGCTCCCAGCACCTCTCCAAGGACTCCACATGTACCCTGCAAGAGATAAGCCGCATCAATCTGATGTGGATAATTCTTCCCCAAAATAAATGTATTCCAAAGAGGGTCATCAACATAAGTATTTAAAATTAAAAACGGTTGACAACACTTCCCTGGAAATAAATCTCTACTCTCGTATACCACGTCGATCAACTCCTCGTTGTTCGCCTCAGGTTGTTCAGGTAGCTTGGGCATATAAGTGTAGGTCTCATCAGGCAGCTCCTCATCATCGTCAGACTTATCTCATCGCACCTCCTGATCATATTCAATAGCGTCCATGGGTGCTAACTCATCGCTCTCCTCCTCGTATACGTCCCATCGTACCTCTTGATCGTATGTACATGAATCCTGCAAAAGGCACGATGAGTCGTCAAAATCTAAATCATAAAAAACATCATACACGGGAGGAGAATCAAATGTAGGAGATGAGGGAGTAAAGAGATCTCCCTGAAGGGGAGCCATAAGCTCTGTGGGATTGTCCTCGGTGTCAGGGGAAGGGTGGTCCTCTGAGGGATGCTCAGCCTCTATAGAAAGTGGGGATGGCTGCGGTAGCTCGAAAGGAGGGTAATGCTTGGGATCCTCATGAATGGCTGTGTCCTCGTCCCAATGCATGGCCTCCTCGGTGACAAGCTCTGGCTCCGCATGTAAGGCCTCCTCAAAAGCAAGCTCTGGCTCATGTGGGTGGCAAGGGGGAGCGACGATGGGACAAGCTGACTCTCCCCCAAGCTGAACGTGGACATCCTCCGCAGGCTCCTCAGGTATAGAAGGCAATGTAAACGTCATCATCTCCTTTTCATGCCTCCTTCTTTGTTTCTGTCCTGGAGCTCGAGGCACCCGATTGCATGGTTTGGCCTCCTCAATAGTAGGTGCAGGTGGCTCTATGGGCTCATGTATCTTGACCGCGGTATAAAAGTGGGTCTTGTGCCCCTCAACTAGAGCATAGACTCCATCATCAATTATGCCTGTGGAAGAGATACGATGAGTAATAAAGTTTTGAAATTCAAGCTCAAAAGGATCACCTACCGTTATTGTCAATGGACCGAAATTTCGAACTACGTCGACAATGTTTCTCAATAGGTCCGTGTACGTGTCCTCCTTTGGCAGTTCAGATGTCTCTATTTGTGGAGTGTTGATGGTGTAAAGGTGGATATGATCACCTTCAAGTGAAGCATACACTCCATCTATGATAGTACCTGCGCTAGAGACATTAGCCATAACAAAATCGATGAATACTTGGTCGTATGGTTTACTTACCGTAACGGTTAGTGAACCGGTAGATCGAGCATCATCTATCATTTGCTCCAAGGCTGCTGCCAACTGTAGATCACTGAACTTCCCCACTTGCATACTCTTCAAAAACTCACGTGAGGGTCCCTTTAGCCTTCTAGTGAAGATATCAAATAGCGTGGAGTCATTCCACGCATGGTCTGACTCCATCTGGAACATTCCTAACATTCCTTCAAACCTAGACAAGGCTTCCCCGAAGGATTCTCCATCAGCCTGATAAAATGCAGCGAGATATATGTAGGATTGTATAGAGCCTGCTCGCATTTTCTTTGGAAGCACCATAGCTGCAACAAATGTACCTGATCAAGCAAAGTAAACAACCTGGAAAAAACGTCAGTGGTACAAAGAGAGAGAAAGATAATAATAGCAGGTGGTGGGAAAAAATCTCTCTCAATGTTTTTTTTATTTTTTTTTTGATTTTTTTAATGTAATCTAATCAACCTAATTGTGACAAATTGGCACCCAACAGGAAACACCTCCCCGGCAACGGCGCCAAAAACTTGATCGGCCCCGGAAATACACCCGGAGAACGATTGTAGTTTTACCGCAAGCGCACGGTAAAGTGGCGAGCGGGTATCGAACACGAGGAGGTGGTGTTGGCTCCAATCTATCCTAGGTTGGTTTGACTACGATGATTTTATTGGTGGAGATGGTTATGGAGTGATATAATGGCAATGGTGGTGGATGTCGGTGTCGGAGATAAAGAAGTCGGATAAAATATCGATTCAGATACAATACAATAAAAGAGTCTAGGGATAGGGAATCCCCACTACGGATCGTCATTCGTCATTGTGAATAGTGAATCTCAATATTACTACGCTTGTGTCGAGGTGAACTAGTCGTAACTGAATATAGAACCAAGCTCACGCTCTCGCGCTATTGCCGGTCTATAGCAACCTAGATTAGGGCCCAATCTCTTGCAAACCCTAACCTAAGCCGCTAGCATGAAGATCGACATCATCGTCCAATCGCTCCTCGAGCCCACTCTCGTGCAAACTCGAGTTACGATCTAGGTTGTGATAGTTCGTATTCGTCCAATCTCTTGCAAACGAATATGGGTATAGATTTACAATTAAAAATCCTAGCTTTGGTCCAATCTCTTGCATACCAAATCTAGGGAAATCCAATTGTAAATATAAATCGAATATCTAGGCCTTCCCATCGATTAGAATCCAATCTCTTGCAAATCCCAAATCGATGGAAATCCCTAGCTATCCGTAGTAAATCAATCACAACCTAACCTCCTAGCAATTCTAGCAATTTAGAAATTCATTCATCACAAATATGAAATTAGATCCATAGGGTTCATCCCCAAACCCTAGAACAACAAATCTACTCTAGCATAGCAATAAGGATATGAGAATCAATAGAAATCATTGCTTGCATACAAAAAGATAGAAAAACAAAGATTCAAATAAAAAGAAGAAAATACTTAGCTTGATGAAGATCTTCAATCCAAAATACAAGCTTTTAGATCCAAGAGGGGGCCTAGGGCATGGCCTAACCTCTAAAATAATCCTAAGAAAAACATATGGGAACCCCCCTCAATGACGGCTACAAACCCTCTTAAATAGCCCCCAAAAAACCCTAGCAAAACTGCCTAAAAGCCCCTGAAATTCGGGCCCAAAACTGAATCTGCACGTGCCCAGAAATCTGCGCAAGTTACGACTTGGCCGAGTGGAAATCTCACTCGGTCGAGTGGAAATCTCACTCGGTCGAGTGGACAGCTCACTCGGTCGAGTGGAAATCTCACTCGGTCGAGTGAGCTTTCCTGCAGAAACTCCAGGAAACAGCACTCTGTCAAAACTGTCAAAAACTGTCAAAAACTGTTCACTCGGCCGAGTGGAAATGTCACTCGGCCGAGTGACAATGACATGCAAATTCCAGCACTGCAGCATCGACTTGCAGAAATTCTCCAGATTTCATCCGACCTCCGATTTGCATGTTCTTGGCGGCATTGGAATCGTCATGAAGTCTACTATCCATAAAAATATGAGAAAAATAATTTACCCACTGGAATGATAGCAGATTTCAAAAGAGTTGGAGGATGTTTGAAAATCTGGGCGCTTCGTGTCCTCGGCATCACTCGGCCGAGTGTCAAATGTCACTCGGCCGAGGGGCTTTTGGAACTCGGCCGAGTCGGAGCTCGTAGTCGACTGACGGATTACAGAGAGTTAGACATTTTGGCTCGCCGTCGTCTGGGTGCCACTCGGGCGGATGGAGTCTCCGAACTCGGCCGAGTAGGTGTGCGATGCTCAGCCGAGTGCACGCTGATATATCTCTGTTGCGTGTCCGATCTGGCCGACCGAGCGGGGTCTCAATGCTCGGCCAAGTGACTCCTTCACTCGGCCGAGTGGCATGCTGAAAATGCCCAATCTCCATCTTTTCGCTTCCTCGTCGCTCCTACGACGTTCTTTCTTCTTCCACTCGTCTTCCATTGCAGAATAACCCTCAAAAGAGCCATGGTTGACACTCCGGAGTGGGTGCAAATCCTTTAAGCTCATTTTTGCTCCCGATCGCTCCATATTTCCTGAAATCCGACAAAAACAAGAAATAGTGAAAAGTAACGCAATATCGTCGAATAATCGTGAAAAGCGTGATATGGGTGATCGAAATGGCATGCAAATATGCAGAAAAAAGGTGTAAAATATGGACCGATAAAAATCCCCCAAGCTTACCTCTTACTCGTCCTCGAGGAAGATAAGTAAAAAGACGAACTCGGGAGATGAAAAATAAGGGAAATGAAATAAAAGAATACGAAGTGGAAGGGGTCGCTAGATTATACTCTCAGATCTCAAGCCATAAGCTACACATCACGATGACTTAGAAAATACAAATCACATGCTATAAGGATTTCATATCTTTCATAAACATGGTACTTGCAAGCTTTTAAGAACAATAAGAGGGACTCTCTAAATTCATACAATCAATTCATATCCACATCACGCATTTCATAGAATTTAATATACAAATGTTGGCGATGCACTTTTCAATCAAAAGGTATAAATGAAGCATATAAGATACACACCAAGCATGCAATAGAGAATAGAATAAAAGGCATGGCATTCACATATTTATTTCAAATCATGAAAAATCACCATATCTAATATATTTTGCAAAGTCTAAGCATTATCGAATATTCCCATTCATGCACGTCTCCACTCTAATGTCATACTCACTCATATGGTCAAATGAATTCACCCCCCAAGCTTAGCTTGAGGCGTCGCATCCAAAGGAATATAATAGTGGAAAATGGGATTTTTGCCTTGGTTTTCCCAAGTATTTTGTGGCTCCAATAATGAGATAGAGAAATATTTTTTTTTCTTTTGGACTTTGTTTCTCATTTTTCTTTTTGGATTTTTGTAGGAGCTATATGATTTGTATTTTTTGGATTTTGGCTCCTTTTTGGCTTTTTGGACTTTTGGAGCTAACTTTTTCTTTTGTGGGGATTTTTGGAAAATAGATGAGATATAAGTAGCTTTAGGAGGTGAACTCAAGCGACATGTAGAGAATAAAAGATATTTGTGGAGAAGGAAATAATGTAGCACTCGGTTCACTCTAAGATGTGCACGAACAGTTCAATAAAATAATACTTCAACTAAAACTAATATGTAAGCATGTATATTCTTAATCATCTCAATGAAAAGTGAAGTCAAGCGGTAAAGCGCACAATCATATCAAGCATGCAACAGGAGGTGAATAAGACAATAAAACTGATGCTTCAGATATACTAATGATGCGTGAATCTTGGTGCATTTCCAACAAAAGCATACTAAACACTAATCCATACATTCAGCTTCAATTAATATCATGCATTCATGTAGATGAATCATCAAAAGAAATAGATTTGCAAGCACATGTGAATAGCAAGACTATGTAATATTCTAAGTAGCATGGCAAGGAATAATAAGCATCGTGATGGCTACTTAAGCAATAAGAGATATCATCATAAGGAGCAAATCTAGCAAAAGGAGGAAAAGAAAATAAAGAAATAAAAATTAAAGAGAGGAAAGAAAAGAAAAGAAGCACACAACATGATGCATGACCACACATAAAAGGAAAATAAGATGGAAAAATCAAAAAGATGATGCAAAAATTTTGAAAAAAAATTTAAAAATCGTAAAATAAAGTAAAAATGCAACTAATGCATCTAAATGGCATGGAAATGCACTCCCCCAAGTTTAAACTTCACATTGTCCTCAATGTGATCATAATGAAAGAATATGAGGAACAACAATAATAATAAGGGGGTGAATGAAAAATGATGAAATGAATGACATGAAATCCTAATGCAACTACATGCACATACAATGATGCATGAGAGCGCTTTCCCCCAAGCTTATACCAAACAATCCTATTCAAGTGACTCAATCAAAAATGTCATGGCTTTGCAAAGCGTGATCAAGTCAAATGAATAAGAAAGTGAGTATTCACTTGAAAGAAATGCTCGATGGTGGTGAGCAAAAGGATGTGGCGTATCAAAATATGGAGAGGGGAATTAATATATATAAAGGGTTTGGGGTGTAAAAGATTTTTGTTGCCATCATATGAGGTGATATTTATTCAAGCAAATCTATACAGTCCTCTCGCTGTCGAGAGAATTCGTGTTTATTCAAAGCATAAAAATTTCTACACTACTGGATTGATATCACCTATAGCAAAAGGCGGATCCAGTATCTTTGCCGGTGGAGGCAACTGCTCCAACTGCTCCTTCCGTGGCTCCGCCAGGCTCGTATGTCCACGGACTCCATCAGACTCCAGCAATGCGGCTCCCAGCACCTCTCCAAGGACTCCACATGTACCCTGCAAGAGATAAGCCGCATCAATCTGATGTGGATAATTCTTCCCCAAAATAAATGTATTCCAAAGAGGGTCATCAACATAAGTATTTAAAATTAAAAACGGTTGACAACACTTCCCTGGAAATAAATCTCTACTCTCGTATACCACGTCGATCAACTCCTCGTTGTTCGCCTCAGGTTGTTCAGGTAGCTTGGGCATATAAGTGTAGGTCTCATCAGGCAGCTCCTCATCATCGTCAGACTTATCTCATCGCACCTCCTGATCATATTCAATAGCGTCCATGGGTGCTAACTCATCGCTCTCCTCCTCGTATACGTCCCATCGTACCTCTTGATCGTATGTACATGAATCCTGCAAAAGGCACGATGAGTCGTCAAAATCTAAATCATAAAAAACATCATACACGGGAGGAGAATCAAATGTAGGAGATGAGGGAGTAAAGAGATCTCCCTGAAGGGGATCCATAAGCTCTGTGGGATTGTCCTCGGTGTCAGGGGAAGGGTGGTCCTCTGAGGGATGCTCAGCCTCTGTAGAAAGTGGGGATGGCTGCGGTAGCTCGAAAGGAGGAGGGTAATGCTTGGGATCCTCATGAATGGCTGTGTCCTCGTCCCAATGCATGGCCTCCTCGGTGACAAGCTCTGGCTCCGCATGTAAGGCCTCCTCAAAAGCAAGCTCTGGCTCATGTGGGTGGCAAGGGGGAGCGACGATGGGACAAGCTGACTCTCCCCCAAGCTGAACGTGGACATCCTCCGCAGGCTCCTCAGGTATAGAAGGCAATGTAAACGTCATCATCTCCTTTTCATGCCTCCTTCTTTGTTTCTGTCCTGGAGCTCGAGGCACCCGATTGCATGGTTTGGCCTCCTCAATAGTAGGTGCAGTTGGCTCTATGGGCTCATGTATCTTGACCGCGGTATAAAAGTGGGTCTTGTGCCCCTCAACTAGAGCATAGACTCCATCATCAATTATGCCTGTGGAAGAGATACGATGAGTAATAAAGTTTTGAAATTCAAGCTCAAAAGGATCACCTGCCGTTATTGTCAATGGACCGGAATTTCGAACTACGTCGATAATGTTTCTCAATAGGTCCGTGTACGTGTCCTCCTTTGGCAGTTCAGATGTCTCTATTTGTGGAGTGTTGATGGTGTAAAGGTGGATATGATCACCTTCAAGTGAAGCATACACTCCATCTATGATAGTACCTGCGCTAGAGACATTAGCCATAACAAAATCGATGAATACTTGGTCGTATGGTTTACTTACCGTAACGGTTAGTGAATCGGTAGATCGAGCATCATCTATCATTTGCTCCAAGGCTGCTGCCAACTGTAGATCACTGAACTTCCCCACTTGCATACTCTTCAAAAACTCACGTGAGGGTCCCTTTAGCCTTCTAGTGAAGATATCAAATAGCGTGGAGTCATTCCACGCATGGTCTGACTCCATCTGGAACATTCCTAACATTCCTTCAAACCTAGACAAGGCTTCCCCGAAGGATTCTCCATCAGCCTGATAAAATGCAGCGAGATATATGTAGGATTGTATAGAGCCTGCTCGCATTTTCTTTGGAAGCACCATAGCTGCAACAAATGTACCTGATCAAGCAAAGTAAACAACCTGGAAAAAACGTCAGTGGTACAAAGAGAGATAAATATAATAATAGCAGGTGGTGGGAAAAAATCTCTCTCAATGTTTTTTTTTGATTTTTTTTTTTGATTTTTTTAATGTAATCTAATCAACCTAATTGTGACAAATTGGCACCCAACAGGAAACACCTCCCCGGCAACGGCGCCAAAAACTTGATCGGCCCCGGAAATACACCCGGAGAACGATTGTAGTTTTACCGCAAGCGCACGGTAAAGTGGCGAGCGGGTATCGAACACGAGGAGGTGGTGTTGGCTCCAATCTATCCTAGGTTGGTTTGACTACGATGGTTTTATTGGTGGAGATGGTTATGGAGTGATATAATGGCAATGGTGGTGGATGTCGGTGTCGGAGATAAAGAAGTCGGATAAAATATCGATTCAGATACAATACAATAAAAGAGTCTAGGGATAGGGAATCCCCACTACGGATCGTCATTCGTCATTGTGAATAGTGAATCTCAATATTACTAGGCTTGTGTCGAGGTGAACTAGTCGTAACTGAATATAGAACCAAGCTCACGCTCTCGCGCTATTGCCGGTCTATAGCAACCTAGATTAGGGCCCAATCTCTTGCAAACCCTAACCTAAGCCGCTAGCATGAAGATCGACATCATCGTCCAATCTCTCCTCGAGCCCACTCTCGTGCAAACTCGAGTTACGATCTAGGTTGTGATAGTTCGTATTCGTCCAATCTCTTGCAAACGAATATGTGTATAGATTTACAATTAAAAATCCTAGCTTTGGTCCAATCTCTTGCAAACCAAATCTAGGGAAATCCAATTGTAAATCTAAATCGAATATCTAGGCCTTCCCATCGATTAGAATCCAATCTCTTGCAAATCCCAAATCGATGGAAATCCCTAGCTATCCGTAGTAAATCAATCACAACCTAACCTCCTAGCAATTCTAGCAATTTAGAAATTCATTCATCACAAATATGAAATTAGATCCATAGGGTTCATCCCCAAACCCTAGAACAACAAATCTACTCTAGCATAGCAATAAGGATATGAGAATCAATAGAAATCATTGCTTGCATACAAAAAGATAGAAAAACAAAGATTCAAATAAAAAGAAGAAAATACTTAGCTTGATGAAGATCTTCAATCCAAAATAAAAGCTTTTAGATCCAAGAGGGGGCCTAGGGCATGGCCTAACCTCTAAAATAATCCTAAGAAAAACATATGGGAACCCCCCTCAATGACGGCTACAAACCCTCTTAAATAGCCCCCAAAAAACCCTAGCAAAACTGCCTAAAAAGCCCCTGAAATTCGGGCCCAAAACTGAATCTGCGCGTGCCCAGAAATCTGCGCCAGTTACGACTCGGCCGAGTGGAAATCTCACTCGGTCGAGTGGACAGCTCACTCGGTCGAGTGGAAATCTCACTCGGTCGAGTGAGCTTTCCTGCAGAAACTCCAAAAAATAGCACTCTGTCAAAACTGTCAAAAACTGTCAAAAACTGGTCACTCGGCCGAGTGGAAATGTCACTCGGCCGAGTGACACTGACATGCAAATTCCAGCACTGCAGCATCGACTTGCAGAAATTCCCCAGATTTCATCCGACCTCCGATTTGCGTGTTCTTGGCAGCGTTGGAATCGTCATGAAGTCTATTATCCATTAAAAAATATGAGAAAAATAATTTACCCACTGGAATGATAGCAGATTTCAAAAGAGTTGGAGGTTGTCTGAAAATCTGGGCGCTTCGTGTCCTCGGCATCACTCGGCCGAGTGTCAAATGTCACTCGGCCGAGGGGCTTTTGGAACTCGGCCGAGTCGGAGCTCGTAGTCGACTGACGGATTACAGAGAGTTGGACATTTTGGCTCGCCGTCGTCTGGGTGCCACTCGGACGGACGGAGTCTCCGAACTCGGCCGAGTAGGCGTGCGATGCTCGGTCGAGTGCACGCTGATACATCTCTGTTGCGTGTCCGATCTGGCCGGCTGAGCGAGGTCTCAATGCTCGACCGAGTGACTCCTTCACTCGGCCGAGTGGCATGCTGAAAATGCCCAATCTCCATCTTTTCGCTTCCTCGTCGCTCCTACGACGTTCTTTCTTCTTCCACTCGTCTTCCATTGCAGAATAACCCTCAAAAGAGCCATGGTTGACACTCCGGAGTGGGTGCAAATCCTTTAAGCTCATTTTTGCTCCCGATCGCTCCATATTTCCTGAAATCCGACAAAAACAAGAAATAGTGAAAAGTAACGCAATATCGTCGAATAATCGTGAAAAGCGTGATATGGTTGATCGAAATGGCATGCAAATATGCAGAAAAAGGTGTAAAATATGGACCGATCAATACTCCGCCAACGTATTGGAGCTCCAGACAGGGTGAAGACATAGCCTGTCGTCGATCGTCTCCCATCCACGTCGCTTGCAAAGTCAGAATCGACATACCCGAAAGTGTGCGGACCATGAATACGTCGGGTATATGTCAGTCCGACGTTAATTGTGCCATTGATGTAGCGCATGATCCACTACATTTCTTGCCAGTGTTCTCTCCCCTGGTTGTGCATGTATCTACTCACCATGCTGACTGCATATGATAGATCCGGTCAGTACATACCATCGCGTACATCAAGGCTCCTACTGTATTGGCATACAATACGCTCGTCATGAGCTTCTTCTCTTCTTCGTTCTTCGGACACTGCTCGGTACTGAGCTTGAAGTGAGCTGCAAGCAGAGTAACTACGGTCTTCATCTTTTCACAGCCAAATCTCTGTATAACAGATTTCAAATAGCGACTGATCTCTTGTGATCTCCATCCCAAGTATACTCCGGGCCTCGTCCAGATCCTTCATCTCAAATGTAGAACTCAACTGAGACTTCAATCTCCAAATCTCATCTTTATTCGATGAAGCTATGAGCATATCATCGATAGAGCAGAAGATAGATGAGGACTTGTCATCCAACTTCCGGTAGAATACACAATGATCATAGGGACTACGAACATACCCATGATCATCCGTCATAAAGCATTCAAAACGCTTATACCACTGACGTGGTGATTTCTTTAACCCGTAGAGTGAATTCTTCAGTGGACATGCACGACCGTCATCACTCCTATAGCCATTGGGCTAAGCCATATAGATCTCCTCTTCGAGCTCTCCGTGCAAGAATGCTGTCTTGACATCTAGCTGCACAAGTTCAAGGTCGAACTAAGCAACCAACGCCAACAGGATCTGAATCGAGCAATGCTTCACCACAGTAGAGAAGACTTCATTGTAGTCAATGCCTTCTATCTGTGCGAAGCCATTCGCTACGAGGCCATCTTTGTAACAAACACCTCCTGATTCGACTCCTTCCTTCTTGGTGTAGGCCCATTTACACCCAATTGATTTGTTGCCATTCGGAAGCTCCATGAGATCCCATGTGTCATTCTTCACCACCGATTCCATCTCTTCATCCATCGCACTTTTCCACCGCTTCAGGTCTTCGGTTTGCTCCACCTCACAGAATGAGTTGGGAATATCGATACATACTATGGGAAAGGCAAATGAAACCAACTTCGAGTATCTTGTAGGTCATTGTATCTCACGCTTTGGCCTTGACACTGTGATAGAATCCCTTGACTGAACAACCCTTGGAGACGAGCTATCTCCATCGACTGAGCTTGAACCACCAACTACACCATCAATGGCCTGGAGCCCATCTTCTGCTACTTCTGGTGTGGGTCGATTTGAGCCATCGATCGACCGTTGTAGAGTCAAAGACATGTTGTCGAAGACATGCTTCAAAGTGTCTGCTCTATTTCCACCTTTGGTTCATGCTCTTTCTTTAGATATGCAGACTCATTAAATGTTACGTCTCTACTCAGGATCACCTTCCTCTGTGTCAGACATCACTGTTAATATCCCTTGACACCATTGCTAACACCTAAGAAGGTGGCTTTCTTGGCTCGAGCATCGAGTTTGTCTTCCTTCATGGCATAGTAATTTGGACAACCTAAAACTATAAGTGATCCATAGTCGAAAATTGGCTTTTCCGACCATAACTCCAATGGAGGTCTTCCTTCCAGTGCAACAGATGGTAGCCGATTGACCAAGTAGGTCGCGTACTCCCCTCTGTCCAAAACTACTTGGATAGGTCAGCAGTTGGTAGCATGCATTGAACTTTCTCCGGTAAAGTCCGATTCATCCTCTCTGCTACCCTATTCTGATACGGCGTACCAGCAATGGTGTAGTGTATCTGAATCCCTTTCGATCTGTAGAACTTCTTGAAGAGATCTGACCTATACACACCACCGTTGTCACTTTGGAGACGGCTGACTCGTCGACCAGTCTGAGTCTCGACCAGCTTCTTCCACTCGATGAAAGTGCTAAGAACTTGGTCCTTCGACTTTAGCGGAAACACCCATACCATGCGTGATAAATCGTCAATGAACGACAAAAAGTAGTATTTTCCACCCAATAAGGCCGTTCTACTTGGGTCATATACGTCGGTGTGCACATAGTCGAGTGCTCCCTTTGTACTGTGGATGGCCGTCCCAAGTAAAGCACGTGTCTGTTTCCCAAACACAAAGTGCTTGTAGAACTTAATCTTCCCGGTCTTGGATCCCTTTAGACGATCTCCAACGATAATCTTCTGCAACGCTTTCTCGCTCACATGACCTAAGCGCATGTGCATAACAATGAATAGTCTCTATCCGCCTTACATCCGCACCGTCTCGATGCCTACCGTGCTGCAAGCTTGGTTGTTGACCAGCAAGACTGTACACTTACCACCTTCCCTGAAGGTCGTAAAGTACTCTCAATGTGGCGTTATGTGGAACGAGCACCCAGAGTCGAGCACCCAACCATCTGACATCACACCCTCCGAAGCACCAACCAATACGTACTCCTCAACCTCAATTCCCTTC
The DNA here is from genome assembly GCA_030789695.1 of Scilla litardierei. Lineage (NCBI taxonomy): Eukaryota > Viridiplantae > Streptophyta > Magnoliopsida > Asparagales > Asparagaceae > Scilla > Scilla litardierei. Next base: position 25,126,961 of record CM061137.1, read on the forward strand.
ACGATGTTAGCAGTTGTGTCGTGCTTCTTCTTCGCCTTTGGGTAGTCTCTTACCTAATGTCATCTTTCTTTACAGAAAGCACATTGGTCTTTTGCCACCTTGCACTTAGGGCCTCTTGTCTTGTCTCTAGACTTGGGTCTAAAATACCCCCTTGTATCTCCACCTTTCTCACCATTATGATCCCTTACGACCATAAGAGCGTCGCTCGAAGCTCAGCTACAGGTGTCCCCATCGTTCTTCCTGAACTCGTTGCTCGTCAGAGCATTGGACACCTCTTCAAATGTAATCGATTCCTTACCATAAGTAAGAACTGACACCAAGTACTCATACTCGATGGGTAGGGAGTTTAGGAGACTCATTTCTTTGTCTTCGTCATCGACCTTCACATCTACGTTCCTTAGATCGGTGATAAGTTTGTTGTAGTAGTTGAGGTGTTTCCCCATAGAAACCTCCTCGGCTAGCTTCAACCCAAAAAGTTTATTCTTTAAGTGTAGTCGGTTCTGGATGTTCTTCTTCATGTACTTGTCGTTGTGCTCCTTCAAGAACTTTATTTCACTTGTCTCCTCCATATATGGGTATTTATTCTCCTTCGACAAATACAGACGGATGGTACAACGTGCACTCCGATTCAGAGTTCTCTACTCCTGATCGGACATGTTCGTTGGCTTCTTGTCCAATGTGATATCTTGACCAAGTTGGTTCAAGATATCCATAACTTCGCATCTTCACATACTGAAGTTGATTTTCCATCAAAATTCTCAATTTCGAACTTCGTGTTAGACACGATAGTCCGAGAAGATGAAGAATACCCAGAAGTCGACGCCTTTAAGGAATCGTCATTACCACCGCTACTCATCTTTTACTCATCCGTTGATCTCTGGAACCGAAGGCTCTGATACCAATTTTTTGTGTGCTACAACCAAATAGCACACCTAACACAGCAGAATACACAGTATTGCCAAATAACCCCGGAACAAAGATGACAGATAAACAAACAAGGCACACAGAGAATTGCTTTTAGGCTGTAGACCGGCCAAGGAGGAACACCGATAAGATTTATTACGAAAGGAAAGAACAACACAATCTTCTCTCCATCCAATGAAGACGAAGTACACAAGATCTCTACTAAGCTCACAATACAATCTCTCTGTGTTGGCTCTCCCAAATGGTGGCTCAATTTCCTCCAATGTGTTCCACACGAAATCCTAACCTAAAATCTCCTATTTATAAACCTAGGTTACAATAGGTGTCATCATTGGCTAGGATCTTCTAGGGATATGGATCCGACAGTTACATTACCAATTCAATAACCGCTTTATGCAAGTAATGCTGCCGCACCCTAGTGGGCATCCGCCCCCTCCTAGTGGGTCGCATCCCAATGGGCTCCATTCGACTGAGCGATCTTCTTCTGTATCGAATGACCAAAGTGTCGAGCCACGCGTACGAGTAATCTCCATCGAGCCTCCATACAACCGTTCGACCGAACATAAACTCTAACCCGTTACGACCAAACGACCCAATGCTGAACGATCGCCCCTCAGACTCTAACTGACGACCGAATGACCAACTGCATTGTAGAAGCCAAATGCCCAGCATCCTCGTATCTGACTTGCGCTGAGTCGGATAGGTCGAATCCAAGTGCAGCCGAGTTATCTCTAAGAAGGTAACTCGTCTGCACTACGACTGCTTCTCCTGTACCGAATCGAGCCAACTTCTTCACAATCCGAACTCTAAAAATTGGGTCTTAGATGTTTTCCCCTAGGATCGACGGTAAAAAGCCGTCGTCTTAGATATAGGGAAAGTAAAATTCGATTTTTCTAGTCCAATCTTACGAGATCGACGTTGAATACATCATGATCATGATAAAACTAAGATTTTGTTGATTTTGTAGCAATACCTCTAGATCTGTCCTCCAGATCTAGCTACGGTTAAGATGCCTACGCGTGAAGGTTGATGATGCCCGTGCGTGATGGATCTACCGTCTCCTCCTAGTTTTCGCAACGAACGGATCTACGGAAATTCAAGTAGAACGTGTTGATAATGTGTTATGAAGTGTAGCTTCCTAGAGGAGGCCACATGCCTTTATTTACAAGGGAATGAAGATTCATACATGGATGAGATACAATCTCTCAAATAAATACGCTCCTATCCACTCACATGTATACTTATCTTTTTACAACATAATTCAGTTACTTTGTGGATGAACTGATTTAATCTGATATGACCACCATGGTGGAGGGGGCAGGAGATTGGGGAGAGGGGGCGGGTGAAGATGGAATGGGGGACTAGGGATGGCGGAGGTGGGGGGGCAGGCGAAGATGGGAAGGGGGAGGAGGGGGAGGGGGGTTGGGGTGGGCAGAGGAGGGGGTGGGGGATTTCGGGGGGGGAGAAGATGGGGAGCGGGGGAGGAGTGGCGGAGGGGGGTTGGGGGCAGGGGAAGGGGGGAGGAGGGAATTAGGGGGTAGGGGTAGATGGAGAGGGGGATGGGGAGAGCCGCGGAGGGGGGATGGGGATGAGGGGAGGGGACGAGGGTAAACGAGGACAAAGTTAAGAAATTTTCAATGGCACATCGGTAACTTTTCAATGGCAAACTTGTAAATAAGCGGTATGTGCGCAGAGCAAAACGATGGGTTCGCAAAGTAAACTCCCATTCGAACCGGCTCCCTCCCTCCACCGTCTACCTCTCACTCCTCCCTCTTCTTCGATCAGTGCTCAAGATGTATTTCCTCTACCACAGTCGCTTCATCACCAATGGGCTTTTTTGCATTGATCAGGATCTAGGGTTTAGATCTGATCAAAAAATGGCCTAGGGAATTGCTTTGGGAGCTTGCTAGAAACCGTTCATTTAATAGAACGTTGTTTTATCTAATTATTCTTGTTTTTGTATTCAACTTTGTTCGGTTTAATCTTTCAACTCCTTGCTTTATTAACATTCTTCTTTTCTTTTTTTATATAAATCAAGCATCTTTATTGATGAAATGGGTTACTTTGAAAAGACCTAATTGAGTTCATATTAGTAGTACTACTTTTTTTTGAAAAGTAATAAATTTTATTCATATAACTCAAGCAATTACAGTAATGGACTAGAACTCGTCCATACAAGAAAACTAGCATGACACAAAGGTCTCAATACGAAAACAAATAATAACAAAACCATGACCAGTTTTCATCCAAATCTCTTTTTAGGATGTCTTATTCTTGAACTCCTTCTATTAGGTAGGGCCCTATTAATAGGAATTTTGCGCAAGATCTCCTCTATCCATTCTGCATTATCTATAGTTGGTTCTGCATCCACCTGTCAGTCGCTCTCATATTCTACATTTTCATCCTCATTGACTTCTTTGTTGGGATCGTCAATGTCATCTTCGTTACCAACATCAATAGCATCTTCATTACCAACATTATCAGGAACATCTATACGGACATTTTCCGTAGGGCTCACAGAAGATGGACCACCAGACTCCACAATACCAGGAACAACTGTATCATCTGATACTTCTGCAGCAGTAGTCTCAACATCAATTGGGTTCATAGTAGTTGAGGGACCTCCACGTGTAGCTGGAGGACCTCCATCTGTAGCATTATCTGCAGGAACCAACACATTTCCATCCGCAATAGAAAATGACTTAGTTTTCTTTACCCAAACTTTCTTGAAGGGACACTGAGCAGAAGAATGCCCAAAGCACTCACATGTTGAACATCTTGGAGGCAAGTTTTCATACTCCACTCTAATGATCGCATTTCCCTTCTAATACACCGCAATCTCAATGGTATTAGGTAATTTTGTCTTCGCCTCAACTTCCACGAAACATCTAGCATAAGAGTATCGTTCTCCAGAAGATGTGGCCTTATCTATAAATAAAGGCTTTTCTACAGAGCTAACAATAATACTAATGCATTCTGTAGACCAAAATTTCAACAGTATGTCTGGAAATCTCACCTATACTAGAATTGAGGACAGAAAATCTCTGTCCATTGTAAGTTTTGGAGTCCATCGACGCAGCACAATCACCCTTTTATCAAACATTCAAGGCCATCCTTAGAGAACCCTGCTGCAATCTTCTTCTAACTCAAAAACAAAGAAGAAAAAACCATTATCCCTGGAGTGGACCTGAAGCTTTCTTTTAGGACGCCACAACCAATGGACACATGCTTGAAGATATGAGTAAAATGGTTTGTCCCCCACAACATAACTTGCCAAAGTACGTCTCAATTTTGTAACATTAGCAGAGATCGCTTCTTTAGGGATCCAAGGGACAACCTTACCAGATGGAACCTCTCAGGGAGGAAAGTAAGAGCATTTTCTATTCTGCTCAACAGAACGCCCAACAGAAAAGAGCGAACTCCATATGCTTCACACCCCGATTTTGCCACCCTCAAACTGTTGGATCATGTGGATGGCAAACAACACTAGAAGGGGGGGTTGAATAGTGTTGTTCAAATATTAAACTTTTTCGTTCGTTGATTAGCACAATTAAAACCCTTCTAATGTTGCCTAAGAAGCCAAGTAGAGTGATCTACGCTTGGTTCTTAATCAACAAAATAATCTTACAAATAATATGAAAGAGATAAGATTACAATCAGATAAGAGATCTTTACAAAGAGATCTTTACAAAGAGATCTTTACACAGCGGAATTAAATAAATAATCTTTGCAATAATAAATGAACAAGGAATTACAAAGATATAAGATTAGCAAATGAAAAATGCTTGTATAAGAAATATAATCAATCACAGAAAAACAAACGCAGAGACAAGCGATTTTATCCTGGTTCCCCGCAACCCGGGTACGTCCAGTCCCCGACCAATCCGGTACGAGATTTCCACTATCTGCCTTGGCAAATACAAGCACCTAACTTCACTCGTTAGGATTTCCAACGACCTAGCCTTGACCAGGATTTCCAACCACCTAGTATCCCTACCAGGATTTCCAATCACAACACCTAGACTTGTCTAGGATTTCCACTATTCCCTTATAACACGAGAATTTACAATTCAAAGTCTTCTTCAAAGACTTGCAACAAATATGAAATTAATTACAAGATTTCCTAAAGCCAAAAGAATATATTTGTGTATATGTGGCTTAAAGAAAATCGGAAAACTCTTGATCAAATTAAATGATATAGATAAGCACAGATTTGATCAAAGGAGTTATCTTGAAAATTGATCTTCTAAAAATTATGCACTTGGGCTTTTAGAGATCAAAGATCAAGTCTTTTTAATCTTTGAAAGAATATAATTATAAAACACAAAGATTAAAAAGAAAGACTTGTATTTTGAATCTCAATATAAAAAGCTTTTAGCTTTGGAGATTAAAAACAAGTAATTCAAAAAAGGTTGTCTTGAAAATGATCTTCTAAAATATGCACTTGGGCTTTAGAGATCAATGATCAAGATTTTGATCTTTGAGAGAAATATAAAAGTTAAGAACACAAAGATCAAAAAGAAAAAACTTGATGTTTGAATCTCAAAAAAAAGCTGAGCTTTGGAGATCAAACCAAGTTATAAAGGCTAGAAATAATCAGAGAAAATAATTGCGAAATTAAGTACAAAAGAATTAAAAACTTAGCCTTTAGAAAAACTGAAGAACTTTGAGAGCTTGAGAACTTTGAGAACTTTTGAGAGAATTGTAGCTTTGCTCAAGAATGAATTTCTCTTGTAAAAAATGTTCTCATATGGTTCTCTATTTATAGAGTTTAAGAGAGGATTTGAATTTCAAAAATATTTGACTTTAGCCCCATAAATCAAGCAACAATTAAATGAAGGAGCAAATCTGGGAAGTCAAATCGCACAGCTGGTAGTCGACTTCCTACCTTTGGTAGTCGACTCCCAGAGTGGTTTCTGAGAAAATCTGTTACACTGGTAGTCGACTCCCTAATATTGGTAGTCGACTCCCAGAGCATCTTTTCAGGTAGAAGACAGAAATCAGTGTAGTGAACTACTACAAGTTGAAACTTAGCTTCTATGAAAAATATGCTCTCAAATAAGTTTTTAAAACAAGTTTAAAAAACATTTTGGAAAATCATTTTTGTGTGTGTTTGTGTATAGAATATTCATTTGGCTTTTACATTCTAAATACACAACTTACTTATACACACATCTTTAGCTCTCGTTCTTCGATCTTTGACTTGAGCCATCTTATCTTGATCTTAAGTCTTCATATGCTTCATATTGTTGAGCCATCATATGCTTCATTTCTTGGCTCGTAAGTAGACTTCCGATCATGGCTTCTAAGTCTGCATTTGAACTTCATAGATATAGAATAACTGATCAATGCATATACATACTTTAGATATAGTGTAGTTAGTACACTAATATCATTTGGTGTGCTCATCATCAAAACCACTTAGGGGTGTTCCCATCACAAACGAGCAGGTGGTTGGCCATAAGCTTTATCATTACAAATAGCATTCTGAGTCAGAGGAGGAAAATCTTCAATATAATTGGGCACTGTCTTAGGAGTAGCAGCGGAAGAAATCCGTTGATAACAATATGAAGAACATTGATGATAAGGATTTCCTGCATTGATACATGCAGGATCAGCTCTCCCCATAGCACGCGGCCGGAGGGGAGGGAACCCCGAAGCGAAATCCGGAGGCGCCTGAACCCTAGTAGCCATATGAAGGGTCTTCTAGGGCGAAGACTATCTGGATCTGGTGTAGGGTAGCCTTTGAATAGTGGGAAGCTGTAGAAGATCTCAGAAGGCCAGATCTAGCAAGTCGAGGCTGGATCTGGCCAGACGGAGCCGTCGGATCTGCCAAGTCGCGACCGGATCTGAAGCCCTGGAAAAGATCTAGCAGCGTCGGACGACTGCATGATCTGTGCTGACTGTCGGATCTCGACTGCCGGTCCAGAAGAAGACGCAATCGACGTTAAAATGACGACGGGTGCGCCGGAGACCACCCGTGACGGCTGCCACCACCCGTGAAAGGCCGGAGGCCACCTTCGACGACGGGCCGGCACCAGAGACCGACCGGAAGGCCGGCGATGCCACCAGATCACCCCCATGAGCTTTCTCTACTCTAGGGCCGGCTGACTTTACTTTTTTTACCTTGGATGTGACGCAATTATGCTTCTAATTTGAGTTCACGTTATCCTCTCCTTGTGTTTTTGTAAGCTTGCGAGGTAACGAGTCAAAGGGTCTAAACATATCATTGGAAAATTAGGAATTTGGGAGACATAATTGATTATTAGTCGACGGATTCATTTGGGTTTTGTGCTTTTCAATGTCACGACTGCAAGAAAACCCATGAAGACTGTTATCTTGATTGAATATCTTCTGTTAATAATTGTTGGTGCTTATGATTTTTATTTCATAATTTATGTCCTGTTCCTTTCGGCTATCACCGGACCATGCTAGTGTTTCATTATGCTCAAGGGTTCTCAAGGGTGTTTTAAGTATCCACCATTTGAATAGATCCTATTTAGAAATTTTCCTCCTAAATCTTCGTATTTAAAAATTTATCCCCAATCACTTAAGTCATGTACCCATCTTGATTAGTTAAAAAGAAATATTTCGTTATTTGCTAGTTAATTAAATATTTTTAAAATCCATTGACAAAATTAACCTCATCTTCCATCAAACCCTTTTAGGCTAAATTTAACTAAACTGCCAAATTCTTTCGTGTTTTATTCTAAAACTAGCAAATGCCCGGCGAAGGTCGTCTCCCGGGTGAGAAACCGAGGAGACATCCGGTTCACGGGAGAAATGGTGACGGGGTAGTTGTCTCCCAAGCGCAAGAACGACGGGGGCAATCGTCTCCCGGACGCAATACTAACGGCGAAAAGAAACCCTGGGTCAGTCGTCGCAGGGGCACAAATGCAGGGGATAAAGCACAAAAAAATACGGGTGCACAGCGGAAAAAGAGCAATTACAAATTCATAAATAGGGGGAAGATGAGGTGTATTAGGGTTTTATGGAAAAAACAATGGCAAAATTGCAAATAAGGGGAATATGATGGGATTTTGTTTGGGGTTCCACCAAAACACCCAACTCCACACCCAACCACTCACCCACACTCTATTGGGCCACCCACTCTCCCAAACATTTTGTCCTAGTCATATTTTGATGCCATGTAGGACAAAGATTCAAAAAAAAGCCCACCTTTGTATAATAGATAACATAAGCTTTGAAAATTAAAGTTAACTTCACAAAACTATTACTATTTAATAAAACTGCCATAACTGTGTTAACAGGAGATGTAAAATGCCTGAAGTACCATTTTGTCTCTATCAATCCTTTAGTTTCAAAAACTTACATTAAACTTTCGATTTTGTTTCACTTTTGATTTTTTTTCTCACAATTTCCTTGTTTTCTCAATCTTTTTTATTTTTATTTTTATTTTTGGTTTGTTTTTTAAGAAACATTTCTATTTAAATATTCTTATTATTTGTGTTGTGAAATCCTTTTTTTCCTTTTATTTTTATTTATGTATTTTTCTTATTAATTTTTTATTTTGATTTGTACTTTATATTAACTATTTTTATTTGAATATCAACAATTTTTATGTTATATTTTTTTTTTACTTTTTTCGCACTATTTCTATGTACCAATCTACCATTTTTCTTTATTTTTTTAATAATTTAAGTTCCTATTAAAATAATCTTAATTTTTTATGAAAAGATTTTTTTAAAAAATACTGTTTGATTGCTTATTGGTAATTTTGTTTCAATATTTTTAACTTTTCAATTTCATCCTTCAAAAATTTAATTTATTATGTATTTTTTCTATTTTCTACATTTTCACTTCATCTCTTTTTAACTTTTATTTATTGTGAGATTTTTTTAAAAAAATTCAAAAATCTTATTATTCTAAAAAAAATCTAAAATATAGCATGACATGCCAGTCTAAAAAACTAAAGAAACAAACTTAAACAAAAACTAATATATCATCAAATTTAAAGAAAAATTACATAATAATTATACAAAATTACACAGAATCCTCTAAATTAATTTCATCATCTTCTTCTTCCCATTCTTCTTCCAACGCCACCCGTCCATCGCGGCTTTGTCAACTCTTTCACCTGCCAGTCATTATCTTCCTTCTAAACATCATCATGTTCTTCCTCTTCAACGGCATCTTCTTCAACTTGAACTACATCATTTTCTTACACCCTAAACTAATTCATCTACCAAAATAACCACCATGACTTAACTACCACTGTGATGATCCTCCACCTCATTAGCATCCATCTATTTAACAACATCAACATAATCAACATCTTCCAAAACTCTCCTTATCCGCCTCCGCCAACACGACCACCACCACACATCATCACCCTTAACCCCTCTCCCAAACCCGCCCCCGACCACTATTAATTACTACAGCAACAACGGCCTTGGTAGAAATATTATGTGAATCAGTTTAAAGAAATGCTTTCTAGGACATGGGTAAGACTGGGGGCGACTCCCCCAGCAGGCGGGTTCTACGGTTGATCGTAAGGCGGAGGGGAGCTTCCCCTGCAGATCAACCGACCCGATCGGCTGTAAGGCTGGGAGCGACTCCCCCAGCAGGCCGATTACCAAACTCGTCCGTAAGGCTGGGGGTAACTCCCCCAGCAGGCGGGATCATCGGTTGGTCATAAGCCGGAGGGTAGCTCCCCCCGCTAGCCAACCGACCCGATCGGCAGTAAGGCTGGGGGCAACTCCCCTAGCTGAACGATCACCAGGCCCGTCCGTAAAGCTGGGGGCAACTCCCCCAGCAGGCGGGATCATCGGTTGGTCATAAGCCGGAGGGTAGCTCCGTCCGCAAGCCAACCGACCCGATCGACCATAAGGCTGGGGGCAACTCCCCCAGCCGATCGATCACCAAGCCCGTCCTTAAGGCTGGGGGCAACTCCCCCAGCTGGCGAGATCATCGGTTAGTCCTAAGACGGAGGGAAGTTCCCCCCGCTGACCAAACCGACCCGATCGCCCATAAGGCTGGGGGGCAACTCCCTCAACTGGCAGGTCGACATGGCCGCCCTAAAGGCTGGGGGCAACTCCCCTAGCGGGTCGGAACATCGGCTGGGTATAAGCATGTGGACGGCTCCCCTGGTGGCACAGACGATCCGATCAGCCGAAAGGCTGGGGATGATTCCCCAGCAGGCCGATCCCCCGACCGACCATAAGACTGATTGCAAGCCCCCTACCCGCAAGGTGGTCACCTGATTAGTTCAAGGATCACAGGCAAGGAGAAAGCCACAGCAGGTCGGCCGAGGCTACCCCCAAGTCCATAGTCTATGGGACCACTTGGTATGAGGACCAACCGCACTCACGACATGCGGTGAAGGGACATCAGCGAGTCACCTCTCCGACCGTATTAAAACGTGACTGCAACCCAAAAGGCTAGGAGTCCTCCCCCTCTACGAAATAGACCTACCAATAGGAAGCCCAGATAACAAGGAAAATGGCGAAAGACTGAGAGGTACATAAACCAACAAAAACATTTTTTGCATTACACCTCAAAATTGTCTTGTATTACATGGCAAGGGAGGGGGAGGAGAACAAAGGGGGGGGGGACGTCGCCTAAGGGCCCGGAGCCTGGGAGGAGGCGTCCTCTGGGACCTCACCCTGTTCGGAGCGGGGAGGCCCATCAGAGATCAATGAAGCGATAGTCGGACGCGTTCCTCGAACCTCTGGAAGGAGTCGCGGAAGACCTCCAAGATCCCTCGTAGGTGCCAAAGGCATCCCTGTGGGCCTCTGCGATCCGCGGTCTCAGGACCCCCTCGTAGCCCCTCTCGACCTCCTCGATGAACCAGGTGGGGTGCGCGGCCTGAGCTTCCCGAAGGGCCCCAACCTCGTTCCAGAGATCGCCCCTCTCCCGACAGAACGCTTCTTCCGCCTCCTGAGCCGACTGTCGAGAGTCTGCCAACGCCCCCTGCAGACCCAACACCTCAGCAGCGAGCTCATCAACCCGACGCTTCAGATGTCGAGCTTCCATGCGGGCTTCCTCGGCCGTCACCTCGGCCGCCCCAGCCCTCAAGCGCTCCCGCGCCATAGACTCTTCCAGGGTAACCGTGTTGAATATTGGACTCCCCGGATTTGGTTTTGATGATGAGCAAACATAAATAATCCATGAACTAACAATTTGTGAGCGCAGTATTGGAGATCGTCGCCAAATTCACGAGAACAATCAAAGCGACATCTCAACACTTCCCAAAGCTCGTATTCTTGCCTAAAGCTTCGTTGAAGCTCTTGCGCCGTTTTGGAAGTCATGAAGAATTAATCGAAGCTCTCGAAGACCGTTCTTTAAGGTTTTATTTATAGTCTTTTAAGCTTCGATCTATAGAATGTTAAGCCTTGAGTATATCTTACGTTTCTATCTTCATATCGCTCATATCGTAGCTCTAGGATCTTAGTACAAGTTCATTCTAACTTCCTCGAAGCGTCGCGCTTCGATTCGGACTTGTTTGTGCATGTTAGTTGGTACAAGAAGAAGTACTGACCGACTAGATGGTGATCTAGTCGGTCAGCAGAGCTTCTTGGACCGACTAGTTTGTGTTCATCTTTTCTTGTTCAGTACTGTTTACAGTTAGTCGGTCTACGTTGACTAACCGACCGACTAGTTTGTGAACTAGTCGGTCAGTGATGCTTCTTTGACCGACTAGTTGAGATTTACTGTTCATGCAAAAATTCTCCTAAGCTACTGTTTATCGTTAGTCGGTCTAAGAACGTTTGGTGACCGACTAGTTGACAATCTAGTCGGTCAACTTTTGTTCTTGGACCGACTAAGTCAATTTGTATTCAGACTATTTCATTTTGCCTCTTAGTCGGTCTACGTTCACTGACTGACCGACTAGTTGTGATACTAGTCGGTCAGAAAGTCTTCTTGGACCGACTAGATTTCTAGGTCTGAATTTCTATCTCTTCTCAGTTCCTCTCTTAGTCGGTCCATGCTGTTTGACTGACCGACTAGTTGATGAACTAGTCGGTCAGTGGTTGTTCTTTGACCGACTAGTTGCCTCAGATTTCTATCCGTTGGAGATTGACCTAACTTGTTTTTATGGGATCCTATAAATACGAACCTAGGTCATTTCTCTCTAGGTTAGAGCTGCCATTAAGTGATTCATTGAGAAAGAAAGAGATAGCCATTCTCACTCATTTCTAAAGCTCTCTTCCTCACAAGAAATCCATTCTCTCACTTTCTAGATCTAGAATCCATCTTGAGAGAAGCTTGTTCTTGGTGAGCCCTTCAAGCTCTAGCTTGAATCAAGTCTCCAAATCACTCCTAGGCACCTATTGCTGGTCATTTCCTTGGTGCTAGGACTTGGTGACTTCATCTTCCTCAAATCCTTCCTTTCACCTATTGGGTAAGAAAAACTCAAGGTATAGGATTTTGTGGTAAGATTGTTTATTTCATTATAAACTTTTTTATATTGCTTGTTGATTCTCTCGGTTGTGAGAGAAGTTTGTGATCCCGGGTTGTGGGATTCACTATTGCCGTTGCATGTATGATTTGATCTTGTGAAGGTTTTTCACAAGATATTCATAGTGGAAATCTTGGGTTATGGTTTCTAACCTAAGTATCCGGAGGGGATCCGGGTGGTTAGGACGTAGGATCACCGGGAACAAGTCGGGGAGACTTGGGTGGATCCGAACCCATTAACATCTTTTGTTAGCATTGTTAATTTTGTTGTTGTAATTCAATTTAAGCTTCCGCAAATTGATTTGGTAGTTGTTTGCACTATAATTTGGAATTATACTCATTGTTATTTTTAAAGTACTATTCACCCCCCCCACCCTCTAGTACTTGTGCAGTAGCTTGTAGGGCATTACATTTGGTATCGGAGCCAGATACTTAGCTATGTCTGCCAACGACAACAAGACCGTGCGTCCACCTTCCAACTATGACACCTTCAGGAACCGTGAAGGAGCATCTTCGGTGATGGAAGGACATTCCTCAACGAGGCCTCCATTCTTCAACGGTACCAACTACGGGTACTGGAAATACCGGATGGAAACCTTCCTCCGGAGTGCATCATTATGGAGGACCACAATGAAGGAATACATCGAGCCCGAAGAAGAAGACTTTGAGAAATGGACTATCGCGGAGGTCGCCGCGAAGGTAAGCAATGCCAAGGCAATGAACGCCTTGCAATGCGCATTGGAGCCCGAGGACTTCAATAAGATATGCACATGTAAGAGTGCATATCAAATTTGAAACTCCCTCCTCATTCTTCATGAAGGGACGAGTAGGGTATGAGACTCTAAACTCGTAGTCGTAAACAAAGATTACGAAATGTTTCATATGCAACAGGGCGAGAAGATGAAGGAATATTACGCTCGCTTCGTTGACATAATAAACGAGTTAGAGGCCCTCGGCAAATCCTACACCCAAAAGGAGAAGTGCTCGAAGCTTATCGAAGGACTTCCTTCCTCTTGGGAGAAACGTACCTTCGCCATCGAGGAAGGTAATGACATGAATAAGTATACCGTAGTTCAATTGATGGGTACTTTAATGTCATACGAGGTACGCAAAGATAGCAAGGTGAAGTTACAAGAGAAGATGAAGTCCTATTTGAACCAAGACGTGCCTAAGAAAAATGCAATTGCATTCAAGGCGGCTTCATCCACCTCTACCGATGATGAGGACTCGGAAGAAGAAATGGACATGGAATCCGTTGCACTCATGGCAAAGAAGTTCAATCGCTTCTTCCGAAAGGGTAACTTCAAACAAAAATCTAAATTTACTTCTACTAACGCATCTCCACCTTTGTGCTTTAAATGCAATAAGCCAGGACACATCAAAGCGGATTGTCCTCAAAACAAGCAAAAGGAGAAGTGGAAGGCGCCGAAGTTCGACAAGTCGAAGAAGTACAAAAAGGGGTACAAAAAGGGACTTGTCGGAGCAACATTCACCGACTCCGAGGATTCCTCAAGCGGAGAGTCGGACGATGAGAAAGTGGAGCAAGCGCACATGTGCTTCATGGCAAGAGAGGAGCATGATCAAGGATCTTCCTCCTCCGATGATAGCGACGACGAAGGCGATGAGGTAACTATGGATGATCTTAGGGATGCTAACTCTCATTTATGGTCTAAATACACTAAATTAGTAAATAGATATACTAAAGTAAAAGATGACCTAGCTAGCATTCAAACCTCGCCTAAGACTATCATCACCAACAACGACACCGTTGTTGAAGAGTTAAGAAATAAGATTGTCAATCTCAAATCTAAACTTGAACATGTTAGCATTGATGATCCGGAAGAACATAGGATAGCGGATTTAACTTCTCAAAACTCGACTTTGAGTATTGAGAACGAGAATCTTAAATCTCGTGTTTATGTGCTCACATCGCAAGTATCCACTTTAGATACTTCTTTTCGTTCTCTCACCGAGAAATATGAGAACACATTAGGCCGAATCAATGAATTCAATAAGGGTAAGGGCCATTTGGATAATATCCTAAGTGTCTTACTCCCGGCCAAACACCATGTTGGTTTGGGGTATACTTTGGGAAAGTCATCCAAGTCGGTCACTACTTTTGTTAGGCCAACTTCCGGTGACTCTACGAGTGGTAGCAAACACTCTATTGGTAGTTCAACTACCAATGGTGCTTCCACCTCGTCCACACCCTCTTTCGGAAAGAAACCCACTTTGGGTGGACCTCCAAAGAAGGGGCATGCTTATATGTACACCAATACCATGCCACGTAGGAACACACGTCCTACTCCACCGTCACACACATATGATGATTTTTATGCAACACATTCTCGGGCACGTGCACACCATGTGAGACACCCTCACGCACGTGTTCCCACACATGCATATGTTCACCCACCTCATCATATGAATAATTCTCGTCGTGCACCATTCCATCATGTTCCTTATGCCTATCCACAACATGCATCACGTAGAAATCAACGTCGCATGCATGCACCCAATAGGATGAGGGCTCCCAAGATTTTCACTATTTGGAGCCCAAAGGACACAAGCATGGATGAAAAACAAGTGTATATGAATGCTTATTTTTCGAATGTTGTGCATAGTAGAAATTATGTGGGGAAGTCTAAGTCCAATTGGACTTGGCTTCCAAAGGTCTAACCTTTGAGGACCCAATGACCTTGGGTACCATGATATGAAATTCTCTATCTTTAGGTACTCAAGGGAAAGAAAAAGAAAAGGAGCAACCAATTCAAATTTAGCTCCAAAGGAAATTGGATACTCGATAGCGGGTGTTCAAAACACATGACGGGTGACGCTCAATTGCTCTCCGGAGTAGTTCCCATTGCAAATGGAAACCGCGTCGTATTCGGAGGCAACGAGAGCGGAACCATCGTCGGTGTTGGTAAAGTGGGTAACCCTTCTAAACCCTTAATTAGTGATGTTTATCTAGTTGATGGTTTAAATCATAATCTTATTTCAATAAGCCAACTTTGTGACAAAGGTTACAAAGTTAGCTTTGCGAAAGGATTATGTCATATTTCAAATGATAATAATAAGTTATTATTTTCCGGCACACGCCATAAAGATATTTATATTTTGGATCTTCCTAAGTCATATGAACAATGTCTCGTTGCCAACACAAGTGAACAACACTTATGGCATCGACGCTTTGGACATGTGAACTTTGGAACACTTTATAAGCTTTCAAAATTAAATTCCATTAAAGGTTTTCCGAAGCTCGTTTTTGAAAAGAAATTTTTTTGCGATTCTTGTCAACGTGGCAAGCTTCCTAAATCTTCATTCAAACCTAAGAAAAGCATTTCTACTAAACGGCCACTAGAGCTATTACATCTAGATTTATTTGGGCCAACTAGAGTTGCCTCCTTAGGAAATGCAAGATATGGACTTGTCATCGTCGATGATTATTCTAGATTTACATGGGTATTTTTCTTATGTAATAAAAATGAAGCTTTTGAAAACTTCACAATATTTGTGAAGAAAGTACAAAATCTCATCGGAACCACCATTGTCACTATTCGTAGTAATCATGGGGGTGAATTTGAGAATGAGTCTTTCTCAAATTTTTGTGATGATCTTGGAATTACTCACACGTTTTCTTTCCCTCACGCACCTCCTCAAAATGGTGCTGTTGAGAGGAAGAATAGAACGCTTGTGGAGTGTGCTCGCACTATGCTCGAAGATAGTCAACTTGGTTATCAATTTTGGGCGGAAGCGGTACACACCGCTTGTTATGTGTTTAATAGAATACTTTTGAGGCCCGGCACCAAACAAACTTGCTATGAATTGTTGTTTGGTAGATTGCCTCAAGTTAAACATTTTCGTGTTTTCGGCGCAAAATGTTTTATTAAAAACACATATGATAATTTGGACAAGTTTGATCCGAGATCGGATGAGGGGATATTTGTTGGGTATTCCTCACGTAGCAAAGCCTACCGGATATACAACAAAAGATCCTCTACGATCGAGGAATCATTACATGTCTCTTTTAATGAGAATTTTACTACTTCTAGAATTTCAAATGATAATGATTCTATGGATGTTTTATGTGATTCGTTTGAAAATTCTAAGTCTATTGATTCAATTGATTCTATTGATACTAACCCGACTAATGAAGTTGTTGAGAATGTACCTAGTGATCAAGGTATTCCCAAGTGGCTTCATACCGTTCGCGACCATCCCCATGAGCAAGTCATTGGCAATATTCATGATAGTGTCAAGACGAGATCGCAAGTCCACCACTTCGCCAATTGTGCCTTTGCCTCATCGATAGAGCCAAAGAATATAGTTGAAGCGTGCGAAGATAGTGCTTGGATCCTTGCCATGGAGGAGGAACTCATTCAATTCGAGAGGAATGAGGTATGGGAGCTTGTTCCTTTGCCATCGAAGAACCACACCGTCATAGGGACAAAGTGGATCTTCAAGAACAAAACCGACGAAAATCAAGTCGTCGTCCGGAACAAAGCTCGGTTAGTTGCTCAAGGCTATCGCCAAGAGGAAGGTATCGATTTCGAAGAATCCTTCGCTCCGGTAGCTAGATTAGAATCAATTAGACTATTATTGTCTTATGCATGCCATAAAAATTTTAAATTATTTCAAATGGATGTTAAAAGTGCATTTTTAAACGGAGATGTCATTGAGGAAGTTTACGTTTCTCAACCTCCGGGCTTCATAAATGAAAATTTTCCAAATCATGTTTTTAAACTAAAGAAAGCTCTTTATGGTTTGAGACAAGCTCCTCGAGCTTGGTATGATCGCCTAAAGAATTTTCTTTTGGATTTGAATTTTAAAATGGGCGAAGCCGATTCTACACTTTTTGTTAAGCATGCGAATAATGATATTTTATTAGTTCAAATTTATGTTGATGATATCATTTTCGGTGCTACTAACTTCACTCTTTGCGAAGAGTTTTCTAATGTTATGAAGGAACAATTTGAGATGAGCCATATGGGTGAACTCAAATATTTCTTAGGTCTCCAAATTCGCCAATTGAACGATGCAATCTTCATCCACCAAACGAAGTATACGGTGGAGTTGCTTAAGCGATTTGGAATGGAGAGTGCTTCCGGGAAAAAGACTCCAATGAGCACGACTACGCATCTTGACAAGGATACGGGCGGTAAGGATGTAGACATTCGTCTATATCGAGGTATGATAGGTAGTTTACTTTATCTTACCGCAAGTAGGCCCGATATTATGTTCGCCGTATGCGTATGTGCTCGTTATCAGTCTCAACCTAAGGAGTCTCACTTAGTAGCGGTAAAACGTATTTTCCGTTATCTAAGTTATACACTTGATTTTGGATTACTTTTATCCAAAATCTAGCACGTATGAGTTAATCTCATATAGTGATGCCGATTATGCGGGATGCAAATCCGACAGGAAAAGTACTAGTGGCACTTGCCATTTTCTAGGAAATTCTCTTGTCTCTTGGTTTTCCAAGAAGCAAAATTTCGTATCACTTTCAACCACTGAGGCGGAATATATTGCCGCTGGTGCCGCTTGTGCCCAGGTTCTTTGGATGAGACACACACTGAAGGATTTTGGTATTCATTGTGATACTAGCCCTATCATGGTGGATAACCAAAGTGCTATCTGTCTTTCAAAGAATCCGGTGCACCATTCCCGATCTAAACACATAGATGTCCGACACCATTTTTTAGATGATCATGTTGCTAAAAAGGACATCATTTTAGTGTACGTTGAAATCCAAAAGCAAATCGCCAATATTTTCACGAAACCCCTAAAGGAGGACTCCTTTGTGCGGTTGCGTCGAGAATTGGGGATTATGGGTGAATCCGAGATATAGGATTCATGTTTCATTCAATTATCTTGCATGCTTTTATATTTCGCGATATTTCGTTCATGCTAGATTTATTGAATTTTTGGGGATTTTATGTGATATGTTTGAATTTTTGCTCGAATTCTTATTTGAAAGTCGTATTTAAGATTTCGATGTTTTATGGGGTAGTTTAGATGACTAATGAGAGAGTTAAGATGTGTCATCCAAGTGGTTTGTGAAGAGAACTCATTTATCATCATTTGGACTCTCCTAGTCGGTTTCAGTTCATCAGCCAACCGACTAGATGCTCATCTACTCGGTCAGCTAGTGAACTCAGACCGACTAGATCAAGCTTTAATCTAACTATTGTCATTTTCTTTCTTTAGTCGGTCACAGTACACTTACCGACCGACTAGATGGAAAACTAGTCGGTCAGTGAGCATACTGTGACCGACTAACTCTAGCCCTAGAAATTTCTGTTTGCCTCTGTTTCGACTTAGTCGGTTCAAGCTCATTGACCGACCGACTAGATCGTAATCTACTCGGTCAGTGCTTGAACTGTGACCGACTAAGTGCGTTAGGGCAAATGCGTCTTTTCGCATTCTCGACCGACTTAAGCCTCTTTCAAACCGGTTATTTCTTCATTTAGTCGGTCTTCTTCCTATCTCCTGCTCGAAAACCCTCAAACCCCCTTCGAGACCTTTCGACTTCCGACGTCTTCCCGGCCATCTTTCCGGCCATCCCCGCCGTCCGTCGCCATCGACCCTCTCTCCTAGGTATAACCCCCCTCCTAGATCTCGTTTTCCATTCCTAGGGTTTGATCTTGATCGTGTTTTCACCTCTAGGGTTTGAGCTAGGGTTTCGAAATTGGTTTTCTTGTGCTTGCTTGTGTGATAGGATCTAGTGCTTTCACTTAGGGTGTGTTTGATCTTACCGTCATCGTTTGGTTGTACTCGTTGTGCCGAGATCATGGCACGAACGAGAATTCCGATTACATCTTCCGGTGCATCCCCTATGACCGTAGAGGGTGCTACCGCTTCGACCCCTCCCAAACGTAGGGCCAAGACCACTCGACCCCCCTCTTCGTCTTCGACTCCGTTGAAGAGGAAGAGGACGTCCAAGCCTTAACCTGCCGGCCAATCGTCCAAGCCAAAACCTAAACCCAAAGCTTTCCGTGCACCCACTCCTCCCGGTGAGCGTTCAGGTAGTGATTCAGAGGATAATTCCGATGAAAAATACACTCCTGAACATCCCGAGAAAGCTCCTACTCCACCTCCTCCGAAGACACGTAAGGCTAAGGGTAAAGCTCCTATGCCAGTCGGCGGTGTAGATATATCGTTGTGCCGCGACGACCCTCAGTGTCTCGCAGCGTACAACCGTATAGAGCACTGCCCACTGCTGTTAGAGCATTACGTTCAGTTTACTGATTTCCTTGGCCTTGCTGATCTTCTCTCCTATAGTGGCCTTCTGGATTATCTTAGATATGACCCCAAGACGAACCCCAGACCATATCCTCGCCTGGTCAAATTATTCTATGCCAACCGTGTCCGGGGCCAATACGACGAGTCTCACTCCATCGAGACTTCTGTTTTGGGGACTCCTATAGTCCTCACGGCAGAAATCTTGGGGGAGTTGATAGGTTGCTCGTCGTGTGGCCTCCTCCCTGCTGACATCTCTGTCGATGATATCTCCTCCTTAGATCAGCGGACCTTAGGCAAAATCTTCCAGGTTATCCCCCCAGCTTTTATAGGAGTCCCTTCGAAATCTTTCAAACCGAATGCTTGGGTGCTTAACCTTATCTTGAAATCATGCCTTCTTCCCAAGTATGGATCTTCATCTCTTCCATCTCAGCCGTTTTTGAAACTGATATACGCTCTGTTTATGGGTAGCGAGATTAATTGGGCTCGCATTATACTCGATAAGATGGACTCTTTCGAGTGTATACGCAAGACCACTAAATCTGTGCATATCCCATATCCATGTCTGTTGACCTTGGTTTTCCGTCGTTTCGGTGTTCCCCTCCCTCCTGACGATGAGCGTCCCCTTGGTCCACCTCTGAACGCGACGGCCGTTAAGAAATCTCTTGCGGCACTCCGTCACGTGCAGCGGTCGACACCTTCTGCATCTCAGGCCCCTCCTTCAGCTGCTTCAGTTCCTCCCTCAGCTGCTTCTGTCCCTCCTGCTGCCACATTAGATGATGTCGTACGGTTACTTCATCGGCACGAGTCGCGTTTGGCTCATACCGAGGAGGTAGTTTGCCGTATGGCACGTTTGATGGGCATTGAGCTTCCTCCTTCAGTTTCTGAGGATGAGGAGATGGGCGATGAGGAGTTTGATGATCTTGTCACCTCCTTGGTTCGTGGCGATGAGGCCACTGCTGCTGCTGCTACCACATCTGCTCCTGATGCTGGCACCTCTTCCGGTGCTCCTGAGACTTCTGCCGCAGTTGTTCAGACTTCTGGTGCTGCTGATATTCCTGTTGATACTTCTGTCGTCGAGCCTGTCGTCGACATCTCGACTCCTGCCCCGACGATCCCTTCTGTTCAGACGCCTACCCTCCCTGCAGAGCCTGAGTCCACTACCTCGACTGGACCTCCGGAGACTGCAGATCCTGCCACTCCCTCGTGATCGTCAGTATCGAGGACTCTCCACTGCTCATTGGATGATGTATCTCTTTGAGAGTTTTTGGGTTAGGATGGAGTGTTTGGGTTGTTTTGATGTATTTTGGTTTTTGTGGATGTCGGTGTTCTGTTTTTGATGTACTTTGGATGATGATGTTGTATCGATGACTATGTTGTACTTTTTGATGTTTATATAGATGATGTGTCGCACTTGATATGA
The DNA here is from genome assembly GCA_030789695.1 of Scilla litardierei. Taxonomy (NCBI): domain Eukaryota; kingdom Viridiplantae; phylum Streptophyta; class Magnoliopsida; order Asparagales; family Asparagaceae; genus Scilla; species Scilla litardierei. The sequence continues at coordinate 25,147,968 of CM061137.1, forward strand.
TGTACTCGATGTGATATCTTTTTGGATGTACTCATGACATTTTTATATATATACATCGATGTTCTCCTTATTTTATTCGTCGTGCACTTTTCCTATTCGTTCATCGCTTATGATATGTGAATTCGTCGCTCGTCGCTTGAAAACTTAGTTAAATAGATTGAAATTCTATAATTGTATAGAATTGTTTTCCATGCACAAATTTAACCAAGAATATTGAATATTGGAGAGTATGTTTCTTTATTCAATACATGAATAAATTTTTTGGTATTTTTTATGATTTTAATTATCGCTTTTTGATAATGGACAATTTGACACACCTTGATTTGATTTCATCAATTTTCCCTTGGTGTCACTTTGGTCCGTCGTCATTGTCTACGACTCCCGATGTTGGATTTTCCATTTCCTAGTTGTTGTCGTTGTATGCCCCCCATTTTTGGGATAATGCCAAAGGGGGAGAGATAATGATAATAAATACGGCAAATGAAAATTTAACTCAATTTCCACGAATCTAATTTGATGTGTTAGATTCAGGGGGAGTTAAGATATATATAAGGATTTTTCAAAATCCGATATTTCAAAAATCGATTCTCGTTATATATCTTACTCGTCTGATTGATGCAATTTATAAATATTCATTTTGGAATTAACGTGTCATCAATGCAGGGGGAGTAAGTATTTTACATTTGAATCACTATTTTTTATTATTATTTATGTTGGTTTGTCATCACCAAAAAGGGGGAGAATGTTGAATATTGGACTCCCCGGATTTGGTTTTGATGATGAGCAAACATAAATAATCCATGAACTAACAATTTGTGAGCGCAGTATTGGAGATCGTCGCCAAATTCACGAGAACAATCAAAGCGACATCTCAACACTTCCCAAAGCTCGTATTCTTGCCTAAAGCTTCGTTGAAGCTCTTGCGCCGATTTGGAAGTCATGAAGAATTAATCGAAGCTCTCGAAGACCGTTCTTTAAGGTTTTATTTATAGTCTTTTAAGCTTCGATCTATAGAATGTTAAGCCTTGAGTATATCTTACGTTTCTATCTTCATATCGCTCATATCGTAGCTCTAGGATCTTAGTACAAGTTCATTCTAACTTCCTCGAAGCGTCGCGCTTCGATTCGGACTTGTTTGTGCATGTTAGTTGGTACAAGAAGAAGTACTGACCGACTAGATGGTGATCTAGTCAGTCAGCAGAGCTTCTTGGACCGACTAGTTTGTGTTCATCTTTTCTTGTTCAGTACTGTTTACAGTTAGTCGGTCTACGTTGACTAACCGACCGACTAGTTTGTGAACTAGTCGGTCAGTGATGCTTCTTTGACCGACTAGTTGAGATTTACTGTTCATGCAAAATTTCTCCTAAGCTACTGTTTATCGTTAGTCGGTCTAAGAACGTTTGGTGACCGACTAGTTGACAATCTAGTCGGTCAACTTTTGTTCTTGGACCGACTAAGTCAATTTGTATTCAGACTATTTCATTTTGCCTCTTAGTCGGTCTACGTTCACTGACTGACCGACTAGTTGTGAAACTAGTCGGTCAGAAAGTCTTCTTGGACCGACTAGATTTCTAGGTCTGAATTTCTATCTCTTCTCAGTTCCTCTCTTAGTCGGTCCATGCTGTTTGACTGACCGACTAGTTGATGAATTAGTCGGTCAGTGGTTGTTCTTTGACCGACTAGTTACCTCAGATTTCTATCCGTTGGAGATTGACCTAACTTGTTTTTATGGGATCCTATAAATACGAACCTAGGTCATTTCTCTCTAGGTTAGAGCTGCCATTAAGTGATTCATTGAGAAAGAAAGAGATAGCCATTCTCACTCATTTCTAAAGCTCTCTTCCTCATAAGAAATCCATTCTCTCACTTTCTAGATCTAGAATCCATCTTGAGAGAAGCTTGTTCTTGGTGAGCCCTTCAAGCTCTAGCTTGAATCAAGTCTCCAAATCACTCCTAGGCACCTATTGCTGGTCATTTCCTTGGTGCTAGGACTTGGTGACTTCATCTTCTTCAAATCCTTCCTTTCACCTATTGGGTAAGAAAAACTCAAGGTATATGATTTTGTGGTAAGATTGCTTATTTCATTATAAACTCTTTTATATTGCTTGTTGATTCTCTCGGTTGTGAGAGAAGGTTGTGATCCCGGGTTGTGGGATTCACTATTGCCGTTGCATGTATGATTTGATCTTGTGAAGGTTTTTCACAAGATATTCCTAGTGGAAATCTTGGGTTAGGGTTTCTAACCTAAGTATCCGGAGGGGATCCGGGTGGTTGGGACGTAGGATCACCGGGAACAAGTCGGGGAGACTTGGGTGGATCCGAACCCATTAACATCTTTTGTTAGCATTGTTAATTTTGTTGTTGTCATTCAATTTAAGCTTCCGCAAATTTATTTGGTAGTTGTTTGCACTATAATTTGGAATTATACTCCTTGTTATTTTTAAAGTACTATTCACCCCCCCCCCTCTAGTACTTGGGCAGTAGCTTGTAGGGCATTACAAACCGCGCAGTCTGTGCGGTGTTGCACTTCAATGGCCACCATGATGGCATGCAAAAAGAAAGATGGTGAGCCGAGGGAACCTCTAAGCAAAATTAGGCATAACGGAAGACCGACCTGTTGAAGCTGCTAGATTAGGGAGCCGGCCAGTCGGTCAGAGGGAACCCTCTTCAGGAGAGAGCGGTTCCTCGGAAGGACGGTGCTCTACGCCAGATAGGTGGCCACGGCTTAGTCGATGAATACCAAGTCACCGGGCATGACCTCGGGACTAGCCTGGAAAGTCAACAGAGCGTCCCCGACGCCAGCCAGAGACGGCTCGGCTGAGTCGGAGGGGGCGGCCACCAACGCCAGCGGGAGGGTCTCTCCCGAGACGACCGGCACCCCAGGGGCCACGGAGGGTTGGACCTCCCCGGTCTTCTTCTTCTTCTTCTTCTCGTTGGGCCCCGCAGCCACCAGAGGGGAACGCTTCTGCCCCACACCGCGATCGCCCGAAGGCACACGAGGTCTCGAGCAGGCCCTCCCATCGCCTCCTTCGGTACGGAGGGAGCGGGGAGGTTCGGCAGCCACGGTCACGGCAGCAGGGGAGTCCACCACGACAGGGGCAAGTGGCGCAGCCGCGACCACTGGCTCCACCATGCCCACTGCCGGGTCAGCCTGGCGCACCTCCTCCTCCACTGTCTGGCGTGGCGCCTGGCCCGAGGGGTTCCCTCGGCTTCTGCTCGACCCCCAACGGATGAGCTCATCGACATTTTGGGTGAATTCACGGTCCGCCATCTCTGCAAAAGGAAGGAAGAGCAGGGTAAGCAAGAGGGAAAGCAGAAAGAAAAAAGAGCACCTACCAGGGGACCACAGGACGGTCTTAAGAAGCAGATCGTCCAACAGAGGCCAGACCGACCTCTCCTCTAGAGGCAGAGATGACAGAAGTCGGACAGCGGCCTGGTCGACCTCGGAGAGGGACAATGTCAAGTCATATTGACATAGCCCTTCCCCAACCTGTCAGGATCTCGGCGTCCCTAGGAAAAACAATGAAAACAAAGCTCGAGCTCCAGTCCCCCAGCCAGCGGGGCAGACCGAGCAAACACTCCCTCCCCGCGCGGGCCCGGAGGTGCTGCCATGACCCTTGGCCGACCGTCTGGACCCGAAAGTAGTGGAAGAGAAGGGGATGGGATGGCTCCAAGCCGTGGACATGGCAGATCATGATGAACCCGGTCAGCACCGCGATGGAGTACGGGGTCAACTGGCACAAGGCTACCATCAAGAATTCCATGACTTGGATGATGAAAGGATGAAGAGGGAAGCGGAGTCCCAGGCGGAACATCTCAACGTAGACACCGACATCCCTGCTCCGTGGAAAGCAAATCCGCTCGTCGCTAAAAGGGATTCGGACGTCGTACGGATGGTATAAGTACTTCTCCCGGATCTCCGTAACCTTGGAGAAGGGGACCATAGACGGTGACCCAAGGATCACTGGGGGAACGTCGAACCTCTCGGCAGCCCGAGCCACGTCATCGTCGACAGTGTCCATAAAAAGCAAACCCTTCCCCTTGTCCTGTACGGGACGTGTCACCAAGGGGACGTTTGGCCTCGAAGACGGAAGGTCGCCAGACTCGAGCGCCGGAGGGTCCCCTGACCCCGGTGCGGAACCACCTATTCTAAGTGCAGCCATGGGGCAAATGAAGGAGGAAGAAAGTTGCCTTGGAAGGAATCCGAAGGAAGATAAACAAAGGAGGGTTCGAGTGAGCTTGCAAGACCAGAATCAGGAAGAAAGGCGCGAAAGAATCAAAACTTGGAAGGCTGACGTCCTTATTAGAGAGCAATCTCAGAATCAAGACCGTCCGAAGAGGAGCACGTGGCAACATCTGGAGGCCGACGGCGCTTCGAATCCCGCACTGAGAGAAGTTCAAACGGGCTGCATCATGATGGCCTCCATTTAATGGATTGGCCTTGACTGATGCGCATGTCAAAATCCTCAAGAGTCACATCGCCCGAACCGAACCGACGGAATCCGAACGGCTCGGACGATGGGGGCAATTGATACGACCATTTTGGAGAAGCACAAGAGCAAGAGGCCCAAGCCCAAGCCAAGAGCGGGAAGCCCACGAATGGGATTTGGCTCGTCCGACGAGGTCCGGGGAAGGACTCGGAGTCAGATCGGTGCCGACCCGGAAGACGCACGATTAGCTCGCGCTCTCAGGAGATAACCGTTCCCCTAAAAGCGCGGCACCTTAATGACCATTAAGGAGCCCATTAATCGACTCCCCCACGACGCACGCAAGCGCCTCTATAGAGGCGGATCGCGGTGACGTGAGTGGGGAGCAGTCGGGGCGATCGTGGGACAAACCCTATAAAGGGACTACAGGGGCAACCGGGAAGAGGATCGAATACCCGATATCAACAACGGAGGTATTCCATTAACTGACCTTGCTTTCCCATTATCTCCCCTCACATAGCTCGGTCCGAGGATACGTGTGCTGGCCTCCTCTCGAGCCATACCGATCCCGTCGAGCATTACTCAGATCAGTTCTGACTTTGGCATCTGAGGGGACTTGGCCGGAACCAAGGTCCGGCCCCCCTGACGAGCTTCTTCGTCTGTACAGGAAGAAGCAGAACCAAGGCGCCGAGGCTACTCCTCAGCGCGGAACGAGCCCGCTCGCCGCTAGCCAGCGCCGCCATCGATTGAAGACCGAGCGATAATCAGGGCGCCGAGGCTACCTCTCGGCACTTGATTGACCGAGGCCGAGCGTTCGTCGAGGTGCTGAGGCTACCCCTCCGCACCGTGCTGACCGAGGCCCTCAGCCCTCAAATCGACCCGCCGAGGCTACCCCTCCGCACCGCGCTGACCGAGGCCCTCAGCCCTCCAATCGACCTGGTACCTGAGCCGAAGAGTGGACGCGCACGTTCGGAAGAACCAAGGGATCCCTACCGACCCCTTGACCACGTTGACCGTCCAGTCGTCGGTCAACGATTCTGTGGTGAGAAAACACCCGTAAACAATAAGTTTTGAAAATTAAAGTTAACTTCACAAAACTATTACTATTTAATAAAACTGCCATAACTGTGTTAATCAGGAGATGTAAAATGACTGAAGTACCATTTTGTCTCTATCAATCCTTTAATTTCAAAAAATTACATTAAACTTTCGATTTTGTTTCACTTTTGATTTTTTCCTCACAATTTCTTTGTTTTCTCTATCTTTTTTATTTTTGTTTTTATTTTTGGTTTTTTTATGAAACATTTCTATTTAAATATTCTTATTATTTGTGTTGTGAAATCCTTTTTTTCCTTTTATTTTTATTTATCCTTTTATTTTTATTTATTATTTTATATTAACTATTTTTATTTGAATACAACAATTTTTATGTTATATATTTTTTACTTTTTTCGCACTATTTCTATGTACCAATCTAACATTTTTCTTTATTTTTTAAAAATTTAACTTCCTATTAGAATAATCTTAATTTTTTTATGAAATGATTTTTAAAAAAATATTGTTTGATTGCTTATCGGTAATTTTGTTTCAAAATTTTTAACTTTTCAATTTCAACCTTCAAAAATTTAATTTATTATGTATTTTTTCTATTTTCTACATTTTCACTTCATCTCTTTTTAATTTTTTTAATTTGTTTATTAAATCCCCTTTTATTTATTGTGAGATTTTTTTTAATAAAATTCAAAAATCTTATTATTCTAAAAAAATCTAAAATATAGCATGACATGCCAGTCTAAAAAAATAAAGAAACAAACTTAAACAAAAACTAATATATCATCAAATTTAAAGAAAAATTACATAATAATTATACAAAATTACACAGAATCCTCTAAATTAATTTCATCATCTTCTTCTTCTTCCCATTCTTCTTCCAACGCCACCCGTCCATCGCGGCTTTGTCAACTCTTTCACCTGCCAGTCATTATCTTCCTTCTAAACATCATCATGTTCTTCCTCTTCAACAGCACCTTCTTCAACTTGAACTACATCATTTTCTTACACCCTAAACTAATTCATCTACCAAAATAACCACCATCACTTAACTACCACTGTGATGATCCTCCACCTCATTAGCATCCACCTATTAAACAACATCAACATAATCAACATCTTCCAAAACACTCCTTATCCGCCTCCGCCTCCGCCTCCGCCTCCGCCTCCGCCACCACCACCACACATCATCACCCTTAACCCCTCTCCCAAACCCGCCCCCGACCACTATTAATTACTACAGCAACAACGGCCTTGGTAGAAATATTATGTGAATCAGTTTAAAGAAATGCTTTCTAGGAAATGGGTATCTTGGCATATCTCATGTATGTTGGATGCTCAGAAACACTTCTCTTCTTGCTTTTCTGTCTGTTTTGGCCTTTTTGGGATTTTAGAATGTTCAGATAGTAGGCCAACGATGTGAAAGGAATGAAATATTTTAGTCATGTATCACAATTTTCACACAACTGTCTTTATTTTTTCATAGTTTCACCATAATACTATCCTCAACTTCTTAAACTACAGAATACTCCCATTACTTCTCTTTTCCCAGTTTGCTCTTCTAATGCCGTTGACGACAAATGTACTTTTGTGAAAGATAAAGGTAGAATTGTGGGGAAAACTAGGAAAAGTAAAGGTAGTTTTGTGAAAGTTATCCGTAAATTAGACTTATATTTCTCCTTTCCGTTAACGGTGTTAGAAGAGCAAATTGGAAAAAGTGAAGTACATTGTAGCATTCTGTAATTTAAGAATTTGATAATGGCATCATGGTAAAAATTTGAAAACTAAAGACAGTTCTGTGAAATTTAGCCCTAAATCAACTGTGAATGACAAATTAGTAACTGAAAGTGAAAAATGCAAAACAACAAAATGTTGGGCAAGATATAATGTAAGGTGTTGACCCAGAAAATTGAATGGTGAGAGGATTTCACATGGTGATGTATCACAGGAGAAAGATGTGATTAACTAAGTGTGATCACGGGAAGCTGAAGGAATCTATGGCCATTACTAGCTAGTTTGACTTGAAATGTTTTGGATAGCAACACAGGAGAAAGGGTTAGGAATTACAAGACCTTATGGAGCTTCCAAGAATTCACAAAGGACTCAATTGAGCAACTTTCCCATTACATGATCACTTGGACTACAATCATGATTTTCCCTAGTGTAATGTTTCTTGTGGACCACACGTAGCATGCCATGCTTTCACACACAGGAGAATATCATGAATGATCTTTATTGATTTAAGAAGATTTTAATAAATATACATAGAATTGTTCGTATGGATCTTTCTAGCAAAATTATAGGAGATGGTAGTGTTAAATTTTGGCGATTCAAGTCTCTCACATCACACACTCAGGTCGCTCGGCCGAGCTGTTCCAGACGCTCGGCTGAGCTGGAGGCACAAAAGGTAGGCCAAACAGCATGGGAATATACTCCACCGAGCACTCTACCGCTCGACCGAGCAATGTCTGCTCGGGCGAGCGGTTTGAACACTCAGTCGAGCTATATAAATAGAGAGTTTGAGCTCTGCAGTGCAAAGCGCTCGACCGAGCGCCCCGTTCATCCACCCAGTAGTAGCAGCAGCGAAGAGACCGCTCGGGCGAGCGATGAACTCGCTCGACCGAGCGGTGCGGGGCCCAGATGTTTTAGTCGACGACTGTGATGATGTTTTCTAGCCTGATTTGATGACATATTTAATCTTAATGGTTGGATTAGGGTTAAGGCTGTTTTTCGGATCTGGAGCAAGAGAGAAGCTTGAGCCGCCGCCATTGAAGATTTTGTCGAGAGATTAGGGATATGAGTTTTGTGATTGGAGTTGAGTGATTCTCTCGTTGTCTCTTTGTTCTCTCTTTCCTTTGAGTGAGTTTGTGAGATCTTGTGCATCTACCCAAGTATTACTTACATTAATGGAAGCAAGATTGTAGTCCCTTTAAAGATCTCTCTGATAGTGAAATCATCTCGGAAGTTGCTGGATGTAGGTTGTGTGCAACGGAACCAGGGTAAACCTTTGTGTCTGCGATTTGATTTATTTGTTGCTATTTCTTTTACTGCTTAACTTTACAAGATCGTAGGGATTTTGTTGGGTTATTTGAGTATCCGATTTTTGCTAGTCCTATATTCCTGATTAGCTTTTAGGATTGGTTGTTTCCGCGGAGATCTCAATTTGGCAAATTTCCCAACAGATTATTCGGTGTTTAAAAAGAATACGTAAAGTCGAACGCCTCAGATACTTACACGACTGCATCAACACTTTAGGATGGTTGAGAAATTGATAGGGAAGATATTGCATATTTTTCGCACATTTGAAGAATATACTTTTGTTGGATCCTCGGCATGGTTAAATATACGTTAGAGGGGAGTGTTAATAGTGTATTTAAAAAAACAAGAAGATCTCTAAAAGAATTACCAATTGGATTCTTTATAATAACACATTCCTGACTTATAATTGCACTGGAAATAATAATAGATAAAAATGATTATAGTAAATCCGATGTCTAGAAATTACACTTCTCTCAACACATTGATAGAACCTTATACAAAGCAACTGAGAGACAAATTTCATATAGCCTTTGAAGATGTGAATGTGAGGATTTGATCTAGGCTAAAAGATTGGAGCTTTGGATCAGCCGAATTCTTTTGGAAGAAATATGGCTTTTTCTGGAAAACAAGGAATATGGCTTTCTAGGAATAAGAACTTTGATCTTTTGTTAATCTTTCTTGATAATTATTTTTCCTAATCATTTGAGCTTAATACCTATTTATAGTGATGATAATATACCAAAGAAAATTACAAAATAACCATTTAAATGGTTAGTAACAGCTAGTTTCTAAAGGACAACGCAGCCAATGATAAATTGATTAGTCGACTAGCAAGTTCTATTGATCGACTAATGATTTATATGAAAGCTAGGATGGTTAACATTGTTAGCCGATTAGTGACATCTATTAATCGAGTAATAAAATTTTTTGGTCGAGTAATATCTTCTGTTAGTTGACTAAACTGAGCTAACCTAAGTTTCTGAAATCTATTAATCAACTATTGGATTATGTTGGTCGACTAATGGCTAAAAATTGGGTAATTACATTCTGATTGTTGTTTTTTGTGATTCAAATCCCCTAGAGCAAATTTCCCAGGTGACTCGGCCGAGTAGGAGGCTACTCGGTCGAGCAGCAAACTCTCGACCGAGCAGCATGAAGACCCTGACAGACCGAGCAGGCAGAGAGTTTGGGAAGTTTTCCCGTTTGACTTGGGTGACTCTTACTCGGTCGAGTAGGAGGCTACTCGGTCGAGCAGCATGGAGCCTTTGTTTGCCCGAGCAGCCCTAGGGTATGCGGCTTGAAGAGGGATACTGACACTCGGGCCGAGTAGTTAGGCTACTCGACCGAGTCGACTCGACTCCACCTAGGGCATGTCAGCTCGACCGAGCTGACAGCCAACTCGGGCCGAGTCGACGTGGGCCCATGCGTTAAAAGGAGTGGCTGGATGCGTTTTTTCTCCTTTGTATTGGGTTTGTATTTAAACATAACTATTGTTTTAGATTAGGTTAAGCCTCTTTTAGATTGAGAGAGTTTTTGGAGAGCCTCTTGCTACTCCATTGGAGATTAGAGAGAGTTTTAGGGTTTGTGTTCTTGAGAGAAAGGTTTGGTTTTTTCCTTCTCTTCTTCTTCCATCGATTTCTTCCTCTTGAGTGAATTCGTGAGGGCTTGTTCTGTTTGACAAGTTATTACTCACGCGTGAGGTAGCGAGTTTGTAACCATAATTGTTTAGATCTCTCTACTAGTGGAATCGTCTCGGATTGGATTGCTGGATGTAGGTTGTTTACAACCGAACCAAGGTAAATTCTCTTGTGTCTGCGATTGATTTATTTTTTGCTGTGATTCGTTTGCTACTTTCTACTGCAAGGTCATTTGGGAATTTTGTTGTGTCTTTGGGATTAGATTTTTGCTAGCTCTATATTCCTGATCAGTTTATTAGGGTTAGTTTCCGCATTGATCTCAAGACGATTTGGATTTCACCCCAACAAGTGGTATCAGAGCTTGTGTTTTTATTACAAAGGAAGTCAGTGGCGAAGGAAAGATTGTGTCTTTGGCAACTTTGAACATTGAGAAGTTCACCTGCCGGAATGATTTTCGGATTTGCCATACGACGGTGAAGAATGTTCTTATGCAGACGAGGTGTTACCAGATCGTATTCGATGTCTCGAATATCGATAAGGATGTGACTGCATCCGCTAGGGCGAAGATGGAGAGGAAGGCGTACAGCGCAATTCAGTTGTCGTTATGAGATAATGTTCTGAGGGAAGTCCTGGACGAGGCGACGGCATCTGATATGTGGAAGAAGCTTGAGGGACTATACATGAAGAAATCCTTCACGAGTCGCCTATATTTGCTTCAGCAGCTGTATACTCTCAAGAGAAGTCTGGTTCAGCGATGAAGGATCACATGGACGAGTTGAACAGGACTGTGCTGAGTTGTGTGGTATGGATGTGAAGATTGAAGATGAGCAGCAAGCAGTTATCTTGTTGTGCTCATTGCCTGAAGAGTATAATCAGTTTGTTCGATCGATGATTTACAACTGGACTACTCTTACCATGGAAGAGGTGAAGGCGGCGCTTTACACGGAGCAACTATATGGCAAGGTTCAAGGTAGAGATCATGTGAGTAACCGCGAGGAGGCATTGCAAGTGAGGGGTCGACAAGAAAGGAGAGGAGGCTTCAAGAAGAATAATGACCACTCCAAGTCGAGACACTCTCAGGGTAGGTTTGCGAACATCACATGCTACAATTGCCACAAGAAGGGTCATTATTCAAACCATTGTCATATCAAGAATAGGAAGAAAGGAAAGGAAACCGAGAAGGATTCCGGTTCGGCATCTTTAGGGATTGATGGTGAGCAGGTTCATGATTAAGGTAGAGATACCGAGATTTTTACTGCAGGGATTGCAGGTGATGCCAACATGGCATGGCTCATGGACAGTGGATGCTCGTATCATTTGACTCCTTATAGGAGTTGGTTCGTGACATACCGTTCCAAGCAAGATGGGGGCTCAATCCTCATGGGGAACAATGCAGTGTGTAGAACTACGGGTATTGGAACCGTTCGGATAAAGATGCATGACGACATAATGCGTACACTTGCCGATGTGAGGCATGTCCCAGATTTGCAGAAGAGCCTAATCTCCATTGGCGTGTTGGGCAATGCCGAATGTAAGTCGGTTTTTGAAAAAGACCAACTTCGAGTTTCGAAAGGAGCCATGGTTGTGATGAATGGAAAGAAGGTTGGAAACGTATATGCCCTTCAAGGTAACACAGTGGAAGGTGAAGCAGACGTAAGCACTACGAGCGCAGTTTCCAGATATTCAGCCAAGTTATGGCATTATCGTTTGGGTCATCCGTATGACAAAACGCTTGATGTACTCCGAAGAAGAAAACTAATTGAAGCCTCGAATAAGAGTGTAGAATTCTGTGAATCATGTGCGTATCGGTAAGAAGACAAAGCTGCAGTTTAACACGGGGAAGCATACTAGCAAAGGACCACTTGACTATGTACACACATATGTGTGGGGACCGTGCCCAGAGCCGTCAAGAGGGGGAGCTAAGTATTGTCTTGTTTATTGATGACTACTCTCGCAAAGTCTGGATGTACTTAATGAAGTCAAAGGAACAGACCTTTTGATATGTTTCGAGAGTGAAAGACCATGATGGAGAAGCAAACCGGAAGGCACGTGAAGGTGCTTAGATCTGACAATGGAGGTAAGTTTACCTTGATGGAGTTTAGAAATTTCGGTAAACTCCATGGGATCCGCAGACACTTTAGCACACCTGGTGATCCGCAGTCGAATGGTGTGGTGGAGCGGATGAGTAGAACATTGTTGGAGAGAGTGCAGTGTTTGAGACACTCAGCCGGTTTGGGGAAGGAATTCTGGGGATAGATACTCTCCACTGTTGTGTACATTGTGAACAGAGTTCCTTCAGTAGTGATTGGCTACAAGATTCCTGAGGAGATGTGGAGTGGTGAAGCTGGAGATTACTCGTACTTGTGCGTTGTGGGTTGCCCGGCATACGTGCACGAGAGGGGCGAAAAGTTGGATCCAAGAGCAAAGAAGTGCGTCTTTCTTAGATATGGCCACGGTGTCAAGGGATAGCGTTTGTGGGATCCAGAGGGTCAGAAAGCGATAGTGAGCCGACATGTTACTTTTGATGAGGATGCAATGATCAGGGCAGAGCATTCTCACTCAAAAGATGACACATCCGCAGGGGAGATTTCACCGGAGAGGGTTAATCTTCCGGTCCAGCTCACTCAGCGACCAGGCAAAAGAGTTGATGGTCGATACTCCAGTTGAGGGAGATTGTGAGGTCCATGCTGAGGACCATGTGCAGACACCCGGTACATCTCAGGTACGCGTTGACACTTATGCAGGTGATGATGGAATGCGGAGATCGAAGAGGGTGAAGAAAGCGACAGAAAGATTTGGAGCAGGGGATTATGTGGGTTATTCTTTCGATGATATGACGGCTTATGTACTCAACCTAGAGTACGAGGAGCTAACGACATATGGTGGAGACATAGTCTCGAAAGATGTCGCTCAGTGGCAAGGAGTTATGGAAGAGGAGATGGAGTCTCTTCACCGAAATGACACTTGGGATTTGGTGCCGTTACCTAGCGAGAAGCGTGCTATTGGTTGTCGTTGGATATACAAGGTCAAGGAAAGCTCAACTCAAGATGGGAACAATGTCAGGTACAAGGCAAGGTTGGTTGCCAAGGGATTCGCACAACGGAAGGGTGAAGACTACAACGAGATATTCTCACCGGTTGTGCGACGCACATCCATTCGTGTGTTATTGGCGCTAGTTGCTAGCATGGACATGAAGTTGGAGCAACTCGATGTGAAGACCGCCTTTCTACATGGAGACCTTGATGAGAAAATCTATATGCAGCAGCCTGAATGGTTCAGAGTTAAATGGAAACAGACTTTGGTGTGCAGGTTGAAGAAATCGTTGTATGGGTTGAAGCAGTCACTCAGGCAGTGGTACAAACGATTTGATAGCTTCATGATGGGAGTAGGAATCGAGAGGAGCATCAAGGATCAATGTGTGTATGTTCGCACACTTGAGAATGGCTTGAGGATTTATTTGTTGCTCTATGTGGATGACATGCTAATTGCTTCTTATAGCATGTCGGAGGTGAAGAAGCTGAAGGAGAAGCTAGGGCAAGAATTCGACATGAAGGATTTGGGGCCCGCAAAGAAGATTCTCGGAATGGAGATTGTTCGAGATCGAAAGAAGCATGAGCTTAGATTGTCACGGAAGGGGTATATTCAGAAGGTACTAGCCTGGCTTGGGATGGATAGTGCGAAGCCCGTGACAACACCTTTGGGAGCTCATTTTCAGCTGTTGGCGAGTCAGTCGCCAAGCATCGATGAGGAGAAGACTTACATGTCTTAGGTGCCATATGCGAGTGCAGTAGGAAGCTTGATGTATGCGATGGTTTGCACGCGTCCAGATATTGCACAGACCATCGGAGTGGTTAGCAGATACTTGGCCAATCCTGGCAAGGAGCATTGTCAAGCCGTCAAGTGGATTCTGAGATATCTGCGAGGCACAGCGAGTGTCGAGATCCTCTATGGGAGAGGAGACGGAAAGGTGTTGACAGGTTACTGCGATAGCAACTACGCAGGTGATAGAGAGAGGCGATGATCTACCATGGGGTATGTGTTCAGTTTAGGCATTATCACAGTATTGTGAAGGTCGGTCTTACAGTCTGTGGTTGCGCTATCGACCACAGAGGCCGAGTTGATTGTAGCGGTGGAAGCTGTGAAGGAGGCCAATTATTTGAGTCTGCTGAGAGATTTGGGGGTACCGCAGAGTTCGTCACATGTGCATTGTGACAGCCAGAGTGCCATTCATCTGGCGAAGCACCAGGCATACAATTCGAGGACGAAGCATATTGAGATGCGTGATTCCTTCCTATAGTTGGAGAAGAAGGAGATAGAGCTTCAGAAGATCCCAACTGATTTGAACCCCGCAGACATGTTTACCAAACCAGTTCCCGCCGTCAAGCTCCAGGTTTGCATGGAGCTGATTTCTTTGTTGGCTTAGGTGGAGCCAAAAGACGCGCTTTCCGAGACGATGATGATTCTAGAGAGAGGGTCATGGCGCGCAGCGTGGAGGTGCAGGAGTCATTGGTGATGAGATTTGAATCAAGGTAGAGTGTTGTTTTTTGTGATTCAAATCCCGTGGAGCAGTTATCCCAGGTGACTCGGTCGAGTAAGAGGCTACTCGGTAGAGCAGCAAGCTCCTTGACCGAGCAGCATGAAGACCCTGACAGACCGAGCAGGCAGAGAGTTTGGGAAGTTTTCCCTTTTGACTCGGGTGACTCCTACTCGGTCTAGTAGGAGGCTACTCGGTCGAGCAGGAAGCTACTCGACCGAGCAGCATTGAGCCTTTTTTGCCCGAGCAGCCCAAGGGCATGCGGCTTGAAGAGGGATACTGACACTCGGGCCGAGTAGCTAGGCTACTCAACCGAGTCGACTCGACTACACCTATGGCATGTCAGCTCGACCGAGCTGACAGCCAACTCGGGCCGAGTCGACGCGGGCCCATGTGCGAAAAGTAGCGGCTGGATGCGTTTTTTCTCCTTTGTTTTGGGTTTGTATTTAAACCTAACTATTGTTTTAGATTAGGTTAAGCCTCTTTTAGATTAAGAGAGTTTTTGGAGAGCCTCTTGCTACCCCATTGGAGATTGGAGAGAGTTTAGGGTTTGTGTTCTTGAGAGAAAGGTTTGGTTTTTCCTTCTCTTCTTCTTCCATTGATTTCTTCCTCTTGAGTGAATTCGTGAGGGCTTGTTCCGTTTGACAAGTTATTACTCACGCGTGAGGAAGCGAGTTTGTAACCCTAATTGTTTAGATCTCTCTACTATTGGAATCGTCTCGGATTGGATTGCTGGATGTCGGTTGTTTACAACCGAACCAGGGTAAATTCTCTTGTGTCTGCGATTGATTTATTTGTTGCTGTGATTCGTTTTCTACTTTCTATTGCAAGGTCATTTGGGAATTTTGTTGGGTCTTTGGGATTAGATTTTTGCTCTATATTCCTGATCAGTTTATTAGGGTTGGTTTCCACATTGATTCCAAGGCGATTTAGATTTCACCCCAACACTGATACGTTAGTAGACTAGAGCCATATATTGATCGACTAGTAGTTTTCTAAAATCACAGTTTTTGTATGAAATCAAGGGTTTTGTTAAGGTATGAGTTCATTATAATTCTAAGTCTTATCTTATGGTTTCATGTCTGTTTAGGTGCATTTTCAAGACTTTACAAAGTTGTAAGATAAGAAAAAGAAAATTACATTAATTACAAAATTTATCTTTATATCTTGATTGATGTAGCCCTTTGCTGATATGTGTATCTTCAATTCATCTTACCTTGTCACACCACATATATTTACTAGCTAATAAATGCACAAGTCATGTTAGTGCAAACAATATATTTGCTCATCATCAAAACTCATATTGGGGTGACTCAATATCCAACATTCTTTCCCTTTTTGATGATGACAAACATATAATACATAAAATAAACAATAATTACTTACTTATTATGTATTGATGCATGTTAGTTATATATTAAAAAAAGCTACCATTACATCCATGCAAGTTTCTATCACGATTTTGAAGCACATATCACACTATGTATCACAATGTATCAAAATATCATATATACATATACATATACATATATATATATATATATATATATATATATATATATATGTGTGTGTGGATCTTCAAATGCGAAAAAAGGGTTTTTCGCACCGTGCGAAAGCAATTTTTTTATTTTTTTGAAATTTTTTTTTCAAAAATTCTTTTTTTGATGTTTACTCCATACAATTATATACCCCAGGGAAAATAATGGGTGAACCCGTTGGGCATTAGAGCACCCATCCACCCGTTACAAATTTAACGGTCTCAAAACGTGCGAATTTGATGAAATGCCTTGATCGAAGGCCAAATGGCATTATTTCTCAACCATTATTTTTTGAGGGGGGTATAACAACATATAATGAGGGTGGAAAAAAGAATTTTTGAAAAAAAATTTCAAAAAAAAACTAAAAACATTTTCGCACGGTGCGAAATGTTTGCATTTGAAAATTTTCCTATATATATATATATATGGGTAAAGGGATCCTAGGGTGCCTCCTTAGATTCAATCAAAGGAGGCGCCCCCATTTCTCCCCATCTCCCATATTTTTTTTTGAAATGTTTTTTCATGGGTTTGTTGTTCACCTTATGGATGATCAACATACCAAATTTCAAGAGATTCCAATAATTTTTGAGCCACATCTACCCCTTGAAACTTCGTGGGTTTTCAGCACGTTTTCAGACCGTTGAAGTTGCAAGGGATAGATGGAGGCTCAAAAAGTATTGGAATCCCTTGAAATTTGGTATGTTGATCATCCATGATGTGAACAACAACCCCATGAAAAAACATTTCAAAAATAATTGTAGGAGATGGGGGGAAATGAGGACGCCTCCTTAGATTTCATCTAAGGAGGCACCTTAGATCCCCTTTTTCCTCTATATATATGTATATATGTATATATATATGTATATATGTATATATATATGTATATATGTATATATATGTATATATGTATATATATATACATATATATATATATATTTAATGTAGAAAAGATGGCACCTGATCCAACGGATCAGGTGCTAAGACACAAAAGGGTGGGACCCAGCAAGTACAAGCCCATGTGGGGACTTGTACTTCCCACCTTTTTTGTGTCTTAGCACCTGATCCGTTGTATCAGGTGTCACATGTTCTACATTAATCCATATACATATATGGAAAAAGGGGATCTAAGGTGCCTCCTTAGATAAAAATCTAATGAGGCGCCCCCATTTTCCCCCATCTCCTACAATTTTTTTCGAAATTTTTTTGATGGGGTTGTTGTTCACATCATGGATGATCAACATACCAAATTTCAAGGGTTTCCAATACTTTTTGAGCAACCATCCACCCCTTACAAGTTCAACGGTCTGAAAACGTGCTGAACAACCCACGAAGTTGCAAGGGGTAGATGGGGGCTCAAAAAGTATTGGAATCCCTTGATTTTTGGTATGTTGATCATCCATACGGTGAACAACAAACCCATGAAAAAAAATTTCAAAAAAAATGTGTGAGATGGTGGGAAATAGGGGCGCCTCCTTAGATTGAATCTAAGGAGGCACCTTAGGATCCCTTTACCCTATATGGAAAAAGGGGATCTAAGGTGCCTCCTTAGATGAAAATATAATGAGACGCCCCCATTTTCCCCCATCTCCTACAATTTTTTTGGAAATTTTTTTGATGGGGTTGTTGTTCACATCATAGATGATCAACATACCAAATTTCAAGGGTTTCCAATACTTTTTGAGCCACCATCCACCCCTTTCAAGTTCAACGGTCTGAAAACGTGCTGAACAACCCACGAAGTTGCAAGGGGTAGATGGGGGCTCAAAAAGTATTGGAATCCCTTGATTTTTGGTATGTTGATCATCCATACGGTGAACAACAAACCCATGAAAAAAATTTCAAAAAAAATGTGTGCGATGGGGGGAAATGGGGGCGCCTCCTTAGATTGAATCTAAGGAGGCACCTTAGGATCCCTTTATCCTATATTATATATATATATATATATATATATATATATATATATATATATATATATATATATATATATATATATATATATATATAGGAAAAGGGGGATCTAAGGTGCCTCCTTAGATGAAAATCTAATGAGGCGCCCCCATTTTCCCCGATCTTCTACAATTTTTTTGGAAATTTTTTGATGGGGTTGTTGTTCACATCATGGATGATCAATATACCAAATTTCAAGGGTTTCCAATACCTTTTGAGCCACCATCCACCCCTTACAAGTTCAACGGTCTAAAAACGTGCTGAACAACCCATGAAGTTGCAAGGGGTAGATGGGGGCTCACAAAGTATTGGAATCCCTTGATTTTTGGTATGTTGATCATCCATACGGTGAACAACAAACCCATGAAAAAAAAATTTCAAAAAAAATGTGTGAGATGGTGGGAAATGGGGGCGCCTCCTTAGATTGAATCTAAGGAGGCACCTTAGGATCCCTTTACCCTATATGGAAAAAGGGGATCTAAGGTGCCTCCTTAGATGAAAATCTAATGAGGCGCCCCCATTTTCCCACATCTCCTCCAATTTTTTTGGAAATTTTTTTGATGGGGTTGTTGTTCACATCATGGATGATCAACATACCAAATTTCAAGGGTTTCCAATGCTTTTTGAGCCACCATCCACCCCTTACAAGTTCAACAGTCTGAAAACGTGCTGAACAACCCACGAAGTTGCAAGGGGTAGATGGGGGCTCAAAAAGTATTGAAATCCCTTGATTTTTGGTATGTTGATCATCCATACGGTGAACAACAAACCTATGAAAAAAAAATTCAAAAAAATGTGTTAGATGGGTGGAAATGGGGGCGCCTCCTTAGATTGAATCTAAGGAGGCACCTTAGGATCCCTTTACCCTATATGGAAAAAGGGGATCTAAGGTGCCTCCTTAGATGAAAATCTAATGAGGCGCCCCCATTTTCCCCCATCACCTACAATTTTTTTGGAAATTTTTTTGATGGGGTTGTTGTTCACATCATGGATGATCAACATACCAAATTTCAAGGGTTTCCAATACTTTTTGAGCCACCATCCACCCCTTTCAAGTTCAACGGTCTGAAAACGTGCTGAACAACCCACGAAGTTGCAAGGGGTAGATGGGGGCTCAAAAGTATTAGAATCCCTTGATTTTTGGTATGTTGATCATCCATACGGTGAACAACAAACCCATGAAAAAAAATTTCAAAAAAAATATGTGAGATGGTAGGAAATGGGGGCGCCTCCTTAGATTGAATCTAAGGAGGCACCTTAGGATCCCTTTACACTATATATATATATATATATATATATATATATATATATATATACATATACATATACATATATATACTAGTCATAACCCGTGCCCTCGGACACGGTTCACTTAAGATTTTCCCCTACGAAATCTTTGTTCCCAAAAAAATTATTTACACAGCCAAAATTATTAATGTAAAAATATTTAGAGGCATAGGCGCCTTCGGCGTGGGCGACTTCGGCGCGGAACAACAAATTCGACGCGGACATCTTCGACTCGGAACAACAAATTAGCATTAAAAAATTTAGCGGGCGCCTTCGGCTAATAAGAAATTTCATTGTTAATTATCTCATTTCCCCTTCAAAATTTTGATGATTTCATTGTTTATTAGCAATTTCATGGTTAATAAGAAAAATTGTGAAATTGGCCAATAAGCAATTTAATAAGAAATTTGATAATTAACAGCACACTTAATGTCTGGTTAAAAGTGAAATTGGATAATTAAAAATGTACTGTTGAAAGTGGGCGGTTGAAAGTGAAAGTGTGCGGTTGAAAGTGGGCGGTTACAAAGTGTGATGAGGGTCTCAAAGTGAAATAATGGTGTGGATAATTAAATTTAAAGGTTAATCCCAATGTTTAAGCTGTCAACCCATAATGCCAACAGCCAATAAGAACTATATTTAATTTTAAATACAACGTTATTACACTCTTATATTGTTTATGTTGGTTTAGTGTAATTATATCTTAAATGAAAAAGGCAATATCCTAGTCACTGTGCACAGTCACCATTTTTTGTCACAGTCATATTTTGGGTGCCACGTAGACGTAGGACAAAGATTCAAAAAAGGTCCTGAATTGTATAATAGATATATATATATATATATATATATCACATTTATCAGCTTATATCACGTTATGCAAGAATGTATCATGTATCATGTCAATATATCATATTATGGCATTTATGTATTTTCTCTCCTTGTCATCAACAAAAAAGAAGGGAATGATATAAAGAAGTTATTAGCATTTAAAATAATTTGAGTGAACAATTTCAACAATTTTTATAATTCAGTTTCACTACAAATTCCTAGTTCACTTCTTAAATTAACATAAGTTTCTAATTTTAGTGTTTTTATGAGTATATCAGCTATTTGATTTTCAGCTGAAATAAATTTTAGTTCAATGTCACCTTTAGTAGAATGATAATCTAGAAAGTGGTGACAAATATCTATGTATTTAGGTATAAAGTGATGAACATGATTTTTAGAGGGTTTATAGGACTAGTGTTGTCATAGAAAATAGTTGATGTGGGGCATTTATTTTCAAAATCTGATAAGTTTTGCATCATCCATAAGACTTGTGCACAAACCAAACCGGTAGCAATATATTCTTCTTCGGTTGTGGATAGTGAAACAAAATTTTGCTTTTTGTTAAACCAAGATACTAAAGAATGTCATAAAAATGATATGTTCTACTAGTACTTTTTCAACCAAATTTGCAACCAGCAAAATCCGTATCACTAAATGAAATTAGGTCAAATGTGCTAGCCTTAGGATAAAACAAATCATAATCCATAGTGGATTTTAAATACATAAAAATGTGTTTTACGGCCTCAAGGTGTGACTCATTGGTCTGCTTAATAACGTGCACATAAACATACATTAAGCATGATATCTGGTCTACTAACGGTTATGTACAATAATGAATCTATCGTGCATTTGTACAGTTTTTGATCAACATTATTACCGGATGTAAAGACCGTCTATGCCTTGCAATACTAACAACAAACACTCTAGAGTGAGGGGGTGAATAGAGTAATACACAACAAAAATGGTCATTGGCAACTTCTAAAAAGGTTGTAATATGAGTCAGACAACCTTTTAACAAACGTTGTACTATGCAAAGTTATAATAGGGTCGACTCCTTCGACCACTTTTTCTGCATGTTGTAAGCAAAAGTTGTACTAGATAAATATTACAACTTTTTTGAAACGTTGTGTAAAATTCTATTACAACATTTAGAAAAGGTTGTGTATAAAGATATTACAACTTTTAATAAACGTTGTGTAAACTTCTATTACAACTTTTATAAAAGGTTGTATAAAACAATATTATAACTTTTTTAAAAGTTGTTTAAACTACTATTACAAATTTTAAAAAAGATTGTGTAAAGAGATATTACAACTTTTAATAAACGTTGTGGAAACTATTATTACAACGTTTATAAAAAGGTCGTATAAAGCAATATTACTACTTTCTTTAAAAGTTGTGTAAACTGCTACTACAACTTTTATAAAAGGTTGTGAAAACTTCTATTACAACTGGTTTATATAGTTGTTTAAAACTGTACTACAACTTTTATAAAACGTTGCGGAAAAAGCACAAAATAAAAAAATATACGCGGTTGCAGCTGTTCCAAATCTCCATGTAGTAGCTGTACACATCATGATAAACACACACACACACAAAATATTATTCATTCAAACTACATTCATTAATTGTTCATCATTCCATCACCCTGAAGGAGCTAGTTCCATCTAAAAAGTTGCCTAAACACTAATCCCCTAAAAAGATGAAGTGCTACTTAATTTATCAATTAAATTTGGCATGTGCATGGATTTAATACAGAAACTCCCGCTTTGAACCATAGCACCAAACATGAAATACTCAGCCAAATGCACACACACAAAATTGTTCCAGCTTTTCCCACAAGGGATCAGCATCACAACATGGCCTCAAAATTAGAAAAGTTTCCACAACAGAACTGATGAGGATATTGTGACGGCTATAAAGCATGAAGCCTGCATCCATTATTCAATGTTGAATTTCAAGGCCAAAAGAGGATAACTGAAAAGCACATTTAGCATGCAATAAAGTTTGGCCCTTTTCTGCCGAGAGAACTTTCATGCATCCAGAGAGACATATACTTACAATCACGCAGCCTCCTCTCGCCAACAGCAGGGAATCTCAGCAGCCAAATAGCACTGTTAGGAACACGCTTCAGAATAATGCACCTGAAATTGATGGATGGATCAAATACAGCTAAATGTCTTCGATCCTAAAGATTCCATAATAACTGCAGTACAAAAGCAGATAACTGGCCCTGCATGCTGGAACTCGCTAGTTGGTTTTGCCTGGAAACCAAAATAGAGCAGAAGCTCAGAACATGAAGCATAAAGCCAAACAAGCAACAAAGTTAACACCACACTCATAATCACATAATGTTTCGAAAACCCCTTTATCCTGAATGCATAACATGCTACCATAGACAAATATACTGTATCATTAATACAGATGTATTCGATATAGGACCAAAGCAATAGATCGAGTCACCTGGTAATGTCTACTATAACCATTCTTGCTGATTTTACGTGGGCATTAAAACATTGAGTGCGAGTTAGCATGCATGACAAAACATTTCTTTATTCCCCCCAAAAAGAAGAAAAATGTATATCATAGCTAATTTGTAGTTTACTTGGCCTCGAGTTGAATTAGACGCATGCATGACATCCTTCTAAGTGAGCTCCTTTCCCTCCTTTATCCGGGCTTGGGACCGGCAATACAATAATTAACCCGTGATATACATGAACATTCAATATAAGATGAAAGAAAGTCTTAGCAGATTTTCAAAACATAAAAAATACGAAGCGCAACAAGTCTTAACCCGTGATAAACGACCAAAAAACGAAAAGACCAAAAGATAACCCACAAGAATGCATCAATCGACAGAGATAAAGTACTTGAGCCAAGCAACATTTGTTCCAACAGCTTGTTGGATAGTAGACATTTCTGAATTGGCCCGGTATAAATGAGCTTGAGGTTCCAACACCACGTCGACCCAAACCTTCCAAACATTCTCTCCAAGTGGAACATGACGCACCAAAGCATTAGGATCAGTTGATGCAAGTGTCCCTTTCGCAACAACCTTCTTTTCCCAATTCAGTAACTTGCATTTTTTTTGAAATATCTTGAGTAGGCATTTGAATATGCGTATTGCCACTGTTTGCGACGTTACTATCATGTTGTGACTGGAACAAAGTAAAAAAAGAGGATTTTTAATCAACTTATTTAATTTTGAGATAATGGCTCAAAATTAGCTACCTGAGACATATTAGCACGAGGAGTTAATGCCACTGCCTCGACATTTGATCTTCATGTCATAGTCTGTAAGAAGCATAATGTTAGATATGCACCTGGTAATTCCTAAGCATGTATTTTTAGTGATTAATAAATAGTTAATTAACTTATAACTTAATGACATGAATAAATCAGATAGCTCTTGTAATCTAGTCGTTAAGCAAGTAACTTGGTGTTCTAATGCACATACTTTCTTTGAATTACACATACGAACACCCAACTGAGCTGGTGTAAGCCCAAAACCTAGTCCGCTTACTCTTCCATTGCGTTCACGCTCGAATGTCTTCGCCACACCATCTTCACTCAATCGTATCGTTCCTTGAGAACTTTGAGTGCTATTATGTTCTTTTATCTTAGTCTATAATTTGAAAAAAAAAAGATCCAATTAGTAAAACCAATTTTCTAAGTGTTGTATCCAATATAAATTAACATAGCTCAATACACATCCTTACTATGCACTCCGCAACATAAGAATTTGATGGTTCTCCATTTTTCTTGGTGTGTCCTTTGTACCACAACTCGTCACTGTCGATCTCTGATCCACTCTCCTTTTTCTGCAAAATAAGTATGAAATTAATAGTGATAGACATTATATCTAGGCATTTTGCAATTTTTATTTAAATTTCTTACCATGTCCTCTGCCAATCTTGCATACCCCTTTCTACTCATAGTGTGAGGAATATTATTCTTCGCTCTAATGAATTTAAATTTTTTGCTCTTTAACTACATAGGAGAAATTGACATATTAAAATTAGGTATAATACAAGAAAGAGAAATTATAGTTGTACTCATTGAAACTTAAGTAACTACCTCAAACTCATTTGAGAGTTTCTTCTTCATAAAATCACTCCACTTTATCGGGTCTTAGCATGGCTAACTTGTTGGCACAATGAGGACCCAATGATGCATCTCTCATAGCTAAAACCAATCTTGACTTGGACTCTTTCCATCGTGTGCACATACCCTTAAGCAATAAAGCCTTGTCCAGATCATCCAACTTGAATCTTGTATGTACAACAGAAGATATACAATTAAAATTATATACATTAATATATACAACATATATAAGATTCATTTGAATGAAAGAGACATTTAAAATAACATGAATATATGTCCACAAATCATCCTTCAATAGATCGTCGACTTTCTTCCAACTCCTAATGTTAAAAGGAACCATATCCCGTGCTAAATCACCGACATAAGATGACAAGAATGTTGAATTTGTACCTATAGGTTGCCCTTTATCATTGAATTCAACTTCAGCACTTTCACTCGGTGTCAAAGATCATGATATCATCATTGTTTTCCCCTTTTATTCCTTTCTAGGTAATACTCTTCTTGTTAAGAGGAATGATGGGAGGGAATGGATGAATTTGTGGGGAAAGCAGAATTTTGGTGACTGTTAGGCTGCCCGAGTGTGGTGACATGTGGGTGGATATGTTAAGCAACTTCTTTGTTGCATATGTTGAATCTGGAAGTGTGTTTTCCTTGGGAAACATATCCTTCACAAGTTTAAGAAGTTGCGTAAATGCTGTCAGATATACCATTCCGAGCTTTGTATTTATACAAAAGAATTGTTGCCGACAACTTTGTGTAGCTTTCACAACCAGGGTATAGTGTAATTTCAACATCTTCCAACATTTCCTTAACGCCTTCCTCATGTCTCTCATTTGTATGATCTTCAATCTCCTTGTCATCAATTTATGCATCTAAGACATCCTATATGTATCCGTTACTTCAGCAGCTTTATTTTGTGAAGGACATGCTTCCCCATGAAAAATCCATACATCATATGTTGGATCAATTCCAAAACAAATCAAGTGTGACACAACATCCCTAAGCGAATGCCAGATAAGGTTCTTACATTTACAGCAAGTGGACCTAATTTTTTCGGGATTCCACTCTTTCTCATGCCTGAATATAAAATTTTGAGTTGCTTACATATAGTCTTCTGTCATTCTAGAAAAAACATAAATATATTAATAATCATACCTTAGTGGTTATAACTATGAACTAATAAACTAAATTTACAAAACCTTGGTAGGTTGACCCATGCTTTGTCCATCGTGATAAAAGCCCTCTTATGTTTGAACCTAAAGGGAAAACATCTTGCATAAGTTATAAGGATGTCATTATAATGGAGTTAATTTGTACCACAATAGATGCAATATGTAAACAATGAATGAAGAAAAAGATTGTGATACTTCAAAAAAAACAATTGTACATATATGGCTTATATTCTTCACATAAATAAACCAATAGTAAGTTCAAATAGCAGGGTAGACCATGTATTAAGAACAAATTAGCAAGTTATTTTCGTATAGGGGCAAATTATAAGCTAATACAAAATAATTTCTATGTTGTCCTAGTGTCTATTGGTTCCTAGGAATCGCAACAAGCACCTTTCATATTTAATCGATTCACCATTGATTCCTCTAAGCTCCATATCAAAGCATCCACTAAATGAATATTTTGAAATATGACATGAATGTTGACAAACTGTATTGACACCCACCCACACACACACACACACACACACAAAATCTAGTTAACCATATGTAATATTGTGACAGTCATGCATATTTCACATTTGCATTCCACGTGTGATAGGAAACATGAATGATAATGATAGTATGGTTGATATTTCAAGTAAATGATGCCTTCGTCGCTGTAAAATCTTATATTGTGAGTAAAAAGCATGGACATAAAGTTCTGATATTGCAAGTTAAAAGAAAATCATAACAGTGACTTAGTTAAAAGGGATTATTGAAAATAATTTGATGTGAAAACCTTGTTGCAAATTGTTCAGATCCACAAACACCTCAACAATCCTCAACGACAGGAGCAAACACTGATCAAAGCCCAGATGGATAAATAGAGCAATATCCTGTATCAGGATGCCATGACCTTTGCTCACTGCTTCAGAGTCTTGAGCAAGTGAACTTCGGAGTAGATGCGCAATATACTGTGACCTTAAGTTGTTACGGAAAGGGTCGTGCTGAGACCTTAAGTTGCCAAGTTATCCATGTGTTAGAAAATACCATGGCATCTATTAAAGATGCAAGATAAAAACGGTACACAATGTCATCATGATGGCTGTGTTTGGTTGTAAGGAAAAGGAAATAAAAGGAAAGAAAAGTGATGGGAAAGTTAGTTTCACTTGTTTGGTTGTAAAGAAAAGTAAAAGGAAAGAAAATGAGGGATAAAGTGAAAGAAAAAAATATAAAGAATTTTTCTCTCAACTTTTCTCTCCCAAATCGGAAGGAAACCGTTTTCCTTCCCAAAAAATTTTCTTCCCAAAAAATATATACCATTTTCCTTTTAATTTTCTTTACAATTTTTCTCACTAACCAAACATAAAAAAGAAATTGGTTTCCTTTTCCTTTTTTTTCTTTCCTTTTCTTTTTCATTTCACTTTTCATTGATAAATATGGTTTCAAACTAACTAGCCAGGTTTAAAAAGTTTTTACGTTAAATTATCAAAATATAATCAAAGCAAACGCAACGTTAAATTTTTTTACCTTGATATTTTATAAAGAAATTATTCTTTGTATCATAATTATTTTCACCTAGGGTAAAAGATTTCATGGTTAGGCCAGTGAAATTTTGAATAGATTTTAACGAACAAAGATGAGTAAATAGCCTTACTACTAAATTAATTAGCGTAACCAACATCAAAATATACATAAAATCTCTGACTTAAAAAACTACAAACGAATTTTAGATCTCTCCGTCAGAGGATCTCAATTCAATCGACAATTCAATAAAACGGCAGATTTATGCTCACAAAATCTCAGGATTACAAAACTACAAACGAATTTTAGATCTCTCCGTCAAATGACCCCCGAGTCAATCGACAAATCAATAAACATCGTAGATCTCTCAGACCCCAACAACTCAACGACTAGAATACAAGTATTTCCAATCAAGCATGAATCAATCTACGATCCCTAAAATAAAGAGCGATAAGATCAGCGAGGGACAGAGAGATGTTAATACTTACCGATCCTTACAGCGAGCGGCGAAAGGGGATGACGAGAGAGGCGCAAGGTGTGATTTTTATAGGAGGGTTTTAGGGGCAAGAGAGGATAGGGCGAACGTGATTTAGATTAGGGGTTGGAGAGAAGGCCGCCTTTCTGTGATAACCTCGAGCCGATTTATTTCAAAAAAGTTCAATTTGGGAATTTATACCAACATTCTTGGCTGTTTCTAGGTGTAAAATTTAATTTAGAAACCAATGTGTGGTTTTGTGAAAAATAAATAAAAAACAAGATCTTATATGTCCATCTAAAACTCAAGACAACACTGCAAGGACAAGGTCTTATGTAGATTAAGATAACTTTCTATGGACAAAAGTTCATAAGGGTTATTTCCATGGTATAAATGTGGTTTTTAACAACGATACTTAAAAAAAAGCTATTACACCCTCTAACTTAGACAACGTTTCAAAAAAGTTGCAAATATTTGGTCAAAATTAACATTTACAACTATTCACAAAAAAAGTTGTAATAACCATTTTTTACAACTTTCAGAGAAAAAAGTTGTGGTGTCAAAATTAACATTTACAACTATTCACGGAAAAAGTTGTAATAATCATTTTTTACAACTATCCACGAAAAAAGTTGTAATAACCATTTTTTACAACTTTCAGAGAAAAAAGTTGTGTAAACATTTATTACAATTACCAAAATAGAAACGTTGTCCCATGAAAGTTGTAAATGCATGACTAGTTTTGTTGTAGTGACGGCAATAAATTGTGTTATTAAAGATTAAACTTGCAAATGTGGAATTATAAATGCAAAATGAAAATAATCCACACAATCAATGCAAACGCAAACACAAGAGTTTACTCTGGTTCCCCAAATTTCGGTATGTCCAGCGATACCAAAAATTCACTATAATCTTACACAAGATAGTAAATACAATATCACACACAGAAACCTCACATCGAGGATTTGGATTCTCACACAGAGAAATCCATGCTCACACACACAGTGAGACTTTAAATCTCACAAAGAGAGTTCTCAACCAACCATACACAAGGGTTAACCTCTCACAAAGAGGAACTAGCGCTCACAAAAAAGCTAGGGTTTCAACTTACACAAAGATGAAATAAATACTCTTACCTTTGCCTTGAGATAAACTTACTCAATATGAAGACGAAGGCATGGAAGAGGATCTCCAAGTGATGAGATGAACTTGATTACACTTGGATGATTTCCCTTGAGTTTGCTTCAAAGCATGAAGATGAATGAGCTCATGAGAAGGGAAATAAGAGATTAGGCGTATAGATTAATGATCCTTAATGATCTTCAATAATTCCAAGAGTTCTAAAAGAACTAAGCCCATTCCTATTTATAAGAAGCCACTAAAACCCCATAAAAACCAAGCTAGAGGCCAAGGACAGAATTCTGTAATGGCTAGAATCTGGGATTTTATGGCATCGATAGGCAACTGTATAAGGATGGACAGTCGACTGATCAACAGCTATATTATTCCCAACGGTTATAATATGAGCCAGGACAAGCGACTGTAGAAGACTACAAAGGCACATGTAAATGAGTTCACCTCAACAACAGGAGGCTGATCATCTCCAACAGCAGGCCCAAAGTTCACTTCAGCATCAACACTTGCACCAGCTCCCTCAGCAGAGATGGACATATCAGAATCAGAGATCTCTAGAACCACAATTTCAGTTAATTTTAGGGAAGACCGTCTTCGCCGAAAAGTGGTAGTTCTAATTTCATCATCATCAGGCACTTCAACACTCATCAATTTTCCCTTCAACTTGTCCAATTTATAAGGACCAAGGCAAACTCCAGAGAAATCCATATATGACAGGTCCAATTTCTTCCCAGTCTTCCTAAGATACCAGAATCAGTCTTGAATTGTGACTGGAGTAGAAAATTCGGAATTGGAAGACAAGGGTTCCTCACATTGAACCGAAATTGGGGAAAATGGAACAATTTCCCAATTCTCCACAATGGGACAATGCATGTGCCTGGAAGAAGGCTAAGATGAAGAGGGACGAGAGGAACCTTGAGACGAGACTCGGGCGGATTGAGAACCCGCCCTTTTCCGCTTAACAGGAGACGGAGATGAAGAAGACGCTACCGACTTCGATGAAGAGGATCGACGAGAATAACGACGAGGTCATTTTATTGATTTTTGATCTTGATCGCGAGCCATTTCAGCGGAGAAGAGGGAGAATTGATCAAGGAATCACAAAGAAACCCTAGCTGAACTGCTCTTCTTTTCTTTGGAAACTGAAAATAGAAGTTGGAAAGAGCGCCGAAAAGAAAACTTAAAAATAAAAGACCCGGCCCAACCTACGGCTCTTAACAACCCAACACAGCTCTCCTTATGTTGCAACATCATGTACAACATTAGAGACGACATAGCCCAAGAGCATGTCGTAGCTCTTCGAAGCTGCCTAAATCAAGGGGTTTCGTGAAAATATCAGCTAATTGGTTAGATTTAACAACATATTCCATGACTAGAACTTTCTTCTCTACCAATTCTATGATGAAGTGGTGCCAGATGTCTATATGTTTTGTTCTCGAGTGTTGAACTTGATTCTTAGAGATGTTGATCGCACTCTGATTGTCACATAAATTCTTAAGCGTCTATAGAGGTACACCAATCAATACACAAGTTCTTGCATTTTAAACTTCAGAACAATAAGAGTGCTCAAAAAGAAACATCATTCATTCATTAAGATATAACCCAACATTATAATGGAAAGTCTAATAGAGAAGCCTCGGCATGGCTACAACTGAAAAAGAAAACTACTGGTGCTACGCACCCAACCTAGACAAGAAAGTAAAATGGTGCTACGCACCCAAACTAGAAAGCTGGAACTCCCAGTCTGCAACAAGGAGAGAACTCTAGGATTGGTCCTCGTCCGGATCGTACTCCTGAGCAACATCCTCGTGGTCCAAGTCTGCAGGTACGGTCTCCTCGTCTACAAACTCTGTCTCGGTACCTGACATACAAATACCCAAGAGAAAAGGAGTTGTACGTCAGGCAGAGTCTACAAGTAAAGGTAAGAAGACTCTACTGCAAGGACTATGTAAATAAAAGACAGATTTATAAATATTGTTTACAGGTCAGGTTATAAGATACAACAGCATGACATTTTATAACGTGACAGGAAAGTAAAGAAGGTGAATGAAAGTAAACATGACATGGCAATGGCCGTAGCGTGAGCTACCGGCTATAAGACAAGACAAGACAAGACAAGACGTGTGTGTCACAAAAGGGTTCATGCCTTACGGTTAGAGGGTGGCCAAACCCTCTATACCGTGCGACCGCTCAACCCTACTCCAACCCAAGTACACAAGACAAGTCTGTACAAGGATCACTCTCTCTTTCTTGGAGAGTAACATATATACCCACAGGTTATCCATAAAAGAGATCGCTCTCTCTATCTTAGAGAGTGCCCTATTACCCGCAGGTTGTGTATCTGTACAAGGGATCACCCTCTCTATCTTGGAGAATGCCATATTCCCCGCAGGTCGTGCAAACAATTCGTGAATGACGTTACATGGCATGACATGAATAAAGCATGGCAGTTATAGTGGTTGTGCCAAGACTTCGTCATCAAGTCTAGTCTGTCATGGGGGTATACTAGACGCTATCATTTCACGTCTAGGTCTCTTGTTCTTACTTTACAATTTAAGAAAGGAAATGGTCTAAACGTGGTCATAACTATGCAAGTGAATACACTTGCCTGAAATGGCGAGGAGTGCGTCTGTAGGGTGCGTCTCGTCACGGATAACGTGTCGGTTACGGTTCGCTGTAACAAGTCAAAACGGGATGGTGTCAGGTCGCGTATTTAGCAGTCCTATTAGGATATGTCTCTAGGTTAAGTGTGGCTAACCTAACAGTCCCAAATCACGTGTTCACACGATCAGACCTATTCTACAGTTCTCTACGACGATTCTATCATATGTGCATAGTCAATATGGTCCAATCGTCAGCCTAAGTCGTCACAACAGTTTAAGAGTGCGTAAAAGTAAATTTAATGTTTATTTGCCGATTTTTAGTTAAGTTTTACTGGCATAACATGTGGGTTTCTACGAGTAGGTCACCAACCTATTACGATGAACACGCACGAGTCTGACGTCGGATCTCGAAGCAGCAACGGTTTGCGTCTCGGCTTCGGTTCCTTGACAGCGGGTAGCGCAGTGAGGATGTTCGTCGGGGTTGCATCGACTGCGAGTACCGCAACGAAGCGTCCTGCGGCAACGGAGAGGGGCATCAGCAACGACGGCTTGTGGCAGCAAAGGAGGTGTAGGGTTTTCTGGGACCCTTAGGGCACAAAACTTCTATGCCCGTCCTAAGTCGGACGGAACATAGACAGAAATAGCAGCGGAAAATAATCATGTTAATCTAATTAACATTTAACCATAAGGTCCAAGACCCTAATCCAAGATCTATGCCGACTTGGGATGGGTCTGACCATCCCAAGAAGGATCTAGCCTACTGCGATTAAATTAAACTAATGCTAATAAACACATACCCGGAATCTCAACCCTGGAGCAGGCGAGATGTTCCGCACCGTCATCCGAGCCGCTCCCCGTCCCACGCCGAGCCGCTCCTCGATCCGCTCCCCGAACCGCTCCTCGAACCGCTCTGCATCCCGAGGCGATCAATCCCGTGTCACCGAGCCAACCACGCGCCGAAGAAAGTTTCACGCGAGTGAAACCTTCGCCTAGATTTCGGATTTGAATATGAACTCCGTTGCGGCTTTGCTAGAGCCCTCAAGAGTAAGGTAGAAATATTAGGGAGATAGAGAAATATTAATTAAGCCTAGATCCGAGCGTGCTCCAACATTTACGAGAGCCGCTCAGATCTGGAGCTTGGGACGAGTTTCGAGGAGGAGAGCAGACCCCTGTTTATATAGGCGGCTGACTGCTCCCCTTCCCTCAAAATCCGATGTGGGACTAATTTAGAGTTAATCAAATTCAATTTAGTTTGCCTTTCACAAAGTGCAAACTTCCGTGAATTTTAACTCCCTCACCGTTGAACTTCAGAATTGATACAACCTATCAATTCGAAGGGTGTTCAACGGTGAACGCATAGGAAAAACCCGTTCGTCAATCGGAGTTCGTTTGACCCTCCAATTGAGTTTCCAAAGATCAGCCCAAAGCCATACATTTCAGAAATCTGCAGTCGCCAAATTTTCCTAGGGTTCTGAACCCACGTGGGTCCCACAATGGGGCCCACAAATTCTGGCGCGTGCAGAAGCCAAGCCAGGCACGTGCAGCGCACGTGCCCCGAGGCGCGTGCGCTGCATGCGCCTGCCTGGGCGCGTGCGCCGCACGTGCCCAGCGGGCGCACAGCGCCCGCGCCCGCTGGAAAGCGGGTGCGGGTCGGTGCCCGCTTCTGGCGGGTGCCCGCGCCCGCTCCGGTGCCCGCTTCTGGCGGGTGCCCGCGCCCGCTGGAGCGGGCGCACCCGCCAGAAGCGGGCGCGGGCCTTCGCCCGTCCTCCAACAGGTGCCCGCTGCAGCTGAAGCGGGCACGGGCCTGTGTCTGCTCCCAACGGACGCCCGCGCATGTTTCCAAGCAGGGGTTTGGGCTCCTTTTGGCTGTTTTGGCTATAACTTGAGCATTTGGTGTCCGATTTGGATGCCGTTCGATCCTGGGTCTAGACCGGGACATTCCCGTCTTACCCGTGAACTTTTCCTTGCGTTTAATTCATTAAATATTGTCTTAAACTATTTAAAACATATTTAATCTTATTTGCATCAAATGCAAAATAGTCCCTATCTAAGCTTAAATTATCATTTGCATCAAATACAAATGATCTGAGGGCATATTTTCCTACATCTCCCACTTGCACTCAGTATCATTTATCCAGAATGCTGGAGATTATTGCAAACATCCTTTTGCAATATTTTATCCCTTGAATCAAATGCAAATTATTCTCCCTAACTAATTTCTACCTATTACTAGACGAAGATCGCACTCTGTGTGAGACCCTACAGCCTCACCCTTACAACAGGTTGGGCTCGAAGCCATATACGGCAGTGACCACGAGCAGTGGTTGCCGTCCCTGCTTCAGGAATCATCATTATGTGGTTGACTCATTGATATGAGTATTGTCGGGACCACCATGACTGTTTCCGTGATGAATTCCGCAGTTATAGTCTTTTCGTCTAAACTATGTCGTGTAAGTCAAGTCTAGGGTACGGTCAAACTGCCAACCCCAATAACTTGACTCCGGTTAGTTTCTATCGATCTTTAGTCAAATAATGTTGGACTTCTTCCAACATACTCTGGCCAGAGTTTTTACTAAAGACCGAACTAACCCTACGACACTAACTCCCATTGAACGGGAGAGACGAATCCTCTCTTGGTCATTACTCTCCTCATACGCTTCAAGTGTCACCCAATCAAAGACCTTTCGACATGCCTTGCCTCGAAGCTAGGTCATTTGATCTAAGTGGCACCGTTCACACACAGGTTCGTCAAAATGACCTCAAGTCAAAAGACCAACTAGCCTATCATCACTCAGAGTCATCATTTACAGATTGGTTAATATAACCATAAGATAACTCTTGTGGATCGTTCAGTGAACTCATTCTCTAATGAGCACCTGTGTCTCGTCTACGAATTCGCCAAGTCAAGCGATCATGAGATCATCGCCACCGCCAAACGGTGAAGACTAAGACACAATGGTCTATCCGATGTTTCGATATCCTTGTCTCGAAACATCTACGACCACGAACCCTTTTAGACTTATGCTACAGACGGTCAAACATTTCTCCATGATCGAGATACTCATCTCAATACCTGTTTGACCTCGCATAAAGTCTCAGGACTTTACTTAAGTTAATATCTAATGTCAACTACATTATAACATAACTTAGATAAATTATTACCAAACAGCTTACTGTTATTTCGAACAAGATGTTTGTGTTATTCACACACAGAGATAGATTGCCTCGAAGGCATCTTCTCTCAACATCTCCCACTTGCACTCAGGCCCATTTATCTCGGTATCTTATACCGTTTTTACACATAAGTGTTCCCGACTTCATGTGATAGAGCCTTCGTGAGTGGATCTGCTAAAACCGTCTACACTATAGACTTAAGGGGTTTCTATGTTCATGTTATACCAACCATTTGAATCTCATTCAAATAATTCACTTGGTCGCTCGGAATCCATAATATTTTTATTTCCTTGGATCTCATCCAGTTCATCGTACCTTACGATAATAATCTTTAAATTAGTTAATGGTCATTTCAAATGGCTCATATCTATTTCTGATAAAGTATCAAACTTTTTGATTACTTTGTCAAAATATATGTTCCATTTCTTTGATGCCTCGCATGTAATTTATACGCTCCCACTGACCGTGAAAACTTTCCGGTTAATTCATATGAGTTGGTCCGTCTAAATCATATTTAGAAAAACGAACTTATAAGTGAATGTTCCAATTTTCATGGTCAACTTTGAGCGTTTTACATCGAGCTTGGTCCGAGCAGATCTGTGCACATCTGCTGGCGAGACAGTTTCAACATAATCCATAGGAATTAGGATGAAAACCGTTCTCGACCAACATGATTGCACTTCACTATTTTCCTTTTTGCACCAATCTTTCAACTTAAAGATTTACATGTAGAACGTGAGGAAACATTTTCCTTGGGCACGTAAACTAAATTCCAAAATTTATTTACGTACACGGACCTATTCTAATTGCATCAAATAAATCGGAGTTACTACTCCGAATTTTCATCCTAGAAGTTGGCTAAGTCATCATCAATTATGATGTCTAACTCGACTCTTCGTCTCACAAGATTCGAGTAATTATACAACTTCTTAATGATTAGTTTTATGAATATCTTATTGATAATGTCCTCATAGAACATTATCAAAACCTAGGCATTACTATCTGGGACTTAACCCAGAAGGAGGACTTAACTCAGAGTCACTTACAATGGATCACACCAAGTCTAACTAAGTGTGATTCATACCTTTTAACACACGGATGTGTTTACAGACTTGACCTCAGAGAAAATCACATATTCTTTTAATTACGCAAGATTTAATGTAGCTAAGTATTTGACCATTCGATCTAATCGAATCAGTTTAAATACTTTAGTCATTTCGTTCTTTATTTTATCAGACTTGTGTTTCATCAAGAACACGTGTCTTAATAAAATATACGAATAACTTAATTTGGTTAATCTAGACTCGGGTACATCAGTATGTACTAGACTGAGTTCGACAACTCATTCTCCCACTGTCTTACAGATGGGTTTCGGCCAATTTTATCTAAGAGGATAAGACTCACAAGTGTCCGTAGACTTCATAATACGAGAGGTCAGACCCCTCTTTATGTAACTTGTGAAGCTTAGTCTCTCGATACGGCCTAGTCTATTTTGCCATATAAGTCTGCTACTATCTTGTGTATTTATATATTAACATTTAATATATTATAGTTATTACAAATTACTAACACAAAACATTGCTTTGGAAGCAAGGTGACGACATTCGTCAAATTGTGTTATACTTTTTTTGTATAACAATAATTATGAAATCGTGACATCAAAATATGTCACATTTTCATATCCTCCTACTTATGCCTTTATTAATGATAAATTAAACTAACTTTCTCAATTTGACTTTTCCGGAGTGCCTTCTTCCTTTTCTAAATCACATTTAGATATTTAAATAGCCCAACATAAATAAATAGCTACACAAGCGTCTCATGTATCCAAACGCCTGAGAGTTGCAATCTTGAGTGTAGCTCAAGAAGTTGCTTGTCTCAAGATCTGGTTGGGATACATAGCCTTGCATCGCTCATGCACTCGTATTCGACTCAAACAATTTGATCGAATTCTTGAACTTTACGGATCAAAATTGTTTGTCCATACAACCTTGAGGGTAGCTTGACAAGTTGTAGGGAGAAACATATTTCGAATATCATATATGTTCAAGCTGCCTCATATAGAGACGGGTGACATGTAGCGTGAATTTATTTGTTGGACCCAGAACTTAATGAAATCGTATTTCTTAAGTCTGTTCTTTAGAAGGTCATTTTAATGTCAACGAGAATATAGTTTAATCCTATCAATTAGAATTTAACTTGATATTCAATTAATCAACCTATTTGACCAATTAACTAATTCCATTAAAATTATATTTTGATTCCTTCGGTAAACATAGTCTTGCCCTAGTTTTGGCATATGTTCAAAATTAAATATAGGTAGAATGGCTTTTATCTATCTATATCCTCCCACTATTTTTACGATCGTTTCAAAGCTTAATAACGAACGATTTAATCGAATTAAAATTAATGGGTAAGAGGTCCAATCACCTTGAGCCTAACAACCTTGAGTGTAGCTCAACAAGTTGCTTGACTCTGCGATCGGAAGATGACTCTTCATCGATCATATCAGATATGACTCTCTTATCGGTTTTTGCCCCTAGCCATTTGTGATCATGAGTGTGATCATCCAAATCACAATGTCTAGTCTAGTAAGACCCTTGTTTTCGTGTCTAGCCTGACTTGCCCCGCCGCTCGGTGTATTCACGACACGTCGGTTTGGGTCAGGTCTTAGACTACATCAAGTCAGACTACATCGTTGACTTAACTTATGCCGGCGCTCGGGGTACGAGACGACAGTTTGGGTCAGTCAAGATTTCATCTTATGTATTTAAGGAGTTGGTTTCTATAGGGTTGCCATGTCACAGCTTGAGTGTATCTCAACAACTGTAACACGGGCCCTATAGTTGCTAACCCCTAAAACAAGGAGGGCTACGTCTAATCTTGAAAAAGATCATTAATGTATTTGACTTAGATATAGTCCAGGGTGTCATACAATCATGATTCGCGACATTGCGGTCCAGCGGAACACAGCCAGGGAATTGACTAAGCCAGGATCACTACCCCTTAGACTAGCTAGGGTTGATCCAGAACTCTTAGCCAAGCACATTGACTGGATCATGGTCCATTGAATGAAGCTTGTCATTTTTGTATGTGTGCCATAGACTAAACAGCTTTTATTAACAACTAATTAATCCTATCAACTAGTTGCATCCTTAAATTCAAAATTTTAGGATTTGTTTAATAACTTTTATTAAGTCCTTATCAACTATAAGGTTCACGTGCTATCCTAATTGTTATTAGGATTTTAATAAATTTTATTAACCAACGCCAAAAGCGAAGTCCTTTAATGAGAATTAATAATAACAATTAGAATTAAAATTTTCATTAAAAGGACTACCCTAATCAGGAATTAGATCTTGAAGCATTGTTAATGATTTATTAAAACATAGCATGTCATTAAAATTCAATTAATAAAATTTAATCATTTTTAATGGCTAACCTAAAGGGTTGTCTT
Source organism: Scilla litardierei (assembly GCA_030789695.1). Taxonomy (NCBI): domain Eukaryota; kingdom Viridiplantae; phylum Streptophyta; class Magnoliopsida; order Asparagales; family Asparagaceae; genus Scilla; species Scilla litardierei. The sequence goes on from CM061137.1 coordinate 25,185,877, forward strand.
GTGTTATCAAATAAGGGACAAGAGGAACTAGCCATTAAAATAAAGCTACACTGATTTTATCGCATAAAATGAAAGTGTACAACTATTTAACAACTAAACAGAACAATGTCTATCACATAAACAATTTTAGCATGCATACATAAATTTAACATTTAAATATGTTTTTAAAAACATTTCGCTTTTATCTCATAAAAACTTATTTTTAAAATCACAAAATTGCTTACTACTTAAAAAATTTATCCCATAAAATTTTAACCTTCAAAATCAGTTTTAAAATATCTCATAAAATTAAAACATCATTTTTAAAAAACTTCCATGCTTAAAAATTTATCACATAAAATTTTTAGGCATCTACAATAACTTTAAACTTATCGCATAAATTTTAAAAGATTTTAAAATTAGTTTTAAAAATTATCACATAAATTTTAAAAAGTCATTTAAAAATTTTCATATTCAAAAATTTATCACATAGATTTTTAAACATCAAAAATATTTTTAAAATTTATCTCACTCATAACTTTAAAAATATTTTTTAAAAGTATTTAAAAGCATTTCATGTGTTTAAAGAAATCGCAGGCTAGATCGTAACACAGACCATGCTCTGATACCACTGTAGGGTTTTCTGGGACCCTTAGGGCACAACTTCTATGCCTGTCCTAAGTCGGACGGAACATAGACAAAAATAGAAGCGGAAAATAATCATGTTAATCTAATTAACATTTAACCATAAGGTCCAAGACCCTAATCCAAGATCTATGCCGACTTGGGATGGGTCTGACCATCCCAAGAAGGATCTAGCCTACTGCGATTAAATTAAACTAATGCTAATAAACACATACCCGGAATCTCAACCCTGGAGAAGGCGAGATGTTCCACACCGTCTTCCGAGCCGCTCCCCGTCCCACGCCGAGCCGCTCCTCGATCCGCTCCCCGAACCGCTCCTCGAACCGCTCTGCATCCTGAGGCGATCAATCCCGTGTCACCGAGCCAACCACGCGCCGAAGAAAGTTTCACGCGAGTGAAACCTTCGCCTAGATTTCGGATTTGAATATGAACTCCGTTGCGGCTTTGCTAGAGCCCTCAAGAGTAAGGTAGAAATATTAGGGAGATAGAGAAATATTAATTAAGCCTAGATCCGAGCGTGCTCCAACATTTACGAGAGCCGCTCAGATCTGGAGCTTGGGACGAGTTTCGAGGAGGAGAGCAGACCCCTGTTTATATAGGCGGCTGACTGCTCCCCTTCCCTCAAAATCCGATGTGGGACTAATTTAGAGTTAATCAAATTCAATTTAGTTTGCCTTTCACAAAGTGCAAACTTCCGTGAATTTTAACTCCCTCACCGTTGAACTTCAGAATTGATACAACCTATCAATTCGAAGGGTGTTCAACGGTGAACGCATAGGAAAAAACCGTTCGTCAATCGGAGTTCGTTTGACCCTCTAATTGAGTGTCCAAAGATCAGCCCAAAGCCATACATTTCAGAAATCTGCAGTCGCCAAATTTTCATAGGGTTCTGAACCCACGTGGGTCCCACAATGGGGCCCACAAATTCTGGCGCGCGCAGAAGCCAAGCCAGGCGCATGCAGCGCACGTGCCCCGAGGCGCGTGCGCTGCACGCGCCCAGCGCCTCAGCGCTGGGTGCGTGCACCGTACGCGCCCAGCGGGCGCACAGTGCCCGCGCCCGCTTCTGGCGGGTGCCCGCGCCCGCTGGAGCGGGCGCGGGCCTGCGCCCGTCCTCCAACGGGCGCCCACTACAGCTAAAGCGGGTGCAGGCTTGCGCCCGCTCCCAGCGGACGCCCGTGCATGTTTCCAAGCAGGGGTTTGGGCTCCTTTTGGCTGTTTTGGCTCTAACTTGAGCATTTGGTGTCCGATTTGGACGCCGTTCGATCATGGGTCTAGATCGGGACATTCCCGTCTTACCCGTGAACTTTTTCTTGCGTTTAATTCATTAAATATTGTCTTAAACTATTTAAAACATATTTAATCTTATTTACATCAAATGCAAAATAGTCCCTATCTAAGCTTAAATTATCATTTGCATCAAATACAAATGATCTAAGGGCATATTTCCCTACAGGAGGGAAGTAGCTGAGGACAGAGGCAACGACAACAGCGAGGGTCTGCGGCCTGAGGCGGTGCACGGCAGTAAAGCAGTGGCGTGGGCAGCTTGCAGCCTGAGATGGGTGATCGGTCCATATTTTACACCTTTTTTCTGCATATTTGCATGCCATTTCGATCACCCATATCACGCTTTTCACGATTATTCGACGATATTACGTTACTTTTCACTATTTTTTGTTTTTGTCGGATTTCAGGAAATATGGAGCGATCGGGAGCAAAAATGAGCTTAAAGGATTTGCACCCACTCCGGAGTGTCAACCATGGCCCTTTTGAGGGTTATTCTGCAATGGAAGACGAGTGGAAGAAGAAAGAACGTCGTAGGAGCGACGAGGAAGCGAAAAGATGGAGATTGGGCATTTTCAGCATACCACTCGGCCGAGTGAAGGAGTCACTCGGCCGAGCATTGAGACCCCGCTCGGCCGGCCAGATCGGACACGCAACAGAGATGTATCAGCGTGCACTCGGCCGAGCATCGCATGCCCACTCGGCCGAGTGCGGAGACTCCGTCCGCCCGAGTGGCACCCAGACGACGGCAAGCCAAAATGTCCAACTCTCTATAATCCGTCAGTCGACTACGAGCTCCGACTCGGCCGAGTTCCAAAAGCCCCTCGGCCGAGTGACATTTTCCACTCGGCCGAGTGACGCCGAGGACACGCAGCGCCCAGATTTTCAGACATCCTCCTACTCTTTTGAAATATGCTATCATTTCAGCAACCAAAGTATTTTTCTCATATTTTTTATGGATATTAGACTTCATGACAGTTCCAACGCCGCCAAGAACGCGCAATTTGGAGGTCGGATGAAATCTGGATAATTTCTGCAAGTTGATGCTGCAGTGCTGGAATTTCCACTCGGCCGAGTCACATTTCCCACTCGGCCGAGTCGGCGACGGGCCCAGATTTTAAGTTGCGGTTTGGGCTGTTTTTGGGCAGGAATTTGAGGGGTTTTCTAGGTTTTCTTGCTAGGGTTTTGGGGGAGTATTTAAGGGTTTTGTAGCCACCATTAGAGGGGGATCCCCATTATGTTTTCTTGAGTTCCCATAGGTTCCAAGATGTTTTCTTATTAATTATTTTAGAGGTTAGGCCATGCCCTAGGCCCCCTCTTGGATCAAAAAGCTTGTATTTGGATTGAAGATCTTCATCAAAGCTAAGTATTTTTATTCTTATTATTTGAATCTTTGTTTTTCTATCTTTTTGTATGCAAGCAATGGTTTTTATTGATTTCTATATCGTTATTGCTATGCTTGAGTAGATTTGATGTTCTAGGGCATGTGGATGAACCCTATGGGTCTAATTTCATATTTATGATGAATGAACCTCTAAATTGCTAGAATTGCTAGGAGATTAGGTTGTGATTGATTTATTACGAATAGCTAGGGATTTCCATCGATTGGGGTTTGCAAGAGATTGGATTCTAATCGATGGGAAGGCCTAGATATTTGATTTAGGTTTACAATTGGATTTCTCTAGATTTGGCTTGCAAGAGATTGGACCAAAGCTAGGATTTTTAATTGTAAATCTATACGCATATTCGTTTGCAAGAGATTGGACGAATACGAACTATCCCAACCTAGATCGTAACTCGAATTTGCACGAGAGTGGGCTCGAAGAGCGATTGAACGATGACGTCGATCCTAATGCTAGTGGCTTAGGCTAGGGTTTGCAAGAGATTGGGCCCTATCTTAGGTTTGCTTTAGACCGGCAATAGCGCGAGAGCGTGAGCTTGGTTCTCTATTCAGTTACGACTAGTTCACCTCAACACAAGTCTAGTAATATTGAGATTCACTATTTACAATGATGTATGACGATCCGTAGTGGGGATTCCATAGCCCTAGACACTTTTATTATATTGAATTTGAATCGATATTTGACCGACTTCTTTATCACCGACACCGACCTCCACCACCATTTCCATTATATCTTACCTTACCCATCTCCACCAATAAAACATTCGTAGTCGAGCCAACCTAGGATAGATTGGAGCCAACACCACCTCCTCGTGTTCGATACCCGCTCGCCACTTGACCGTGCGCTTGCGGTAAAACTACAACCGTCGCTCCGGGACGTGTATCCGGGGTGCGACCAAGTTTTTGGCGCCGTTGCCGGGGAGGTGTTTTCCGTTGGGTGCCAATTTGTCACAATTAGGTTGATTAGACTACGAAAAAAAACTAACAAAAGGAAATTTTCACCCCCGCCACCATTATTATCATTTCTATATTCTTTTGTGCCACTGATATCTTTTCTCCAGGTATTTATCTTTGTTGATCAGGTGCTATGGATTATATTACGTGGACCACAGATTATGATCAGAGTGCTCAGATGGGAGATTACTATTTTGATCAGAGTGCTCAGATGGGAGATTACTATTTTGATCAGAGTGCTCAGACGGGAGAATACTATTATGATCAGAGTGCTCAGATGGGAGAATACTTTTTTGAGGAGATGCACTGGCCCGAGCTTGATGAGAGACAAATGATCTTTTTTGATGAGATGCATGCACACCAGGTGGAAATACAAGCCGGGCTTGATAAGAGCAATCTTCAATTGGAATGTACGAAGAGGGTACTTGAAATGAATGCGCTCATGCTTAAGGTTGCAGGGATTTCCAAAGATATCAGTTCTGCTTCTTCATTTTATGGGCAAGAAGCATCACCAGACTTACTACCAGAGCCCGAATGTGCCGTCGTCGATCCCACTTCTTACGATACATCTATTGCATATGAAGAGTGGATGGACGAAGAGGCAGTGAAGGAAGCAGAAACTGAGTCATATGCGCAGCCAGAGGAGGACGCATTTCAGAGATTATTGGATGGCCTCTTGGAGTCAGTGAGGTTCACCGGTTCAGAGAGCATTACAGCAGGTGATGCATTTGAGCTACGATTTGCAGATTTTGTTATGAACCGTGTTTCAGCTGCAGGAACAATTGAGGACATCCATGTCAGTCTTGAGGGGGGTAGACTATATTTTCGGATTGCTTGCGGGCATTCCCCTCCACATGATACATCCCCACAAGCTGACACACTTGAGCAGCCAACATCACCATTCCAGAGAGAGCCCACATTGATAATTGATGAGAAGGTAAAGGAGCACACTGTCGAGCCAGAGCATATTGACGAGGAGGCCTCACATGCGGAGCCCGAGCATGATTTTGAGGAGGCCTTACATACGGAGCCAGAGCTTATCATCGAGGAGGTCATACATCGGGACGAGGACATAGCCATTCATGAGGATCCCGAGCACTATTCTCCTCCATTAGAGCTCCCGCATCCACCTCATCCTTCCACTGACGTCGAGGACTATCCCACAGAGCTTACTGCTCCCACTCAGGGAGATATTTTTACCCACTCCATTTCTGAATCATGCATTCCATTTGATATTTATTTTGATTCAGATATTTTTGACACGTCATACCTTTTGCAGCATACATACGATTATGGACCGGAGGTATGCTTGGACGTGTCACAGTTTGACGAGCCTATCGAGGAAGTCCACACAAATGATCTAGATTTACCTGAGCAGCTTAGAGAGGACATCATTGTTGTGATGTGATTCCCCGGATTTGATTTTGGATGATGAGCAAACATAAATAATGTATACTAACTTATTTGTGAGCGCAGTTATGGAGATCGTCGCCAAAATACCACGTTCATCAAAAGCGACTTCTCAAGACTTCTCAATACGCGTGATCGTGTGCCTGGAGCTTCGTTGAAGCTCAAGGAGCAATATGGAAGTCAAGAGGAATGAAGATTGAAGCTTTGAAGACGGCTCGTAAGGTTTATTTTATAGTCTTCTAGCTTCATAGATTAGAATGTTAAGCCTTGAGTAGGACTTACTTTATAATCTTCATTTCGCTCATATCTTAGAGCTAGGATATTCATTGAAGCCATTAGAAACTTTCCCGAAGCCTATCGCTTCTTCCCTCGGCTTCGAGTGCATGTTAGTTGGTTCAAGAAGAGTCACCAACCGACTAGATGACGATCTAGTCGGTCGGCAACTCTACATGAACCGACTAGTTTGCCTTCTCTATATTCAGCTCTTTCCATGACTACAGTTAGTCGGTCAAAGAAGAGTCACCGACCGACTAGATGACGATCTAGTCGGTCAGGAGTCCTTCTCAGACCAACTAGTTGTGTACAGTCATTTTCAGCCTGAGCTACTGTTTCGAGTTAGTCGGTCAAAGAACGTTTACCGACCGACTAGTTGAGAAACTAGTCGGTCAGCATTTGTTCTTAAACCGACTAAGTCATCTTGAAGTCAACCTATTCTATTTCGACGTTAGTCGGTCAAAGAACATTCACCGACCGACTAGTTGTGAAACTAGTCGGTCGGCAAGTCTTCTTAGACCGACTAGTTGTCTTTGCCTGTACTTCGACTTCTTGGCTGTTCTATTGTTAGTCGGTCTACGTTGTATCACCGACCGACTAGTTGATGAACTAGTCGGTCAGTGATCCTTCTTTGACCGACTAGTCTGCTTCAGAATAGAGCCGTTGGGATTCTTCCAAACTCGATTTCTCTTGCCCCTTTAAATAGAATCCTGATTCGTTTGAAGAGGGGTTAGAGGTCCTATTTCCAAGCAATTTCAGACCTAAGAGAAGAGCTCTCCCAAGCTATTTAAAAGCTCTCTCTCCCTCACAAGAATCTCTCCCTTCACTCTTTGAGCCATCTTCCTCAAGAGAGATTCTCTCTATTGTGAGCTTCTCAAGCCAAGAGCTTGATCCTAGTCATCATACTCCTCCCTAGGCTTCCATTGCTGGTCATCTTCTTGAAGCTAGGGTTTGGTGACATCCTCTTCCTCAAAATCCATCATTGCCCTAATTTGGTAAGTATACTCAAGGCATAGGATTTTGTAAGGTAAGAGTTTATTTCATTTCATATTTGAATTGTAAGTTTATCTCTCGGTTGTGAGAGAGGTTGTGATCCCGGTTTGTGGGAGTCACATGTCTTTTGTATGATTTGACTTGTGAAGGTTTTTCACAAGTATTTCATAGTGGAAATCTTGAGTTAGGGTTGCTAACTCAAGTATCCGGAGGGGATCCGGGTGGTTGGGACGTAGGATCACCGGGAACAAGTCGGGGAGACTTGGGTGGATCCGAACCCAGTAATATTGTTTGTTTGCGTATGTTTTAATTCTTGTTGATAGTTGTTTAATTCCGCATTGTCGTTTGTTTCTTGCACAATAATTAGGAATAACTATCTTGATTATTTTAAGTACTATTCACCCCCCTCTAGTACGTGTGCAGTAGCTACCACCGGGCACTACAATTGGTATCAGAGCCAAGGTTAAAGCTACAAGTTCAAAGCTATGACGAACAACGACTACAACGTCTTCAAGAACCGCGATGGAGCTTCTTCAGTTATGGAAGGACTATCCTCCGTCAGGCCTCCACACTTCAACGGTACCAACTACGGGTACTGGAAATGCCGGATGCAAATTTTCCTCCGGAGCGCTTCACTATGGAGAGCCACCATGACGGAGTATGTCGAGCCTTCCGAAGAAAATTTCGCGAAGTGGACACCCGCGGAGGTCGCCGCGGAAGTTGCCAATGCCAAGGCAATGAATGCCTTGAATTGTGCGTTGGAGCCCGAGGACTTCAACAAGATATGCACATGTAAGAGTGCATATCAAATATGGAACCAACTCCTCATATTGCACGAAGGATCGAGTACGGTAAAAGATTCTAAACTCGTCGTTGCTAATAAAGAATTTGAGTTGTTTCATATGGAGCAGGGCGAAACCATGAAGGAATATTACGCTCGCTTCGTGGATATATCCAACGACTTGGAAGCTCTTGGGAAGACCTACACCCAAAAGGAGAAAGTTTCGAAGATAATCGATGGACTTCCATCATGTTGGGAAAAGCGTACCTTCGCCATCGAGGAAGGTAATGACATGAATAAATATACCGTCGTACAACTAATGGGTACCTTGTTGTCTTATGAGGTACGCAAGGATAGTAAGATCCGGATGAGGGAAAAGATGAAGGCGTACTTGAAGCAAGACGAGCCAAAGAAAAAGGCAATTGCATTTAAGGCCACTCCATCTACCGATGATGAAGATTCAGAAGAAGAAGAGGACGAAGAATTGGACATGGAAGCATTGGCCAATATGGCAAAGAAATTCATCCGATTCTTCCGACAAGGTAAGTTGAATCGTAAATCTAAATTTATTTCGACTAATGTTTCTACTCCCGTGTGTTACAAATGCAACAAGCCAGGACATATCAAGCCGGATTGTCCTCTCTACAAACACAAGTGAAAATGGAAGGGATCCAAGCACGACAAGTCAAGAAAGCACAAGAAAGGGCTTGTCGGCACTTTCACCGACTCCGACTCCTCAAGTGGAGAGTCGGATGATGAAAGAATGGAGAATGCACACACGTGCTTCATGGGAAAAGAGGATTGTGATGAAGAGACTTCCTCCGCTGAAAGCGAGGATGGAAGCGAGGATGAAGGCTCAGAGGTAACCAATGATGAACTTAGAATAGCCAATGAACAACTATGGAATAAGTTTTCTAATATGGCTACTAAGTTTATGAAGACTAAAAATGAATTAGATAGTCTTAAAAACTCGCCTAAGCCTTTCATCGTCAACAACGACACCGTTGTTGATGGGTTGAGAAATGAGATTGAAAATCTCAAGTCTCAACTTGAGCATGTTCATATCGAGGATTCGGATGAACATGTGATAGCGGATTTGACGTCTCAAATCTCAACTTTGAGTATTGAGAATAAAAATCTCAAGTCACGTGTTTGTGCTCTCGCATCGCAAGTGTCCACTTTGGATGCTTCTTTGCATTCTCTCACCGAGAAGCATGAGAGCACATTAGGCCGAATTCATGAATTCAACAAAGGTAAGGGCAAGTTGGATGATATCCTAAATGACTTACTTCCGGCCAATCATCACATTGGTTTGGGGTATAAGATGGGAGAGTCAAATCGTCCGCCACCTTTGTTAGGCCATCTTCCGATGCTTCTACTAGTGGAAGTAAACACGGCATGGGTAGATCTTCTACCAATGGTGCTTCCGCTAGGAACACGCCCCCTTTTGGAAAGAAACCCACTTTGGGTGGACCTCCAAAGAAGGGTCATGCTTACATGTATACCATGCCACGTAGGAACACACAACCTACCCCACATGTTAGCACAAATGATGATTTTTATGCTCCGCACCCACGAGCACGTGCACACCTTGTGAGACACACTCATGCACGTGTTCCTCCACATTCATATGTTCATCCTCATTCTCATATGAATAATTATCATCATGCACCATTGCATCGAATTCCATATGCTTACCCACGACATGCATCACATAGAAATCAACAACATATGCATGTTCCCAATAGGATTAGGACACCCAAGACATACACCATTTGGGGTCCGAAGAACACAAGCATGCATAATAAGAATTTGTATGTGAAATCGTTTATTAATGATGTTATCTTGAATGATGATTATGTTGGGAAATCAAGTTCCTCGTGGACTTGGTTTCCGAAGGGTTAGTTTTCTTTGACCCTTCATTGCTTGGTACCATAAGTTTAATTTCATTTTATGGGTACCAAAGCAATTGTGGTATGTATGGGTTACATTTAATTTGAATTTAGTTAGCTAAATTTGTTGCCTAACCCATAGGATCCAAGAAGATTTTTGGATACCAAAATGATATTCTCTAGGTTAAATCCACCATGAGATACCAACCCTACCAACTCCGTGATTCGCAAGGATTTTCATTCGATTGGAGTTGATGGTGCTTGAATGATGCACCGAAGTATGGGGAGCTTAATGTTGTAAGTATGTTCATACTTTTGATTCATATTGGTATCCATTGGTAGAATATAGTACGATTGGTATCATTTTGCTTCATTTGGTATGCTAGATTAGTGTATGCCATTGTTATATGATGTTCTATCTATTTTTGGCATAACATTCTTGCATGCTACATTTGGTATGCAAATCGGATTATTTTTGTCTCTGATGTTGATTTCGTCGTTCGACGATTTTATGGATTTAATAGAATTCTTTCTATGGAAACATAGAATTGTTTTCCATGCATTCTATTGATTTTGGAGAGTATGTTCCAAAACTCAATAAGTAAAATCGATTTGAGTTTTGATGATTTCGGATTTCGTTTTTCGCCTATGGCTTGATGATTTCGTATTTCGATTTTCGCATATGGCTTGGTGATTTCGTTTTCCGATTTTCGCCGATGATTTTATGATTTCGGTTTTCGAGTTTCGCCTATGGCTAGATGATTTGGTATTTCGAATTTCGCCTATGGTTTGATGATTTCGGTTTCCGATTTTCGACTTTGGTCTCCTTGACACGCTTTGCTTTTATTCGGTAATTTGTATTTGATATTTTGCTTTGGTGTTATTTTGGACCTTGGTCGTATTCTTCGACTCCCATGCGTTATTTTTTAGCCGTTGATTTTGTCTCCTCCCGCTCTTTTTGCTAATGCCAAAGGGGGAGAGATATAATAATGACAATGTGCTACTTAATAATTCAAAGGAATTTTCCATGAATCTAATTTGATGTGTTAGAATTCAGGGGGAGTGAAGATATAAAATGGATTTTGATCCTATATGTGCAATAGTAGGATTCATATTTTATATTTCCCTCGCTGCTTGATGCATATGAACATTATTGAATATGGAACTAACGTGTCATCAATGCAGGGGGAGTAAGTAAATTTCAATTGAATCATTATTATTGATTATTATTTATGATTGGGTTGTCATCACCAAAAAGGGGGAGAATGTTGTGATCTGATTCCCCGGATTTGGTTTTGGATGATGAGCAAACATAAATAATGTATACTAACTTATTTGTGAGCGCAGTTATGGAGATCGTCGCCAAAATACCACGTTCATCAAAAGCGACTTCTCAAGACTTCTCAATACGCGTGATCGTGTGCCTGGAGCTTCATTGAAGCTCAAGGAGCAATATGGAAGTCAAGAGGAATGAAGATTGAAGCTTTGAAGACGGCTCGTAAGGTTTATTTTATAGTCTTCTAGCTTCATAGATTAGAATGTTAAGCCTTGAGTAGGACTTACTTTATAATCTTCATTTCGCTCATATCTTAGAGCTAGGATATTCATTGAAGCCATTAGAAACTTTCCCGAAGCCTATCGCTTCTTCCCTCGGCTTCGAGTGCATGTTAGTTGGTGCAAGAAGAGTCACCAACCGACTAGATGACGATCTAGTCGGTCGGCAACTCTACATGAACCGACTAGTTTGCCTTCTCTATATTCAGCTCTTTCCATGACTACAGTTAGTCGGTCAAAGAAGAGTCACCGACCGACTAGATGACGATCTAGTCGGTCAGGAGTCCTTCTCAGACCGACTAGTTGTGTACAGTCATTTTCAGCCTGAGCTACTGTTTCGAGTTAGTCGGTCAAAGAACGTTTACCGACCGACTAGTTGAGAAACTAGTCGGTCAGCATTTGTTCTTAAACCGACTAAGTCATCTTGAAGTCAACCTATTCTATTTCGACGTTAGTCGGTCAAAGAACATTCACCGACCGACTAGTTGTGAAACTAGTCGGTCGGCAAGTCTTCTTAGACCGACTAGTTGTCTTTGCCTGTACTTCGACTTCTTGGCTGTTCTATCGTTAGTCGGTCTACGTTGTATCACCGACTGACTAGTTGATGAACTAGTCGGTCAGTGATCCTTCTTTGACCGACTAGTCTGCTTCAGAATAGAGCCGTTGGGATTCTTCCAAACTCGATTTCTCTTGCCCCTTTAAATAGAATCCTGATTCGTTTGAAGAGGGGTTAGAGGTCCTATTTCCAAGCAATTTCAGACCTAAGAGAAGAGCTCTCCTAAGCTATTTAAAAGCTCTCTCTCCCTCACAAGAATCTCTCCCTTCACTCTTTGAGCCATCTTCCTCAAGAGAGATTCTCTCTATTGTGAGCTTCTCAAGCCAAGAGCTTGATCCTAGTCATCATACTCCTCCCTAGGCTTCCATTGCTGGTCATCTTCTTGAAGCTAGGGTTTGGTGACATCCTCTTCCTCAAAATCCATCATTGCCCTAATTTGGTAAGTATACTCAAGGCATAGGATTTTGTAAGGTAAGAGTTTATTTCATTTCATATTTGAATTGTAAGTTTATCTCTCGGTTGTGAGAGAGGTTGTGATCCCGGTTTGTGGGAGTCACATGTCTTTTGTATGATTTGACTTGTGAAGGTTTTTCACAAGTATTTCATAGTGGAAATCTTGAGTTAGGGTTGCTAACTCAAGTATCCGGAGGGGATCCGGGTGGTTGGGACGTAGGATCACCGGGAACAAGTCGGGGAGACTTGGGTGGATCCGAACCCAGTAATATTGTTTGTTTGCGTATGTTTTAATTCTTGTTGATAGTTGTTTAATTCCGCATTGTCGTTTGTTTCTTGCACAATAATTAGGAATAACTATCTTGATTATTTTAAGTACTATTCACCCCCCCTCTAGTACGTGTGCAGTAGCTACCACAGGGCACTAAAATCATGGAGACACCTATCATAGCACGGGAGGATATTAGATTATTTCCAGGGAAGCATCGTCTACCATTATTTATTTCATATATTTCTATAGATGATCCTCTTTGGGATACTTTTATTACGAGGGTGAATTTTTTGCGGCGAACAGATGCATCCTATTCTCTGCAAGGTACATGTGGAGTCCTTGTGGGAATGCTAGAGGATGCATTGCTGGAGTTCGTTGGTGTTCGTGGACACACGCGCCTAGCAGAGCCACGAAAAGAGCAGTTGGAGCAGTTGCCGGCACCGGCAAAGATACTGGATCCGCCTTTTGCTATAGGTGATATCAATCCAGTAGTGTAGAAATTTTTATGCTTTAAATAAACACGAATCCTCACGATAGCGAGAGGACCGTATAGATTTGCTTGAATAAATATCACCTCATATGACGGCAACAATAATCATTTACACCCCAAACCCATTATATATATTTATTTCCCTCTCATATTTTTATGTGTCACATCCTTTTGCTCACCACCATCGAGCATTTCTTTCAAGTGAAACCTTACTTTCTTATTCGTTTGACTTGATCACGCTTTGCAAAGCCATGACATTTTTGGTCAAGTCATTTGAATAGGTTTGTTTGGTATAAGCTTGGGGGAAGGCGCTCTCATGCATCATTGTATTTGCATGTAGTTGCATTAGGATTTCATGTCATTCATGTCATCACTTTTCATTCACCCCCTATTATTATCGTTGTTCCTCATATTCTTCCATTATGATCACATTGAGGACAATGTGAAGTTTAAGCTTGGGGGAGTGCATTTCCATGCCATTTAGATGCATTAGTTGCATTTTTACTTTATTTTAGGGTTTTTTTTAAAAAAATTTCAAAATTTTTGCATCATCTTTTTGATTTTTTCCATCTTATTTTTCTTTTATATGTGTTCATGCATCATGTTGTGTGCTTGGTTTTCTTTTCTTTCCTCTCTTTTATTTTATATCTTCATTTTCTTTTCCTCCTTTCGCTAGATTTGTTCCTTATGATGATGTCTCTTATTGCTTTAGCAACCATCACGATGCTTATTATTCCTTGCCATGCTACTTAGAGTATTTCATAGTCCTACTATCCATGTGATTGCTTATATATTCTTTTGATGATTCCTCTATATGAATGCATGATATTAATTGAAGCTGAATGTATGGATTAGAGTTTGGTATGCTTTTGTTGGAAGTGCTCCAAGATTCACGCATCAATTGTATAACGGAAGCATCTGCCTTATCATCTTATTCACCTTCTGTTGCATGCTTGATATGAAAGTACTCTTTACCGCTTGACTTCACTTTTTATTGAGATGATTGAGAATATCCATGCTTACATATGAGTTTTAGTTGAAGTATTATTTTATTGAACCGTTCGTGCACATCTTAGAGTGAATCGAGTGTTACATTATTTCTTTCTCCACATATATCTTTTTATTCTCTACATGTCACTTGAGCTCACCTCCTAAAGCTACTTATATCGCATCTATTTCCCAAAAATCCATACAAAAGAAAAGGTTGCTCCAAAAAGTCCAAAAAGCCAAAAAGGAGCCAAAAACCAAAAATACAAATCAAATAGCTCCTACAAAAATCCAAAAAGAAAAGTGAGAAACAAAAAAGTTCAAAAACAAAAAAAAGAAGAAAAAAAAATGTTTCTCTATCTCATTATTGGAGCCACAAAATACTTGGGAAACCCAAGGCAAAAATCCCATTTTCCACTATTATATTCCTTTGGATGCGACGCCTCAAGCTAAGCTTGGGGGGGGGGGTGACTTCATTTGACCATATGAGTGAGTATGTCATTAGAGTGGAGACGTGCATGAATGGGAATATTCGATAATGCTTAGACTTTGCAAAATATATTAGATATGGAGATTTTTCATGATTTGAAATAAATATGTGAATGCCATGACTTTTATTCTATTCTCTATTGCATGCTTGGTGTGTATCTTATATGCTTCATTTATAACTTTGTATTTAAAAGTGCATCGACAACATTTGTATATAAAATTCTATGAAATGCATGATGTGGATATGAATTGATTGTATGAATTTAGAGAATCCCTTTTGTTGATCTGAAAAGCTTGCAAGTGCCATGTTTAAGTAAGATATGAAATCTATATAGCATGTGATTCATATTTCCCAAGTTATCGTGATGTGTAGCTTATGGCTTGAGATCTGAGAGTATAATCTAGTGACCCCTTCCACTTCGTATTCTTTTATTTCATTTCCCTTATTTTTCATATCCCGAGTTTGTCTTTTTACTTATCTTCCTCGAGGACGAGTAAGAGGTAAGCTTGGGGGATTTTGATCGGTCCATATTTTACACCTTTTTTCTGCATATTTGCATGCCATTTCGATCACTCATATCACGCTTTTCACGATTATTCGACGATATTGCGTTACTTTTCACTATTTCTTGTTTTTGTCGGATTTCAGGAAATATGGAGCGATCGGGAGCAAAAATGAGCTTAAAGGATTTGTACCCACTCCGGAGTGTCAACCATGGCCCTTTTGAGGGTTATTCTGCAATGGAAGACGAGTGGAAGAAGAAAGAACGTCGTAGGAGCGACGAGGAAGCGAAAAGATGGAGATTGGGCATTTTCAGCATGCCACTCGGCCGAGTGAAGGAGTCACTCGACCGAGCATTGAGACCCCGCTCGGCCGGCCAGATCGGACACGCAACAGAGATGTATCAGCGTGCACTCGGCCGAGCATCGCATGCCCACTCGGCCGAGTGCGGAGACTCCGTCCGCCCGAGTGGCACCCAGACGACGGCAAGCCAAAATGTCCAACTCTCTGTAATCTGTCAGTCGACTACGAGCTCCGACTCGGCCGAGTTCCAAAAGCCCCTCGGCCGAGTGACATTTGCCACTCGGCCGAGTGACGCCGAGGACACGCAGCGCCCAGATTTTCAGACATCGTCCTACGCTTTTGAAATCTGCTATCATTCCAGCAACCAAAGTATTTTTCTCAAATTTTTTATGGATAGTAGACTTCATGACGGTTCCAACGCCGCCAAGAACGCGCAATTTGGAGGTCGGATGAAATCTGGATAATTTCTGCAAGTTGATGCTGTAGTGCTGGAATTTCCACTCGGCCGAGTCACATTTCCCACTCGACCGAGTCGGCGACGGGCCCAGATTTTAAGTTGCGGTTTGGGCTGTTTTTGGGCAGGAATTTGAGGGGTTTTCTAGGTTTTCTTGCTAGGGTTTTGGGGGAGTATTTAAGGGTTTTGTAGCCACCATTAGAGGGGGATCCCCATTATGTTTTCTTGAGTTCCCATAGGTTCCAAGATGTTTTCTTATTAATTATTTTAGAGGTTAGGCCATGCCCTAGGCCCCCTCTTGGATCAAAAAGCTTGTATTTGGATTGAAGATCTTCATCAAAGCTAAGTATTTTTATTCTTATTATTTGAATCTTTGTTTTTCTATCTTTTTGTATGCAAGCAATGGTTTTTATTGATTTCTATATCGTTATTGCTATGCTTGAGTAGATTTGATGTTCTAGGGCATGTGGATGAACCCTATGGGTCTAATTTCATATTTGTGATGAATGAACCTCTAAATTGCTAGAATTGCTAGGAGATTAGGTTGTGATTGATTTATTACGAATAGCTAGGGATTTCCATCGATTGGGGTTTGCAAGAGATTGGATTCTAATCGATGGGAAGGCCTAGATATTTGATTTAGGTTTACAATTGGATTTCTCTAGATTTGGCTTGCAAGAGATTGGACCAAAGCTAGGATTTTTAATTGTAAATCTATACGCATATTCGTTTGCAAGAGATTGGACGAATACGAACTATCACAACCTAGATCGTAACTCGAGTTTGCACGAGAGTGGGCTCGAAGAGCGATTGAACGATGACGTCGATCCTAATGCTAGTGGCTTAGGCTAGGGTTTGCAAGAGATTGGGCCCTATCTTAGGTTTGCTTTAGACCGGCAATAGCGCGAGAGCGTGAGCTTGGTTCTCTATTCAGTTACGACTAGTTCACCTCAACACAAGTCTAGTAATATTGAGATTCACTATTTACAATGATGTATGACGATCCGTAGTGGGGATTCCATAGCCCTAGACACTTTTATTATATTGAATTTGAATCGATATTTGACCGACTTCTTTATCACCGACACCGACCTCCACCACCATTTCCATTATATCTTACCTTACCCATCTCCACCAATAAAACATTCGTAGTCGAGCCAACCTAGGATAGATTGGAGCCAACACCACCTCCTCGTGTTCGATACCCGCTCTCCACTTGACCGTGCGCTTGCGGTAAAACTACAACCGTCGCTTCGGGACGTGTATCCGGGGTGCGACCAATGGGCAGCGATCGCGACAGTAAGGGTGGCGGATCTGGACTTGGCTGTGAGGAAGAGAGAGGGAGAGGGAGAGGGTGGTTGTGCACCTGAGAGGGGAGGCTGGACTAGGGTTTATAGGGGGAGGGATGTGGCTACTTGCAGGTCGAAGAGAATGGCCTATGGTTTGGGCCGTGCGCGGGTAGGAGAAGCTGCTGGGCGCCTGGGGTTGGCCTTGGGCTGCTGCTGCGTGGGCTTCTAGGGGTGCAAGGGGCGGCTGGTGGTCGGGGTTGGACTGCAGGTCTAGAGGGGAGGCCGGAGTTGGGTGGTTAGCCTGTTACGTGGAGGTGGAGGGGAGATGTTGTCGGCGGCCTGAGGTTGGCAGTGAGGGCTGCTATTGTACATTGCGTGGACAACAGGTGGAGACGGGAGGCTATCGGGTGGAGAGGCCGGCAGCTTGGGGGTGTTGCGGTTGTGGGGAGAGGCTGTGCGGCAACGAAGAGGGAGGAGGGCTGTCGGGTGGAGATCTTGGCCGTGGGGATGAAGAGAGGGGGAGAGGAGAACGGCGGGCCGAAGGGGTAGGGTTTAGGATGAGGAAGCCTTGGCTTGTTGTAGGGTAGGGTTCGAAACAAAACAAAGAGAAAGAAGGCTGCTTTGAGTTGTGCGGCTGATGTGTTAGCAAAACCCTAGGTTTAGCTACATATATAGTAGGAGAGAGGAGAAAAATAGAGTAAGTTTCTCTTAAAAAATATCGTGTGCGGCTGCTTCTAAACCCTAGGTTTCCTATTATAGGGAGAGGAGAGAGAATGCACGTGGGGAGAGAAAGAGAGACGTGGGAGAGAGATACGAGATTGAGGGGGGTACGGTTAGGTGGGTGTTAAGATATGGGATTTGAATGGAAATCAAATAGGTTTGAAACCAACAGATATTTGGATTGGTTAGTTTCGTTTTAAAAAATAAAACGTTTTGATTCCCCCTTAACAAAATGTTAGCAGTAGTAAGAAACTAGGTTTAAGGTATATAATAATATTAAGTTGTTTTACAAAACATGCAGACTTATTATGAAATTCGTAAAAAAAGAAAAATATATTTTTAATAACCATTAATGAGTTATTAGCAGATTGGTCCTTCGACGTCCAAAAATTACGAAGAAAATACCGGAGCGATCGCGCTTCCGAGAGGATTGTGAACATGGGGTTCGGCGCGCATCAGAACTACGGAAGAAAATAATAAAAAAATCAAATACAAAAAATTACGCTTAAGAAACGAGATACGCGATAAAATACACACGACCAGAAGTGGTCGTTACATCCTACCCACCGTACAGAAAATTCCGCCCTCGGAATTTCTAATACCTACCGATCCGGAAAACAAATGCGAGTAGCGCTCTCTCATCTCTTCTTCTCGCTCCCAGGTGGACTCTCCAGGTGATCCGTGACGCCACATCACTCTCACCAGGTCGACTACCTTGTTCCTCAACTGCTTCTGTCGAAAGTCCAAAATCTGAATTGGCTACTGCTCATAAGTCAGGTCCGGTCGGACTGTGATCTTTGAAAAATCCACAGCGTGCGATAGGTCACTGACGTATCGATGTAGCTGAGATACATGAAACACGTCGTGCACTCCCTCCAAAGATGGTGGTAGAGCAAGGCGATTTTCCACAAATCCCACATGCTCCAGCACGTTAAATGGTCCAATATACCTTGAACTCAGCTTTCCCTTCTTCCCGAAACGAATGACTTCGTGATTCGGAGAAATCTTTAGGAAGACATGATCTCCTGGCTGAAACTCCAAAGGTCGTCTCTTGGTGACCGCCCAACGTTTATATCGATCTTGGGAAATCCAGAGCTTATCTCTGATGTCTCTCACGACATCCACAGCCTTAATAATCATCGCCAGACCCAACAGCTCTATGTAATCCACACACATCATGCGGGATCCATCCTTCTTCTTCACCAATAGGACTGGTGCACCCCAAGGTGATACACTAGGGTGTATGAATACCTTCTGCAAGAATTCGTCTAACTGCTTCCTCAGCTCCTCAAGCTCTGCAGGAGCCATACAATACATCGCCTTCGAAATAGGTTGCACTCTGGCATAAGGTCTATGCTGAACTCCACAGCTCTATCGGGTGGCAATCCTGAAATATCTTCCGGAAAGACGTCGTCGAAGTCTCTGACGACTACTGGTCTCCTGATCACTATCTGCATGGCGGTAAAGATCGACTCCTCCGGCTTGGTCCTAAATCTGATGGGCCCAAGTGATCGCTCTCTGTTGTGAAACTCGAACTCCAGGTGGCCTGGAATCTTGAACACCACCTTCTTACTGTGGAATTTGATCGATGCATGAAAATCTCCCAGTCAATCGATGCCAAGAACAACATTGAAATGCAGTAGATCATGGACAATGAAATCGGCATAGAGCTCGTGTCCACTGATAACCAACGAAATCGATCGACACCCCAAATTAACCGTCACCACTCCATTCCCTATAGTGATATCCCAACACTTTGGAAGCGTATGGGTGGGAATGGAGTGCTCTGTTATGAAACTCCAGGTTATGATGCACATAGATGCACCGGAGTCGAACGAAGTTAGTACCGGATAAGATGACACTAAGATGGTGCCTAAGATAAAGGGATAAAACTAAGGTCAAACAAGGGTCACTAATCTAACCAACAAGGTTATACAATCACATGCAAACAATATGAACTATGCTATACTATGAAAGACTAGTTCCATGAGATTACCTACAATGACACCACCCATGTCCTCAGCCTCCACGCTGTCATGGTATATGCTGACCTCCGAGGTGGCACTGCTTGCTGGTAAATCTGCTCGTGTGGTGCCAAAGGGGGTCTACAAACTGTAGCTCCTCTCTGAATAGGAGCAGGCGCTCCACGCTGCACTGGGGCTAGTGCTCCACCCACATTATGGTGTGCCCTCAAGCAATCTCTAGCAACGTATGTGTCAGCTCCACACACCAGACACAAACCCAGCTTCCTCTTGCAATTGCTCTCCTGATGCCCTGGCTTGCCACAGAAGTGCCATGGACCCTTGGTCTGGCTCTGTGCAGGTGCTCCTGGCCTCTTGAAAGGCACTGGCTGAACGGGCCTCATAGCAGGCCTAGCTGCAGGCCTGAACTGCTCCATCGGTCGCTTTCCTCTACCAGCAGGAGGATCAAGAAGTCTCGCCATAGTCTCATGGTTCATGGCTGCATTCAGTACAGCCTCCATAGTGGTAAAATTTGCTAAAGTCATAGAAGCCTACATCTTAGGGTTCAGTCCCTGGCGAAACTGATTAGCTTGGTTCTCTTCTTTCTTGACCATATGTAGGGCAAAACGGCTGAGCATCTCAAATTCCGCCTCATACTCATCCACTGACATACTCCCCTGCGTCAGATTCACGAACCACTGTAAGAGCTCTCTCTTCATAGCCTTAGGAAAGTATTTCACCTTGAACATGGATTTGAAAGTGCTCCACTCAACTGGCTTCACCAGACACTTCTCCTCTAAGCGCCACCTGTTCCTTGCATTATCAGTCAGCTGCAACTTCGCTATCTCCATCTTGGTCTCCTCAGGTATCTTGGCAGCTATCAGTTTATCCTCAGTGCTCTGGATCCACTCGTCAGCATCCAGTGGTCCATTCCTTCCATAAAAGGTCCTCGGCTGTAGCACATTGAACTGCTTCACTCCAGTTGCAGCTCGAGGGGCAGGAGGCGACGGCAGAGGCAGAGGCGGCGGTGCAGCCTGAACAGCTTGGGCAGCACAGGCAGCCTGATGTGTCTACTCAACCAACTAATGCTGAACGTCCAGCATCTCTCTAATGACGCCCAGAAATTGACGGAATTCACCACTTTGGCCTTACATGGCCCCGTCAGCTGAGGTCCTGGCTCGGGTATTGCATCTTCCTGCCATCCTATTGACAAGGAAAATTCAATTTAGACTTCGTACATTATAAACTGGATATTAAATGAATGCGAGTACTTTTACCGTTCCGAACTTTTTGCATTTGACCTGCATGGGCCACCACAAAAACCTGTCAGGTCCCGCTTCGCATAATACAGGAACGGGAACGAGACGAAGGTCTGTATGGGCCGAAACTGTGAAACTCAACCCAATAAGCATCTGTAGAAGTACACCAATCAATACACATGTTCTTGCATTTTAAAGTTTAGAACAATAAGAGTGCTCAAAAAGAAATATCATTCATTCATTCAGATATAATCCAACAGTATAATGGAAAGTCTAATAAAGAAGCCTTGGCATGGCTACAACTGAAAAGGGAAACTACCGGTGCTACGCACCCAACCTAGACAAGAAAGTAAAATGGTGATACGCACCCAAACTAGAAAGCTGGAACTCTAAGTCCGCAACAAGGAGAGAACTCTAGGACTGGTCCTCGTCCGGATCGTACTCCTGAGCAACGTCCTCCTAGTACAAGTCTGCAAGTACGGTCTCCTCATCTACTGACTCTGTCTCGGTAATTGACATACAAACACCCAAGAGATAAGGAGTTGTACATCAGGCAGAGTCTACAAGTAAAGGTAAGAAGACTCTACTGCAAGGTGTATGTAAATAAAAGACATATTTAAAAATATTGTTTACACGACAGGTTATAAGATGCAACATCAAGACATTTTATAGCGTGATAGGAAAGTAAAGACGGTGCAAGATAGTAAACATGACATGGCAATGGCCGTAGCGTGAGCTATCAGTTATAGGACAAGACAAGACAAGACGTGTGTGTCACAAAAGGGTTCACGCCTTACGGTTAGATGGCGGCCAAACCCTCTATACCGTGCGACTGCTCAACCCTACCCCAACCTAAGTGCACAAGACAAGTCTGTACAAGGGATCACTCTCTCTATCTTAGAGAGTGCCATATTACCTGCAGGTATCCGTACAAGGGATCACTCTCTCTATCTTGGAGAGTGCCCTATTACTCGCAGGTTGTGTATCCGTACAAGGGATCACCCTCTCTATTTTAGAGAGTGCCCTATTCCCTGCAGGTCGTGCAAATAATTCATGAATGACATTACATGGCATGACATGAATAAAGCATGGCAGTTATAGTGGTTGTGCCAAGACTTCGTCGTCAAGTCTAGGCTGTCGTGGGGGTTTTCTAAACGCTATCATTTCACGTCTAGGTCTCTTGTTTGTACTTTACAATTTAAGAAGGAAAATGGCCTAAACGTGGCCGTAACTACGCAAGTGAATACACTTGCTTGAAATGGCGAGGAGTGCGTCCGTAGGGTGCATCTCATCACGGATAGCGTGTCGGTTACGGGTCACTGTAATAAGTCAAAACGGGATGGTGTCAGGTCGCGTATTTAGAAGTCCTATTAGGGTATGTCTCTATGTTAAGCGTGGCTATCCTAACAGTCCCAAATCACGTGTTCACACAATCAGACCTATTCTACGGTTCTCTACGATGATTATATCCTATGTGCACAGTCAATATGGTCCAATCGTTGGCCTATGTTGTCACAACAATTTAAGAGTGCGTAAAAGTAAATTTAATGTTTAGTTGCCGATTTTTAGTTAAGTTTTACTGGCGTAACGTATGGGTTGTTACGAGTAGGGTCACCAACCTATTACGACGAGCACGCACGAGTCTGACATCGGATCTGGAAGCATCAACGGTTCGCGTCTCGGCTTCGGTTCCTCGACTGTGGGTAGCACAGTGAGGATGTTTGTTGGGGTCGCCTCGACTGTGGGTAGTGCAACGAAGCATCCTGCGGCAATGGAGAGGGGCAGCGACAACGACGGCTTGCGACAACGAATGATGGCAGTAGCATAGGATAGTGGCAACGGCAACAGCAAGGGTCTGCAGCCTGAGGTGGTGCACGGAAGTAAAGCAGCGGCATGGGCAGCTTGCAGCTTGAGATGGGTAGCGACCGCGACGACAAGGGTTGCAGATCTGGACTTGGCCGTGAGGAAGAGAGAGGGAGAGAGAGAGGGAGAGGGTGGTTATGCGACTGAGAGGGGAGGCCGGACTGGTGTTTATAGGGGGAGGGATGTGGCTACTTGCAGGTCGAAGATAATGGCCTAGGGTTTGGGTCGTGCGCGGATAGGAGAAGCTACTGGGCACCTGGGGTTGGCCGTGGGCTGTTGCTGCGTGTGCTTCTAGGGGTGGAAGGGGCAGCTGGTGGCCAGGGTTGGACTGCTGGTCTAGAGGGGAGGCCGGAGTTGGGTGGTCGGCCTGTTGCATGGATGTGGAGGGGAGATGTTACCGGCGGCTTGATCTTGGCCGTGAGGGCTACTGTTGTTTATTGTGTGGACATCAGGTGGAGACGGGAGGTTGTCGGGTGGAGAGGTCGGCAGCCTGGGGGTGTTGCAGTTGTGGGAAGACGTTGTGCGGCAACGAAGAGGGAGGAGGGTTGTCGGGTGGAGATCTTGGCCGTGTGGATGAAGAGAGGGTGAGAGGAGAACAGCATGCCGAAGGGGTAGGGTTTAGGATGAGGAAGCGTGGGCTTGTTGTAGGGTAGGGTTCGAAACAAAACAAAGAGAAAGAAGGCTGCTTTGAGTTGTGTGGCTGATGTGTTAGCAAAACCCTAGATTTAGCTACATATAGAGTATGAGAGAAGAGAAAAATAGGGTAAGTTTCTCTTAAAAACTATCGTGTGCGGCTGCTTCTAAACCTTAGTTTCCTATTATAGGGAGAGGAGAGAGAATGCACGTGGGGGGGGGGGGGGGGAGAGAGAGAGAGAGAGAGAGAGAGAGAGAGAGAGAGAGAGAGAGAGAGAGAGAGAGGTGGTAGAGAGATACGAGATTGAGGTGGGTACGGTTAGGTAGGTGTTAGGATATGGGATTTGAATGGAAATCAAATAGGTTAGAAACCAACAGATATTTGGATTGGTTAGTTTCGTTTAAAAAAATAAAATGTTTTGATTACACCTTAACAAATTGTTAGGAGTAGTACGAAAATAGGTTTAAGGTATATAATAATATTAAGTTGTTTTACAAAACATGCAGACTTAGTATGAAATTCGTAAAAAAGAAAAAAAAAATATTTTTAATAACCATTAATGAGTTATTAGCAGATTGGTCCTTCGACGTCCAAAAATTACGAAGAAAATACCGGGGTGATTGTGCTTCTGAGAGGATCGTGAACACGGGGTTCAGCGCACGTCAGAACTATGGAAGACAGTAATAAAAAATCAAATACAAAAAATTACGCATACCAAATGAGATACGCGCTAAAATACACGCGACCGAAAGTGGTCGTTACAAGTACGGACCTGTCTGGCATTCTCCAGCCCGAATCTCTTCACAGATTTGTTGCATACTTGCTCTGAAAAATGAACAGACCTTCATTGGATTGCTTTACCTGAAGACCAAAGAACATATTCAGTTCTCCAACCATACTCATCGCAAACTCATTCTGCATGAGAGTTATGAATTCACAAACAAGCTGTTGAGAGGTAGATCCGAATACTATGTCATCAACGTAGATCTGAGCTATAATCACAACCGACTTAGTTCTCTGAACAAACAATGGCTTGTCAACCCCCCTCTCTCATATCCCTTCTGAAGAAGATATTTAGTCAATCTCTCATACCAGGCCCTAGGGGCTTGTTTCAAGCCATAGAGGGCCTCCTTCAGCTGATATACATATTGAGGGAGAAAGGGGTCTTCAAACCCTTTGGGCTACTCACCATACACTTCCTCATTCAGTATGCCATTTAGAAAGGTGCTCTTCACATCCATATGATGAAGTTTGAAGTTGAGGCTACATACTACGGCCAGTAAGAGCCTGATAGATTTCAGACGTGCAACAGGGGTAAATGTCTCATCAAAGTCAACACCTTCTACCTGAGTATAGCCTTGAGCAACAAGACGAGCTTTGTTGCAAGTAACATTACCTTTTTCATCTGTTTTATTTTTAAAAATCCATTTCGTACCAATTACGTTCATTCCCTTTGGTCTTTCTACCAGTGCCCAGACATCATTTCTTTGAAATGGGTGGAGTAGTTCTTGCGTGGCAGACACCCAATATTCATCAATTAGGGCCTCCTTTGTAATGCCCTGTTGTAGCTACTGCACACGTACTAGAGGGGGGGTGAATAGTACTTAAAATAATTAAGAGAGTTATTCCTAACTATTGTGCAATGAACAAACAACAATGCGGAATAAACAACAATCAACAAGAATTAAACAACACAAACAAAGAATGTTACTGGGTTCGGATCCACCCAAGTCTCCCCGACTTGTTCCCGGTGATCCTACGTCCCAACCACCCGGATCCCCTCCGGATACTTGAGTTAGCAATCCTAACTCAAGATTTCCACTATGAAGTACTTGTGAAAAACCTTCACAAGTCAAATCATACACAAAGTAATTTGTGACTCCTACAACCCGGGATCACAACCACAACTCTCACAACCGAGAGTGAAACTTACAATTCAAATATGAAATGAAATAAACTCTTACATTACAAAATCCTATGCCTTGAGTATACTTACCAAATTAGGGCAATGATGGATTTTGAGGAGAGAATGTCACCAAACCGAATCTCCACCAATAAGATCAGCGATCGAAGGCTAGGATGGAGGATGGTGACTTTGGATCAAGCTCTAGGCTTGGAAGGCTCATAATGGAGAGAATCTCTCTTGAGGAAATGGCTCAAAGAGTTGAGGGAGAGATTCTTGTGAGGAAGAGAAAGCTTTAGAATGGAGTTGAATAGCTTCTCTTAGGTTTCTCCAAATCTCTAAAATGGCAGCCTTGAAACTTATGAAAGAGCCCCTCCAACTATATATAGGATAGAGGAGAGAGGGAGAGAAAAAAGTTTCAAGAAAAGCTCCAACGGCTCTATTCTGAACCAGACTAGTCGGTCAAAGAAGGATCACTGACCGACTAGTTCATCAACTAGTCGGTCGGTGATACAACGTAGACCGACTAACGGTAGAACAGCCAAGAAGTCGAAGTACAGGCAAAGACAACTAGTCGGTCTAAGAAGACTTGCCGACCGATGATCACTCCTTATTTTACACCTTTTTTCCGCATGTTTGCATGCCATTTAGATCGCCCAAATCATGTTTTTCACGATATATCGACGATATTGCGATGCTTTTCACGCTTTGTTGTTTTTATCGCATTTCAGGTGATTTGGCGTAATTTGGAGTGATCATGAGATGCGCTCACGATAGACGGCCACCGACGACCTCCCCGAGGGGTATTTTGCTGTTGGAGAGGAGCGGAAGAAGAATGGACGTCGCCGGAGCGACGAGGAAGCCAAAACGACCAGTTTGGGCATTTTTTGTGTCCCACTCGGCCGAGTGGAGGAGCCACTCGGCCGACCAGCGAGACACTGCTCGGCCGACCCGTTCAGACACGACTTCCATGTGTACTCGGCCGAGCGACGGAGACCACATCGGCCGAGTGACGATACCACGTCCGCCCGAGTGGCGCCCAGACGAAGGCCCTCAAAAAGATCGAAGTTACTGTTTTTCGGCCATCTGAGCTTCAGAAGACCCACTCGACCGAGTGGCAAATCCCGTCTGCCCGAGTGAAGTGAAGCCATCGGCCGAGTGACGACAACTCACTCGGCCGAGCCGCCCCCGAACTGAAGACCCCTGAAGTCCCCGACTTACTGGAAAATTGACAGGGTTTTCACTCGGCCGAGCGACTTTTGTCACTCGGCCGAGTGCGATGCGCAGCCTGTAGCGAAATTTGCGGAAAACAGGCTGTGCAGGGGCATTTTGGTCAGGATTTTTAGACGATTTTTGGGGCTATTTAAGCTCTGTTTTTACCCTAGTTTTAGGAGCCACCTCTCAGATTTTTTGCAGCTTTTTAAGTCTACTTTTTAGCTTTATTAATTGTGATTGGAGAAGAGAAAAACTTGGATTTTTGTTGGGTTGATTGAAGATCTACATTGGTTTGCACTTCTCTTCCCCAAAAACTCTATTTTTATTGTTTATATCATTGTTGCGATGAATTCCATTGTCTATTTCATTGCCAATTATTGTGCTATTGCTATGATTAGTGAGTAGTCTCCACGTCTTGGGGCGTGGGGATGAACCCTACAAGCCAATTTCGTATTTGTGTTGAATTGGTAGAAATTGAGCTAGGATTGTTATTGGGGATTAGATTGGGATCGAATTACTACGGATAGCTAGGTATTCACATCAATTGGGATTTGCAAGAGATTGGATCCCAATTTGATAGGAAGCCCTAGAAATCCGAATTGGGTTGGAGTCGGATTTTCGAAGTATCGGTTTGCAAGAAATTGGACCGATGCTAGGATCTCCGGTTGCAATTCCGTGCCGATACCCGTTTGCAAGAGATTGGACGGGTAGGAACTATCCTAATCTAGATTGTGGACCGAGTTTGCAAGAGATTGGGCCCGGTGCGCAATTGGACGATGATGTTGATCCTAATGCTAGCTTCCCTAGGCTAGGGTTTGCAAGAGATTGGACCCAAACCTAGGATAGCTATAGACCGGCAACAGCGCGAGAGCGTGAGCCTGGTTCCACATTTAGTTGCAACTAGTTCATCCAAATTCTCATCCTAGCGATTTCGATACCGGCGAACCACAATTGTGAAATACGGTGAGTAGTGGGGATTCCCCATTCCCTAGGCGTTTTCTATTTGATTTGATATTTCGCACTTTTGTCTGACGATTGTGACAGGATCGCCCAAGGCAATTATCCCTCTGAATAGCCAGGTTGATTAGGAGCAAGCACGGTCATTCGTCCTCCCTGTGTTCGATACCCGCTCGCCGCTATACCGTGCGCTTGCGGTAAAACTACAACCGTCGCCTCGGGACGTTTTACCGCAAGCGCACGGTATAGCGGCGAGCGGGTATCGAACACAGGGAGGACGAATGACCGTGCTTGCTCCTAATCAACCTGGCTATTCAGAGGGATAATTGCCTTGGGCGATCCTGTCACAATCGTCAGACAAAAGTGCGAAATATCAAATCAAATAGAAAACGCCTAGGGAATGGGGAATCCCCACTACTCACCGTATTTCACAATTGTGGTTCGCCGGTATCGAAATCGCTAGGATGAGAATTTGGATGAACTAGTTGCAACTAAATGTGGAACCAGGCTCACGCTCTCGCGCTGTTGCCGGTCTATAGCTATCCTAGGTTTGGGTCCAATCTCTTGCAAACCCTAGCCTAGGGAAGCTAGCATTAGGATCAACATCATCGTCCAATTGCGCACCGGGCCCAATCTCTTGCAAACTCGGTCCACAATCTAGATTAGGATAGTTCCTACCCGTCCAATCTCTTGCAAACGGGTATCGGCACGGAATTGCAACCGGAGATCCTAGCATCGGTCCAATTTCTTGCAAACCGATACTTCGAAAATCCGACTCCAACCCAATTCGGATTTCTAGGGCTTCCTATCAAATTGGGATCCAATCTCTTGCAAATCCCAATTGATGTGAATACCTAGCTATCCGTAGTAATTCGATCCCAATCTAATCCCCAATAACAATCCTAGCTCAATTTCTACCAATTCAACACAAATACGAAATTGGCTTGTAGGGTTCATCCCCACGCCCCAAGACGTGGAGACTACTCACTAATCATAGCAATAGCACAATAATTGGCAATGAAATAGACAATGGAATTCATCGCAACAATGATATAAACAATAAAAATAGAGTTTTTGGGGAAGAGAAGTGCAAACCAATGTAGATCTTCAATCAACCCAACAAAAATCCAAGTTTTTCTCTTCTCCAATCACAATTAATAAAGCTAAAAAGTAGACTTAAAAAGCTGCAAAAAATCTGAGAGGTGGCTCCTAAAACTAGGGTAAAAAAAGAGCTTAAATAGCCCCAAAAATCGTCTAAAAATCCTGACCAAAATGCCCCTGCACAGCCTGTTTTCCGCAAATTTCGCTACAGGCTGCGCATCGCACTCGGCCGAGTGACAAAAGTCGCTCGGCCGAGTGAAAACCCTGTCAATTTTCCAGTAAGTCGGGGACTTCAGGGGTCTTCAGTTCGGGGGCGGCTCGGCCGAGTGAGTTGTCGTCACTCGGCCGATGGCTTCACTTCACTCGGGCAGACGGGATTTGCCACTCGGCCGAGTGGGTCTTCTGAAGCTCAGATGGCCGAAAAACAGTAACTTCGATCTTTTTGAGGGCCTTCGTCTGGGCGCCACTCGGGCGGACGTGGTATCGTCACTCGGCCGATGTGGTCTCCGTCGCTCGGCCGAGTACACATGGAAGTCGTGTCTGAACGGGTCGGCCGAGCAGTGTCTCGCTGGTCGACCGAGTGGCTCCTCCACTCGGCCGAGTGGGACACAAAAAATGCCCAAACTGGTCGTTTTGGCTTCCTCGTCGCTCCGGCGACGTCCATTCTTCTTCCGCTCCTCTCCAACAGCAAAATACCCCTCGGGGAGGTCGTCGGTGGCCGTCTATCGTGAGCGCATCTCATGATCACTCCAAATTGCGCCAAATCACCTGAAATGCGACAAAAACAACAAAGCGTGAAAAGCATCGCAATATCGTCGATATATCGTGAAAAACATGATTTGGGCGATCTAAATGGCATGCAAACATGCGGAAAAAAGGTGTAAAATAAGGAGTGATCAAAATCCCCCAAGCTTGCCTCTTACTCGTCCTCGAGGAAGATAAGTAAAAAGCGAACCTGGTGAATTCGGAAAACGAAAACGGCGAAAAACGAAAAAGGAAAAAAAATGAAAAACGAAGAAGAAGGAAAACCAAACGAAAATAAAGAAAGAAAGAAAGAAAGATAGGATGCTAGATCATTTTCTCAGGACGTGGGTTTCACCTACTCTTATAGCATGCACCGAGTGAGAGATACATGTCAAAGAATCTCATTTTGATATCATAGTAGAATAGTGCAAGTAGAAAATAGAAAACCCACGAACAATGGTATAATCATGAAAAACGGAATGATTTTAAAATTAACCTCGCCTGAATCATCTAAAGCGGTATACAAATCTCAGATCACACACTTTTCAATTGAACGCTTTCTATCTGGAGTATAAGAGTATCACATCATAGAATAGAGAGAATAGAAAAGTATGGATTTCATGAAATGAATGCTAGGCTTAGATTTCTGGATTTCGTAAAGCTGGAAACAATCTCACCGAGTATAGAATATTACTTAGCCTAGGTTGTCGTGCAATGTCAAGTAGTCGCTCTCTCACACATCAATGGATCTCCTCCCCCAAGCTTATCTATAAGCGTGGTGGCACAAAAATATTTACATCCCCATTTTTATATAGCTCCAAAGGCAAAGAAGGGAAAGAAGAAAGAAAGTAAGCGAGATGGGATCTTTTATTGAGGATTTTTCCTCTTTTCTCTTTTTTTTTCTCTTTTCCATTTTTTTTCTTTTTTTTTCTTTTGCAATAAGCAACATATATACAATAATCCCAACTCAGAGAGAGGTAATGATATACAAGAATGTTTTTCTCTCTTTTATTCTTCTCCTCTCTCTCAATTTCTCCCCGATCTCGCCTCGCCCAACCGCCACTCGCCCGCGCGCGCCGCCGCTCGGCCTGCCACCGCCGGCCGACCGTCGCCGCACCCCGCCCGAGTCGCCGCCGGCAGCCCCGTCTCCGATCGCCTCCGGTTCGCTTATTTTCACCATTTTCTTCTCTTTTTGCGTAGTTTTTGAGGATCCGTGTATTAATCGAACCCCTAACCCGAATCAATTCCCATATCTATCTGTTATACCCCTATTGCTCCATACATTTTGATTATTACCCGCTGATATCACTTTTCCATGCGCAGGTTGTTTTTTGGAGCTTAGGGGAGGCCAGGGGAGCTTCTACGGGCTGCTCAGGACTTCGTGGAGGCGCGGACTTCGCACGCTTCCACTGCTTAGCACTCGCGGCGTGTTTGGGTAAACTCTTTCCACTCTTTGTGCACACGCCGCACTTTACACTTTTCGGCGCGCTCGGGGCCGATATGCCGCCCCGGACACGGCCTCGGACGAGGAGACCTTCCGCTAAGCGGAAGAGGTCGGATGACGCCGGCCCCGCCCACGAGGCGGAAGAGTCTCCTCCTCCTTCCCCCGCACACCCCACACAGCCTGCAGCGCACCCACAGCCCGCACAGCCTGCAGCGCACCCACAGCCCGCACAGCCTCTCCCTGCCGATCCACAGCCACCACCACCGGCTCCACTGGTCGGGCCGCTCGGGATTACGTTCCGAGACGACGCACACCGCGCCGTCTTCGAGCGTATCTCCCAGCGCTCGATCGTACCCTCCAGGTTTGCGCACCTCGCTGACCTAGGACGCCTGGGGGTACTCGAGGGGATACTCACGTTGTACGACAACGTGGGTTGGCGCGACTTCCTTCAAGTGTCGGCGGATACTTTTACCCGCCCGACACTTGAGGTTTTGAGTTCGATCGCCCGGACCGATGAGGGATGCTTATTCCGGTTCATGGATCGAGAGTGCCAGGTCACTCTCGATATGATGAGAGCGTTTTTCTCTTGGCCCGCAGTCCCCGGAGCCGATCGCGGTTACGGCCCTACCCACATCCCCCCACCTTCTTTCGACGCCGGCGCCTTCTGGGCCCGGATCACAGGCCACCACGCTGCCTTTGACCCTAGTAGGGCCAAGGCCTCGGCCATAGTCCACCCCTGCCTACGCATTGCCCAGCGCCTTATGGCGACTACCTTTTTGGCCAGATATGAGCCGGGCACGATGTCTACGCCAGAGCTTTACATGCTCTACGCGATGACACGTCCCAGAGCTCTGTCTAGGGATGGACTCGAGCTTGTCCCCGCCGTCGTGATCGACATTGCGGCTTGGTTTCTAGACCGTATCATTGTGTCGGTGGGCGCTCGCTCACCGATATGCTGCGGCGGTCTGATCACCTTGCTTACCATGATGACCGGCGAGGACCTACCCGACGACCTGCGACGCATTCCGGGCCCCACTTCCTTGTCGATAGACGTTATGGCCCGGATGAAGATGCTGCGTCCGCATGGTGAGCGTCACTGGGTCTGGTTGCACGGCCCCTATGGGGCCGATTACATGATTCTCCCGAGCCCTGCTCGGACTCTGATTGCACCAGCCCACGTTGACTGGATTCCGGCGATGGATGTCCTCATCCCCGCCGCCTACGTGCTCGAGGCCGAGGAGGCCGAGCAGGCCCACGCTGCCCACGCTGCCCAGGCTGCTCCAGCAGACCCTGCTGCACACCCTGCCGAGCCTACTGCCCACCCCATCGACCCTGTGGCCTCTCAGCCTGTTCCTGACATTTCCACTGCTCTTGACACTTCTGTCCCCACATCTGCCTGTGTCGAGAGCACCTTTGCTGAGCCCACTTCCACCACTGTCACCACTTCCGAGGCTGTCCCCACCACTCCCGCTGCCACCTCCGGCCCTCTGTCCGTGGAGCCCCTTTGCTCCGCTCTCCCCCAGCGCCCGCAGACCTTTGTTGAGAGTGGAGAGCCCTCGTTCACCGCGGTCGTGGAGACCATGGTTAGCATGATCTCCGCTGGGGTTACACCTCTTGGACCGCACACTTCTGCCCCAGCGGGAGATTCCTCTGTCTCCACAGCCGCCGTCTTCTCCGAGAGTGTCGTGGCGTCTGTCCACACTTCTGTGCCACAGACCTCTTTGGCCACCTCGTTGCCTCTTTTGCACGCCTCCTTTGCTGCCGCTGCCTCCACTTCTCGCCAGCCGGTGTCCCGGCCTCACACCGAGGCCAGGCCCACTTTTCCAGGCACGGCACCTTTTGTCCCATTCCCTGCTGAGCCCGTTACATACTCCACACGCGTACGCCAGCCTCGCCCTGCGCAGCCTAGACCGGTGCGTCCCTCTGCACCACCCCCGCCCGACACTACACTGCAGAGCATACGCGCTCTTGAGTTGGCGGTGAGTGGTCTTAGAGGAGACCTTAGGCCCCTGTCCTCCACCGTCTCTGCGATGGCTGGACGCTTCGACCTGATACCACAGATCCACTACTGCCTTACACAGGTGCTAGAGCGTCTTCCGCGCGTACCCCCGCCCACCCAGCAGGTTCCCACACACACTTCCACACACACTAGACCTGCTTCCGCTTCCACCCCAGCTCAGCAGCCCACACCACCACCACCACCTCCTCCGCCTCAGGATGGAGACGGCGCGGCACCGCCTTCTTAGGCACTCTTGATGCCTTTATCCATTCCTGCCGTTGTGCTGCCCGTCTCTGCTGGGTCCTGATGCACTTTTGTCCACCCCCCCTCCCCCTCACTATTTTTGGGATTATATTTTGGATCATATCTTTATGAGCATATCATATCATATCTACTTGGGATTCTCATTTTGATCACATCTATATATATCTTTTTGGGAGAGAGGGAGCGTTTTTGGTACTATATTTCTTTTCATATCACTCCTGTCCGTGCATGCATCATGTCCGCATCATATTTTTTTTTTCATTTCTTTCTTTTTATTTTCATTTTCCATGCATGCACCCTCACTAGCCCCTCACACTTCTTGTCTCTCGGTGTGCCACACCTTGCACATTGAGGACACTGTGCCTTTTAGCTTGGGGGAGTGAGTCCTCACTTTCTTTTTTTTTCCTTTCGTTTAGCCACCTTTATTTTCAGTTTTTCACACCGGTTTTCACTTTTGCACTTATTTTTCATTGTTTTTCATTTATCTTGCCATGCATCACGTTTTTCTTATTTTCCTGTGTGCCGCATTGCATAGTTCTATTTTACTTTATCTTTATTTCTTTTTCATCTCATGCTAGAGATGAATTTTCTGTGATGATGTCTACGTGGAGTTAGCTTATTCTATATGCATGCTATATTTGTCGTGTCTTAGATTTCATTTCTGATATCATATGCTATGACTTGCTTTACATTTAGAAATAGTAACCCACATTTTTTCCTCATGAAAATGGATGAAATTTTATTATTAGCTGAGCCTGAATATTCATATGTATGCTATCACAGAAAACACACCAAGATTCACGCATTGAATGCCTATATCTGGAGTACTGACTTCTTTTCCTTTATCACTTCTATATGCATGAATTGTACACTTCACTTCCGGATGATTGAATGATGATTAGCTAAGATATATCTGGATTAGTTAGCTTTTTTGTGATCGAAACTGAGTAGATTAGATTACCCTGCTGAAGTTGTCGTGCTTGTCTTATAGAGTGAGCCGAGAGTTATATTTATTTCTTTCTCCACAAATCTTGAACATCACTTCTCTACTTTTAAAATCATTGGTGAATCTCCCCTTAGTGATTCTATTTTATGGCACTTCCCCCGCTATTAATTCCTAGCTCCAAATCTCTTATTTCAAAAAAAAGGGGAGAGAGAGGAGAAGAATAAAAGAGAGAAAAACATTCTTGTATATCATTACCTCTCTCTGAGTTGGGATTATTGTATATATGTTGCTTATTGCAAAAGAAAAAAAAAGAAAAAAAAATGGAAAAGAGAAAAAAAAAAGAGAAAAGAGGAAAAATCCTCAATAAAAGATCCCATCTCGCTTACTTTCTTTCTTCTTTCCCTTCTTTGCCTTTGGAGCTATATAAAAATGGGGATGTAAATATTTTTGTGCCACCACGCTTATAGATAAGCTTGGGGGAGGAGATCCATTGATGTGTGAGAGAGCGACTACTTGACATTGCACGACAACCTAGGCTAAGTAATATTCTATACTCGGTGAGATTGTTTCCAGCTTTACGAAATCCAGAAATCTAAGCCTAGCATTCATTTCATGAAATCCATACTTTTCTATTCTCTCTATTCTATGATGTGATACTCTTATACTCCAGATAGAAAGCGTTCAATTGAAAAGTGTGTGATCTGAGATTTGTATACCGCTTTAGATGATTCAGGCGATGTTAATTTTAAAATCATTCCGTTTTTCATGATTATACCGTTGTTCGTGGGTTTTCTATTTTCTACTTGCACTATTCTACTATGATATCAAAATGAGATTCTTTGACATGTATCTCTCACTCGGTGCATGCTATAAGAGTAGGTGAAACCCACGTCCTGAGAAAATGATCTAGCATCCTATCTTTCTTTCTTTCTTTCTTTATTTTCGTTTGGTTTTCCTTCTTCTTCGTTTTTCATTTTTTTTCCTTTTTCGTTTTTCGCCGTTTTCGTTTTCCGAATTCACCAGGTTCGCTTTTTACTTATCTTCCTCGAGGACGAGTAAGAGGCAAGCTTGGGGGATTTTGATCACTCCTTATTTTACACCTTTTTTCCGCATGTTTGCATGCCATTTAGATCGCCCAAATCATGTTTTTCACGATATATCGACGATATTGCGATGCTTTTCACGCTTTGTTGTTTTTGTCGCATTTCAGGTGATTTGGCGCAATTTGGAGTGATCATGAGATGCGCTCACGATAGACGGCCACCGACGACCTCCCCGAGGGGTATTTTGCTGTTGGAGAGGAGCGGAAGAAGAATGGACGTCGCCGGAGCGACGAGGAAGCCAAAACGACCAGTTTGGGCATTTTTTGTGTCCCACTCGGCCGAGTGGAGGAGCCACTCGGCCGACCAGCGAGACACTGCTCGGCCGACCCGTTCAGACACGACTTCCATGTGTACTCGGCCGAGCGACGGAGACCACATCGGCCGAGTGACGATACCACGTCCGCCCGAGTGGCGCCCAGACGAAGGCCCTCAAAAAGATCGAAGTTACTGTTTTTCGGCCATCTGAGCTTCAGAAGACCCACTCGGCCGAGTGGCAAATCCCGTCTGCCCGAGTGAAGTGAAGCCATCGGCCGAGTGACGACAACTCACTCGGCCGAGCCGCCCCCGAACTGAAGACCCCTGAAGTCCCCGACTTACTGGAAAATTGACAGGTTTTTCACTCGGCCGAGCGACTTTTGTCACTCGGCCGAGTGCGATGCGCAGCCTGTAGCGAAATTTGCGGAAAACAGGCTGTGCAGGGGCATTTTGGTCAGGATTTTTAGACGATTTTTGGGGCTATTTAAGCTCTGTTTTTACCCTAGTTTTAGGAGCCACCTCTCAGATTTTTTGCAGCTTTTTAAGTCTACTTTTTAGCTTTATTAATTGTGATTGGAGAAGAGAAAAACTTGGATTTTTGTTGGGTTGATTGAAGATCTACATTGGTTTGCACTTCTCTTCCCCAAAAACTCTATTTTTATTGTTTATATCATTGTTGCGATGAATTCCATTGTCTATTTCATTGCCAATTATTGTGCTATTGCTATGATTAGTGAGTAGTCTCCACGTCTTGGGGCGTGGGGATGAACCCTACAAGCCAATTTCGTATTTGTGTTGAATTGGTAGAAATTGAGCTAGGATTGTTATTGGGGATTAGATTGGGATCGAATTACTACGGATAGCTAGGTATTCACATCAATTGGGATTTGCAAGAGATTGGATCCCAATTTGATAGGAAGCCCTAGAAATCCGAATTGGGTTGGAGTCGGATTTTCGAAGTATCGGTTTGCAAGAAATTGGACCGATGCTAGGATCTCCGGTTGCAATTCCGTGCCGATACCCGTTTGCAAGAGATTGGACGGGTAGGAACTATCCTAATCTAGATTGTGGACCGAGTTTGCAAGAGATTGGGCCCGGTGCGCAATTGGACGATGATGTTGATCCTAATGCTAGCTTCCCTAGGCTAGGGTTTGCAAGAGATTGGACCCAAACCTAGGATAGCTATAGACCGGCAACAGCGCGAGAGCGTGAGCCTGGTTCCACATTTAGTTGCAACTAGTTCATCCAAATTCTCATCCTAGCGATTTCGATACCGGCGAACCACAATTGTGAAATACGGTGAGTAGTGGGGATTCCCCATTCCCTAGGCGTTTTCTATTTGATTTGATATTTCGCACTTTTGTCTGACGATTGTGACAGGATCGCCCAAGGCAATTATCCCTCTGAATAGCCAGGTTGATTAGGAGCAAGCACGGTCATTCGTCCTCCCTGTGTTCGATACCCGCTCGCCGCTATACCGTGCGCTTGCGGTAAAACTACAACCGTCGCCTCGGGACGTGTACGCCGGGGCGCGATCAACCGACTAGTTTCACAACTAGTCGGTCGGTGGATGTTCTTTGACCGACTAACGTCGAAATAGAATAGGCTGCCTTCAAGATGACTTAGTCGGTTTAAGAACAGATACTGACCGACTAGTTTCTCAACTAGTCGGTCGACAAACGTTCTTTGACCGACTAACTCGAAACAGTAGCTTATGCTGAAAATGACTGTACACAACTAGTCGGTCTGAGAAGGACTCCTGACCGACTAGATCGTCATCTAGTCGGTCGGTGACTCTTCTTTGACCGACTAACTGTAGTCATAGAAAGAGCTGAATAAAGGAAGGCAAACTAGTCGGTTCATGTAGAGTTGCCGACCGACTAAATCGTCATCTAGTCGGTTGGTGACTCTTCTTGAACCAACTAACATGCACTAGAAGCCGAGGGAAGAAGCGATAGGCTTCGGAAAAGTTTCTAATGGCTTCTATGAATATCCTAGCTCTAAGATATGAGCGAAATGAAGATTATAAAGTAAGTCCTACTCAAGGCTTAACATTCTAATCTATGAAGCTAGAAGATTGTAAAATAAACCTTACGAGCCGTCTTCAAAGCTTCAATCTTCATTCTTGACTTCAATAAAACTCCTTGAGCTTCAACGAAGCTCCAGGCACACGATCACGCGAATTGAGAAGTCTTGAGGCGTCGCTTTTGATGTTCGTATTCTTTTGGCGACGATCTCCATAACTGCGCTCACAAATAAGTTAGTATACATTATTTATGTTTGCTCATCATCCAAAACCAAATCCGGGGAATCATATCACAACATTCTCCCCCTTTTTGGTGATGACAAACCAACATAAATAATAATGATTCAATTGAAATTTACTTACTCCCCCTGCATTGATGACACGTTAGTTCCATATTCAATAATATTCATATGCATCAAGCAGTGAGGGAAATATAAAATATGAATCCTACTATTGCACATATAGGATCTAAATCCATTTTATATCTTTACTCCCCCTAAATCTAACACATCAAATTAGATTCATGGTAAATTCCTTTGAATTATTAATTAGCACATTGTCATTATTATATCTCTCCCCCTTTGGCATTAGCAAAAAGAGCGGGAGGAGACAAAAACAATGGCTAAAAAATAACGCATGGGAGTCGAAGAATACGACCAAGGCCCAAAATAACACCAATGCAAAATATCAAATGTAAAATACCGAATAAAAGCAAAGCGTGTCAAGGAGACCAAAGTCGAAAATCGGAAACCGAAATCATCAAACCATAGGCGAAATACGAAAACCGAGATCATAAAATCATTGGCGAAAATCGGAAAACGAAATCATCAAGCCATAGGCGAAAAAACGAAATCCGAAATCATCAAGCCATAGGCGAAAAACGAAATCCGAAATCATCAAAACTCAAATCGATTTCACTAATTGAGTTTTGGAACATACTCTCCAAAATCAATAGAATGCATGGAAAACAATTCTATGTTTCCATAGAAAGAATTCTATTAAATCCATAAAATCGTCGAACGACGAAATCATCATCAGAGACAAAAATAATCTGATGTGCATACCAAATGTAGCATGCAAGAATGTTATGCCAAAAATAGATAGAACATCATATAACCATGGCATACACTAATCTAGCATACCAAATGAAGCAAAAAGATACCAAACGTAATAATTCTACCAATGGATACCAATATGAATCAAAAGTATGAACATACTTACAACATTAAGCTCCCCCTACTTTGGTGCATCACTCAAGCACCATCAACTCCAATCGAATGAAAATCCTTGCAAATCACGGAGTTGGTAGGGTTGGTATCTCATGGTGGATTTAACCTAGAAAATATCATTTTGGTATCCAAAAATCTTTTTGGATCATATGGGTTAGGCAATAAATTTAGCTAGCTAAATTCAAATTAAATGTAACCCATACATACCACAATTGCTTTGGTACCCATAAAATGAAATTAAACTTATGGTACCAAGCAATGAAGGGTCAAAGGAAACTAACCC
Organism: Scilla litardierei; assembly: GCA_030789695.1. Classification (NCBI taxonomy): domain Eukaryota; kingdom Viridiplantae; phylum Streptophyta; class Magnoliopsida; order Asparagales; family Asparagaceae; genus Scilla; species Scilla litardierei. Next base: position 25,224,741 of record CM061137.1, read on the forward strand.
TTCGGAAACCAAGTCCACGAGGAACTTGATTTACCAACATATTCATCATTCAAGATAACATCATTAATAAACTATTTCACATACAAATTCTTATTATGCATGCTTGTGTTCTTCGGACCCCAAATGGTGTATGTCTTGGGAGTCCTAATCCTATTGGGAACATGCATATGTTGTTGATTTCTATGTGATGCATATCGTGGGTAAGCATATGGCATGTGATGCAATGGTGCATGACGATAATTATTCATATGAGAATGAGGATGAACATATGGGTGTGGAGGAACACGTGCATGAGTGTGTCTCACAAGGTGTGCACGTGCTCGTGGGTGCGGAGCATAAAAATCATCATTTGTGCTAACATGTGGGGTAGGATGTGTGTTCCTACGTGGCATGGTATACATGTAAGCATGACCCTTCTTTGGAGGTCCACCCAAAGTGGGTTTCTTTCCAAATGGGGGCGTGTTCCTAGCGGAAGCACCATTGGTAGAAGATCTACCCATGACGTGTTTGCTTCCACTAGTAGAAGCATCGGAAGATGGCCTAACAAAGGTGGCGGACGATTTGGATGACTCTCCCATCTTATACCCCAAACCAATGTGATGATTGGCCGGAGGTAAATCATTTAGGATATCATCCAACTTGCCCTTACCTTTGTTGAATTCATGAATTCGGCCTAATGTGCTCTCATGCTTCTCGGTGAGAGAATGCAAAGAAGCATCCAAAGTGGACACTTGCGATGCGAGTGCACAAACACGTGATTTGAGATTTTTATTCTCAATACTCAAAGTAGAGATTTGAGACGTCAAATCCGCTATCACATGTTCATCCGAATCCTCGATATGAACATGCTCAAGTTGAGACTTGAGATTTTCAATCTCATTTCTCAACCCATCAACAACGATGTCGTTGTTGATGATGAAAGGCTTAGGCGAGTTTTTAAGACTATCTAATTCATTTTTAGTCTTCATAAACTTAGTAGCCATATTAGAAAACTTATTCCATAGTTGTTCATTGGCTATTCTAAGTTCATCATTGGTTACCTCTGAGCCTTCATCCTCGCTTCCATCCTCGCTTTCATCGGAGGAAGTCTCTTCATCACAATCCTCTTTTCCCATGAAGCACGTGTGTGCAATCTCCACTCTTTCATCGTCCAATTCTCCACTTGAGGAGTCCGAGTCGGTGAAAGTGCCGACAAGCCCTTTCTTGTACTTTCTTGACTTGTCGTGCTTGGATCCCTTCCATTTTCCCTTGTGTTTGTAGAGAGGACAATCCGGCTTGATATGTCCTGGCTTGTTGCATTTGTAACACACGGGAGTAGAAACATTAGTCGAAATAAATTTAGATTTACGATTCAACTTACCTTGTCGGAAGAATCGGATGAATTTCTTTGCCATATTGGCCAATGCTTCCATGTCCAATTCTTCGTCCTCTTCTTCTTCCGAATCTTCATCATCGGTAGATGGAGCGGCCTTGAATGCAATTGCCTTTTTCTTTGGCTCGTCTTGCTTCAAGTACGCCTTCATCTTTTCCCGCATCTGGATCTTACTATCCTTGCGTACCTCATAAGACAACAAGGTACCCATTAGTTGTACGGCGGTATATTTATTCATGTCATTACCTTCCTCGATGGCGAAGGTACGCTTCTCCCAACAAGAAGGAAGTCCATCGATTATCTTCGAGACTTTCTCCTTTTGGGTGTAGGTCTTTCCAAGAGCTTCCAAGTCGTTTGATATATCCACGAAGCGAGCGTAATAATCCTTCATGGTTTTGCCCTGCTCCATATGAAACAACTCAAATTCTTTATTAGCAACGACGAGTTTAGAATCTTTTACCGTACTCGATCCTTCGTGCAATATGAGGAGTTGGTTCCATATTTGATATGCACTCTTACATGTGCATATCTTGTTGAAGTCCTCGGGCTCCAACGCACAATTCAAGGCATTCATTGCCTTGGCATTGGCTACTTCCGCGGCGACCTCCGCGGGGGTCCACTTCGCGAAATCTTCTTCGGAAGGCTCGACATACTCCGTCATGGTGGCTCTCCATAGTGAAGCGATCCGGAGGAAAATTTGCATCCGGCATTTCCAGTACCCGTAGTTGGTACCGATGAAGTGTGGAGGCCTGACGGAGGATAGTCCTTCCATAACTGAAGAAGCTCCATCGCGGTTCTTGAAGACGTTGTAGTCATTGTTCGTCATAGCTTTGAACTTGTAGCTTTAACCTTGGCTCTGATACCAATTGTAATGCCCTGTGGTAGCTACTGCACACGTACTAGAGGGGGGGTGAATAGTACTTAAAATAATTAAGAGAGTTATTCCTAACTATTGTGCAATGAACAAACGACAATGCGGAATAAACAACAATCAACAAGAATTAAACAACGCAAACAAAGAATGTTACTGGGTTCGGATCCACCCAAGTCTTCCCGACTTGTTCCCGGTGATCCTACATCCCAACCACCCGGATCCCCTCCGGATACTTGAGTTAGCAACCCTAACTCAAGATTTCCACTATGAAGTACTTGTGAAAAACCTTCACAAGTCAAATCATACACAAAGTAATTTGTGACTCCCACAAACCGGGATCACAACCACAACTCTCACAACCGAGAGTGAAACTTACAATTCAAATATGAAATGAAATAAACTCTTACCTTACAAAATCCTATGCCTTGAGTATACTTACCAAATTAGGGCAATGATGGATTTTGAGGAGAGAATGTCACCAAACCGAATCTCCACCAATAAGATCAGCGATCGAAGGCTAGGATGGAGGATGGTGACTTTGGATCAAGCTCTAGGCTTGGAAGGCTCACAATGGAGAGAATCTCTCTTGAGGAAATGGCTCAAAGAGTTGAGGGAGAGATTCTTGTGAGGAAAAGAAAGCTTTAGAATGGAATTGAATAGCTTTTCTTAGGTTTCTCCAAATCTCTAAAATGGCAGCCTTGAAACTTATGAAAGAGCCCCTCCAACTATATATAGGATAGAGGAGAGAGGGAGAGAAAAACGTTTCAAGAAAAGCTCCAACGGCTCTATTCTGAACCAGACTAGTCGGTCAAAGAAGGATCACTGACCGACTAGTTCATCAACTAGTCAGTCGGTGATACAATGTAGACCAACTAACGGTAGAACAGCCAAGAAGTCGAAGTACAGGCAAAGACAACTAGTCGGTCTAAGAAGACTTGTCGACCGACTAGTTTCACAACTAGTCGGTCGGTGAATGTTCTTTGACCGACTAACGTCGAAATAGAATAGGCTGACTTCAAGATGACTTAGTCGGTTTAAGAACAGATGCTGACCGACTAGTTTCTCAACTAGTCGGTCGACAAACGTTCTTTGACCGACTAACTCGAAATAGTAGCTTATGCTGAAAATGACTGTACATAACTAGTCGGTCTGAGAAGGACTCCTGATCGACTAGATCGTCATCTAGTCGGTCGGTGACTCTTCTTTGACCGACTAACTGTAGTCATAGAAAGAGCTGAATAAAAGAAGGCAAACTAGTCGGTTCATGTAGAGTTACCGACCGACTAAATCGTCATCTAGTCGGTTGGTGACTCTTCTTGAACCAACTAACATGCACTAGAAGCCGAGGGAAGAAGCGATAGGCTTCGGGAAAGTTTCTAATGGCTTCTATGAATATCCTAGCTCTAAGATATGAGCGAAATGAAGATTATAAAGTAAGTCCTACTCAAGGCTTAACATTCTAATCTATGAAGCTAGAAGACTATAAAATAAACCTTACGAGCCGTCTTCAAAGCTTCAATCTTCATTCTTGACTTCAATAAAACTCCTTGAGCTTCAACGAAGCTCCAGGCACACGATCACGCGAATTGAGAAGTCTTGAGGCGTCGCTTTTGATGTTCGTATTCTTTTGGCGACGATCTCCATAACTGCGCTCACAAATAAGTTAGTATACATTATTTATGTTTGCTCATCATCCAAAACCAAATCCGGGGAATCATATCACAACATCCTTCACATTTTTCGGTTTAGCTAAGGAGATGAAGCAAACATACCTAACAAAATCATGGTAGTTGACACGGCTCGTTCCTCTTGTACGATGATCGTCAAGAACATCACTTATAACCAGCTTCGGATCTTGTGTTGAATCAGATATTGCAACAGTAGTTTCAACAAGATCTTCTTCGTCTGTGCAGTCTTCCTAGGAATGACTCCCTTCAACAGTGGCTGTCTCCTTTTGATCAAAATCATCCACAACAATATTGGTAGACTACATCATGGTGTTTGTACCCTTGTTGTACACCCTAAATGCACGACTGGTTGTAGAATAACCAAGAAATATTCCTTCATCACTTTTTGCATCAAACTTCCCTCTTGGAGTACGGTCCTGTAGAATATAGCATTTACTTCCAAAGATGTGGAAGTACGAGACGTCAGACTTCATTCCTTTCCAGATTTCATAAGGAGTTTTCTCAGTTCTTGGACGAAGATAAACTCTGTTAATAGTATATCATGCAGTATTGATTGCTTCAGCCCACCACCTAACACTGACCTCTCTAGGATTTAGCATCACATGAGCCATCTCTTGCAGGGTGCTGTTCTTCCTTTCAACAACTCCTTTTTGTTGAGGGGTCTTAGGAGTCGAGAATTCATGCGCAATTCCTTGGGACTCACAGAAATCAGTAAATGAATGGGGTTCAAGCTCCTTTCCATGGTCACTCATGATTCTAACAATTTTGCAGATACTACTTCCCTTCTCAATTTGCAGATGAGTAAATAATTTCTTAAAAGCTTCAAACGTGTTTGACTTTTCTTTAAGAAAGTTTACCAATGTATACCTAGAAAAATCATCAACAAAGACAAAGATGTACTTCTTGCCTCCTACACTAGTTTCAGACGTTGACCCGATCAGATCCATATGCAGAAGTTCCAGTAACTTGAATGTAGTAATCGTCTGAAGTTGATTGTGGCTGGTCTTCTGTTGCTTTCCCAGTTGGCAAGGACCACAAACCCCCTCTTTCTTCTTGTTTAGAACTGGCATTCCTCTGACAGCTCTCACTTTAGATATCTTCATCAGAGTCTTGAAGTTTAGATGCCCTAACTTTTGATGCCACTGTTCAGAAACATCACCAGTAACATTAAGGCATGTGTTAGCCTCTTGGAGAAGATAGCAGTTATCAGTAGATCTTTTCCCAGTAAGGATACACTCTTCATTTGCAGTAAACACTAAACACTTCTCTTTAGTAAACCGAACTAATAGGCCTTGATCACATAGTTGACTTATGCTGATAAGATTAGCTTTCAGATCTTTGACATGCATAACATCCTTTAGTTTAAGGAAACCAGCCACATTCAGATTTCCCTTTCTAACAACCTTGCTTCTTTATACATCCCCAAAAGTTACATAACCTTTGTTACAGGTTGTATAATTAGTAAGGAGATTTCTGTTGCCGGTCATATGCCGGGAGCACCCACTGTCGAAATACCACATGTTCTCGGAGAAGGAAATTAAAGAAGTATAAGCCACCATGCTATACAGTTCAGATTTCCTTACCTATTTCTTTTTCATCTTCGTGTCAGAATATCTAACATTTCTTCCTTCACGCCAATGTCGCATGCGACTGAAGCAATTTCTTTCAGTATATCCTATGAACCTGCAGAAGCCACACATAGGTTGACCAGTTGTTGTACCTCTAGCCAGCTTCTTCTTCTGTTCATGCCACTTGAACTGACCCATCCTTTCCCGTTCTTTGATCACAAGAGTACGTCGCTCCGTAGGAACATGATAGTAGGCTCCTGTGGTACCCCACACCAGTGCAATCTCCTGAATTCTTCCCCATATTTAAAATGCCATCTAGTTTTGACTTCCCAGAGTTCCACTTGTTAAGAAAACTCTCAGCCTTCTCAGCTCTAAGAATAGTTACCCTCTAGTCTCTGAGACTAATCTCAGTCTTCAAAAGTTTGTCTTTGGCTTCTTCCTTTTCCCTCTTCAATCTGACATTCTCATCTTTCAAAGTTTTGTTCGTTTCACAAAATCTCCATCCACTTGTCAAACATTGTCTGATAAGCTGTTCGAATATCATCTTCACTCACATCCTCATCACTATCAACTTCAAAAACAGGTTCAACACTTTGGCTGACATTGTCTAGATTATTGCTAGATGTTGTACCTGATGTTGTAACATCAGATCCAACATGACAGTGAGTGTCGCAGTCAGATTCTCTTTTCAGGATAGCAGTAAAGGCAACATAGTTACCGGTGATGTCTTCATCTTCAGCACTCCTTTCAGATTCATCATCACTCCAGGTGCTCGCTAACGACTTCCCTTTTTGCTTCTTCAAGGTGTTGGCACATTCAGCTTGTATGTGGCCAAAACCCTCACATTCTCTACATTGTATCCCTTTACCTTTATTTTTTTGATCATACGTCTGAGTAGGGCGACTGGTATTCTTTCCTGCAGTGGGAAGATTTGGTCGTGGCACATTGTTACCTGATCTGACGTTCTGCCCCTTATTGCTGATCTTTTTCAGCATTCTGCTAAAGTTCTTGGTCAACAAGACAATGTCTTCATCAAGCTCCGACTCATCATCTGTTTAAGAGACTTCACAAGCTTCTACCTTTAGAGCAACTTCTTTGTCCCTTTTATTCTGCTTTAGATTCATTTCGTAAGTTTGTAGGGATCCCATAAGTTCATCCAGTCTTATGGTGGAAGTATTTCTGGCTTCTTTAATGGCATCAATTTTGGTAAAGAATTTGTCTGGAAGAGATCTCAACGTTTTCTGAACCAGTTTCTTTTGTGAGTGCTTTTTTTCCAACTTAGAAGGCCTGATTAGTTATGTCTCTCAACCTCCCATTAAATTTAGATATGGTCTCATCATCATTCATCCTTAGATTTTCAAACTGAGAAGCAAGCATTTGGAGTTTAGAAATTTTTACCTTGTGCCTTCATGGATATTTTGGAGAATATTCCACGCTTCTTTGGCATACTCACAAGTAGAGATCAATTTAAACTGTTCTTCATCAATAGCTGTAAAGATGGCATTCACAGCCTTAGAGTTTCTCAGAGCCGCCCGATCTTCTTCTTGGCTCCAATCTCTTGCCGGCTTGAGATGTTCTTTGTCATCTTTGTCTACTTCGAACAGCAGAGTCCATCCTTCAATGGTAGCTATCCAAGCCTTCTCATCAAGAGACTTGATGAAGGCACGCATCCGGGACTTTCAGTAAGTATAGTTTGTACCAATGAGCATCGGTGGACGAGTAATGGAAGTGCCTTCTTTTGTATTCATGATTCACGTACTGTAAAACCAAGATCACACCCACTTTGACAACAACAAAGCAGCACGGATAACCTGCTTTGATACCAATTGTTATTCAGTACGCAGAGATTAATCAATTAAGCATAATAATTAAACTAAAAACCAAGCAACGACACACAAGACTTGGTAACGCAGTTCGGTAAGCACACCTACATCTGTGGGGCCACGCCCAGAAAATCAGATTACTCCACTAAAATATCAATGAATACAATCACTAATAATGGATATCTACAAGGAGGAACAAACTCCCCCTCAACACAAACCGCGATGGGTGATTTCTACCAACCCCATGGAGTAATCTATCAAGATCCCCTTGCATAAACCGACAAGATCGAACTCCCTTCAATCCCTACATGCGTAGCCGTCGGCCTCCGTCCCGGAGTTCTTCAAACAACTTTTTCCAAAGCCGTAAAACCCTAACCGCAAACTGCACTGCAATATATACCGCTCTCCCCCTCAACCTCAGAGTAGATAAGGCATGTCTCTTGATAGAATCCTGTGCAGATCGGCAACCCACAAATTTAAGAATCACTTCGGGCAAGTGGTTCTGCAATATCTTCAACAGCTTTTTCAACCAATATTTGCGTGCCAATATATCTCCAACAGATCTTTCAATCATATCTGAGAGATAACAGCTTCCTAATGCATCTTCAACGGTTCTTCTTAGCAGCATATAACAGAATCCCTTGAAGAGAAAGCAATAAGACCTGAAGTAATCCACCTTCAAACTTCTGATGACCGACATTCTTTCCAAAGCTTCAGAACAGCATGTTGGATCTCATGTTGCAACATGACGTTCAACATGACATACAAAGTGACCAAAAATAAGATCTTTCACACAAGGATAATTAAGAACTACTGATATATCCAAGTGCCACTAATGACAAAACAGTCACACTACGTATGACCCAACACATGTAAAACACAAGAGAGGTTTGTTAATATTCTTAAATTGTTGGATTTAAACTTAACTTGTTTGAGGAATCTTCTAAATTTTCATTTGATCAGCGCAATCTCCTCGTTGTCATCAGTAAACTCATCCGTGTCCGATGTTGGTTTGAATGCTATATAAGGACCTGGCTATGAGGAAAACACTAGAAGGGGGGTTGAATAGTGTTTATGCAATTTAAAACGATAGCTATACCAAATTAAATTCCTAACCAACAATTAATGCGGAATGTAAATAAACCCTAAATTGAAACAATGCTAACACAAGGATGTTTCAAGGGTTCAGATTACTCAAGTCAACTCCCGACTTGTTTCCGGTAATCATACGTCCCTTCCACCCGGATACCACCGGATACTCATGTTAGAACCATAACTTGAGGTTCCTTAAAACACACTTGTAGCAACCCTACAAGTGAAATCGAAATACACTTGATGTCCTTGACTCCCACAACTTGGGAGCAAGCAAACCATGCTCACAAACTGAGAGTTAATCTAATTATGAAAGATATGAAATATTGAAATAGTAACACTTACAATCACCTATGCCTTGAAGTAGAACTTGAAGGAGCAAGTGTGTTGTGTGTTGATGTCTCTTTTGAAAGAGAGAAACGGCCTTTCTCTTGACATTACCAATTTCCTAGAAGATATCACTTTGATTCTAGGTTGGAGAGTAAGAGAGGAAAAGATTGGAATTCTAGGGCTTTTGGATTTGAGAGCTTTGATCAAGAAAATGAAATGCTTGAATAGATGATTAACCCCTCAAAGGAACAGTATGAGCTCTCTTTATAGGTTCCCCAAAACCCCCAAACAGAATCCCTAAAAATCCCTTTGAAATCCGTGGAGAAAAAGCCAACGGATAGAATTTACACAGTCGACAGTCGACTGTTGAACAAAACACAGTCGACTGCTGCACTGTGTCAGAGGATAGGTGAGAATTCAAACGGTAACTTACCATGTGGACTTACCATGTGGACAATCGACTGATGAAGAGAAGACATGCGCCTGTAAAAATAACAGTCGACTGTAAATCCTTCTACAGGCGACTGGCCGCAATATGGGCAAGCTGAGAAAATCTCAGAAAGTTTTGGGAAGACACGACAGAAGACTGATGTGGAACACACAGATGCATGTTCCATGGGCAGGCGACTGTGAAACCAACATCAGTCAACTGTCACAAAAACCTGAAACTTTCCAAAGAGTAGAGTCTGCAGGGAGATCAAAGACAGACGACTGTTGAAGCATTGACAGTCGACTGTGCCTTGGACATGCGACTGTAAATACCACATCAGTCGACTGACACTAAAACTTGAAATATTCCAGAGAGCAGATTCTACAGAGGAATTATAGACATGCGACTGTTGAAGCATTGAAAGTCGACTGTGCCTTGGACATGCGACTGTCAATACAACATCAGTCGACTGGCCAGATGGAAATGGAAGTGACTTTTGGGCTGAAGATAGACAAGCGACCGTTTAACAAATCACAGGCGACTGTAGCTTGGACAGGCGCATGCATTTTGTACAACAGTCGCCTGAAGGAGTTAAAGCTTAAAAAGCCCAAAAATCAATTGATTAAGCATGTGCATAACAGGCGACTGTAGAACAAATCACAGTCGACTGTTTTGAGACAGGCGACTGTAAATTGTTCAGTAGTCGCCTGTTGAAATCACAACATGCACATTCTTAAGAAATGAGAATTGGAGTCTAAGGAAATGTGATCTAATGATTTCCTAGGAAAATAAAGATGTGTACACGCTCCAACATAGCTCTACTAATAATACATACTAGAAGAGAATAGAAAGATTACATATTCTGGAAGTCTCTCTTCTATCCTAAGTATGAGCTTGAAGTCTTCTAGGAGCTTCAATCACCATCTTTGATCATCCAATCCACTTTTCATGCTTTCATTGATCTTTGAATGACATCCATTGCTAATTGATCTTCATGATATGCCTAGGTAATGGATTAACTGCAAATACAGGATTAGTCACAAGTATTTAGGTTTGCTCATCATTAACACCAAGTAGGGAGAAGTCCAATACTCAACATTATCCCCCTTTTTGATGATGACAATCAAACATAAATAAAAAGATAAATAATTATGCTTAATGAAAACTTACTACCGATACATAGATGCCAATCAAGTTAGTCAATGAATATAAGGGCATCTATAGATCAATTAAAGCAAGTATGTAAGATATGAATGAATGAAATGATTTTCTTGAAATCTTGAAATCTAGGATTTTATAATCCAACTTCATTATATCTTACTCCCCCTGAATCTAAGACAACTTCAATCTTAGATTCAAGTTTAGAATTAGCATTTACTTAGCACATAATTATGATATGTTTATTTCTCTCCCTCTATTGCATTATCCAAAAAATGGGAGTAGAATAACAACAACAATAGTGCTAAATAAGTACTAAAACAATCATGAAAGTCTAAAGATAGGATATATATCAAATGTGATGCCAACATATAATCGGAGAAAAAACTAATCATAAAGGTGCATCTCATTGATATATATACCAAAAACTCATAAAACACAAAAAATCTTAGTTGACTAAAGGAACGAGAATCCAATATCAAAATTTCAAACCAAATGAGAAAAACGTCTCACATCACATCAAGTATATGATATAGCATACAAGGATAGACAATTTCACAATGTTCACACAATTAACATAAAAATGAGACAAAGTGTGAAACAACATATGAACTAAAAGCATTTTCATATATATACAATCCAAAATTATAAGGAGTACAAAATACAACGACAACTCCAAGTACATCCAAAAATATGATTGTCATACATACAACATCATACATCAGAACTCAAAACTAAATCAAGATACAAACTGACACTCAAACCATACCTCAAAAAAATCCTACGGTGAGTCGAGGCAAAGCAACATCAGTCAATCTGAATGACCGAAGAGTCTGAAGGGCGGACGGAGCGACGGAACATCAATCTGGAAGAGCGACGAGTAGGATACATGCAAGCCTGCCGCTTTGATGACGCCGCACCAGCAGCAGGAGACTCCAAGTGATCAAGCACAGAGGGCAGAACATCATTAGATGAAGGCACAAAGCCTAGAGGAGGAGGGACATCAGAATTGGGAGTATCCTCGGAAGGAGGAAACTTGGCCTGGAGGGAGGCCGGAATCGGAAAGCCGTGAAACAGAAATGGCTTGTAGTTTAGCTCAAGAAGGAGCGAAAGCTTCTGATCTAAGTAGGAAACTTTCGTTTCAAGTGAAGAAACTTGCTCGTACAGCTGAACAAGGAGTGCATCATCCGACGGAGATGTAGGTGGAGGAGAGAATGGCTGGGCAACAAACGGAGGGGAGCGGTCTTCAGCCTCAGTAGCTGAAGGGATAGGATCAGCGACTGAGATTCCTAAATACTCCCCAGAGGATGACAGACTCACTGGTTCCATGAAGATCGACAGAAATTAGGGCACGAATGAATGACAATAGAAGAGATACCTAATCCGTGACGATCAACGGAGAAGGAGAGAACAGAACTAGCAATCGAAAGATAGGGAAGTGAGATCGGTGGTTGGAACTTCTAATCGATGCAAACGGTTGGAATTCGAAGGGAGGAGACGAAGGAAGACGAGTCGGATGAGAGAGAAAAACTCAAAATTATTGACGCCCTCGTGATTATAAGATGGTGTCAAAAGAATCTGGGCCGTTGGATCGACAGATCGACGGCTCAGATCGAGTAAACGAACCACCACAGAAGGTGACAGTCGTCAGTCGACTAGTCGAAAGGATAGAGATTGGCTTGGGTTGACAGACAGTGGCCTGTTGAGTAATTCACAATCGCCTGTCGGAGAGATAGTCGACTGTAACTTACACAACAGTCGTCTGACAGAGAATCAAAAATATGATGATAAAACAGAGACATCTCACGATTTGGACAGGCGCCTGATGACCAACTTGCAGTCACCTGTAGTAGAGACGTTCGACCGAAAAATGTTCATCAGCCACCTGTGCGAAAAATTCAGTCTGCAGAAGAGAAATTTGAGTTAGGCAGGCGACTGTTGAAGGAATGACAGTCGTCTGTCCTGGTCCAAAAAAGTACAGTGAGGTTAAAATCCAGAGGATTGAGACAACTCACCCTAGGACCTAAAACAAATATAATCAAGAAATCAATATCAAAATATTATAGATTAACGTACAAATCACGTAAATTAATCCAAACAATCGAAATCATCAAAATCTCAAATACATCTCTTAAAAACGATATATGAGAAACATATAGTTTATCAAAACAAGAGAACAAAAACGATGATATGAGTTCAAGCATGATATAACATGAAAGTATGAACTTCTATAAGTCAGATTCACCCATAATCCCTAATTCTCCACGCAAACTCACAAATGACTCTTCTTTAAGAGGTTTAATGAAGATGTCGGCGATTTGTTTTCGGGTTTCAATGTACTCTAAGATACTGTTCTTCTTAGCTACATGATCATTAATAAAGTGGTGTCTCACATCTATGTGTTTGGTATGAGAGTGATGTATCGGATTCTTGGAAAGACAAATTGCACTTTGGTTATCAACCATGATATGGAAAGTATCACAATTAACAACATAGTCTTTAAGTGTGTGTCTCATCCAAAGAACTTGTGCACATGCAAGATCCGCAGCATATTCCGCTTCAGTCGTGAACAATGATACCGAGATCTGTTTCTTAGAAAACCAAGAAATTAGGGAATTTCCTAGAAAATGGCAAGTGCCACTAGTAATCTTCCTATCAGATTTGCATCCGGTAAAGTCGGCACACTATATGAGATTAACTCATATGTGCTAGACTCCCATAATCTAGTGAATGATTGAGGTAACGAAAAATTCGTTTAACCGCAATCAAGTGTGACTCTTTAGGTCTAGCTTGATATCTAGCACAAAGAGATACGGAGAACATAATATCGGTCCTACTAGAAGTTAAGTAAAGTAAGCTACCGATCATACCTCGATATAGACGAATGTCTACATCTTTTCCGTTCTCATCCTTGTGTAGATGGGTTGTCGTACTCATGGGAGTCCTTTTGCTTGAAGACGATTCCATCCCGAATTACGCGGTGTACTTTGTTTGATGTATGAAAGTTCCATCCTTCATTTGCCGAATTTGTGAAGGGTTTTGCGGGACCCTTAGGGCACAAAAACTCTAGTCCCGTCCTAAGTCGGACGGAACATAGACAGAAAAGAACAGCGGAAGAATAAAACGTATGTTAATCTAATTAACATGCAGTTAAAAACATTTTTAACTTAGCCCTAAGGTCCAAGACCCTTAGCCAAGATCTATGCCAACTTGGGATGGATCTGACCATCCCAAGAAGGATCTAACCTACTGCGATTAAATTAAACTAATGCTAATTAAACACATACCCGGAATCTCAACCCTGGGGCAGGCGAGATGTTCCGCACCGTCTTCCGAGCTGCTCCCGTCCCACGCCGAGCCGCTCCTTGAACTGCTCCCCGAACTGCTCCTCGAACCGCTCCGCATCCCGAGGCGATCAATCCCATGTCGCCGAGCCAACCACGCGCGGAAGAAAGTTTCACGCGAGTGAAACCTTCGCCTAGATTTCGGATCTGAATCCGAACTCCGTTGCGGCTTTGCTAGAGCCCTCAAGAGTAAGGCAGAAATTTATAGGGAGATAGAGAATATTATTTTAGCCTAGATCCGAGCGTGCTCCAACATTTACGAGAGCCGCTCAGATCTAGAGCTTGGGACGAGTTTTGAGGAGGAGAGCAGACCCCTATTTATATAGGCGGCGGACTCTCCCCTTTTCTCAAAATCCGATGTGGGACTAATAATTGAGAGTTAATTAAATCAAGTTAGTTTGCCTTTCACAAAGTGCAAACTTCCGTGAATTTTAACTCACTCACTGTTGAGCTTCATGATTGATACAAACCTATCAATTCGAAGGGCGTTCAATGGTGAACGCATAGGAAAAAACGGCTCGTCAATCCGAGTCCGTTTGACCCTTCAAACAATTGTCCAAAGTTAGCCAAAAGTCATGCTTCTCTTAGAAACGTAGCCGTCAAGAAAATCCCAGGTTTCAAAAAACCCTAACCAGAAAATTCGGGCTTGGTGGGCCTCCATTTTCGCTGGTTTCAGCCCAACAATTTGGGCTGACTTGTTTTGGCTATAACTTGTGCATTTGGACTCCGTTTTTGACGCGGTTTGAACCTACGTTTAGAGCGGGACGATCCCGTCATCTAGGTAACCTTTTCAACATGATTATTTAATTAAATATAGTCTTAAACAATTTAAGATACATTTAATCTCTTTTGCATCATATGCAAATTAGTCCCTATCTAGGCTTAAATTATCATTTGCATCAAATACAAATGATCCGAGGGCATATTCCTCTACATCTCCCACTTGCACTCAGGATCATTTATCCCGAATGTATGAGATGATTGCAAACATCTTTTGCAATATTTTATCCCTTGCATCAAATGCAAATTATTCTCCCTAACTAATTTCTACCTATTACTATACGAAGGTCGTACTCTGTGTGAGACCCTACAGCCTGACCCTTACAACAGGTTGGGCTCGAAGCCCTATACGGCAGTGACCACGAGCAGTGGTTGCCGCCCCCTGCTTCAGGAATCATCATTATGTGGTTGACTCATTGACATGAGTATTGTCGGGACCACCCTGACTGTTTCCGTGATGAGTTCCACAGTTATAGTCTCTTCGTCTAAACTATGTCGTGTAAATCAAGTCTAGGGTACGGTCAAACTGTCAACCCCAATAACTTGACTCCGGTTAGTTTCTATCGATCTTTTAGTCAAAAATGTTGGACTTCTTCCAACATACTCTGGCCAGAGTTTTTACTAAAGACCGAACTAACCCTACGAAACTAACTCCCATTGACCGGGAGAGACGAATCCTCTCTTGGTCATTACTCTCCTCATACGCTTCAAGTGTCACCCAATCAAAGACCTTTCGACAGGTCTTGCCTCGAAGCTAGGTCATTTGATCTAAGTGGCACCGTTCACGCACAGGTTCGTCAAAATGACCTCAAGTCAAAAGACCAACTAGCCTATCATCACTAAGAGTTATTATTGACAGATTGGTCAATGTAACCATATGATAACTCTTGTGGATCGTTCAGTGAACTCATTCTCTAATGAGCACCTGTGTCTCGTCTCCGACTTCGCCAAGTCAAGCGATCATGAGATCATCACCACCGCTGAACGGTGAAGACTAAGACACAATGGTCTATCCGATGTTTCGATATCCTTGTCTCGAAACATCTACGACCACGAACCCTTTTAGACTTATGCTACAGACGGTCAAACATTTCTCCATGATCGAGATACTCATCTCGATACCTGTTTGACCTTGCATAAAATCTCAGGACTTTACCTAAGTTAATATCTAATGTTAACTACATTATAACATAACTTAGATAAATTATTACCAAACAGCTTACTGTTATTTCGAACAAGATGTTTGTGCTATTCACACACAGAGATAGATTGCCTCGAAGGTATCTTCTCTCAACATCTCCCACTTGCACTCAGGCCCATTTATCTCGGTATCTAATACCGTTTTTACACATAAGTTTTCCCGACTTCATGTGGTAGAGCCTTCGTGAGTGGATCTGCTAAAACCGTCTACACTATAGACTTAAGGGGTTTCTATGTTCATGTTAGACCAACCATTTGAATCTCATTCAAATAATTCATTTGGTCTTTCAGAATCCATAATATTTTAATTTACTTGGATCTTATCCAATTCATCGTACCTTACGATAATCATTTAAATCAGTTACTGGTCATTTCAAATGGCTCATATTTATTTCTGATAAAGAATCAAACTCTTTTGATCACTTTGTCAAAATATATGTTCCATCCATTTGATGCCTCACATGTAATTTACATGCTCCCACTGACCTTGAAAATTATCTGGTTAATTCATATAAGTTGGTCCGTCTAAATCATATTTAGAAAAACGAACTTGTAAGTGAATACTCCAATTTTCATGGTCAACTTAAGCGTTTACATCGAGTTTGGTCCGAGTAGTTCTGTACACATCTGCTGGTGGAAAACGGTTTCATTATAATCCGTTTTATAGGAATTAGTATGGAAAAAAACCGTTCTCGACCAACATGATTGCACTTCACTATTTTTCTTTTCTGCACCAATCTTTCAACTTAAAGATTTACTTGCAGTAAGTGAGGAAACATTTTCCTTGGGCACGTAAACTAAATTCCAAAATTTAATTACGCACACGGACCTATTCTGGTTGCATCAAGTTTTTAAAATCAGAGTTACTTCTCCGAATTTCATCCCGGAAGTTGACTAAGTCATCATCAGTTATGATGTCTAACTCGACTCTTCGTCTCATGAGATTCGAGTAATTATACAACTTCCTAATGCTTGATTTAATGAATATCTTATTGATAATGTCCTCATAGAACATTATCAAACCTAGGCATTACTATCTGGGACTTAACCCAGAGGAAGGACTTAACTCAGCGTCGCTTGTTATGGATCGCACCGAGTCTAACTAAGTGTGATTCATACCTTTTAACACACTGATGTGTTAACAGACTTGACCTGAGAGAAAATCACATTTTCTTTTAATTACACAAGATTTTATGTAGCCTAGTATTTAGCCATTCGATCTAATCGAATCAGTTTAAATACTTTTGTCTTTTCGTTCTTTATTATTTCAGACTTGTGTTTCATCAAGAACACGTGTCTTAATAAAATATACGAATAACTGATTTTTGGTTGATCTAGACTCGGGTACATCAGTATGTACTAGACTGAGTTCGACAACTCATTCTCCCACTGTCTCACAGATGGGTTTCGGCCAATTTTATCTAAGAGGATAAGACTCACAAGTGTCCGTAGACTTCATAATACGAAAGGTCAGACCCCTCTTTATGTGACTTGTGAAGCTTAGTCTCTCGATACGGCCTAGTCTATTTTACCATATAAGTTTGCTACTATCTTGTGTATTTATATATTAACATTTAATATATATATATAGTTATTACAAATTACTTAACACAAAACATTGCTTCCGAAGCAAGGTGACGACATTCGTCCAAAAAAAAAGTGTTAGACGTTTTGCATAACTATTTATTCTGAAATCGTGACATCAAAATATATCACATTTTCATTTCCTCCTACTTATGCCTTTACTAATGATAAATTAAACTAACTTTCTCAATTGACTTTCCGGAGTGCCTTCTTCCTTTTCTAAATCACATTTAGACATTAATTAACCCAACACAAATAACTATGCAAGCATCTTATGTATCCAAACGCTTGAGCTTTGCAATCTCGAGTTTAGCTCAAGAAGTTGCTTGTCTCAAGATCCGGTTGGGATACATAGTCTTGCACCGCTCATGCACTCGTATTCGACTCAAACGGTTTGATCGAATTTTCGAACTTTGCGGATCGGAATTGTTTGTCCATACAACCTTGAGGGTAGCTCGACAAGTTGTAGGGAGAAACATACTTCGAATATCCTATATGTTCAAGCTGCCTCATATAGAGAAGAGTGACATGTAGCTTAATTTATTTGTTGGACCCAGAACTTAATGAAATCATATTTCTTAAGTCTGTTCTTTAGAAGGTCATTTAATGTCAACGAGAATATGGTTTAATTGCATCAATTAGAATTTGACTTGATATTCAATCAATCAACTATTTGACCAGTTAACTTATTCCAATATTATATTTTGATTCCTTCGGTAAACATAGTCTTGCCCTAGTTTTTGCATATGTTCAAAATTAAATATAGGTAGAATGGCTTTCATCTATCTATATCCTCCCACTAATTTTACGATCGTTTTAAAGCTTAATAACGAACGATTTAATCGAATTAAAAATTAGTGAAAGAGGGATCCAATCATCCCGAACCTCACAACCTTGAGGAGACTCAACAAGTTGATTGGTTCCATGACTGGTAGACAAACTCTTGGTCAATCACATCACATGTGATTCCCTGTCGATTTTTACCCACAGTCACTTATGATCTTGAGGAGACTCAACAAATCATAATGGCTGGTCTAGTCAGACCCTTGATTTCGTGTCCAAACTTGACTTAGATCGATACTCGAGGAGACCCGACGCATCGATTTGGGTCAAGTCTAGACTATCACATGTATGTTGGAGTTTGTTCCTCAAAGAAAAACAAGTCACAGCTTGAGGAGACTCAACAACTATAATTGTCTTCTTTGAGTTACCAAGCTCCAAAATCAAGGAGGGATACGAATTAATCTTTAATAAGATTTATAACGCATTGACTAGATATAGTCCAGGGTGTCATACAATCATGATTCGCGACATTGCGGTCCAGCGGAACACAGCCAGGGAATTGACTAAGCCAGGATCACTGCCCCTTGTACTAGCAAGGGTTGACCCAGAACTCTTAGCCAAGCACATTGACTGGATCATGGTCCATTGAATGAAGCTTGTCATTTTTGTATGTGTGCCATAGACTAAACAGCTTTTATTAACAACTAATTAATCCTATCAACTAGTTGCATCCTTAAATTCAAAATTTTAGGATTTGTTTAATAACTTTTATTAAGTCCTTATCAACTATAAGGTTCACGTGCTATCCTAATCGTTATTAGGATTTTAATAAATTATTAACCAACGCTTAAAAGCGAAGTCCTTTAATGATTTAATAATAACAATTAAAATTAAAATTTTCATTAAACGGACTACCCTAATCAGGAATTAGGTCTTGAAGCATTGTTAATGTTTTATTAAAACATAGCATGTCATTAAAATTCAAGTAATAAATTTTAATCATTACTTAATGGCTAACCTAAAGGGTTGTCTTGTGTAATCAAATAAGGGACAAGATGAACTAGCCATTAAAATTACACTAATTTTATCGCATAAAAAGTGTACTACTATTTAACAATTAAATAGACTAAAGTTTATCGCATAAACAATATTAGACATTTTAAAATCAGTTTTAAAATTATCTTATAAATTTAAAACATCACTTTAAAATTTTTCCATGTTAAAAAATTTATCATATACAATTTTTAAACATCTAAAACATTTTAAACTTATCGCATAAATTTAAAGCCTTAAAATCAATTTTAAATTTATCACATAAATTTAAAAAACACCATTTTAAAATTTTTCCATGTTCAAAAATTTATCATATACAATTTTTAAACATCTAAAACAGTTTAAACTTATCGCATAAATTTAAAGCCTTAAAATCAATTTTAAATTTATCACATAAATTTACAACACCATTTTAAATTTTTTTTTCATGTTTAAAATTTTATCATATAAAATAATTAAACATCTCAAATTCTTTTAAAATCATTTTTTAAAAATATCTCATAAATTTTAAATCATTTTAAAAGATTCGAAGAAAAAAAAAATTATTTTAAAATTATCTCATAACTTTAAAACCATTTTTTAAAAGTATTTAAAAAGCATTTTAAGGTTTAATAAAATCGCAGTGCTAGATCGGCTACGCAAACCTTGCTCTGATACCACTGAAGGGTTTTGCGGGACCCTTAGGGCACAAAAACTCTAGTCCCGTCCTAAGTCGGACGGAACATAGACAGAAAAGAACAGCGGAAGAATAAAACTTATGTTAATCTAATTAACATGCAGTTAAAACATTTTTAACTTAGCCCTAAGGTCCAAGACCCTTAGCCAAGATCTATG
The DNA here is from genome assembly GCA_030789695.1 of Scilla litardierei. Classification (NCBI taxonomy): domain Eukaryota; kingdom Viridiplantae; phylum Streptophyta; class Magnoliopsida; order Asparagales; family Asparagaceae; genus Scilla; species Scilla litardierei. The sequence continues at coordinate 25,244,654 of CM061137.1, forward strand.
CCAACTTGGGATGGATCTGACCATCCCAAGAAGGATCTAACCTACTGCGATTAAATTAAACTAATGCTAATTAAACACATACCCGGAATCTCAACCCTGGGGCAGGCGAGATGTTCCGCACCGTCTTCCGAGCTGCTCCCGTCCCACGCCGAGCCGCTCCTTGAACTGCTCCCCGAACTGCTCCTCGAACCGCTCCGCATCCCGAGGCGATCAATCCCATGTCGCCGAGCCAACCACGCGCGGAAGAAAGTTTCACGCGAGTGAAACCTTCGCCTAGATTTCGGATCTGAATCCGAACTCCGTTGCGGCTTTGCTAGAGCCCTCAAGAGTAAGGCAGAAATTTATAGGGAGATAGAGAATATTATTTTAGCCTAGATCCGAGCGTGCTCCAACATTTACGAGAGCCGCTCAGATCTAGAGCTTGGGACGAGTTTTGAGGAGGAGAGCAGACCCCTATTTATATAGGCGGCGGACTCTCCCCTTTTCTCAAAATCCGATGTGGGACTAATAATTGAGAGTTAATTAAATCAAGTTAGTTTGCCTTTCACAAAGTGCAAACTTCCGTGAATTTTAACTCACTCACTGTTGAGCTTCATGATTGATACAACCTATCAATTCGAAGGGCGTTCAATGGTGAACGCATAGGAAAAAAACGGCTCGTCAATCCGAGTCCGTTTGACCCTTCAAACAATTGTCCAAAGTTAGCCAAAAGTCATGCTTCTCTTAGAAACGTAGCCGTCAAGAAAATCCCAGGTTTCAAAAAACCCTAACCAGAAAATTCGGGCTTGGTGGGCCTCCATTTTCGCTGGTTTCAGCCCAACAATTTGGGCTGACTTGTTTTGGCTATAACTTGTGCATTTGGACTCCGTTTTTGACGCGGTTTGAACCTGCGTTTAGAGCGGGACGATCCCGTCATCTAGGTACTTTGTTTGATGTATGAAAGTTCCATCCTTCATTTGCCGAATTTGTAGTCCAAGGAAGTAGTTGAGCTCACCCATATGGCTCATTTCGAATTCATCCTTCATAAACTTAGAAAATTCTTGGCAAAGATTAAAGTTAGTAGAACCAAATATTATATCGTCTACGTAAACTTGAATTAATAGGATGTCATTTTCATAATCTTTAATGAAAAGAGTTGAATCAACTTCAAAACCTAAATCCAAAAGAAAGGGTTTGAGTCGATCATAACAAGCTCTAGGAGCTTATCTCAACCTATATAACGCTTTCTTAAGTTTGAAAACATGGTTTGGAAATTTTTCATGAATGAAACCGGGTGGTTGAGAAATATAAACTTCTTCATTAACAGTACCATTTAAAAATACACTTTTAACATCCATTTGAAATAACTTGAAATTTTTATGGGATGCAAAAGATAAAAGCAATCTAATAGCTTCTAATCTAGCTACGGGGGCAAATGATTCTTCGAAATCAATACCTTCTTCTTGCAGATAGCCTTGAGTTACTAACCTTGCTTTATTCCTTGTGATGACCTTGTTCTCATCGGTCTTGTTCTTGAAAATCCACTTGGTCCCAATCACTTGGTGACCACTTGGAAGAGGAACGAGCTCTCAAACTTCATTTCTCTCAAATTGCATGAGCTCTTCGTCCATTGCAACTATCCAAAAGCTATCTTCACATGCTTCTTGGATGTTCTTTGGCTCAAGGGTAGATACAAATACACAGTGAGAGAATTCATCAATTCTTGACCTTGTTCGAACACCCACACCAATATCTCTAATAATTTGGTCATGGAGGTGATTACGAACGGTTGGATAAGCTTTAAAAATCCTTGCATCACTTGGAACATCTTCAACAATTTCATTAGTATTGTTAGTCTCAATAATAGAATCATTAATTTTAACATTACTAAGAAAGTCACATAAAACATCTACACTATCAACAACAACATGAGGAAAATCAAAATCTTCATAAAATGATACGTGTAGTGATTCTCGATCGTTGAAGAGGTTTTGTTGTATATCAGGTAGGCTTTGCTACGTGTGGAATATCTAACAAAAATTCCTTCATTGGATCTTGGCTCAAATTTATCTAAGTTACCAAAAGTGTTCTTTATAAAACATTTTGAACCAAAAATACGAAAATATTTAACTTGTGGCTTTTTATCATAAAATAACTCGAAACAAGTTTTGTACATTTGTGGTCTCACTATGATCCTATTAAGCACATAAAATGTCGTGTGCATCGTCTCCGCCTAAAATTGTAGTCCAAGATGACTATCATGGAGCATGGTACGGGCACACTCTGTTAGGGTCCTATTCTTTCTCTCTACAACACCATTTTTTGGTGATGCGCGAGGAAAAGAAAAATTGTAAGTAATCCCGTGTCATCACAAAACTTGGTGAAAGATTCATTCTCAAATTCTCCTCCATGATCACTACGAATATGGATTATGGTGGATCCTAAGAAATTTTGAATTTTCTTTGCAATTATAGTAAACTGTTCAAAAGCTTTATTCTTATTGGTTAAGAATGAAACCCAAGTAAATCTAGAGAAGTCGTCAAGAACAACTAATCCATAATGAGCATTATCTAAAGAGGCGATTCTAGTTGGCCCAAATAAATCTAGATGAAGTAATTCTAGGGCCTCTTAGAAGATATGCCTTCTTTAAGTTTGAAAGATGATTTGCTAAGTTTACCTCTTTGACAAGAATCACAAAAGTTTTTCTTACTAATTTTTTTTTCGGAAAACCATGCTTAGCTAACTTAGATAAGTGCTTAAAATGAACATGACCAAAACATTGATGCCATAATAGTTGTTCATTTGTATTAACAACTAAGCAATGTTCTATGGTTTTAGTCAAGCTCAAATGATAAATGTTTTGTGCATAATACCGGTAAATAGAATATGAGAATCAATATCTACAATTTTACACATACCCTCTCCAAAGTTAACCTTGTTACCCTTGTCACAAAGTTGACTAATGGAGAGAAGGTTGTGACATAAAGCACTAACTAAATAGACATTTGTAATAAGTGGGTTGGAAGGGTAACGAACTTTGCGTACTCTAATGATGGTTCCCTTTTGATTACCTCTAAAAGTGAGCCGTTGACCATCCTTGATGCTAATCACTTCGGACAGTAATATGATATCTCCCGTCATGTGTTTGGAGCAACCGCTATCAAGTATCCATCCTTTCTTTTTAGAGCCAATACGAATTTTTTTGCTTTCTTTCTTTTTCTTGGGTACCTACATAATATACCATAAGCTCATAGTATCCAAGCTTTGTTGGGTCCAAGGGGATTAGCCCTTTGAAAGCCAAGTCCAAGTGGACTTTCGCTTCCCAACATAAGTACCGCTATTTATTACATCATTAAAATAGCAGTCAACATAAGCATTCCTATCAATTATGCTAGTGTTCTTGGGACCCCAAATTGTGTATATGTTGGGTGTCCTTTTCCTAGTTGCATGCACATGTGATTGATTTCTACGTGGTGCGTGCTTCCTAGGAGCATGAGTTCTAGCATATGAAGATGGGGGTGGATAAGCATTATACATGTGTTGTACGCAACTTAGTAGCATGCATGTTATATGCAATATATGGAGCATGGATAACATGAGGTGGATGAGCATATATGGAACAATGATGTGTATGGGCATATGAACGTGTCGAGGCATATGCATGAGTATTTCTCATATGTGGATTTACACGTGTTCGTGGGGATGGAGCATAAAAAGTTTCATTAGTGGCCACTTGTGAAATAGGAGATTTCCTACGTGGATGAAGGTTGGTATACATATATGCATGACTTCTCTTTTGTTTTCCACCCGTAGTGGGTTTCTTGCCAAAAGGAAGAGATTGTGAAGTGGTTGCCTTCTTGGTAGGTTTGCTACCAATATTGTTTTTGACACCACTTATGGACGCACCAGTGGATGGCCTCACAAAATCTATAGTTACACCACTTTAGGAGGTGTGAGATTTGAATGCATTTGCTTCCACATAACCAAGTCCAACACGATGTGTGGCCGGAAATTGGTGTAGGGAAATATGCCCTTAGATCATTTGTATTTGATGCAAATGATAATTTAAGCCGAGATATGAACTAAATTGCATATGATGCAAAAGAGATTAAATGTGTTTTAAATACTTTAAGACAATATTTAATAATATAAACGTAAGGAAAAGCTCACAGGTAAGACGGGAATGTCCCGGTCTACGCCCAGGTTCGAACGGCGTCCAAATCGGACGTCAAATGCTCAAGATATGCCCAAAAGAGTTCTACGGATCAGTCCAAGCTGACCCAGGCTAGACTGGGTTTGGCCTGGACGCCTGGCTGGACCCAGAATCAGCCCAGGCTGACCGGGCCTGAGCGCCCGGGCCTGGGCGCCCGGCCCAAGCCAGAGCCTGGGCGCCCAGGCGCCCAGAAGCCTGGGCGCCTGGGCCCAGGCAGGCCCAGGCGCCCTGGGCGCCTGGCCTGACTGGGCCAGGCGCCGAGTCTGGGCGCACCAGTCTGGGCGCGCCCATACCAGGTTCTGAACCTGGTCTGGGCTTGTCCAGCAGGTCTGGTGGGCCCCGCAGAATAGGTTTTCAGAAACCTAAGTTGGGCAGTTTTTGACTGCTCAGTTTTTGCGAAAAACTAGCGATGAGCTGAACTTTGAGCGGTCAATTGGAGGGTCAAATGAACTCCGATTGACGAACGGTTTTTTCCTATGCGTTCACCGTTGAACACCCTTCGAATTGATAGGTTGTATCAATCCTGAAGTTCAACGATGAGTGAGTTAAAATTCACGGAAGTTTGCACTTTGTGAAGTGCAAACTAACTTGATTTTAATTAACTCATATTAATAGTCCCACATCGGATTTTGAGAAAAGGGGAGAGTCCGCCGCCTATATAAATAGGGGTCTGCTCTCCTCCTCAAAAGTTGTCCCAAGCTCTAGATCTGAGCGGCTCTCAAAAATGTTGGAGCACGCTCGGATCTATGCTTAAATTAATATTTCTCCCCTCCCTATAAATTTCTGCCTTATTCATGAGGGCTTTAGCAAAGCCGCAAAGGAGTTCGGATTCAGATCCGAAATCTAGGCGGAGGTTTCACTCGCGTGAAACTTTCTGGAGCAAGTGGTTGGCTCGGTGACCAGAAGTTGCTGGGATCGGCGCAAGCAGTTGCTGGGATCAGAGCGGCTTATGCGAGAAGGGCAATTGATTGCCTTCGGTAACACTTTTGCTGCAAGGCAAGAGTTACGGGTATGTTGAGTTTTCTCAACCTTAGTTTTAATTTATGTGCATTATTTTAATTGCAGTAGCTAATGTAGTTAATTAGATAGTAGTATCCTTAGGGGTTGGTCTGGACCCAACTCCGGGATAGTAGCGTTTTATTGGCTCGGGTTTTATGAAGATAGGGCTAGTTTATATAAAGTGTTTATATAAAGTTTTTCTCTTTATTTTTCCGCTTCCGCTGCGTTAAATTTTGTTCAAGGTTGTCCGGCCTTCGCTCTCAAGTAGGGCGAAGGACGGACAATGCACTAGTCGAAAGAGAGACCCGGATCAGATAAAACCCATCATTGGTATCAGAGCCAGGCTATATAGACTATCTAAATACTACTTTTATGAAATGCATGTTATTAAAACTTGTAGTTAGTATTGAACTAACTATGTGTTGGTTTTCAAATTTTTTTTTTTCGAAAATTGTTTTGAAAACCAAGATTAGATCTTTTTAATTATGTGATAATTAATGTCTTTATGTTTCTTTTTGCTTTTATTTGATAATTGCTAAAAGAAAGACTTGTAGGGTTAGCCATTAAAATTCATTTAAATCTTTAATCTGATTAAATTTAAATGACTAGCTCTGGCTATGTTTTAAAATGTTGTTCACAATATTTTAAATAACACATCCTAATGAATGATTAGGATTGTCCCTTGTTTGTTGAAACAATTCTGATGTGATTTATTAAAATCCTATAGTTGATAGGTTTCTAATAAAAGTTATGAAACACATCCTAATAATTTTGAATTATAGGTTATGACTAGTTGATAGGATTAACTAGTTAAATAAATCATAACAACCAGATTAAATCAATATAACACTTTTTATCATTAGCACTTTCAATGGAGAATGGTATGGGTAGGTAGTTAGGGAAGGTGTTGTGGATCGACTCAGCTTTGTTGGGCGCAAGTGATCCTGCCCGGCCCTAACCCTGGTCATGCCCGCTTGTACCGCAAAGTTGCTGATAATAAAATGTGTTAGCTTTGGTTATATCTAGTCAATGCGTTATAAATCTTGTTAAAGATTAATTCGTATCCCTCCTTGATTTTGGAGCTTTGTAACTCAAAGAAAACATTTATAGTTATTGAGTCTCCTCAAGCTATGACATGTTTTTCTTTAAGGAACAAACTCCAACATACATGTGATGTAGTTCTGACTTGACCCAAATCGATGCGTCGGGTCTCCTCGAGCATCGATCTAAGTCAAATCTGAACACGAAATCAAGGGTCTGACTAGACCAGTCATTATGATTAGTTGAGTCTCCTCAAGATCATAAGTAACTGTGGGTAAGAATCGATAGGGAGTCACATGTGATGTGATTGACTAAGAGTTAGTCTACCAATCGTGGAACCAATCAACTTGTTGAGTCTCCTCAAGGTTGTGAGGTTCATGATGATTGGGTCCCTCTTTCACTATATTTTAAGATATTAAAATTCGTTCATTTCTGAGAATGATCGTAAAATAGTGAGAGACCATAGTTAATTAAAAACCATATTAACTATATTATTTTATCATGAATTACACTAAATTAATTCTATGTCTTTTGCAGCATGAAATCGAATATGAATCTTATCCTGCATAATAAATTGACTGGTTTAAATATTGATTGCTTAGAAAACTTTGGGCTTAACAGAGAGAAGAAAGGACATATTGATGTCTCGACTTCTAAGGTATTAGTTATACAGAGTATAGTCCTTTCTGTAACTTCTAACGCATGGGTATTGGATACTGGTGCGGGTACTCACATTTGTAATTCGTTACAAGGTATGAGCAAATTTAGAAACTTAAGAAAGGACGAAATAGTTCTTCAAGTTGGTAATGGAGCTAATGTAGCTGCTAAAGCCGTAGGAGACCTAAAGCACACCTTGGCAAACGGTGCCACATTGTTTTTGAAACAATGTTATTATATACCAAATTTTCTATGCAACGTTATTTCCATTTCGGCTTTGGCCAAAGACGGATATAAATTTACCATTAATGAATCTGTTATGAACATTTTCTTTAATGATAAATTGCTGGGATTTGGAACAATGAATAATGGTGTATACACTCTGTCTAATGACGTTGTGTTAAGTGTTAACACACGAAAACGTAAGGAATCTAGTTTTAATGAAACTTTCCTTTGGCACTGTAGACTAGGCCATATCGGAGAGAAAAGACTAAGCAAGTTGCATAAAGAGGGGTCTCTTGACCTCTCGAATTATGAGTCGTACGACACTTGCGAGTCTTGTCTCAAAGGTAAAATGGCTAAAACTCCCTTTACGGGTAAAGGGGAAAGAGTTAGTGAACTCTTGGGTCTAGTACATTCTGATGTATGTGGACCAATGTCTACTTTAGCGAAAGGAGGATATTCATACTTTGTTACTTTTACTGATGATCACTCTAGGTTCGGACATGTGTTCTTGATGAAGCACAAGTCTGATACATTGAGCGATTCAAAGAGTATCGTAACGAAGTTGAAAAACAGACGGGCAAAATTGTTAAAATTCTTCGATCTGATCGAGGAGGAGAATACTTGAGCCATGAATTCCTTGCGCATTTAAAAGAGAATGGGATTCTCTCTCAGATCACTCCTCCTTACACACCTCAACATAATGGTGTGTCAGAGAGAAGGAATCGTACCTTGTTAGACATGGTTCGATCAATGATGAGTGACTCTGGGTTACCTATCTCCCTTTGGGGCTATGCCCTAGAAACTGCTACCCATATCCTTAATAGAGTTCCATCTAGATCCGTGCCAATGACACCATATGAGATATGGAACGGGAAAAAACCAAACCTTAAGCATATTAAGGTATGGGGTTGTCCTGCGTATGTCAAGAAGCTTAATCCAGATAAACTGGAGGATAGGTCTGTTATGTGTAGATTCATTGGGTATCCTAGTCACTCGACGGGACACATTTTCTATCACCAGGAACAACAAAAGATTGTTGTGTCCAAACACGCCACCTTTCTTGAAAAGGAATTCCTTGTAAAGGAGTCTAATGGCGAGGTAATAGAACTGGACGAAAGTCTAGAGACTGAATCAACACATGAACAGATCGCGGAACCAGTGGGAGAGGCAGAGCCTAATGCTCCTGAAGCAACTATTAGGAAGTCAAATAGGATTCCTCGAGCTCCAGAAAGATAATACGGATTTCTCGTAGATGGAGGAGTTGAGGATAGCATCTTAGTTGAAGATGATCCTATTAGCTTCCAAGAAGCAATTCAGAGTAGAGACTCTAAGAAATGGCTGGATGCAATGAAATCTGAGATGGATTCTATGCACATTAATAAAGTTTGGACTTTAGAGAATGTGCCCAAGGGAAGTGTTCCTATTGGCTGCAAATGGATCTTCAAAAGGAAGATCGGTGCAGATGGAAAAATAGAAACGTACAAGGCTAGACTTGTTGCGAAAGGTTATCGTCAGATTCTAGGTGTAGATTATGACGAAACTTTCTCACCTGTAGCCATGCACAAATCCATCCGGATTGTACTCGCTATTGCTGCCTATCACAACTACGAAATCTGGCAGATGGATGTAAAAACTGCATTTCTAAATGGTGATTTAGAAGAGCATATTTACATGTCTCAGCCGGAAGGTTTCAAAGTCAGTGGGAGCAAAGGGAAAGCGTGTAGACTGCATAGATCCATTTATGGATTGAAGCAGGCATCCAGGAGCTGGAACATCCGATTTGATAATACGGTCAAAGAGTTTGATTTTATTAAAAATGAAGATGAGCCATGCGTTTATAAGAAAACCAGTGGAAACAATTTAGTCATCCTCGTACTTTATGTTGATGACATTCTCTTAATAGGTAACAACATACCGATGTTGAAGTCTGTTAAGGATTGGTTATCAACTAACTTCTCCATGAAAGATTTGGGAGAAGCATCCTACATACTAGGTGTGAAGATCTATAGAGATAGATCTAAAAGGATGCTAGGACTCTCCCAATCTAGGTACATTGATACTGTGTTAAAACGGTTTAACATGGAAAACAGTAAAGGTGGGTTTATACCCGCAAATCATGGAATAAGTCTTTCCAAGAAGATGTCTCCAAAGACTGACTTGGAAAGAGATCGCATGAGCAATATTCCATATGCTTCGGCAGTTGGATCGATCATGTATTCCATGATATGTACCAGACCTGCTGTCACTTTTGCACTAGGTGCAGTAAGTCGATATCAGTCTAACTATGGAGAAGAACACTGGAAAGCAGTCAAGACGATTCTTAAGTACTTACGAAGAACAAGAGATCTAGTTTTGATTTATGGAAGTGAAGAACTCAAAATTGAGGGCTTCACGGATTCCAGCTTTCAGAGTGACGTGGATGACAGCAAGTCAATTTCAGGATACATTTTCACTCTCAACGGATGTGCAGTGAGCTGGAGGAGTTCAAAGCAAGACACCGTTGCTGATTCAACTATGGAGGCCGAATATATAGCGGCCAATGATGCAGCAAAGGAAGCTGTCTGGATTAGGAAATTTGTGAGCCAGCTAGGAGTGGTGCCTTCTGTTATAGATCCAATACCGTTGTATTGTGATAACAATGCCACATTGAGCTTGGTCAAAGAACCCAGATTCCACAAGAGATCCAGACACATTCTTCGAAAATATCATTTGATACGTGATATTGAGAAGAGGAAGGACATAGAAATCCTCAGAGTCTCGTCTGAAGAGAATTTAGCTGATCCATTTACAAAGGCCCTTGCACGTGATCGTTTGGAGAAACTAATGTGTAAAAGCGGTATGAAATACCATAAAGAGTGGGCCTTGTAGTGAGTGGTAGATGTTTTGAGAGTTGTATGCCTATGAGGCACATTGTCCTGAAAAACATCTTATTCATGAATAAAATAAATTTATTGGTATCAAATTATCTTTGTGCATTCGTGTCATCTTATATACTTAGATAATTTCCTTAGACTTATAGCAAGGTATACACTTATCTTGAGGCCGATCACGATTATGAGAAAGTGTTTTTACCGATTGGAGCTTAAAGTCTTAAACTGGTTCGTGGTCATTGATATGTCGAGAAAAGGATATCGACACATCGATAAGACCATTGTGTCTTTGTATTCACTATGGATTAGTAACGATGGACTCGTAATCCTTTGACTTGGTGAAGTCAGAAACAAGACGCAGGTGCTCATTAGAGAATGAGTTCACTGAACGACTCATAAAAGATTATCATTTGGTTAAACTTAATTTAAAATGTCAATGATAACTTTTTGTGATGATAGGCAAGCTGGTCCTATGACTTGAAGACATTGAACAAACCTACATGTGAATGGTGTCACTTAGATCATTTTCTTAGCTTCAAGACTTTACTTGTCGAAAGGATTTTGGTTGGGGGGCATTTGAAGCGTGTGAGGGGAGTTGTGTCTAATAAAGGATTCGTCTCTCTCATTAAGGAGAGTTAGTGTTGTATGTGTTGGTTCGGTGCTTCAGTGAAAATCTTTGATCAAAGTATGTTGAAAGAAGTTCAACATGTATTTAACTAAAGACCGATGTAACTGACCGGTTTCAAGTTGGTGGGGTTGACATGTTACCATACCCTAAACTTGAATAAACAACATAGTCTTGACGAAAGGATTAAAACTGTGGTATTCATCACGGATACAGTCTTGGTAGTCCCGACGATTTTGTCAATGGGTGAAACCACATAATTATGATGCCGAAACAGGGACGGCAACTACTGCTCGTGGTCACTGCCGTCTAGGGTCTCGAACCCAAACCTGTAGTAGGGTCAGGCTGTAGGGTCTCACACAGAGTGCGATCTTCGTCTAGTAATAGGTAGAAATTAGTTAGGGAGAATAATTTGCATTTGATGCAAGGGACAAAGTATTGCAAAAGATGTTTGCAATAGTCTCCAGCATTCGGGATAAATGATTCTGAGTGCAAGTGGGAGATGTAGGGAAATATGCCCTCAGATCATTTGTATTTGATGCAAATGACAATTTAAGCCGAGATATGGACTAAATTGCATATGTTGCAAAAGAGATTAAATGTGTTTTAAATACTTTAAGACAATATTTAATAATATAAACGTAAGGAAAAGCTCACGGGTAATACGGGAATGTCCCGGTCTACGCCCAGGTTCGAACGGCGTCCAAATCGGACATCAAATGCTCAAGATATGCCCAAAAGAGTTCTACGGATCAGTCCAAGCTGACCCAGGCCAGACTGGGTCTGGCCTGGACGCCTGGCTGGACCCAGAATCAGCCCAGGCTGACCGGGCCTGAGCGCCCAGGCCTGGGCACCCGGCCCAAGCCAGGGCCTAGGCGCCCAGGCGCCTGGGCTCAGGCCCAGGCGCTGGGCGCCTGGGCCTGGGCCTGCCCAGGCGCCCTGGGCGCCTGGCCTGACTGGGCCAGGCGCCCAGTCTGGGCGCGCCAGTCTGGGCGCGCCAGTCTGGGCGCACCCAGACCAGGTTCTGAACCTGGTCTGGGCTTGTCCAGCTGGTCTGGTGGGCCCCGCAGAATAGGTTTTCAGAAACCTAAGTTGGGCAGTTTTTGACGGCTTAGTTTTTGCGAAAAACTAGCCATGAGCTGAACTTTGAGCGGTCAATTGGAGGGTCAAATGAACTCCGATTGACGAACGGTTTTTTCCTATGCGTTCACCGTTGAACACCCTTCGAATTGATAGGTTGTATCAATCCTGAAGTTCAACGGTGAGTGAGTTAAAATTCACGGAAGTTTGCACTTTGTGAAGTGCAAACTAACTTGATTTTAATTAACTCATATTAATAGTCCCACATCGGATTTTGAGAAAATGGGAGAGTCCGCCGCCTATATAAATAGGGGTCTGCTCTCCTCCTCAAAAGTTGTCCCAAGCTCTAGATCTGAGCAGCTCTCAAAAATGTTGGAGCACGCTCGGATCTAGGCTTAAATTAATATTTCTCCACTCCCTATAAATTTCTGCCTTATTCCTGAGGGCTCTAGCAAAGCCGCAAAGGAGTTCGGATTCAGATCCGAAATCTAAGCGGAGGTTTAACTCGCGTGAAACTTTCTGGAGCAAGTGGTTGGCTCGGCGACCAGAAGTTGCTGGGATCGATGCAAGCAGTTGCTGGGATCAGAGCGGCTTATGCGGGAAGGGCAATTGATTTCCTTCGGTAACACTTTTGCTGCAAGGCAAGAGTTACGGGTATGTTGAGTTTTCTCAACCTTAGTTTTAATTTATGTGCATTATTTTAATTGCAGTAGCTAATGTAGTTAATTAGATAATAGTATCCTTAGGGGTTGGTCTGGACCCAACTCCGGGATAGTAGCGTTTTATTGGCTCGGGTTTTATGAAGATAGGGCTAGTTTATATAAAGTGTTTATATAAAGTTTTTCTCTTTATTTTTCCGCTTCCGCTGCGTTAAATTTTGTGCAAGGTTGTCCGGCCTTCGCTCTCAAGTAGGGCGAAGGACGGACAATGCACTAGTCGAAAGAGAGCCCCGGATCAGATAAAACCCATCAATTGGTTTGCAAGAAATTCATCCAATTGTCCTTCCCTTTGTTAAATCTCTTAACTCGTGAGGACATGAGCTCATATTTCTCCTTAAGAGAAGAAATATTGGTATTCAAGGTGGATACCGTGTTTTGAGCTCGTGCACTTGGGTTTTAAGAGAATCATTCTCAATACCCAATTGTGTGTTTTATGAAGCTAGATCAATACTATTCTTAGGATACGTTTGATCTAGTTGAGATTTGAGGGAATTCACCTCATTTCTCAAGATGTCATTTTGAGAAACCAAAGTGGCTTTCTCAAGTGTAAGTGTATTAACAATGGTGTCAGTGTCGATAACGCATGGCATGGATGATTTGCTAACATTTGATTTCTTTAAACTAGTATATCTAAGCATAAAAAATTGATAATTAGAAAATAATTCTTCGTTAGCAATACGAAGTTCATCCATGTTTACCTCAGGTTCATCAATGTCACTATCACTCTCATTGGAGAGGGATCTTATCGGGCCATATGACACATGTGGGCACTTTCACCCTTTTCATCCTTGGATTCACTTGAGGAATCTCCACTTGAATCATCAAACATCCCAACAAGTCCTTTCTACTTATCCTTCTTGTATTTGTCGGACTTGTGGTACTTTGGAGCTTTCCACTTTTCTTTATTTTTAAGCATTGGGCAATCCTTCTTGATGTGCCTCGGCTTGTTACAGTTAAAACAAAGAGATGAAGTATTGTTAGTGGAATCAAATTTATTTTTGGAAAACAATTTACCTTTGCGAAAGAAGCATTGGAACTTCTTCGCCATTTGTGCCATTTCTTCCAAGTCCATTTCATTCTCTGATTCTTCGCTATCGGAGGATGAAGACGTAGCCTTGAATGCTAATGCTTTCTTCTTGGCCTTCGTTAGGTTCATCATTGCTCGAATATTCAATCGGTTCTCCCTTATTAATTCGTAAGACATGAGAGTACCGATGAGATTTACCTCGACATAGTTCTTCATGTCATTGACCTCCTCAATGGCGATTGCTCTTCTTTCCCATTTCGAGGTCATTCCCATGATTATCTTCCTTACCTTCTCTTCTTGGGTGTAGACTTGTCCAAGAGCTTCAAGTTCATTGGTGATATCGATAAAACGTCCGTACATTCGTTGCAATGCTCTCATTATCCTGCATATGAAACATATCGAAGTTTTGTATAGCAACATATAATTTAGACAATTTTACCTTATTCGTTTCCTCATGGGTAACGACTAGATGGTTCCAAATTTGATATGCACTCTTACATGTGAATATCTTATTGAACTCATCCGGATCCAACGCACAATGAAGAGCGTTCATTACCTTGGCGTTGTTCACTTCGGCGGACTTCTCGAAGGGCGTCCATTTGTCAAAATTCTCTTTGGATGGTTTAATGTATTTCTTATAGAGGGTTCTCCAAAGATGAGCACTCCTAGGAAACGTTTCCATCCGGCATTTCCAATAGCCGAAAATCGTACCATTGAAACGCAAAGGACGAACCGTTGATTGTCCTTTGAAGATGGTAGACACATCATCCCGGTCGTGATTGTTGTACGAAGGAGGTGGAGGAACGTTGTTGTTGTTAGATGCCATAGCTATAAACCAATGCTTTGATACCAATTGTAAGGACCTGGCTATGAAGAAAACACTAGAAGGGAGGATTGAGTAGTATTTATGCAATTTAAAACGATAGTTATACCAAACTAAATTCCTAACCAACAATTAATGCGGAATGTAAATAAACCATAAATTGAAACAATGCTAACACAAGGATGTTTCAAGGGTTCGAATTACCTAAGTCAACTCCTGACTTGTTGCCGGTAATCCTATGTCCCATTCACCCAGATACCACCAGATACTCAAGTTAGAACCCTAACTTGAGGTTTCCTTAAAACTCACTTGTAGCAATCCTACAAGTGAAATCGAAATACACTCGATGTCCTTGACTCCCACAACTTGGGAGCAAGTAAACCACTCTCACAAACTGAGAGTTAATCTAATTACGAAGGATATGAAATATTGAAATAGCTACACTTACAATCACTTATGCCTTGAAGTAGAACTTGAAGGAGAAAGTGTGTTGTGTGTTGATGTCTCTTTTGAAAGAGAGAAACACCCTTTCTCTTGACAGTACCAATTTTCTAGAAGATATCACTTTGATTCTAGGTTGGAGAGCAAGAGCGGAAAAGCTTGGAATTCTAGGGCTTTTGGATTTGAGAGCTTTGATCAAGAAAATGAAATGCTTGAATAGATGAGTAATCCCTTAATGGAACAGTATGAGCTCTCTTTATAGGTTCCCCAAAATCCCCAAACAGAATCCCTAAAACCCCCTTTGAAATCTGTGGAGAAAAAGCCAACGGATAGAGTTTACACAGTCGATAGTCGACTGTTGTACAAAACACATTCGACTGTTGTACTGTATCAAAGGGTAGGTGAGAATTCAAATGATAACTTACCACGTGGACAGTCGACTGATGAAGAGAAGACAGGTGCCAGTAAAACTAACAGGCGACTGGCCACAATATGGGTAAGCTGAGAAAATCTCAGAAAGTTTTGGAAAGACACGACAGGTGACTGATGTGGAACACACAGGCGCCTGTGCCATGGGCAGGCGCCTGTGAAACCAACATCAGTCGACTGTCACAAAAGCCTGAAACTTTCTAGAGAGTAGAGTCTACAGAGAGAACAAAGACAGACGACTGTTGAAGCATTGACAGTGGACTGTGCCTTGGACATGCGACTATAAATACAACATCGGTCAACTGGCACTAAAACTTGAGTATTCCAGGGAGCAGATACTGCAGAGGAATCATAGACGGGCGACTTTTTAAGCATTGACAATCGACTATGCCTTGGACATGCGATTGTCAATACAACATCAATCGAGTGGCCAGATGGAAATGAAAGTGACTTTTGGGCTGAAGATAGACAGACGAGTGTTTAACAAATCACAGGCGACTGTAGCTTTGACAGACGTCTGTATTTTGTACAGCAATCGCCTGAAGGAGTTAAAGTTAAAAAGCCCACAAATCAATTGATTAAGTATGTGCATAACATGCAACTGTAGAACAAATCACAGTCGACTGTTTTGAGACATGCGACTGTAAATCGTTCAACAGTCGCCTGTTGAAATCACAACATGCACATTCTTCAGAAATGAGAATGGGAGTCTAAGGAAATGTGATCTAATGATTTCCTAGGACATAAATGATGATGTGTGTGCACTCCAACATAGTTCTACTACTAAGCTACATACTAGAAGAGATTAGAAAGATTAGGTTTTGTAGAAGTCTCTCTTCTATCCGAAGTATGAGCTTGAAGTCTTCTAGGAGCTTCAATCAACATCTTTGATCATCCAATCCACTTTTTATGCTTTCATTGATCTTTGAGTGACATCCATTGCTAATTGATCTTCATGATATGCTTAGGCAATGGATTAACAACAAATATGAAATTAGTCACAAGTATTTATGTTTGCTTATCGTTAACACCAAGTAGGGAGAAGTCCAATACTCAACATGCTAGGGCTTTCTTCTTTGCTACTTCTTGTCTTCTCTCTTCTAGGTGTATCTTGTATGCCAAGAGGTTTCCTAATTAGACCTTTATGGTTACTTCCAATAAATCGTTGGCCTTTCCTATCATCACCATTTTCTTCTCCCATTTCGGAATGGGGGGTGTATGGTCATTCGGACCATTTCCTTTTACATCTTTCCTAAAATAGAGAGAGTTCGTGATGTCCGTTAGTCTTGTAGACATATTCGTGATCTTTTCATTCTCGTTCATCTTGAATAGTTCAAATCTGTGCTAGTACTTTCATGAGTTACCTTGAGAGTGCCAGAATTGATACGCGGTTGTTGCGGTGAAAATTCGATTGAACTTGTTGTTAATTCAGTACTTAGGAATCAATCATATGATTATGAATGTATATGCAAAAAACACAAGAACACGCAAAACTTGGTAATACGGTTCGGTACGCACACCTACATCTATGGGGCCACACCCAGAAAAATCAGACTACTCCCCTCTATCAAAATGATAACAATCACTAATATTGCAATTTCATTAAGAGGAACAGACTCCCCCTTAATACAAACCACAATGGGTGATCCCAATCAACCCCATGGAGTAATCACCGCAAGATCCCTTTGCACGCAAGATCCCCCTGCATAAACTGACCAGATCAAACTCCCTTCGATCCATACCTTTGTAGCCGTCGGCCTCCGTCCCTGGATGTAGAAACCGCTAGATCCCCTTGAAAAAACTGACCTGAATCAAACTTCTGTTGATCCCTACTCCCATAGCCGTCAGCGTCTTTCACAGGATAATGAACCGATCTGGTCGGATGACCCTAACCGATCTGCTTGAGAGCTTTTATGTCATCTCAACCGAAGTCAAAGAGCCATTTCGGTTAATAAACCAATTAACAATCTCAAGCAGATTTTCCGTCATATATTAAGGAACTATTTTGGGTAAATAGTCACATAAATCAAGGAACCAATTAACTACTTCGGGTAAATGGTTCTGTCAAATCTGACCCGCTGGGCAAGCGGGCTCGACCTGCCCGCATAAGCGGCCGGGTCAAACCCGCCTGCTTGGCAGGCGGGTCCAGCCTGCCAAGCAAGCTGGACCCCCCTTTACGGGCGGGTTCAGCCTGCCTAGCGGGTCTGGATCCGCCCGCCCAAACTGGGCTGGGCCAGAACTGGGCTTTTGCCCAGTTATGGCCTTTTGGGCTATTTCTTGAGTTCTACAGCTTCGATTGAGCCGATTTTTGAACCTTCGGAAAGCAGGGTTCGCATGGGACTATCCCAAGAACCATTGCAAACTTTTTCTATGCTTTTATTATGCAAAATATTCTTGTAAATATTTTACAATATATTTTCAATCCTTTTG
Organism: Scilla litardierei; assembly: GCA_030789695.1. Lineage (NCBI taxonomy): Eukaryota > Viridiplantae > Streptophyta > Magnoliopsida > Asparagales > Asparagaceae > Scilla > Scilla litardierei. The sequence goes on from CM061137.1 coordinate 25,262,212, forward strand.
CATCACATACAATAATCCCTTATAGCATTCCTACTAATGCTAAAATCGCAAACCTTTTGCGATATCATTAAATCCCATTTAATCAAGACTTATCGTGACAAACTCTTTGTGACTTCAATTATTCTCGTGCACCCGAGTGCACTCCTTCTGAACCCTTCCTATTACTAAGATGCAAATCCCACTCGGTGTGAGACCCTATAGCCTGACCCTACTACAGGTTGGGGCTCGAAACCCCTTGACAACCACGAGCAGCAGGTTTCGCCACTGTTTCCGCATTATAATTACGTGATTGACCCATTGACAAAATGTCGTCGGGATCACTCTGACTGTGGCAGTGATGAATACCGCAGTTTTAGTCCATTCATCATAACTATGTCATTGCTAAGTCTAGGGTATGGTAAAATGTCAACCCTACTAGCTAGCATTGGTCAGTATACATCGGTCTTTGGTATGTCCATGTTGTACTACCTACAACATACCCCGGCCGAGATTTAGAATAAAGAACCATATTAAGCATGTGACACTGACTTCCCTTAATGGAAGATACGAATCCTATCTTAGGCACTACTTAACTCGTACGCTTCAAATGTCACCAAACCTAGGATCTTTCAACGAGTGAAGACTCGAGACTAGATCATAGATTTAAGTGACACTGTTCACGCACAAGTTTGTACAATGACCTCAAGTCTAAAGGACCAACTAGCCTATCATCACTAGAGAGTTATCAATGACAGTTTATTTAAGGTTAACCATTTGATATCTCTTTATTGGGTCGTTTAGTGAACTCATTCTCTAATAAGCACATGTGTCCTGTCTCCGACTTCTCCAGATCGGATGATTATGAGAAAAGGAGGAGCCAAAGCTACCCTATAAGGAGCTTGAGTATCGTTTCAATGTGGCCTCCAACGTGGCAAGCAAGTGCATTGACTCATCTACAAAATTGAAAGCAAAATTTAAAAATTCTATGAGTGGTTTGCATGTCTTAGAATCTTCTAGTGTAAATAATAATGATGCTTTGCATATTTGTGACACTAGTGATAGAGACACACTTCTCTCTCAAGTTAAGGATTTGAGCATTTCTAATGAAAAATTATTAGCTGAAATCCTTAGCTTAGAATCTCGCATGCAACAACTTTCGTTGAAATGCGAAGAAGAATCCCAAAAGCTCAAAAGCTTTGTTTATTCTAGGGATTCACTCCACGGTTTGCTTGAAAAACAACATCCGTCAAACCATAGAGGAGGTTTGGGATACACTCCAAAGGTGGTTGCCACACCCACCTCTAATTCTTTTTATTGTGCAAATACAAGAAACATTGCTAAAACACCTAAGAAGAATCACCATGCTTTCTTGTATAACAATAACACTAACACGAAGCATGTAAATCACAAGGTGGTGAGGAAAAATGAAAATTCTTCATTTTTTGCTAAGAAGCAAAATTCTCACTTTATGCATGCCAAGAAAATATTTTCTACACTTAAGCATGCCACATCCATCCCTCTTGCAAAGGCAAAACCCTTTCCTAGAAAATCCTTGAGTCTTTGGATTCCAACTAGGTGTAGTGTGCAAGAGAGGGATAGTTATATCTATCCATTAGTTAGAGATGTGATCATCTCAAGTGATTACATTAGGAAATCAAACTCCTCTTGGGTTTGGTTTCCTAATGTTTAGGTCACACACACATATGCATATTGCATAGGTATTGTGCTTAAATGTGTATTTTTAGCATACCCATTGTTTGTATGATGTTTCATGATTTTGAAAATGTTTTCAAATTTTTTTCATGAAAATGGGGACCTTTGGGGATACATTGTCATGCATGCATATTTTTATCCATATGTATGACAATGGGGGAGTTAATATGGTTAATATGTTGAGAATATTTTAAAACATATTTTGACTCTCTTTTCTGGTTGTTTTTGATATCATTGTTTACAATTGGTTATTATGATCTTGAACTCAACCCATTGATATTGCCAACGTGTTTCATGTTATTTTTTGAATTGGCAATGTCATGAATATCAATGTGATTGATTTTTCCATATCTATGCTTTGATACACTTTAGGCACATGGCTCCAAGTATGATTTACAATTGGTAAAGAGGATTATCTTTAAAGATCTTTTATCTCTATATTTACAATTGGTATTAGATCCTAGAAGTAAAAAATTTGACCATTTCTATGATCTAGGGGGAGCATGGGATAGTGATTGATACCCACAAAATTTTTATATTTGGTATCATACATCTCTTTATCTCGTGCATATTGTCACATCTTTAATTAGAATGACAAGGGGATATATTTGATGTCCACCTTTTTGACAATGACAAGGGCATAGATATATGCATTATGTAAATCATGTTTATCATACATATACATATGGGAAGAGATATGTGGGATTATGTAAACCATTCATGTGGAACATGTTATATACTTATTGCATATGGGTTATGTAATCCATGCATATTATATGTCAACATTGTTTCTTATTATTTCAATTGATATAATGAGTATTTACAATTGTGTATCTCATTTTACAATTGGTGCATATAAGTAGGGGAGCTCATTAGCATTGTGCTTTATTTCTTAATGTTTAACTTAATGTGTGTCATCATCAAAAGGGGGAGATTGTTGAGTATTGGTGTTTCATACCAATGTTATTTTGATGATGATCACATCATTATGTTGTTGCTAAATTCTTTCATGTTTTAGTCTCTTAGTTTTCAATTGAGGAATATCACTTTTGGAGACTATATGCTTGGTGCAAGGATGACATCAAGAGGAGCAATGCCAAAACTTGGACTCAAGGGGTGCCAAAGCTTGGAGAAGATGGAAGAGCATCAAGGCATCAAGGAATGACTCTATAGATCTAGGGGAAGCAATGTAATCCATGTAATATTTCATTTATTGCTTTTCTCTTTTTGAGTCTAGGTTTAATGTAATGCCTTGATAGATGGTCTACTTATTCATGCATATGCATATAACCATCTTTGTGAGTCTTAGGATAATCATAGAAATCATCCCAATAGGTTCATCTTGCCTTAAACTCAAACTGGAGTTTTTGGCTCTCCATCAGTCGACTAATGAAGGCATGACAGGCGACTGGGTGATTCCAGGTGCCTGCCTAGCCTTCTACAGCCGACTGGTATGCACAGCTCAAGTCAACTTATTTCTTGACTCTACTTGAGCTTTTCGACTCAGTCGACTGAAGTTCAAATTACAGTCGACTGTCTTCCAACAGGCACCTAGGAATTGTTCTACAGTCATCTGTGTGCAACTTGCATTTTCTGGGCTTCATCCCAATTTGCAAGTAAGTCAACTGATGATGTATTGACAGTCGCATGTATAATTACAGTCGCCTGTGAAATGGTCATCAATCGTCTGAAGGCACTGGTGCAAAAGTTGCATTTTCCTGCTCTGTTTCCATCCCAAGTGACAGTCTCCTACTGAAGGATATACACGCGCCTGCCCATTGTGCAGGAACATGTGTAGTCTTCTACTGTCGCCTGTCCTGGCTCATATTATAGCCGTTGGAAATTTTATAGTCGTTGACCAGTCGACTGTTAATTGTTCATCAGTCGACTGTCTGTGCCGTAAACTGCCAAATTCTAGCTGTTGCTGATTTATTCATTTTGGTTTTTTATCTTGGGTTTGAGGTTTCTTTTGGCTTCCTATATATAGGAGAGGGCTGAGTTCATTAGAACTCATTGGAACTATTGAAGACCTTTTGAGAATCATTAAGCCAATCTCAAACTCTCGCATTTCCCTCATAGAGATCATATTCCTCTGCATGCATTGAAGTCAAGCTCAAGGAAAATCATCCAAGTGCTTTCAAGCTAATCTCATCACTTGGAAATCCTCTTCCATGCCTTGCATTCATTAATGAGTAAGTTCATCATCAAGACATATGTAAGAGTATATGTTTTACTTTGTGTTTCTTTGAACCCCCTAATTCTCTTTGCGGGAATTAGATACTCTCTTTGTGGGAGTTGATTACTCTCTTTGTGTGAGTTACTCTCTTTGTGGGAGTTTGGTGTCATAGTGTAGAACTAGCCCTAATTCTCTGTGTGGGAGTTAGTAATTCTCTGTGTAGGAGTTTGACCCTTGTATAGGGTGGTTGGGTTCTTGTGTTGGACAAAATCCTCTGTGCGAGGTATCTCTTTGTGGGATTATATTCAATTCTCTTTGTGGGAATTATAGTGAATATCGGTGTGGCTAAACGCACCCAAGTTTGGGGAACCATGGTAAAATCTTGTGTTTACGTTTGGTTTGATTGTGTTGATTAATTCCTTTTGCATTTATTATTCCACATTTGCAAGTTTATTTTTAATTGTACAATTAATTGTCATTACTCTATTCATCCTCCTTTAGAGTGTTTATTGTTAGTATTGCAAGCTAGACGGTCCTTACACAATTGTTATTGTCCAACAAGCAAAACATGTCGTTTATGGCTTTTGTGTCAAGTGTTTCTTTTGCCTTTTCAAATTCCGTACATTGTGAGTAAGGAATGGTAGATTCGTTGTATGGTGATTTAACGATGTTTCATATATTGAAGTTCATGGACTTGGGATAGATCATCCTCATCCTTTTCCAATATTCATAGTTTGACCCGATAAACATTGGTGGTCTAGTTGTGAAGTGTCCTTCAGGGAAGTACGATTCGTTCGTTGTTGACACCATCCATGATCTTGTTCTGATACCAAATGTTGGATCTTATGGCTAAGAAATGTATTAGTCGACTAATTAAATATGTTGGTCGATTAATGGCTAAGAAACATAGTAGTTAGACCTTAATACGCTAGTCAACTAGATCCATATGTTGGTCGACTACTAGACTTCTAAAATCATAGTTTGGGGTATGCAACCAAGTTTTTGTTAAGGTATGAGTTCATAATAATTTTAAATTTTAACCTATGGTTCATGTATATGTGTAGGTGCATGTTCAAGTCTTTACAAAGCTCTAAGATAATAAAAAGAAAATTTCATCAATTAAATAATTTATCTCAATATCTTGATTGATGTAGTCTTTTGCATATAGGTGTATCTTCATTTGCCTTCTTACACCATCACATATTTACTAATAACTACACAAGTCATGTTAGTGCACACAATATATTTGCCTACTATTAAAACTCATAAAGGGATGGCTCGTTAATATCCTACAACTTTTGCAAGAAGTAATATGGTGGATCGACAAACTAGATGACTTGACTAAAATAGATTGATTTAACACTGCATTCGGTCAAAAATGCTTATGAACAAGCCTAACAATGGATACTGGTTGGTCATGTTGACGCCCGTGAAAATAACGAACGTGAAATTATGGACACAAATAATTAATGATCTTTATTTGTATATAAATTTAAATACATTAAGCTTAAGAGAAATTAAGATACCAAAGTCTTCATTATCCACATCGTCTAATCTTTTCATCATCCAGATGGGTCTGCTATATTGCAAGGTTGCACGAGGGTTTGATGATAATTAATGAATGGCTATTGGCCCTTACAATTAGTGCCAACTTCATGGCCAACAAGACTAATATTGAAGCCTTTGTGTGTGTCTGCACCAAAACTCCGAAGTTGTGATGATGGTTAATGGCTAAACCTTTTACATTTTAACATGCCATTGCAAGTATTGCGCTCTTTTTTCTTGGTTGAAACTTGGGTTTTTGCACAACAGTATTTTCTTCCTTTTTAATAAGCGTTTTAGTTGTGCACATGGTGGGATTTGAAGGTGGGTTTCTTTGATAGCATATTAAAGTCACTGTCACTTTAAAACGTTGAAGTTGTGATGAGAGTTAAGACCTTAAGAGTTATCTATCTTACAATTGACAAGGTTATCCCATGTGACACATTTGTCCCATGTGGCAATGTCCCAGCGCCACTACATGGGAGCCACCTTACTCCACAAACCCAACTTCCACCCAAAAAGAATCTCACCCCCAATTAAAAAAACACAATTTCAAATAACACCCCAAACCCCATCTTTATCCCCTTTTACCCCGGACGATACCGACACACACACACTCAGTTTCCACTCCTTTTGGTTGCGTGCTTGCACCACGTCCTATTTGTGGGGTTTTTTGGACGCCGTGTACTGTCTCTGTGCACGAGTTATTTCTAGTATTCTTATATTTGTTATAACAAAGGACGAACGAGAGAAGGTTTGCCATAATCTTAAAAGATGGGTTGGCTTCACCAAATTCTCTTAGACTTGGGATAAATTCATGAAAAATGAGGAAAAGATGATAAATTTTTTGTTGGATGGAAGTGAATTCAACACCAAAAGACACATTTAGTATCTGAAGAAAAAACATCTCCCCCCAAGTTTCTAAAGCCATCTACCTAATAAAAATATCTCACCCAATCAGGAGATCATTAGAAGGGTAATTATTCAAAACTACCATTAACTCTTTCTTTTTGTGTGGGGCAAAAACAATCTTTATCTTTTCAAATTATCCAAAAGAAGAAAAATATCATGAAATTCAGCCAAAACTACCCTGAACGGCCAAAACTACCCTGAACGTTACGTTTCAAAGTAGTTTTGAATAATTTAGAATTATAAAAGTAGTTTTTTAAACAAAAGCAGTGAAAATTAAAGATATTTTTAAATAATTTACTTTCTTTAGAATGTACATAACAAAATGAAAAATCCAGAGAAGAGAACATATGACCTATTATTATTGATACAACAATGGAGTGTTTATCTTGAACTTGAGAATTGCAACTTATTATTATTACTATTATTAGGCCACAAAAAGGAGTTCAACATGTAAGCAAGATTACTAAGTAAGCAAATAGCACGAAAAGTATATAAATACGCAAGCAAGATAGGTAAAGACAGATAATAATGAATAGGAGTCAAGTTTTATCAATGGAAGAATTTTTTACAAAATAGGAAAAGAAAGCTTACAGCTTGATCAGACTAGAAGAAAAGAAAAATAATAATCTTTCTTCTTTGCAAGTGGCTAACAAGGCTTATTAGCTAGTAGCGTCAGTTGGGTTGTTATTTGGCCATCACTTTATGAAAGTGAATTCATTTTACAAAGTGAACAGTAGGGATATAGGATGTCTCACTGAGACTCAACCCTCATCCGTATCATTATTTTGTGAAAACAATAGAAATGATGGAACTAGACCTTCACCATTCATGGTTCGAGAATCTTACCCTTGGTATAAGCATCTCAAAGCTTGTCAACTTCAGGATCTTAAGCATCATCCATAATATCTTTAAGATAGTTTGATGGCATAGGAGACCTTGTAGTGGGTTCAGGTATAACCTGTGTTTAATTTTTGTGCTATTATAAAACACACACATGGTTAAATGCTAAGGTGTGGTCACAGTAGTTGAAACTATTAGTTTCATATCTCATTTTATAGGTAAAAACTCTGTTGGTGCTTGTACCTCAATCTTAGGGCTTCAGACGTTCTTTGATTACAAATTTACTTAAATTTGGATATGTTGATTAGTAGTACTATTCTGATAGTAGTGGCTTTAGCTACCTCTTTATTTACCAAGTGGCACTGTATCTAGTTTCTGGACAGATGAACCACGGTTGGAAATAATGTATTTTCCAAATATTTATGTCTGATTAAACAAGAAGTATTCATCAATTGATTGTCTCCTCTCCCCGCATGTATATCAATACCTGAATATGCCTCGGTATAACCTTTGGTTTCCTGTGAGTATGTCAACATAACTGTGAGAAGAAGAGGAGGCCCCCATATAACTGTCCTTGTTAAAATCTGAAATTTCTTCTTTTATGAAAAATCTGAAATTTCTTTCTCAAAAACCTTAGTTTTTCCTATTAATTGGTATCAGAGCGAAGACCCACATGGCGGGGATGAGATCGACGGAGAAGATCGACGGAGAAGATGGAATTCTTGGAGGAAAAATAGGGGCAAGAAGCGGAAACCCTAAGGGAGCAACAAGGAAAATTGGTAGGTGATGTTGATTTTCTCAAGAAGAAAATGATGACGGTGGAGAGCGACATTGAATCTCTCAAGGAACAACTCACTTTTGCGGTTTCGATGTTGAAGGAGCTCACACACGACCGTCGACAAGCATGAATCGAAGGGGAAACATCGAAAGACGACAATTTGGAGATGAATTCCTCAGATCTAGGATAAATGGGGCCAGATCTGAGCAAGACGAAAGGAAAATCGGCGATCTTCGAAAGCGATCCATCTCGAGGCGTCAGAAGAGGGCCGGAAGGGGAGCTGAGCCCCACTTTTCTTGTCGCAGGAGACTCCTTCAGCGTCCAAGGAGTAGCCGACAGGGTCTCCGGACCCCAAAACCTAACATGGGGGACGATGACCCCCGATCGCAGCTGCCAGAGGCTGGCAGGGCCCAGACGACCTTGCTTGACCATTGCCATGCCCTGACGGCCTTCTGGGAGTGTCGCAAGCCCTCGGCAAAGCCGTGGGGGCCTTGCGACCCCCCGACAGAATCATGGGGGGCCTCGCAAGCCCTCGATAGATAACTAGGGGCCTTGTGAGCCCCCTTCAACAGCCTAGGGGTCTTGCGACACCCTCCAACAAATTGGGGGCCTCTTTAGCCCCCTTCGGTCTCCTGGGGGCCTCGCGAGGCCCCAACATCCTCTCTGGGGGGTCGCTGGCCCCCGATGTAGCCGCCAGGGCCTCAGGGACGCCCTGCTGCCACCACACGAGTCCTTGGGCCCTGATTCTCTTCTGCCACATGGCCGTTGGCCCTTGGTTTCCTTCCAATGAAGCGGCGCCCAACCTTTAGAGGACAACAAGCCTTCGAGCCTTGGGGCAGCGACTTCTTGGAGGGTGCCAGGTGATGGGGAAGTTTCTGAGTTGGGAAGTCGAATCTGAGGGCATACTATACGATGGTCCCATCAGGAGCTCGGATGACAATGCCAGCTCTGTTACCCGATTGGGTTGCTGACCCGTCTACATGGATGACCCATGCATCATCTTTCTATGGAGGGACATCAGATATATTGTTAGTCATAAAAGGAGTCAAGGGAAGAGTTGATACCGAACCAACGTCTGCCAGTAGAAGGCGGGTCATCCACCGCGCATTCAGTAATGAAGTCCACTAGGGCCTGCCCTTTGATGGTCGTCCTCAGTTTGTAGTGGATGTCGAACTCGCTCAACTCGACCCCCCAGTTCAGCATCCTTCCCGATCGATCCAGTCATTTGAGGTTTCGTTTGAGTTGAGAGTCGGTACAGACTAGGATGGTGTGGACCTAAAAATAGGGTCGTAGTTGTCTGGCTGCAATGATGAGCGGGTAGGCCAACTTCTATATTGGGTTATACCGCACTTCTGCTTCTCGAAGGTTCTGACTTGTTTAGTAGATGGTCCACCGTACTCCTGCCTCCTCCATGACCAACACCAAGCTTACCACCTCCTGAGTGGCAGCCAGATAGATGCTTCACGGCTCTCCTTCTTTGGACTTCATCAGGAGTGGGGGGACTGCAGAGGTAGTTTTTCAGTTCGGCGAAGGCTCGAGCACAACATTTGTCTGACTCCACGGCTTTCTTCTTTCCTACAGGTTTGGCAAGAGCCTTCCTCAGCACTCTGAAGAACTGGATAGACATCTCTGCTGATTTGGATAAAAAGCGCCCGAGGGCGGTGATCCGGCAGTTCAGTTACTGCAACCCCTTGATGGTCGTTGACTCCTTCATGTTAACCATGATCTTGTCCGGGTTGGCTTCAATACCATGATTGGTGCTCATGAAGTCCAAGAATTTCCCCAATCGGATTGACTCGTCTCGAAATATATGCGCGCTACTCCCAAGTGTAGGAGAACGAACAAGTAATAATCCGAGTGAATCCAGTATCATATCCATAGGACAGCTGACCTGCAAAACCTTGAATTTTAGTTTATAAAGAGTACGAAACGATATAAACGACCACCTTTCGAAGGCGAACTAATGGTGACAATGGTTTTAAATAATAAAAACGATCCTAAGATTACTACGGTGAATTCGATACTATGGTACCAATATGAAGAGTATGCATTGGTTATGGTTTCGTCAGGGTATTTGCAATCAATGATGTTTAATATCTTTTCTATAACTCAACGTACGTTTCATCTGGCTTGGGCATGAGAATGTCGGAAAATATGGCGATAAAGTGCATAAAAGAGTGCCAAGGAGTAATCACGTATATCATCGATTTCATGAAGAAAATATGCACAAGTGCCCTCTCGAGTCGTGACTCGTGATACCTCTGCTAGGATCGCATCACGAATAAGTCTTACTCAGATCATATTCGATTCAACCATGCACACGTCTCCAAAGAACATACCCAAATTAAGTATACTACAAAATACATGATATAACGTGAACATAAGGCGAAAAGATATCAAAATCAAAGATTACATAGCCAAAACTACATCACAACCAACATGAGGGTATTAGCCATCATGGAGAGAAAATAATCAATATTTATTGACAAATACATCATCAAATACATAAAATACGTGTCAAATACGCCAAATACAAGAGAAAAGTTGAACAGTTTATCACCAAATCTCGCCAATTAAACCGTAGATCTCCTTCAACAATGGCCCTCTGTCTCTGTTTCCATGGCTTCCAAAAGTTACGGCCAAATACGCTTCCTAGAGATCAAAATACGCAAAGAATACCCCAAACCATTGCCAAATATGCAATATAAATAGGCTGTGGGTTTGGGGGGTGGCGGATTTGGATCCGCTCCAAATGAGTTCAAAACCTGCACCCGCAAGCGGCTCAATTCCCCACCGTCCGATCAAGGCGGGATGGATTGTACGCCCGCTACGTGGCCCACGAAGCAGCTGACTTTGCATGCTTTTGCTCGATCCGAACTCACTTCGGTCTTCAATGCTGGCCGTTAGATGATTAAGCGATGGCTGAGATGCGGCCGCATCGGTACTTCCGCTGGAGCGTTGGATTGAGCGGGAATGTTCTGATGGCTGCCACGTGGTAGCGACGGTGAGCGGGGCCGTATATGCACTTTATTTCGGCCATATTTCTTCATATTTCCTTCGTATTCCTGTATTTAAATAGTATTTTGCCTTAAATAATTCATAAAAATTAATACAGATCTCAGAAAAATATGAATAAATAGTCATTGGAATCATAAAACTGAGATCTACACATAAAAAAATGAGAAGATAGAAATACTCAATAAAATGATATGTTGTGCATAGAATAAGAGATTCTTCTATACTTAAGAATATTCTTAATACGCTTGTATTAGATGCCAAATACGCATCATATATGCACAAAATGGCACTAAATGAGGTGTTAAGTATGCAATATTTACCCTAAATTACACCCCAACTAGTTTTGTTGCTAGTCCCTAGCAAAAGAAGCGATTAAATCGGACATTTAATAAAAATATTAGATTCTATAGATCGTCTATGGCATGGCTCAATAATACGCTATCTGTCATGATTTTAACCATCAATATACACAAGTATGAAGAAAGTCAAGCCCATGATATTTTCTCTAAGTTAGTTTGAAAAACTAACACGTGAGCATCGTTTTGCGTAAGCGAAAGTATGACAAGACGTCATATCGTAGTTTTCTTATTTCCAAGGAATTGACCTCGTATAAAGATCGTCCAATTCATGGGCATTGAGTTTGCTTTATTTATTCATCATATCCTTTTTTCTTCTCTTTTTTTAAACGCCTTAAAATGATCCATGGGACAAGTTTTCAGTTGATGACTCCTAAGTCAAATGACCTTTGGGCATTAGGCTTAGAAGAGCCACTCGAACCTAATAACTCAAATCATCTAAGTTTTTATTATCTCTTTTTTTTTCTAATGCTCTCCCTATCATACATCTTTCGTTGCGAATCTGCTTCCTGAGGCACGAAGACCCGATTACTTAATGAGCTCAAGGGAACGATGCATTTTATTCTTTTTCTCTTTTTTTTCGTTTCTCTCTTTTTTGAAGCAATTCAATACCCATTCATCGGATATAAACATTAGCTTTAATAATGGCCAAATTCATCGTCAATTCAAAAACTAATCCAATCAATCATGTCTACTTTAAACTTATACATCACAATAACTAGCATGAAATAAATTCAAACTATTTTGAGATATTAATCATGGCAATTGAAACTTTTCATAAAAGATATATTACTGATTAATTCCATGAATGAAAAATAATTAATTCAAGCCATAAAAAATTTTATAATTCAATCAATGCATAATCATCCGATAAAGTGATACGTGAAGGTGTGTTAAATGATGAAAAATGGTGATTGATTCTTTTCTATCATTTTATTAAAAAAAACCTAAGATCTCATACCCCCCAACTAAAGATGGACATTGTCCTCAATGTCAAAAGGGTACGAGTTTATTCAAAAGCAAACATCCTAAAAAGCATATAAAAATTTACACTACTGGAAAGAACACACCGTGATCAAATGGCGGATCACGGATCTGTAATGGTGGAGGAAGTTGTTCTATTTTCTCCTTGCGCTCTTCAACAAGCGTCTTTCCTCCACTAGCTAAATTAGATCCCAGCAACGTAACTCCCATCATCTCTATAAAGTGTTCACATGTGTTTAGCAAGAGATGAGTAATGTCAGTCCAATTTAGTCTCAAATTTCTTTTAATAAACATATTCCAAATATAGTCATCAAAATACGTAAAATAAAGTAAATCAAGTTGATGACTACTCCCTGAAAAAATTACACTACTCTCGGTATGATGCTCAGCCATGGGGAGAGGAATAAATGATTTTGGGAAAAAAACTGGGGAAAGAATGGTTCGGGCTCCATATTGATAATCTCTAAACACGTGGCCCTAGTTGTGTCCTCCTCCTGTTCATCCAAAATTGCTTGCTCGTCCTCTCCTTCATTGCACACACTAACTGCCATGGTAATATCTTGATAAGTGCTTTCAATGTGACATGGCTCGCTTGGTCTATTTGCAATAGATATGAACCTATATTAGAAACTTGAAGTTTAATTTCAAAAGAATTACTTTCTTCTAAGCAAGTATCCATCAAAGTAAGATTTGTAAGGATCACCTTACCCTTGCAATACTAACAACAACACACTAGAGGGGGGTTGAATAGTGTAATGGCAATAAATTATGCAATTAAAATTTATTTTGCAAATGCGGAATAATAAATGCAAGAGGAATTAATCACCACAATAAAAGCAAACACAAACACAAGATTTAACCCTGGTTCCCCAAAATTTGGGTACGCCCAGCCACACCAATACTCACTATATTTTCCACAAAGAGAAGTGAATACAAATCCCACAAAGAGATACCTCACACAGAGGATTTTGTCCTACACAAGAACCAAACCAACCCTACACAAGGGTCTAACCCCCACACAGAGAATTAGGGTTAGCCATGCACTAGGACACCAAACTCCCACAAAGAGAGTATCTAATTCCCACAAAGAGAATTAGGGTTTCAAAGAAACACAATGTAAAACAAATGCTCTTACATATACCTTGAGATGCTTACTCATAGATGAATGCTAGGCATGGAAGAGGATCTCCAAGTGATGAGATTTTCTTGAATAGCACTTGGATGATTTCCCTTGAGCTTGACTTCAATGCATGAAGGAGAGAATGAGCTCTAAGAGGGACATGCGAGAGTTTGAGAGTGGCTTAATCAATCTCTAAATAATTGCAATAGCATCAAGAAGTTCCAATGAACTCAGCCCTCTTATATATAGGAACCCTATAGGAACTATCAAAACCCAAGGAAACAGCCAAAAACAAAAAGCTGCAACGGCTAGATTTTGGGCTGAAACGTCATAGACAGTCGACTGATGAACAAATGACAGTCGACTGTCCAACGGCTAGATAATACCCAACGGCTATAAGTTGATCCACGACAGTTGACTGATGAAGTCGATACAGTCGACTGTAAACAGGACATGCGCCTGTAAAACCTTCAGCAGGCGACCGCTGCAGGGGATGTAATAAAACAGAGAGTTGCACTCGTTCTCCCAAAAAATATACAGGCGACTGATGACAAGAATACAGACGACTGTAGAATAGACAGGCGACTGTAAATCCTTCATCACTCGACTGCTATAGGAGATGAAGAAAAACAGAAAGAAGCAGTATATGTACTTATGCCTCTCAGACGACTATTGACCATTTCATAGGCGACTGTAATTATACAGGCGACTGTAAATTGATCATCAGTCGACTGATGCGAAAAGATCAAGTAGAGTCAATCAAAGGATGACTTGAGCAGTGCACCACAGTCGACTGTAGAAAGTTCGACAGGCGACTGGAATCACCAGTCGACTGTGAATCCTTCAGCAGGCGACTGTAGGGAAGCCAGAGACTCCAAATGAGCCTTTGGATAAGATGAACCTATTTGGTTAGATTTTATGATAATCCTAAGGCTCACTAAGATGGTTAAATGCATATGCATGAATGAGTAGACCATCTATCAAGGCATTACATTAAAACTAGACTCAAACGAGAGAGAAAGCAATAAAGGAAATATTACATGGATTACAATGCTTTACTTAGAGTCTATGGCTTCAATCTTGATGCCTTGATGCTCCACATCATCTCCAAGCTTTGGCACCCATTGAGTCCAAGCTTTGGCCCTTCTCCATATGATGTCCATCCTTGCAGTGTTTAGTTTCAAAAAATGATATTCTTGAAATGTTAACTATGAGACTAAAACAAGAGAGTCATTAGCAACAACATAATATTGTGATCATCATAAAAATAACATTGATATGAAACACCAATACTCAATAATCTCCCCCTTTTTGATGATGACACACATTATGTAAAATATGAAGAAATAAAGCACAAATCCTAATGAGCTCCCCCGACTTATATGCACCAATTGTAAAATGAGATACACAATTGTAAATACTCATTATACCAAATGAAATAATGAGAAATCACGGTGACATATAATAGGTATGGATTACATAAACCAATTCCAATAGAAAATAATCATGCACACATGAATGGTTTATATAATCCCACATATCCCTCTCCATAGATATATCTCTCTCCAAATGCATATGTATGAAATACAAGATTTACATAATGCATATATCTCTCCCCTTGACATCATCAAAAAGGTGGACATCAAATATACCCCCCTTTACATCTTAATCAAAGATGCGACAATATGCAAGAGAAAAAAATGTATGATACCAAATTTGTAAAATTTAGTAGGTATCAATCACTATCACATGCTCCCCCTAGATCATAGAAATGGTCAAATTTTGACTTCTAGAATCTAATATCAATTGTAATGTAGGAGATAAACAATCTCTAACAATTGAGTTAATCCCAATTGTAGAAAAAGAATCTTGGAAGATAATCCTCTTTACCAATTATTAACCATATATTGGAGCCATGGGCCTAAAGTGTATCAAAGCAATAGATAAGAAAAAAAATCAAGCTACATTGATACATAATGACATTGCCAAAACAAGATAAAACATGAAATATGTTGGCAATATCAATGGGTTAAGAGAATGACCATAATAACCAATAGTAAATAATGGTCTTTTATCAAAACCCAAAATGAGAGTTAAAATATGTTTTAAAGTATTTTAAACATATTTGATATAATAACTCCCCCATTGTCATACATATGGATCAACAAATGCATGCATGACAATGTATTCTTCAAGGTCCCCATTTTCATGAAAAATAAGTTTGGAAATATTTTCAAAATCATGAAACACACACAAACAATGGGTATGCTAAAAATAAACATTTAAGCACAATACTCATGCAATATGCATATGTGTGAGGAATCTAAACATTAGGGAACCAAACCCAAGAGGAGTTTGATTTCTTAATGTAATCACATGAGGTGATCACATCCCTAACTAGAGAGTTGATGTAACTATTCCTCTCTTGCACACTACACCTAGTGGGAATCCATAAACTCAAGGATTTCCTAGGCAATGGTTTTGCTTTTTCAAGAGGGGTGGATGTGGCATGCTTAGGTGTAGAAAATATTTTCTTAGCATGCATAAAGTGAAGATTTTGCTTCTTAGCAAAAAATTAAGGATTTTCATTTTTTCTCACCGCCTTGTGATTTACATGCTTCTTGTTAGTGTTATTGTTATACAAAAAGGCATGGTTATTCTTTTTAGGTGCTTTAGCAATATTTCTTGAATTTGCACCAAAAGAAGAATTGGAGGTGGGTTTGGTAACCACATTTGGAGTGTATCCCAACTCTCCTCTATGGTTTGTCGGATGTGATGGAAATTGAATTCCACCCCCAAGTAATTTTGATGATGAGCACACCAAATGAATGCTTAATGTACTAACTACACTACACTTTAAGTATACAGATTTCGTGAAGCTCTACTAATATTCCAAGAAGCACGCATCAACACTCCACGACAAAGACGAACATGGCTAAACTCTAGTGATGAAGCTCAAGCTCAAACAGAACAAGAAGCTCAAAGAGAAGCTCATCTTCACTTCATCAAGTTGACTAAACTGCCGAAGACATGTTCAGAGTCTAGTGTGAGTGTGTCGTGTCTTTTAGGATATTTGTCAAAGCCATATCAAATAGACAACACACACACACACACGAATGATTTCGAAATAATTTTTTAACTATCTTCAAAATAGTTTTCAAGAGCTTTTCTAGTCACTTCATAATTCTCGTAGTGAAACTCCACGCACTCTGGAGCTAA
This sequence comes from Scilla litardierei, assembly GCA_030789695.1. NCBI lineage: Eukaryota > Viridiplantae > Streptophyta > Magnoliopsida > Asparagales > Asparagaceae > Scilla > Scilla litardierei. The sequence continues at coordinate 25,278,849 of CM061137.1, forward strand.
CTACAACTTTTGACTAGAACAACAGGAAAAACTCCTCTGGGAGTCGACTACCAAAAGTAGGGAGTCGACTACTTCTCAGGGATGAAAATTTCCTAGACTCCTCTGGGAGTCGACTACCTATAGAGGGAGTCGACTACCTGCTGGAAATTTTCAGACGTTTTGAATTTGAATTTTAAATTCTTTTGAGCAATTTACTCCGAAATTTTTGGGACAAAAGTCAAACGAAATTTGAAATTCAAATCTCAGTTTTTCCCTATAAATAGAGCTTAATTCTTTTGTGAAAATATCATTATTGAAAATCAAAAATTCGTAAAACCTCTCGTGAATCAAAGCTCTCTCATTTTCTCTCTAGCCAATTTAATTTTAGTTTTCGATCTTGCAATATTTTTTCTCAAATCTTTTTGAAGATCATATTATTATTATTGGCTGAATTGTTTTTCAAAATCCTCTCTATTATTTCTCTCTGATTTTATTTGAAGGATTTTTGAAAAAGCTCTAAGATCACAAAGAACTTATCTCGTATCTTTGTGTGATCTAGACTATCATTCTATTAAGCCACTACACAAATTGTCTATCTTTTGATTGGCTATAGAATCGGGTGTATTTACCAATCTCTATCATTTATTGTAGAGTATTGGACAAATCTCTTATTGTGATTGATTGTTGAAACACTAGACAAGTCTAGTTGTTGCCAGTTGGAAAGTCCTCGGTTTGTGAGGCAAGGGTAAACCCTAGACAAGTCTAGGTGTTGCGTTCGGAAATCCTGGTCAAGGCTAGGTCGTTGGAAATCCTAACGAGTGAAGTTAGGTGCTTGTATTTGCCAAGGCAGATAGTGGAAATCTCGTACCGGATTGGTCGGGGACTGGACGTACCCGGGTTGCGGGGAACCAGGATAAAAATCCTTGTCTTTGCGCTTTGCATTTTCTGTGTTTGATTATCTTTACATTTTTGTCTTCTATATACAGCAAATATCAATTCTATTTCTATACGTTGAAATTTATATCTGTAATTCTATTTGTTCTAACATATACTCTGGGAGTCGACTACTGCTCATAAGGAGTCGACTACCTGCTGTGAAATTTCGCTGTGCACTTTAAATTATATTGTTGATTAAGAACCAAGCGTAGATCACTCTACTTGGTTTCTTAGGCAACATTAGAAGGTTTTATTTTGTGTTGATTGATTAAAGAACGAAAAAGTTTTATCTTTATACAACACTATTCAACCCCCCTTCTAGTGTTGTTTGCCATCCACAGGATCCAACAGGATGTTGTTTTTCAAGCAAACCGTGGAGTGAATCCCTATAATAAACAAAGCTTTTGAGCTTTTGGGATTTCTCTTCGCATTTCAATGTAAGTTGTTGAATGCGAGTTTCTAAGCTAAGGTTTTGAGTTACTAATTTTTCATTGGTAATGCTCAAATTCTTAACTTGAGAGAGAAGTGTGTCTTTCTCACTAGTGTCACATACATACAAAGCATCATTATCATTTACACTAGTAGATTCTAAGGCATGCAACCTACTCATAGAATTTCTAAATTTAGCTTTCAATTTAGCATATGAGTCGATGCACTTACTTGCCCCATTATGGACCACATTGAAGCGGTATTCGAGCTCCTCGTATGATAGCTTCTCATCCTCAACTCCCTCGTCGTTTTCTTCCTCGCTAGAGCTAGGCGAAGACTCTTTCCCCTTTGCCATGAAGCACATTTTCTCGTTGGGGTTGAGCCACGCCTCCACCTCTTCATCACTTGAACTTGATGAGATTGATGAAGACTCATCAAAAGCCGCGAAGCACATATGAGCTCGCTCCTTGTCATCCTCTTCTTCATCACTAGATGTGTCCTCATCGGAGTCATCAAAAGTGCCGACAAGTCCCTTCTTTTGGTTCTTGAACTTGGACTTGCCTTTTCAATGCTTCTTCCCTTTACCCTTATAAGTCACGTTGGTGGGTTTGGAAGGGTATTCGTTAGAGCGATGACCTTTGCCACTGCAAGTGTAACAAGTAGGAATCTTGTTAGAATTGGAGGCAAACTTTGAAGAAGATTTACCTTGCTTGCTTTTTAGGAATGCTCTTAGTTGTGTGGCAAGCTCCATGATTTCATCTCCACTAGTCGCATCTTCTCTATCTTCTTCACTAGGAGCTTCTTGATAGATTTTCTTCCTCCATTTGATTGGCTCCTCATTGGCATGGAATGGAACCCCCTTTTGCTTCTCCGGCTTCTCGAGCTTGGTTGGTTGAAGCTTCACTTTGTATACCATGAGATTTCCAACGCACTCCTCAACGGTATATTTGGACGTGCCGTTAGACTCCAAAATCCCGTTGGCCTTTAACTCCCATTTGGTGTAAGAGAATCAAGGATCTTCTCTACTCGATCCTCTTGTAAAATCACCTTTCCAAGTCCTTCCAAAGCATTCACAATGTCTGTGAACCTTGTGAACATTTCTGAGATGCTTTCTCCTTCCTGCATCTTAAACATTTCATATTTTGATCTAAACACACTTAGTTTAGATTTCTTTACCTTCGATGTCCCTTCAAAAGTAATCTCCAAGATATGCCAAATCTCGTTGGCCGATTTACATATGGAGATGCGGTTGAACCCATTCAGAGTGAGGGCGCAGTGGAATGCATTCATTGCCCTCGCATTGACTCTGATCGAGTCCTTCTCCGCCTTAGTTCTTAAGGAAGCGGGTGAAGTAGACTCCTCAAATGAAAACTCCGTGATGTCCCAAAGGTCTTGACCCTTTATGTAGATCATCATCCTGATCTTCCAACTTGGGTAGTTGGTTCCGTTAAAGAGCGGTGGTTGAACGGTAGAGTGACCTTCATTATGAGACGCGGATGTAGCGTTGAATGCCATCATTGCAGTATGCTATAACGTTGCTCTGATACCAATTGTAAGGATCGCCTTACCCTTGCAATACTAACAACAACACACTAGAGGGGGGTGAATAATGTAATGGAAATAAATTGTGCAATTAAAATTAAACTTGCAAATGCGGAATAATAAATGCAAGAGGAATTAATCACCACAATAAAAGCAAACGTAAACACAAGATTTTACACTGGTTCTCCAAAACTTGGGTACGTCCAGCCACACCAATATTCACTATATTTTCCATAAAAAGAAGTGGATACAAATCCCACAAAGAGATACCTCACACAGAGGATTTTGTCCTACACAAGAACCAAACCAACCCTACACAAGGGTCTAACTCCCACACAGAGAATTACTAATTTCCATACAGAGAATTAGGGTTAGCCCTACATTAGGACACCAAACTCCCATAAAGAGAGTATCTAATTCCCACAAAGAGAATTAGGGTTTCAAAGAAACACAATGTAAAACAAATACTCTTATCTATGCCTTGAGATGCTTACTCATAGATGAATGCAAGGCATGGAAGAGTATCTCCAAGCGATGAAATTTGCTTGAATAGCACTTGGATGATTTTCCTTGAGCTTGAATTCAATGCATGAAGGAGAGAATGAGTTCGAAGAGGGAAATGAGAGAGTTTGAGAGTGCTTAATCAATCTCTAAAGAGTTGCAATAGCATCAAGAAGTTCCAATGAACTCAGCCCTCTCATATATATGGGAACCCTATAGGAACTCTCAAAACCCAAGGAAACATCCAACAACAAAAAGCTGCAACAACTAGATTTTGGGCTGAAACGTCACATACAATCGACTGATGAACAAATGACAGTCAACTATCCAACGGCTAGATAATACCCAACGGCTATAATCTGAGCCACGACAGTCGACTGATGAAGTCGATACAGTCGACTGTAAACAGGACAGGCGCCTGTAAAACCTTCAGCAGGCGGTTGCTGCAGGGGATGGAATACAACAGAGAGTTGCACTTGTTCTTCCAAAAAGAATACAGGCGACTGATGACAAGAATACAGTCGACTGTAGGTGACTGTAAATCCTTCATCAGTCGACTACTGCAGGAGAATGGAGAAAACCAGAAAGAAGCAGTATATGCACTTATGCCTCTCAGACGACTGTTGACCATTTCATAGGCGACTGTAATTATACATGCGACTGTAAATTGATCATTATTCGACTGATACGAAAAGATCAAGTAGAGTCAATCAAATGATGACTTGAGCAGTGCACCACAGTCGACTATAGAAGGTTCGACAGGCGCCTGGAATCACCAGTCGATTGTGAATCCTTCAGCAGGCGACTGTAGGGAAGCCAGAGACTCCAAATGAGTCTTTGGACAAGATGAACCTATTGGGTTAGATTTTATGATAATCCTAAGGCTCACTAAGATGGTTAAATGCATATGCATGAATGAGTAGACTATCTATCAAGGCATTACATTAAAACTAGACTCAAACGAGAGAGAAAGCAATAAAGGAAATATTACATGGATTACAATGCTTTACTTAGAGTCTATGGCTTCAATCTTGATGCCTTGATGCTTCCCATCATCTCCAAGCTTTGGCACCTCTTGAGTCCAAGCTTTGACCCTTCTCCACTTGATGTCCATCCTTGCACCAAGTGTTTAGTTTCCAAAAATGATATTCTTGAAATATTAATTATGAGACTAAAACAAGAGAGTCATTAGCAACAACATAATGTTGTGATCATCATCAAAATAACATTGGTATGAAACACCAATACTCAACAAGATTTTCAATTATTTGTTGATTTTGATGACTCCAAACAAGGAAATTTTGTTGAAATTTATGGCATGTGTCTAAATGAGCAATTGAACTTCCTCTTTCAAGGGCTGCAAGTGTATTTAGATGCTTAGCTCGCCTTGATTAAGGCATGCCCCAGTGTTGTCGCAAGAAGGCTCCGTTGGATCACGCTCTGAAGTCTCTTTCATGATTTGGTCATTCTCTTGTAAGGACTTCATGTACTTCCTAGCCTTTGTTGGCATCATGACTCCTAAAAATTCCTACAGTTTTGGTTGTAGTCCAAAGAAGAAGAACTCAATAAGCTCTTTCTTTGTATACCTATGATGTAGATAGCCCAGTACTAGATCTAAGAGATTCTTTTAATAATCAAGAATATTCTTAATATGCTTGTATTAGAAACCAAATACACATTATATATGCACAAAATGGCACTAAATGAGAGGTTAAGAATGCAATACTTACCCTAAATCACGGACCCTGAACATGCACTTTGTAGGATTGAGTCGGATATTATGCCTTCTGATCCTCTCAAAGGTCTCATTGAGATCGATTATATAATCTGCCAAGCTCTCGAACTTGACAAGGATGTCATCCATATATACCTCCAAGTTCCTTCCGATCTAAGAATTGAAGACTTTATTGACCATCCTCTGATAGGTCACCCTAATAATCTTGAGACCAAATGGCATCGTCTTGTAACATAAAGTTCCTTCGTTGGGGACAAAAGATGTCTTCTCTTCATCTTCAGGAGCCATCTGGATCTAATTGTAACCAGAGTAGGCATCCATAAAGCTGAGTAGCTCGTAGCCCGATGCGCTATCCACGAGGTAATCGATCTAAGGCCGGGGTAGCTATCATTGGGACACGCCTTGTTGAGGTTAGTAAAATCCACACACATTTGCCATTTGTCGTTTGGCTTTAACTATAATGATGTTAGCCAGCCAATCCAGGTACCCGACTTCTCTTATGAATCTGGCTGTAATGCCAGTATGCGTGAAATACCGGTAATGTGTGTGTGTATAGTAAATTTTGTTGTGTGCATAGTAAATTTCCACATGTATGACTAAGGGGACTATGATATACCGTGGATATATAGGTGATTGCGTGTGGTTGGATAGTACATTGATATTATTGTTAGCAGTCTATTGGCGTTCATTAGCGTGTTTAGCAATTTTGGTTGGTAAGTGTGTGTAGTGAAATGGAGTGTTCATGAGAATTGGTGATATTGGGATATTTCCTAATGACAGATTTTATTCTTATTATTGATGTTTGGTAGTTATTTTTGGTGGTGATGTTCTTATTATGGGTAATAGTATTTTTCTTTATTAGTGATGTTGACCAATCTTATCAATACTAGTGTGAAGGCCTTAATTCAGTTTGGTAGCTAGAGATGGGCTTGGATTATTACTAGTTACTGTTGTTGGGTTTTGTTTTTTGGGCTTGATTAATGGGCTTAAGATAGTGGGAGATGAGAGAAGAGGGATGTTTATTTAGGGATGGCAAACTTGTAAATACCCATCTTTCTACCATCTTCCTCCTTTAATTTCCTTCCCTTCTTTTCATTTTCTCCCCACAAAACCCAACAACCTACGTCGCCTCCCTTGGATGGCCGAAAATTTCCCAGGGATGGCCGAAAATTCCCAGGCCAAGGAAATGGAAGAAGAAGAAGAGAAATGGAGGGAGAAAGAAGAGAAAGAATAGAAGAAGTAAGCCTAGCCCATCCTCTCCTTTTCCTCTTCATCTTCTCCAAGTTTTCCCTCCACTCCATGGCCGAATTTCCCCTTGGTGTAGGATCCTGCCAAAACAGAGTTATGATCGATAAATGAAGTTGAGACTTACGCTTGCGTATGCGGCACGGTAGTCTACGAACTTCGCCTTCGGATTCGCCACGACGGTTCGAGTCTTCTCACGAACGGAGTAAGGCTACAAAATCCACAATCTAAATCTCTACTTTTAGATTAAGAACTTGGATAAAGGGAGAGGAAGTATTTCGGCAGAGCTTCGCTAGAATGAAATTGCATGCAAGAATGCCATGCAAAAGTGTTAGGAAATGGCTAACCCTTGGGTCTTATTTATAGCCCCCTAGGTAGTTATTTTAGGAGTAATTGTTCCTTTGGAACAATTTAACTAAGGTGTACCATCGTACATGGCATATTATAAGCTTAAGTTGTACCATATGCATGGTACAATATAAGCTTAAGATATTACCCCTTTATTAGCCATATGTCACATGCACTTATGCACATATAATGCGACTTTCCCATCAATCTAGAGATCCTCTCCTCAAGGGAACATATTCCCTTTGCACACGACTTCGTGTACGCAACGTTCGAGGTCCGTATTCCCTCGTACATCCCCCACAAGGGTGTACAAACGTCTTCCATATCCAACATCTCCCACTCACACTTGAGGGGATTGTAAGAGAACGTCTTTCTCTTAGTTCTTTCATCTATCATACCGAGAAATAGACCGTGCGACCGTCATGCGCGTAGAGTCTGTTGTTGTGCACTTGTTAGAGATACACAACGACCTCGAAGGTGCAAAGTTGAGTAGATCAACGCATGCTTTACCCTAGATTATTTCTTCACATTTCTTATACTTTATATTCAACAATTGAATCCCATCTGGATCACAATTGGCTGGCCAGCTTTGAATCATTAAAGTCCAAATGTGAATATGAAATCAATCTTTCTCTTCTTGCGAACCTTCTGATCTTGACTTGATTCGCTTTTCTAACGTGCCCCGCCGAGCCAAATTATCATAGCCCATAAGCAACACGCTAAGATAGCGATCATCTCGTCAAATCTAAAGGAACCAATTGGAGTCCTTGAGGGTAAGAGTTAAGGCCCATATGGCCTTTGAGTCTCACATAATAGCAAACACTATTGCTACTAACTCAGTGGTCGAAATGCATACGTGGTATGAACACGTATTACAACATCGCTCCTTTCCCAGGGAGTGTATGTCTCAATGATGTTGTAAGGATGATGATCAGACACCACAATGTCTGACTTTGAGTCCCTTATTCTACTCAAATAGTCCTTTAGACTCACATCCCGCATTTAGACAGATAGGATTTCCACACAAAAAATCCTCTTAGATCTTTTGTAAGCATCCATATGATGCAGATCTTTCATGCGACCATATTGTTTAAGTCATGACTCTTAAATCATCCGTCTGATGATTTTGACTTCAAACAGGTCTCATCTCTATTCCATCCGTCTGATAGAATAAGGCGGTTGCTCATGTGAGAGAGCCAACCTCAATCTGTCCAACATACTAGAATTCAGCTGAGATTTCAAAAATGTACACAAACATTTCTTAAGAAATTCATATGCAATGTTTGAAAAAGAACTTATTCTTTTATTAATTTTGATCATTTACAGACATGGGAATTTACATTGATACAACTCAGCTCTTACGCAATCCTTGAGATGATAAGTGTTTGTAAAACACATCTCTGGGGATCGCCTTCGTAAGCAGATCCGCTATCATCTCATGCGTAGATATGTACCTTATGTCTACATTCTTGGTTTTATCATAGTCTTTTGCAAATCTACAGTTCCTTTAAGATACTGCATTATCCTCTTAACCGCTTTCCAGTGTTCTTGCCCTGGGTTGGATTGGTAACGACTTACCATTCCAACGGCAAAACAGATGTCCGGTCTTGTATGCATCATAGCGTACATAAGACTATCAACTGTACTGGAATATGGAACTTTATACATAATTTCCCTTTCCTTTTGGTTCTTTGGACATGATTTCAGATATAAATTATCGCATCTGCTTATAGGAGTATCAATTGGACTTGCAGTCCTACATATTAAACCGTTCTAGAACCTTCTTTATATAAGTCTCTTGTGAAAGAGAAAGAAGTTTCTTTGACCGATTCCTTGAAATCTTAATTCCAAGGATATATGTGGCTTCCCCATGTCTTTCATCTCAAAACTGATGAAAGTCAAGCCTTGATATCCATCACAAAGCCCTTGTCATTTCTGGTTATTAAAATGTCATCTACATATAGAGACATAATAACATGCTTGCTTTTAATCCTCTTGATATATACGCAGTTATCTTCATCAAGCATGGAAAATCCATTTGATAAGACAACTTCTTGAAATCGTATATACCATTGCCTCGAGGATTATTTAAGACCATATATGGACTTACGAAGTTTACAAACCTTATGTTCGTTTCCTTCTTTTACAAACCCTGTTGGTTGTTCCATATAGATCTCCTCGTCCAATTCTCCATTGAGAAAGGCAGTCTTTACATCCATCTGATGTAATTCGAGGTATAAGTAAGCTACCATTGCCAGAATCAGGCGAATCGAGGTAAAACGCACAACAGGTGAGAAGGTCTCTTCGTAGTCTATCCCTTCCTGTTGCGTAAAACCTTTCGCGACAAGGTGAGCTTTATATCTATCTATAGAGCCATCAGCCTTATGCTTGATCTTGAGAACCCATTTGTTCCCAATTGCTCTATGTCCTCTGGGTAAGTTAACAAAGTCCCAGACTTGGTTAACTTTCATGGATTTCAATTCCTCCTTCATCGCTTCCATGCATTTGTCTTTTGCAGGGCATGATACGGCCTGTTTGAAAGTAGCAGGCTCGTCATCATCTTGTAGTAAAGTCATAAAGGTTTGCGGAAATTCATCCTCAAATCTTAGAGGAGCCAACCTTGTACGACTACTACGTCGTATTTGAGATTCTTTAAGTCCTTGTTGACTCGAATTTAGATCAATTCTAATATCACTCCCACTTGGAATGTCGTTAGAATTGCTCCCACTTGGATCATTATTCCCGTATGGAATAGGATAATCGTCATTCGTATAATCCATTGGTGAAGGTTGAAACGTATTTTCGTTTTCACCAAGAATTCTCCCACTCGAATGAGGTAATCCTTCTTGATCATAAATCTCAAATAGAGATAAGTCCTGACTCATCTCGCCCTGTCTTGGAAACTCGTTTTCCAAGAAAGTGACATCCCTCGACTCAAACTCAATTAGCCCACCATTGTCTTCCTGACTAACAAAAACATAACCTTTGGAGTTTTCTGTGTATCGTATAAAGATACATTTCCTTCCCATTGGCCCAAGTTTGCCATACTTATGGGAGGAAATATGTGCGTAGAATGCACAACCCCAAGGTTTCAAAATGTTTAAGTCAGGAGACCTTTGGTTCCACAATTCATAAGGAGTGGAGCTAACTGATTTCGAGGGTACGCGGTTTAAAATGAAAGCAGTCGTCAATAATGCATCACCCCAAAAGGTGATTGGCAAGTTAGCTTGCGCCATCATTGAACGGACCATTTCCATTAACGTCCTATTTCTCCTTTCTGCAACACCGTTTTGTTGAGGAGTATAAGGCATAGTTACCTGATGTACTATGCCTTTTTCATCACAAAGTTCCTTAAAACTTGTTGATTGATATTCACCGCCCCTATCGGTTCGCAAGACCTTAATCTTGCGATCTAATTGATTCTCCACTAAACTCATATAGTTTTTAAAGCAAGCCAAAGCTTCACTTTTGTGGGATATCAAATAGATATGTCCGAAATCGGTGAAATTATCAATAAAAGTGATGAAATAGGACTTTCCGCGTCTTGTCTTGACATTCATCGGATCACATATGTCCGAATGGATAAGCTGTAATGGAACCTCGGCCCTTGTGCCGGTTCCAAACGGCTTGCGACAAGATTTCCCCACAAGGCAATGTTCGCAGGTCGAAATTTCAACCTTTGAAACATTGGATAGAAGGCCACGTTTGGCAAATCTATCCAAACGCGTTGGTCCAATATGACCAAGCCTTGTGTGCCAACAAATTATATTAGACTCATTAGTCAAAGAATTTGTCACAAGGAAATTTTCATTACATGAGGAACCATACATTGTACTTATTACAATAAATCCTTTAAAATACAAACCCAGTACCAATAAAGGAATTATTACAAAATAGGTCCATATTACAATCATGAAGGAACCAACTATAACCAAGACCCATTATATTGACCACAGTTTTAATATTCCTTTGAATATATGGAATGAAGAGAACATCATGAAGTTGGAGGTGCGGCCGTTGTCCAAGACTAGCTTGCGAGTCCCAACGCCTTTCACTTCAACACGTGTGTTGTTTCCTACATTGATCCACTTCATTCCTTGGGGTATCCGGTGATACTCCACGAAGGACCGTCTGTCCCTTGTTATGTGGTCGGTGGCACCTGAATCAATTATCCCAAAATGGATTAGATTCCACAAGAAATATTGAACTAGAAACACATATGTAACTAGTATTACAAGTTACCTCGTCACTTCCACTCGTACACGAACGAGCATAGTGACCGAGCTTGTTGCACTTGAAGCACTTGATCCTTTTCAAGTCTTTTTTCTTGTGCCATTTCTTGTACCCACCCTTATGTTTGGGTTCCTTGGTAGACTCTGGTTGCTTATTACATTTATTAGAAGACTTCGAACGATCTTTACGTTTCTTTCCCCCGTGTGAGGAACTAGCAACCATGTGCACTTCTGCACTTGGCTTGGCAGCCGCAAGCCGCTCTTCCTCTAATTCGAGGTGCTTGGAAACATCGTTGAAGGTCTTGATGCTCTCATTATAAGTGAGATGCATCTTCATCTGATCCCATCCATTTGGTAGGGAACGTATGACTGCTTGGATTTGTTGCTCATCTGTGAGCACATGACCTGCATCCTTTAACTCTGAGATTAGATTCACCATATGTCGCAGATGTTTCCCCATGGAATGATCTGGACGTTTCTTATATGTATCGAACCTTATAGTTAAGGCGCGAAGTTTGGACACCGATGTGCCACCGAACTTCTCCTCTAGCTTGGACCATATGTCCATGGCTAGGTCATGTTCTCGGAAGATGCGCATTATGTCATCAGCCATACTGCTTAATAACGTAATGCGCGCTATCTTGTTCTTCTGAGACCAAGCATCAAAAGCTTCCTTGTCTCGTCGGTGTTGGGCCGTAGTGCCCAACTCGGGTTCAATCATAACGTTCTTTAGAGTTTCGAGCACTTCTTGCTCCTCTAAAACGTATTGTATCTTAATGGACCAAATTTTGTAATTATCGCCGTTGAGTTTTTCACCTTTGTTTAACTCAGCGACGATATTCTTTGAAGCGGAAGACATTTTACTTTTAAAATGCTGCAAAAGACACAAAACCGAAGGTTTGATCAAAACATTGCATAAAAAATTCTTAAAATATAACTCCCACTTGAAATGATAATAGAGTATCCCATTTGGATAGTTCTAAAAATTCAAATCCCACTTGGAATTATATTATATGTGATAAGTTACTTTCGAAAAATATTGAAGATGTTGTTCTAGAATCGAAAAGGTCTCTACGATTCCAATCACCATCTAGAACAACCTTCAATATTCCCCCATCACTTATCAAACAATAGTACTCTTATAGTACTAGCAGCGGAAAACGAGTTTGAAAACGTATTTTTCAGATATAATTCCCACTTGAAATGATAATAGAATATATCATATGGATAGTTCTAAAATCAACTCCCACTTGGAATGATATTCATAATTTGATAAGTTACTTTCGAAAAATATTGAAGATGTTACTCTAGAATCGGAAAAGTCACTACGTTTCCAATCACCATCTAGAGTAACTTTCAATATTTCTCCCTCACTTTATCAAATGTTAGTACTCTTATAGTACTTCGCAGCGGAAAAGCGATTTTGAAAACGTATTTTTCAAAAACGTATGAAAACGTATTTTTCAAAAAAAATTATATTTCATCTTAGTACCCTTATGATACTAGTGAAACATTCGGCACTTCCTGACCATTTGTCGGGAATGAGCCGTATCCGTGCCAAGGTCGGATCCCCCTTTTTGGGGATTTTCCTGCAAACTATCGTCGCTGGCTCCCGTATGGATCCAGGCGTTTCCCCCCGTATGAGAGAATTTTGGCGCAGACGACTGTCGTTTGGCCCCGTATGGGCTAGTCGGCACGTTTATGTTCGACCAAGACCTTTTGCCGAATTGGTCGACCAAAACACCGAAATTGGTCGACCAAAAAATTGGTCTGAATCACTCCCGGCCAGTGCCGATCAGTCCGGCCCCCGGCCAGGCCCTGACCGCTGCCAGGGCCGACCGTGGCCCTGGCAGCGGCCAGGGCTGGCCAGGCCCTGGCCTCTGCCAGGGCCGGGGCTGGCCAGGCCCTGGCCTCTGCCAGGGCCGGGGCTGGCCAGGCCCTGGCCTGAGGCCATGGCACTGCCCTGGCCTCTGCCAGGGTGGCCAGGCCCCTGGCCGGGGCCAGGGCCCCTGCCCTGGCCTCTGCCAGGGCGGCCAGGCCCCTAGCCTGAGGCCAGGGCGCTGCCCTGGCCTCTGGCCGGGGCCAGGGCCCCTGCCCTGGCCGCGGCCAGGGCCGCCTGGCCGTGGCCAGGCCGCGGTCAGGGCCTTCTGGCCCTGGCCGTGGCCGGCCAGGGCCGGCCCTGGCCTAGCCTGGCCAGGCCGCGGCCAGGGCTCACTGGCCCTGGCCGTGGCCGGCCAGGGCCGGCCATGGCTTATTGGCCTTGACCGGCCATGGCCCTTTGGCCATGGCCGGTATCCCCCTTCATGGGGTTGCCGCACACCCCGTCGGAGGGGTGGCCGTGGTGGTTATTGGCCGTAGCCAACCCCCTCCGCATGGGGAGGGGGGTGCATGGCCTTCATAGCCCATTTGGCCATGGTGCACATGCATTAAAATTCATCTTTCCCGATGGGAATAACCACCATCTTCTTCTCCGGTGAAGCACCCGTTCGTCGAGGAAGTAGTTAGCCTCCAATGGCCGTATGCCCAAAAATTAACCCACTTCAAAAATTCGTAAACTACGCGCTCCACATGAAGAGAGTTCACATTCCCTATGAATGGAGACTCAGCATCCATGAAGAGAGCGAGCTTGACGATATGAATGGTCGGTTCTTCCCGTCACGGAGAGTTCCTACCATATCCGTAATGATAGGAGACCCTAACGTGAAAAGAACAACCGCTGCGTTCTCTCCGTCACGAAGCGTTCCTACCATATTCATAATGGTAGGATACCCATTCGTGAAAAAGACAACGACTCGTTCATAGTTTTGACGGGGCGACGGTCTGACCGGAGCGAATCCGTATGGCTCCGATACCAATGTAGGATCCTGCCAAAACAGAGTTAGGATCGATAAATGAAGTTGAGACTTACGCTTGCGTATGCGGCACGGTAGTCTACGAACTTCGCCTTCGGATTCGCCACGACGGTTCGAGTCTTCTCACGAACGGAGTAAGGCTACAAAATCCACAATCTAAATATCTACTTTTAGATTAAGAACTTGGATAAAGGGAGAGGAAGTATTTCGACAGAGCTTCGCTAGAATGAAATTGCATGCAAGAATGCCATGCAAAAGTGTTAGGAAATGGCTAACCCTTGGGTCTTATTTATAGCCCCCTAGGTAGTTATTTTAGGAGTAATTGTTCCTTTGGAACAATTTAACTAAGGTGTACCATCGTACATGGCATATTATAAGCTTAAGTTGTACCATATGCATGGTACAATATAAGCTTAAGATATTACCCCTTTATTAGCCATATGTCGCATGCACTTATGCACATATAATGCGACTTTCCCATCAATCTAGAGATCCTCTCCTCAAGGGAACATATTCCCTTTGCACACGACTTCGTGTACGCAACGTTCGAGGTCCGTATTCCCTCGTACATCCCCCACAAGGGTGTATAAACGTCTTCCATATCCAACACTTGGCTGGCCGAATTTCCTCCCCAGACCGAAAATTTCTAGGGCTTGGTCGAAATTCCAGAGCGAGAGAAAAGGAATGGAGAAGAGAAATAGAAGAAGAGGAAGTTAGGGTTTGAGATTTTTGGAGCTTGATGAAGAAGGAGGAACTTCATCAAATTGGAAGAGGATTATGGCTTGGAGCTTGTAGATGGTGGATTTCTCTTGGAATTTGGTGGAAATCTCCTTGATTTGAGGTAGGAGTCCAAGCCCTTCTCTCATGTTTCAATTTCATTGCAATTGGATGTTGAAATTTTGCAATTTAGGGGTTGTGGCAAAATTTTTGATATGGTGCAATCTAATTTGAGTTGAGATAATGTTTGAATTAATTGATGCTAAAACATGTGCCATGTTGATGTTGAATCCCTTGCTTCAATAAATTGCTTCAATAAATTAGCAAAACCGTTCTCTTTTCAATTGTTGGAAGCTTTATTATTTAATTTCCGTGTACGGTACTTATGAATTATTGATAACGAAATGCTTATGTGAATGTAATGAATTATAGAATTCCACAAGTTGCTATGTTTATGTTGATAATGCTTTTGAGTGCTTGTTCGCTATGTACGAGAAGTTGCTCTCATTTTGAAACGTAGGAAGTTATTACTCATTTTCTTCTTTTGTATGAACATTGCGAAAAAAGGGGGCAATAAATTGAGATGTGGGATTGGCTAGGGATATGTGATATGATTGGGGGCTTAAGGCCACCCTTGAAATTCGGCCTAGGGTTTTGAAGAGCCCGAGTGCCATGTAGATGAGTTAGTAGAAGTCAAGTTGTGAATTGAGAAGGAACTATGAAATATGAAATGGAATTGTAGTTATGGTATGTGATTAACATGCTGACTTTACTTACGTGAAATGGAATGCCTAGTTTCATTATATTTGTGAAATTGCCTCATTTTGACGCATGGAGTGTTGATAAAATGAAAATATTCTCATTTTAGTTACATTGATTAAATGAAATAGTTCTCATTTGTTATATTAATAAAATGAAATTGTTTTCATTTTGTCGCAATGATTAAATGCAATAACCCTTATTTTGATGTAGTGATAAAATGACATTGTTTTCATTTTGCTACATTGATAAATTGAAATAGCTTTCCTTTTGTTGTTTTGTTTACATATAATTGCTTAAATGAAATTTCTTAAATGAAATTAAATAAGGCAAAGGTGGCAACTTGCTCTCATTTTGTTATAAGGGTTGATTGATATTGCTTGCATTTGTTGGATTTGGTGGAAGCTTAATTTTCAATTTGCTTTCATAACGAATTTATGTGGTGCGATGATTTATATTGTGCCACAATTATGCTTCAAATGGCTTGAACGTTTTATCTCATTAATGTTGTGGAATTGTTCTCCTTTAGATGGTTGGAAGTTTTATTAATCACTTTTGCTGTATGAGAAATGTGAATGATGCGAAAATGAAATGAGACGGGGAGGTTGGCAATGTGTTGTTGGTTTTTATTTGCGGAATATGGCATGATGGTGAAATGATGTGATTAGGACACGAGGTGGAGTGCACGGGCATGGACAAAGTGCCGCGGTAGGGGTGAGTGAACACGCCGTTGGCCACCTCTTGATCCATTAGGTGGCTCCACGTGGTGGTGGCACCACGTTGACATCGGAGTAGAAATCACGATACACTTGCACGCCGGCTCATTCATGGGATCTCCTTGCATTGCATTGCATCGCATCACATTGCTTGTGCATCGTTTGCATCATGGCATCAGTTAGCATTTTTGGGTGATTTGTGGTTGTTTGTATGTGATGGTTAACTTTTAAGAATGGATGTTGCCATGGAAGTGTTTGGTGCTTGAATGATTGTGTGTTGGAAAGTGTGGATTGTTAGTTAGACAATATTGTTATTTTGTTGTTATTGTAAATAGTGATATTTATAATATTGGCGTTAGTATTGGTGATATCATTAATGTATTATGTAATGTTGGGTTGTTGGAAGTATTATGGAATGTTGGGATTTTAACATCCAAGTTATCATGGTGCATTCGTTGTTGAATTGGTATGCTAAGTTGAAATATTTGATGCAATAGTTATGTTTCATGTTGCTTGAGCGATGTGTTCCAATATTCGTGCCAATTGGGATGCTAAGTTGAAATTGCCCTCTTTTATGAAATTACTCTCACTGTGGTTTCTTAGTAAATGGAATAGATTTCATTTGTTACATGAATATCATGTTGTTAGAAGGGGAGGTTGGTGGTGTTGGTGGTGTTGGTGGTGTTGGTGGAGTTGTTGGTGATGTGGGGATGTTATGCTTATACCATTCTCTTTGAAATACTACTTATGTTTTCAATTAGGGATATTATTTATGGTGTACTTGGAAAACTTTGAGAAATACAAAGGAGACTCTGCCGAAATTTTTGCGAGCATTTTGTAAGCTTACACATAACATCCTAAACATTAGATACTATGTAGGAATGCTACATTAGGATTCCATGTCTAGAAGAAATCCCATTGGAAAAGGAGAATAAAAGAAAAATTAGTAAGGTGGGGTTCTTGGCTAACTTTCAACTAATTGCATGCTAACCCCTTAAGGTTCATGTTGCTTATTGACTGGTTCATTTTGCATCAAGAATGTGTTATGCTTCTACTCTTTGTTGTACTCACGTTGTTTTGCAGGTTCTCCCTTGCGGCAGGTATGTGTTCAGTTAGTTGATATCATTTCCTTGCATTGTTCCTATTATGTTATGCTTGGGTTAGTTACGAATTACTGCATAGAGCATGTCATTCCTTGCACATGTGAGTTGGGTTTGGACATCCTACTGGGTCACGCTGTGACGTGTCCCGTTGTTATTTTTCAGGTATTGGATCATGGTGTCAGAGGCCCACGAGCCAGATTGTTGGATTTGAGTGCGGGGGTGAGTGTCAGCTAGTTTTGGGTGTGATAATGTACTTGGGTGAGTTGGGTTATATGTTGTATATGTAATTGAAGTTGTAATTGAACAGTCTATATATATGTTATACTGATGTGTGAGTTGATGGCCCCTTAAGTATTTCTGTGATGCCTGAAATGCTACAGGTACTCTCCCAGCAGTGCGCAGTGGGCCTGCTTGTGTTTTTAAAATTTTGCAATTCCTTCGTAACACCCACCTCTTCGGGAATACCTGATACGGATTCGTACTTATCATGTATTCCGGGGAGCGAGGCGTTACACTGGCCTCCAATAAGCGATCCACCTCTTACACTATGCCCGCATCTTCTTGCCTATAATGTTCCTCTTCTTTTGTTTGATCGGCTTGAAGTTTGGATCTACATGCAATTTGTGGATGATCACCTGGGGGTCTACGCCTGTCATGTCGTCTGGCGACCAGGTGAAGACATCCACGTTGGCCTTCAGACACTTGATCAGCTTCTCCTTTAAGACGGGATCAAGACCTGATCGGATGGATATGCTTCTTCCCTCCTTATCCGACCTGATGGATTTGATTTCTCAACCAGAGTATGTGTCGGGTGTGAAAATTATAAATATACTGCAATCGTACGATGTCGTATGCAGCGGGTGTCAAACATAGGGAGGTAAAGGCTCAATCAAGGACTAGTGTCAAGCTTTGTATAGCTGCAGGAATCAATGTCTCAAGAGTAGAGAGCGATTGAATTAGGGAGAAATTCAGTTATGGGGAGAGTGTTAGGGCTAGAGTATTACCGCTACTATAGGTCCTAAGCTAGGTGGGTCTAACTTCTCAATCCAAGGACATCGATGATGACTGAGTCTCAATCCTCGTCCTCTCGACGTTTATCCGTGAAAGAGGACTCGGAGAATAGGTTGGACCCCTATCATAGCCCCGATGGGACGATGTAAGTCACTATGATATAATGTGGTTCTAGTGAGTGTTCCCGATGGTTTGTCGGTGCCTATCACTAAATAGTCAACCCTCAACTAAGGGCATCAAATCAAAACTACAATGGTTCGTTGCTGATTGAGATTATGTAGCTCGATAGTGAGGTGAGTTCGCATCTAACCATATTCCTAGACTATAATCTTATTTGGATCGATATTTGGGGCGATCCACCATGCTTAATTCCTACAATAGGGCTCTACGTAGCCCTAGACTAGAAGACTACTCATTAGTCATGGAGGTAATAGATGAAATCAACAAAGAAGCATTCATAATGAGCTAACAATAAAATGAGCTGAAATTAACAATCCAAGCAATCACAATAGCAATAGAGATTAAAACTAGACCAATCAATAAAAGGGGATATTAAAAAGCCTTACAAAGCGTCAGCATAGAATAATAGAGAAAAAAGGGCATGAACGAACTCTAGAAAATCGCCCAAAAAGGCAAAAGTTCGAATAAAGCTTAGTTTCCATGTTTACATCACTTGCTTTTATAGAAATAACTAGCGCACGGCCTTGCCGAAAAGCGGAACGGCTGTGTAAACCATAATGACCTAAGTGTACAATGTGCCGCCATCATCACGCACAGCCGTGCCGACCGATCGACATGGTCGTGTCAGTCGGTCCTCCGTGTCTTCAATAGATTCATCAGCTCCCGGAGCATGGCTGTGCTACACGACTGTGTCACCAGTCTTCATACTATTACAAATCCAGCATGGCCGTGTAGCGCGACAGTGCCGATGAACTGCAAGCTGTCTCCTCCAGCTGATACTTTGACACGACCGTGTTGCATCTTCTTCTCCTCCTCTTAGCCTACATGCTTTACCATGCATCTTTCCTCTCCGTCGTCCCTTCCTTCGGTCTCTATTTCACCAAAAATGCATCGTTTTGGGCACGCATACCTGAAACATGGAAAAAAAAACATACCCCAAGCTTCAAAGTGGACAAAGGATGGTAAAAACGAGTAAAATAATGATGATGGCACAAAATAAAGGGGGAAAACAAGGGGAAAAGAGCGGAAAACATATAAAATACAATCAACAGTAGGCCTTTATTTAGTGGGGCCCGCTCTGTTATTGAGAAGATCCATCAGGTCGGGCCGCCTGCCCCCTCGCGTCTTGGTGGAGGGAAGGTAGCAGGATCTTGTTTGATCCTGGTTTCCCT
Source organism: Scilla litardierei (assembly GCA_030789695.1). NCBI lineage: Eukaryota > Viridiplantae > Streptophyta > Magnoliopsida > Asparagales > Asparagaceae > Scilla > Scilla litardierei. The sequence continues at coordinate 25,298,306 of CM061137.1, forward strand.
TTACCCTTCCAACCACTTCAGAGGTTTGGAATTTAACCATTTGGTAGAGAGTGGAGACCACTGACCCGACCAAATTGAGAAGTGGTCGGCCATTGATCCTGTTAAAAGCTGATCCGATCTTCACCACGATGAACTTCATCATAAGAGTGACAGAGCGGGGATGCTCTCAGAGGGTTACCAATAGGCTAATCATTCCAGCAATTGGGCGGCATGCCCTGTGAATCCAATTATCAGACCGAAGCACGTTTCTAGGCCATCCATGCGCAATCCCATTTTCTCCAAGGTCGACATGAACATGATGTCACATGAGCTACCAGTGTTGACGAGTAGCCGTCGTACTTTGGTCGTTCCGATGACGGTAATTCGACCTACTCTAGATCTTCATCTGTGAAACAGTTAGGCAGAGTGACATTTCTTGGTCTCTTTTGGCATACGCTTGTGTTCATCACCTTCCTAGCGTATGACCTCCGAGCTGAGGGGGGTTGCTCACCCGATGAGGGTCCACCAAATATCGTGTCGATTGCCATGGGGACCGGTGCAATAGGGATGGGCCTCTTGGGCCCTCTGGTAGCAGAACGAGTCATCGTCGGTGTGGTTGGTGATGTGGATGTTGACTCAATTCCTCCATACGATGCAAGATGTTTCAGTGTGTTCTCACCGTAGATGTTACAGATGGGTAGCCTGAGGGACGTCGCTGACGTGATGGATGTGGCAGACCTAACTCTGAGAAGAGGGGGATCTGAGCCGACATTTGGATGTCGAGCCAAGCCATGGCTGAGCGTTCTTCTCTACGATCTGTAACACAAGAAGTTCGTCAGGTCGTCAGATCTGGGTTCCGACCAAATCCCCTCTTACGCTTAAGTAATTATATGACTAAGGAATGCTCGGTAGAACTGTGTCTGCTCTGTTGGGATGTTGTCCACTGGTTCTTAGGCCGAGCTATATGTAGGAGAATATTTGTTTGGTGGAGCAGATTGAGTGTATGGGAATACTTGAGTATCGGATCTCAGAGATTCGTCTTGTCCCTCCTCGTTGGAGGAGCCATTTATAGGCGATAGCTACTTTTCATGTGTCCCCCTGAGGCGCCTCAGCTTTGAAGGCACTTAATTACATTTGACTTGGGCTCTTGCCTTTGATGGAGGGCCCAATGATTAAACATGAATGCCCCCATTGAAGGAGGACGACATGCTCAGAGCTGATTAAGGATCTTATGGTCAACCAGATTGGCAGTTTAAAGCAAGCCTCTGCCTCACGTGCAGTCTTTTGGGCAGTTGGACTGAAGCGATTGGCTCTCCTTAGCCCGTGGGCCTTTGGCCTGCTTAGGCAAATAACTAACTTCGGGCCGGCCCAATGCTGTGACAAGAATGAGTAAGGTTGAAGGGTATTTTGGCCAAAGGATAATCTTTTCTTTTCTCACAATATATAAAAAATTATTCTAAAAGATTCTAGGGTTTTCCTATTATAGAGGAGACTATCTTTCAAAGAAAATGACTAAATAACTCGTTACAACGGGTAGAAAACGACTAGTTTCTAAAGGTCAACGCAGCTAATAGTAACCTGATTAGTTAACTAGTAAACCTTATTAGTCGACTAATTGTTCATAGGATGAATTGAGCTGGAAGACAATGTTAGTCAACTAGTGAAGAACTATTAGTCGATTAATGGTTCATTATTGGTCGAGTAATAACTTCTATTAGTTGACTAAATTGGGCTAGCCAAAGTTTCTGCTTTCTATTAGTCGATTAATGCATAAGTATTAGTCGATTAACGCTTGATAACTAGGTATTCAATCTCTGATGCACTATTCGACTAACACCCTATATTGACCGACTAGTGGGCTATAAAAATCAAGGTTTAGAGTATGAAACCAAAGGTTTTTGTTAATGATTAAGTACATATTAAATCTAAGTCTTTTCCTAGGGTTTCATGTGTGTGATGCATTTCCAATACTTTACAATAATAGCCAAGACAAAACATATGAAATCACATCAATTACATAATTTACAATAGTTGGCTTGATTTATGTAGTCTTTTATCTATCTCCTTATCATAAATAAGTCTTCAAGTCTTCTAGCCTGGTGCATCATCTTAATATCTACATAAATAATGTTAGTACAATTAATATGTTTGCTCATCATCAAAACTCATATTGGGGTGATTCAATATTTAACAGTTTGCTGGATTCGGTTACAGCCCATTGTCCCCAGAAATGATGGAGTTTGTTGGACCATTTTAGTGATTCCCGGGTTGTTACCGAGAAAATAGGAAATTAACCAACAACGTACACACACATGGACACACTGGGGGCTGGCTACCACATATGCATAAAATTTAATTTCTAAAGTTGCATCACAAATTTTTCAAGAAGAACGCTGATAATTTACAGACTACTGACAAACAAGAAGGGTCATAATTAACATTAACATGAAACATATTCATTATCGGAACCAATCCACAAAGTTGCGTTTCTGTCTTCCCTCTCATTCTCTAATGCTTGTAGAGACCAACATGGGGCATCACAACGGAACCAATCCACAAAGTTCCATTCCTCTCTCTTCCACTTCACTAATGTACTTCACAACCACCCCCCCCCCCCAAAAAAAAAAAATTCCTCCAACACTTCCAGGATCTCCCCCTCTTCGCTAATCCTCAATGCCAGAGCTTTCCCCATCCATCTATTGAACATGGATAGAATCCGGCTGGGTTCCAAAGGCAGCCATAGGAGGAAATCCCGTAGCGACAGAGGCAAAGAGAGAAGCCAACGCTTGAGCCTCCCTCTTCTTAAATATTCATGTTGATAGTCATGTTGTAAGTTATGTTGCAACATAAGTTGTAATTTGCTGTCTGACTTATTGTCGAGAAGTTCAGATTGCTGAGATGCTTGTGATGGGATCGGATCTTTAATTTGCAACAACCACAGATCCAATACTCGTATTTAGTTATCCTATAACGTTTCTGTTATAAGCCTTTTGTACAGTGCGGCTAGGGTTTTGGATTGCTTTCGGGAAGATTGTGATTGCTAATCTCTGGGAGGGAGGTTGACGGCTACGAGGTATGAATCAAGGGAGTTGATTCGAGTCAGTTATGCAAGAGGATCTTGCATGCAAGGGGAGCTTGCATAGATTATTCCATGGGTTTGGTAGAGACCACCCACTGCGATTTGTATTGAGGGGGAGTTTGTTCCTCCTAACAGAAATCCGATATTAGTGATTGTATTCATTTAAATTATAGTGGAGTAATATGATCTTTCTGGACGTGGCCCCACAGATGTAGGTGTGCGCACTGAACGACGTTACCAAGTTTTGCTTGTCGTAGCTTGGGTTTTATGCTTAATCATTATGGTTAATTGATTAATCACTACGTACTGAATTACAGTCCTATCTTTAGTGACGGTTTCATCATTGAAAGTCCGACCTTTAGTGACGTGATTTTTTTTCATGTCACAGAAAGTCCGACTTTTAGTGACGGGATTAGTTCTCGTCATTAAAAGTACATCATTAAAAGTCTGTTTTCTTATAGTTTTCCTTTCATAGGTGAAGTTCTCCTACAATCAATGGTGGTGATTTGGCTTCTAGAGACTTTCATGATCCAATAGTCTAAGATGAGTCTCTAAAACCTTTTCTATAGATACACTTAATGACTTCTCATTAAAGAGTTTACATGAATATAATAGATCTCCTATTTACAAAAATACCCTTGGAATTTTTATAAAGAATGCTAACTCATGTGGTATCCGTTGTTGGAAATAATAGGCTCTCAAAAGCCTTGTTTCATTCCCACTTTCTTTTTTGTCCCACTGAAGGTGTTTATTAGGGGAGTTGTAGAGACATGGGGCGTGCCCCAAGGGGTACGACACTTTTGTGAAAGGGAGAGGACCTACACGGTCATGGGTCCACCACACACGCGTACGCGCTGCCACCGCCGTCCGTCCACCCGCCAGCCGTGTCGTGCCGCGCGTCGCCTTTCCTTTTTTGGACCTGGTCCCTTTATGTCTCAGAAAAACTCTCTAATGGCCTTTTAATTGCTGCTTTAATTCGCGGCCATTTAATTGCTTTTAATTGCTGCTTTAATTCGTGGCCATTTAATTGCATTTAATTACTGCTTTAATTCACGGCCATTTAATTGCATTTAATTGCTGCTTTAATTCTTGGCCATTTAATTGCATTTAATTGCTGCTTTTATTGCTGGAGTTACTACAACATTCACACACGGTATTTTTCCGTTGCCCGTTTGAATTCTTCAACAGCTTTTTTGTTTTCGTATAAATTGCAGAGACTTCTTCTCTTGCAATAACACAGAAAATCTCTGCTATCTCCCCCTATCTTCTTACAAAATTCCTCTCACAAGTTCCTGGGTTCCTGTGTGCAAACTCCACTGTTTCTGACCGCGAGTGGACGCTTTTAGAAGCTACAACTATGTTAACCTTGGGGAGCAACCGACATCAGCGATTACCACCACGGTCACGCCGTAATTGCTTTCAAGGCAGTGGTCATTCCACGCCACAGCGGTTTCACTTACATCCGATACGTATTCTGTTTCTCTGTTCATCCTCATATAGCCACGGTATTCTACCTATTTTTCTTACAATTTGAAAGCAATTATTCCGTTATTATACTATGGCTATCATCGCAAACAAATCCATTCCTTGTGCTTATTGGATATTATTGGATTAAAACTAGGAGTACATTTTACGTTTAATCTTTGTATGATCTGATGTGTACGTATGATGTTTTGGTCGTTTATTTATAACCACGCCTCAATATAATTGGATGGGAGATGATGATCTCCATAGGTTTCTTGACTGTTGCGGGGTACTGTTTATAACCCGATGCATTTGTCGCTTGTTTTGACATTTTTTTGTCCAGTTCATGAGAAACAAAGATGGAATTTGGCAAACAAGAACATGAATCCATTTGGTCGCTCGTTATACTGAAATATGGATTCCTTAGTGATTTGAGCCAGAATAGCTGTTTCTCTTGTTATAATTGGTAGATTTGCAATGGCATAGTTACAACATGAGTTCAAATTATAACTATTGAATCAGAAACCACACAAAAAATCCAGTAGTTCAAAGTCCGGTATTATTAAAGATCATATGATATCATGTGCCATATATCGAGCTATCCTTTCACCTTGAAACTCAATGGAATGTAGCATAAAAAGTAGAAGGAACTGAACATCATGATTTAGATATGCAATTCATTGATTCTTAGATACTGGAATCTCAAAATCATATTGTTCCCAACCACACGCAATCAAATGGACCCCAATTGGCATCCAATATGTCTCAGAACATTATTTCTGTTGGATTTCCTTAATTCATGTTTGATAATTATTAGTTGAGATCCATATGAAAGCCAGTGCAAAGTTTGATGTTAAGACTTAAAAATGAGTTCATGAACATTGCAGTCACATGAAATATATTAGTAATACAAATGCTTATGGGTTTGTTGCTCCAAAATATTTTTTTCCCTTTCAGACATGAAGAAGGGATATTCTATGGACTAGAAATGAGGCAGAAGAAATGTTTATTAAATACAATGCCGAAGCAAAAACCCACCTTGATAAGAATATCAAGAGAGTTAGGCCTAACAGAGGTGGAGAATATAGTACCAACATCCTAAAAGACCGCAACAAAATGGTATAGATGAACGAACAGACCGTACCTTGAATGAAATGATGATGGCTAGACTTTTGAGTTCAGAGATGTCTGATGATATGTGGGGGGTAAGCTGTTCTTTTGGCCTATCATATTCTTAACCGTGTACCCATAAGAAACTAGACTAGAAACCTTATGAGATGTGAAAAGGTTATACTCCCAACCTGAATTTTCTTAGAGTGTGGGGGTGTTTGGCTAAAGTAAGTCTACCTGACTTTAAGAAGTCTAACATTGGACCTAAGACCTATGACAATTTGTTCATAGATTATTCTCATCATAGGTGATGAGAGTGTGTCTGCCTTTATGAAGAAGACCCAAAAACTTATGATGAGGCAATGAGATCTATTGAAGCTAGTTTTGGAAAGATGCTATTAAAAGCGAACTTGATTCTATTATTTCTAACCAAACTTGGGAATTGTCTGATTTACCTAAAGGTGGTAGACCCATTAGTAGTAAATGGATCTTTAAGAAAAAGATGAGACCTGATGGTTCAATTGAAAAGTTCAAAGCTAGACTTGTGATTAGGGATTTTACCCAAAAGAAAGGCTTAGACTATTTCGATACTTATTCTCTTGTGACCAAGATTGCTACAATAATAACTTTAATTGCCTTAGCTGCAATTCATGAGTTAGTTGTACATCAAATGGATGTCAAAACAGCCTTTTTAAATGGTGACCTAGAGGAAGAAATTTATATGTCCTAGCCTGAGGGGGTTGTGATTGTTGGTCAAGAAAATAAGGTATGCAAACTTACAAAATCTCTATATGGTCTAAAGCAAGCACCTAAGCAATGTTATAAGAAGTTTAGTAGCACTTTAGTAAGGAATGGCTATATTGTGAATACCTCTGGTTCCTGTGTTTATTCTAAACGTATAGGATCAGATTGTGTGATTACATGCCTATATGTAGATGACATATTAATTTTTGGGAACAATCTGGACGTGGTGAAAGATACCAAGAATTTCTTGTCATCTCAATTTGAGATGAAAGACCTAGGAGAAGCAGATGTTATTTTAGGAGTTAGAGTTATTAGAAACTCCAGTGTCATCTCCTTGAGTTAATCGCATTACGTTGAAAAAGTGCTGAAGAAGTTCAACTGTTTTGATGTTGTGCCTACTAGAACTTCATATGACCCTAGCATACATCTGAAAAGGAATTTGGGTGAGATTGTTTTCCAATCTGAATATGCTAAAATCATAGGAAGTGTGATGTTCCTCATGAACTGCACTAGACCTGATATAGCCTATGCAGTTAGTAGGCTAAGTCGTTATACACATAACCCTAGTAATGAGCATTGGAACGCTCTTCATCGTTTGTTAAAAATACCTGAAAGGAACTATTGATTGGTGTTTTCATTTTTAGCAGATTTCCTGCTGTTTTAGAAGGATATTGTGATGCAAACTGGGTTTCAGGTAATGATGAAGTAAGTTCAACTAGTGGTTTTATTTTTACTTTGGGTGGAGGCGCTATTTCATGGAAGTCTTCCAAACAGACATGTGTATATCACGATCCACCATGGAATCTGAATTTATTGCTTTTGAGTTGGCAGGGCAAGAAACTGGATGGTTACAAAACTTTTTAGCAGACGTGCCATTGTGGTGGAAAAAATCTGCGGCAGTTTCTCTTCATTGTGATTCTCAAGTAGCAATTCGAGTTGCTAAAAACAGTGTCTATAACGGGAAGAAAAGACACATACGCATCAGACACGGTGTGGTTAAACAACTCCTGAAAAATGGAGTAATTTCTTTGGAATATGTGAGGTCGAAAGAAATCTTGCAGATCCACTAACCAAAGGGTTGTCAAGGAAAGTGGTTCTTGATTCGTCGAGGGGGATGGGGCTAAAGCACATGAGAGATAATATGGTTGATACCCAGTGTGGTCTAATGAAGCCATATGATTCTTAACATACACTACATTTCCATCCCTATGACATGTGGTAGTGTCTTTAAATCCATAGCCAAGTTTTGGTGGTGCTATTGAGAAGAACTTGATGGATTCACTTTGAGATAAGTTCATAACCAGTTTTGGTGGTGATATAGAGAAGCACTTGATGAACTCATATCTGTTGAGAGGTTGAGCAATATGCTCTTAATGGTTCCATACTCTTTATGATGGTGCTATAGAGAAGACGTAATGGACCACCTATGTGGGTGTGAAGGTTTGGCCGCCTTCTATGAAAGACAATGGCAGTCTTTCTAGAGCACTCATAAGACCCAAGGTGTGCACATGGCCTTAAAGCGCTTGACTTGTATCACAGAGTTTACACATACTCGGTTCAATACGTGTTGTGGGGGTCTCAACCGAACTCTAATGAGTTCAAAAGAAATTCACTCATTAGTAAGTAAGTTGTTGCCTCACCTCACTGCATATCAATTCAATCGAAAGACATTGATACTTAAGTATATATCCTTTCTTTACCCAGGAGTATTGTTTCTTTTCTCGAGCCATTAGTGTGGGATTGTTGGAAATAATAGGCTCTCAAAAGCCTTGTTTCATTCCCACTTTCTTTTTTGTCCCACATTGCTTGGGCAACTTGCTTTGGAGGTGTTTATTAGGGGAGTTGTAGAGACATAGGGCATGCCCCAAGGGGTACGACACTTTTGTGAATGTAAGAGGACCTACATGGTCATGGGTCCACCAAACACGCGCGCGCGCCGCAGCCGTCCGTCCGCCCGCCCGCCGTGTCGTGTCGCACGCGCCTTTCTTTTTTTGGACCTGGTCTCTTTATGTCTCATATTTAAACCCTCTAATGGCCATTTAATTGCTGCTTTAATTCACGACCATTTAATTGCTTTTAATTGCCGCTTTAATTTGCGGCCATTTAATTGCATTTAGTTACTACTTTAATTCGCAGCTATTTAATTGCATTCAATTGCCGCTTTAATTCACGGCCATTTAATTGCATTTAATTGCTGCTTTTATTGCTGCAGTTACTACAACATTCAAACGCGGCATTTATCCCTTGCCCGTTTGAAATCGTCAACAACTTTTTTGTTTTCCTATAAATTGCAGAGACTTCTTCTCTTGCAATAACACAGGAAATCTCTCCTATCTCCCACTATCTTCTTACAGAATTCCTCTCACGAGTTCCTGGGTTCCTCTGTGCAAACTCCACTGTTACTGACCGCGAGTGGACGCGTTCAGAAGCTGCAGCTGTGTTAACCTTGGGGAGCAACCGGCATTAGCGATTACCACCACGGTCGCGCCATAATTGCTTTCAAGGTAGTGGTCATCCCACGCCACAGTGCTTTCACTTACATCCGATAAGTATTCTGTTTCTCTGTTCATCCTCATATAGCCACAATATTCTACCTATTTTTATTACCTCCGTGACATTGGCTAGCGCATATATATGCATGATCAAAAAGCACCACCAATTATAAGAAGCATAAATTTAATTCTAAAGTTGCATCACAAATTTTTCAAGAACGCTGATAATTTACAGACTTCGGACAAACAAGAAGGAAACACATTCAATATCGACATGAAACAAATTCATTGTCGTAAGGTTGTAGATGCCCAAGATGAGGCATTATAAACAGAACCGATACACAAAGTAGCGTTTCTTTCTTCACTCTCATTCTCTAAAGCTTGTAGATACCAACATGGGGCATCACAACGGAACCAATCCACAAAGTTCCATTCCTCTCCTCCACTTCACTAATGTACTTCACCAACCCCCCTCCAAAATCCTCCAACACTTCCAGGATCTCCCCCTCCTCGCTTATCCTCAATGCCAGAGCTTTCCCCATCCATCTACTGAACATGGACAGGATCCGGTTGGGGTCCAAAGGCAGCCGTAGGATGAACTCCCGTAGCGGACGAGGCAAAGAGAGAAGCCAACGCATGAGCCTCCCTCTTCTTGAGTAGAGCGCGACCCAGTACCCGCCTCTCGGGCTGGGCTTGATGTTATCTGGAAACCCTGGGAGTTGAACAAGGACTTCAACTTGTCTGTTTGATGGATGGAGCCAGTATTTTAAGATCCTGCAGGTGGTGGTCTCTGCAATGAGAAGGAAGGACCCGTCCGGGCTTAATGCCACGCCGTTGGGGTAGTATAAGCCGCCGGCAATGACCTGCACATCCTTGTTTTGAGGATCATATCTGATTACTCTTCCGCTTTGATCACCAGATATGACTGCCGATAGGAACTCTCTGTATCATGAGTTTGTATGTTAACACAACATGATGTTATGAAACACAGAAAAGATCGCCAATGGGTTAATTGTGTCTTTTTGTTTTTCTTTCTACATTGCGTTGTTAGAATGAAGCAAACAATAAGAATAAAAGGATACACATGATGCCCATTTGATATGTAATGGCTTAGAGGATAATGTGATGTATGACACGGTGTATTACTAATATGAGAAATGAAAAAGGAAATACATAAATTATCGGTTGTAGCTCGGTATGTGATTTGTCATTAACTTCGATCGTAAAACAATTATGTTCTATCATAACTCATAATTAACCGCTATCAAGGACAACAAGTTTGATTAGCATAATGGTTATAAGATCAGCTGGATGTCAACTGTTGGCACAAGTAAACATCACAGTCTAAACAGTACTGAGTAAAACAAGTCGACCATCAATGAAATAAGAGAGCTTGAAGACGAAAATGGCATTGAAGTAGGTTCGTTGAGCGATTCTGTCATGATAATTAATCTACAAAACCACCATGAATGTGACTTCACAACTTCATCTTTGAAATTTCAAACTTGATGACCAGCTTTAATTACATTTGACTAATCATCGCAGTAGCTTCATTTCCCCTTCGCAAAATCAACATCTCTGTTGTTGATTAGATAAAACCACTCACGTTGGGACAGTACATAAGGATTACATATATATATATTCTAAACTTTGGTCTGGTTTCATAACATTATCCTTAACGTTCAAAAAGCAGAATGCTATATTTAACTTTTGAATATTTACTATATTATATCAGTTTAAATTTTGTGCAATAAAAAATTATGCCAACAAATTGACCAAGGGCGAGTGAGAGATCAATTTGTACCTCCTTTGGAAGCGCATGCTGCTATCAGTAAAATAAACAATGCCGCTGTCTTGTGAGATATCCAAACCATTAGCGAAGAGAAGCGGGAGCCCTTGCGCATGCGTGATGATTGGGGTAGCCAGTTCGTCGCCTTGGCCGACCGTCATCAGCCCCAAGTGAGCATCCGCGATGTAGAGGTCTCGGGTCACCATGTTGAACTGCATTCCCAGTGGCCGACCACACAAATGCTCTCTCTTCAAATTTTGTGTGCCCCTGCATTCCTTCAGCCTACATGAATTTTGACAATACTTAGTGTAGATTATATAATCTGTGTTTAAGCAATGAATCAGTAATATGTGGGAAGAAAAAACGTTAAATAATGATTAAGCTGCTAACCATTTGTTGCTTTTGATTGTTGAATTTATAGTATTGTGCATTAAGCATAAAATATTTCAAACATAAAATAACATAGCTGATAATTACTTCTTCAGAAATCCAACATCAAGAAAACATCAGCTGCAGCTGTAGTTAATTTTCTGACGGACTTTATTTTTATCGAGAGGAGTGCAATCAGATTGGTGGACGGTCATGATCCATAAAGTGAAGGGTCTGCTGCTAACATATCTGCTCTGAACTGGGTAGATGCTACTGGCACTGGAATTAAAGGGGGTGGGGTTCACTTCCAAGTAGTTTGGCAGCACAGGGGAGCATGCTATTATAGAAAGAGACGTGCTATCTGCACCGCAGAGGTATGCGGTGCATGCACGGAATTTGAGGAGATGTAACTGAAACGTGACTTCTCTCTTAAGCCCGTGAGCACATGAATCAGGGAATTAACAGCTGCAATAATTACGTACAGTAATGGCCTGGGAGAATTATGAGAAGTCAGAGTAAGCCTGAATCATTTCTCTCTCTCTCCTCTTTCATCAATGTTCTCTCTCTCTCTTCTCCTGTATCGACTCGCCCAAGGCCAAGACCAACTTCCCAAGCCTCACTCCGACCTCGACATCAACATCAACGGCGGTCCCTCCGCCTGCGACGCCTTTGTCGCTCGACCTCAACCGGCAGTGCCTTGGTCCTCGCCACCGAGCCCGTCGGGCGCAAGATACGCGGCGTGGCGGGCATGTCCACCTTCTTCTTCTTCTCCAGCTGCATCGCCCTCCTCTCCAGCATAGCCTACGCCTTCCCCTCTTGGCGCGAACTGTACATCGTCAGCCTCCCATCCCTCCTCTTCATCCTCGCCGTCCTCTCCTTCGTCTCCGAGAGTCCCCCCTATGGTACCTCATTCGCCACAAGACCGACGATGTGATGTCCGTCATGCATGCGTAGCATTGCCTGAACCAACAACAAGCACGGCCCCAAAACGACGAGCACCGCATCTCGTTGGGCAGCACCTCTTTCAGCGGCCCGCAGCAGTTCTCCTGTGGGCTGGTCGAGTTCAAGAACGGCGCGCAGGAGATGAACTTTGACGCATACGTTTGCACCTGCATGCTATGCTGATCCAGTTACGGCCAGCGAGGCTACCACTGTCAAAACCATTATGGTGGCCATCTCCATGCTGTTCTTCTCAAGAGCAGCAGTCATGTCTGTCTGCTTTTACCCCTCTCTTTAGGAGTTACTGATTTCAGACTGTATATTTATATGAACAAAAAGTGAGAGGATGTGCAAGATGTTTATATGCAAGAGATATGATATACTTCAATATTAATCTAAAGATTAAGGCTAGCTATTCTCCAAGTCATATATTGAGACCAAGAAATCATTCACTAGTTATGATATCCCAAACCTTTTATGAAGCCAAGGAAGGTAGGGAAGTGAATGTCTCAGAAGTCATGCTCGGGTCAAAGGTAATTCAACTGTTTCATGCCAAAAAGAATGATTGATATTATCACGCTCAGAAGCTAGCTGCTGAAAGCATTGTATTTCGCTAACTCTTTCAATGCAAGTCCGATTGCAGAGAGCAAGCTGTATGCGGAACAAGAGCAGAATCAACAACGCAAGGTTATTATTCTCCTATCTTGAAGTTGTTTCGGTAACGACCCTCCTATTTAATTAGACTCGTTTTAAAACTGAAATCCCTCCGATGGTCTCATGATCTTCTTGACTTCTGCTCTTGCAACACGAAATTTCCCTTAAACACGAAACTTCCATGAACCGAGAGACCCATCCAATGCCGATCGCCGTCGTCGTCAAGTTTCAACGTTGTCGTCGAGCCTCATCCTTCCATAAACACAGTTTCAACGTTGTCGTCGAGTTTCAACATTCTTAGCATTCATATCAACAAGGCTTTTTCGTCGTCGTCGAGTTTCAACGTCGGCGTTTCGGGGACGTGCCTGTTGGTTCCGGCAATGCTACATATGCATGACAGACATCACATCGTCGGTTTTGCGACGAACGAGGTATCATCGGGGCACTCTTGGAGATGAAGGTGAGGACAGCGAGGACGAAGAGGATGGATGGGAGGCCGACGATGTACAGTTCGCGCCAAGAGGGGAAGGCGTAGGCTATGCCAGAGAGGAGGGCGATGCCGCGCATCTTGGGCCCGACGGGCTCGGTGGCTAGGACCAAGGCGCTGCAGGTTGAGTTAGAGCGACAAAGGCGTCGCCGGCGGAGGGGCCGCCGTTGATGTTGACGTCCGAGGCCGGAGTGAGGCATGGGAAGTTGGTCTCGGCCTTGGGCGAGTCAACACAGGAGAAGAGAGAGGGAACATAGATAAAAGAGGAGAGATAGAGAAATGATTCAGGCTTACTGTGACTTTCCATAATTCTCCAAGGCTATTATTGCAGCTGTCAATTCACAGCTTTATGGGCTCAGGTGTTCGTCTTTTAGATACTTTTTCCTCAAATTTCGTGTATGCACCGCATTTCTCTGCGGTGCAGATAGCACGGCTCTTATAGAAATTACTACATATCTGCAGCACACCCTGACAGCAGGAGGAAACCAATAATTTAAGTACCTGCTTTAAATGAGATGGTCTATGGACATGACCCACAAAATTTATTCTCGTTTTGGAAATGTAATCAAATGGGAGACTCAATGCGTCAGTGATGATGGCCTGTTGGATTACAGGCTTGTTGAACTTCTACTTTCAGGAACAATATTTGCATCATGTGACGTAACGGATATTGCTAGAGAGAAGCGAGGAGATCACAGGAAACTCACTGATGCCGAGGAGTGACGGCAGCGTATTCGAGCCAGCCGAGCTGGTGTCCTTGCCACTTCAAGATCCGGCCGTCCGAGACGCCGGTGTAAGGCCCCTCGCCGTCTGGATCGAACACCAGGCTCTCGGGTCCGGTTGCGCCTGCAGGGACGGGGATCACCTCGATCCTAGATGCATGGCCACCATCTCGGCTGACCGTTGACACCTGAGTGCTCCATGGATCAATAGAGAAGAAGAGAGAGCATGCCGCTACTCCGACAGCGGCCCATAGACACTTGAGCTTCAAGTCGCGGGGACCTTTTTGTGTGGACTTCGCCATTCTCTCTCTCTCTCTCTCTGTCTCCCTCCCAGGTCTCTGCTGTTGTGTATCAATTTATCAAGCCAGGACTCCACAAAAATGGGGAAGGGGTGTTGAGTTGTCTGTGTCTTGGTATTATTACTTATTTGGACCTGTTATAAGGGGGTCCAACCCAAACACAAACAGCCCCAGTAAGTATATATCCTAATATTGTTGGGATACTTGAGGCATACTTATTGGACATTGGATCTCATCCTATGGCGAATGTGAAATTCTTTATCTAGGCTAAAAGCCCAAACGGTCTCACCCTTTTTTTTTAAATACACTGTTGGAAGCTATTGAATTTTTCAGAATGATTTGGACTCAATTTGGTTTTCCCTCCATTTGCTTTAGTCCCACATTGCTTGGGCAAAAAGACGTGGAGGAGTATATATAGAGTTTGTTGAGCCTTAGGAGTGTGCCCCTTGGGGTATGGCTCTTTTGTGAAGGGGAGAGGACTTAGTTGAATTTGGGTTCAACACACATGCGCCGCCACCCGCCGATCGTGACATAATGTGCGCGTGGTGATTATATTTTTGGATAAAATAATTATTATATATATATAATTATTTTAATTAAACCGGATTTCAAATTTCAAACGTTTTTTAAAACGTTTCAAATTCAAACCTTTCAGATCTAAACGTTTTTCAAATCCAGATTTTATTACCACCATTAATCCCGCATTAATTTCAGATCTAGATTTAAATCGGTTTAATTCTTCCTGTTACAATTTTTCATTATAATAGAGTGTTTGGTTTACATTTTGAGAGTGCGGAAATTTTTTGGCTTCCTCTTTCTTCTATCTGCGAACTTCTTCCACTTAAAAAATAATTTGTTTTTTCCTTTTGATCCCGAGCAGTAAGAAATACGGTATTCTTTGGTGTTGTTCTTTCTCGATCATCTTCCAATGCAGATTTGATCGATCACAGAGGTTCGTCTGGGCTGTTTTATCCTGTGGACGTCGGGGCTATTCACTGTTTGCACAACTTTGGGCAGAGCCGTGAAACGTCTTAAAGAGAGCGACCTAGTCCGCGACTCAGCCCCTTTTACTTTGGTAAACTCGTTCCTATCTCCTTTCGGTTTTCTTCAGCAACTATTTTCAGCGTATACAATCCAATCTAATTGACAAAAAAATCTTGACATCTAGAGCACCATGGCTCATCAGTCATCGTTACGCTATGGATGTTGGGACTATTTCTAGATTAATACTATGGAAAACCATGTTGAATAATCTAGATATATATTCATGTCAGATCTTGAATACATATGTTTGTTGATATGATCTTGAATATGATCTATACATACGTTTGTAGTATGTATGTTGTGTATTAAGATCTACAAGCTATGATTCTGATGAGGTTACGATCGAGGCCCACTTCTTCCAATATTTATAGGTGATGAGGTTACGATCGAGGCCCATTTCTTCCAATATTTACAGGAGAAATTATGTTGTTTAAACGTCACACTTCTAGCAGTCACACAAGCAATTTATCACATGCACATAAAGGAAAATGGGACGTGAGCTAACAAATTCTGTTGGCGTACAGCCACGGAGAGTTACTTGTATACATTTCTGTATCTGTGAAAATGTTGGATATGAAGTTTCTGACACAATTTTTTGCTTCCCTGGGTAAAAGAATACGTAGTTACATATAGGTAATTAATGTTATTTACAAACTCTCAATCGCATTCTGCACACGTCTCACGCAAGTCCCATATACATCTCCAACTGATATTGCAAAAAAGGAATCTATAAAAAAAATCAAAATATTTGACATGTATACCTATTTGATGATATTACAGGTGGTGATACATCTAATTGCCAAAAAACGAGTTTTTTCCCCTTTCCTGAAGCCAGGAGCAGTCACTATTCTGTCCTGGGTTGCAGTTTAATTCAGCTGAGCAGTTTCAAATCAGACTAGTGTTATTATCTTCTGTGTAAACTCGGAAGATGAAATCCTTGAATCGCTTTGCATATTGTTTCGGATCAACAGCAGATATCGAGGTTGCATCATACTGGATTGACTTGTATGCATGCTCGAGCTTCTTACTTATGTCGTAGTCTTGGAGTATGTCTATGATGCCAAAAAACAAGATCACGTCAAAAAACTCCCCCGTTGTCTCACCAATCAGCGCGGACTCACTATCGCTCTTCCTTACAATCTGTTCTACTCTGGCTGGCATGTTTATCCCGAGTCTGGTTGTAAACCACCTGGACCGTAACCAAAAATAGACAGAATGTCAACAATACATATACATTGTCAATACAGGGACGATCTGTTCAGTACCTTCCTGTACAACGATCAATGAATGAATGGTAATTTGCACAGTTTAAGTGAAGCATATACATTATGAAGAGTTTAACAATATGAACATCTCGGACTCGATTCAAGTTTGCATTTGTTAAACATTATGAGACGCTACGGTCATCACATAGAAAAATATTCGGCAATATGAGCAATTGCATTTTTATTGGAAAGTAGGAAGGCCATTTGGATGCAGACACAGGATGAATAGGCACACAAATGATCTCATACATTAATTTTTGACATTTTTATTTTCTTATTGCACCATGTTCGAAATAAAAATAAATTTTCTATTGTCCATACCTTTTACAGCAATAAGTCATAAGAGTCGAATAACAAGATATTACGGACGAAACAATATTTAGACATAATCACATAGAGATAGAGTGACAAGAAGGTGAAGGTCATACATAACACGATAAGAGGATAAACTATTTAAGTACGAACATCGACGCAGAAATGGATACGACATGACACGCAGTCACAAACAAGGGGATGGGCCAAATTCTTAATATGCTGGACACATGGACCAGGCAATAATACCATGCATTTGCATGCAGTGCAAGGGGTACCTATAAATGGTATGCATTAAAAGTCAAAGTGATTAGGGAGAATTCTATGAAAAAAAAATTTAAACAAAAAGAAAAATATATAAATTTCAATGACAAAACCTTCTATCATCGAAATCAAGTAAGGAAGATTGAAAAAATTCTCTAATTGAAGCCTACCCTTGTTCACGTGATGTTTTAACTTTCTAGAATAGTACACACTTAGTAAAAACATTTTTATATTCTTTCAATAAGGATGTAGCTCTAAAAGTGTTTAACGCGCGCTTTTTAGGTTTTATTGAAAGTTGGCATGGCTCTGACGTGCTTTCTCTTTTTTGTTGGTTTTTAAATTGGCCACAGATAAGTGCCCGATGCATATCTGGCAAGTGGCAGTGTCCGACACGTGTCTGATTCAGACATGATACTCATATTGAAGCATTCGTGCATCATTTGTGATAATTATCTTGAATAAGATTAACATGTGCTGCATATAAGCGATTGGTTCATAATTATATCCGAACCCTTTTTTCCAAGTTTCATAACCAAACAATAGAATTTGTACAACATCCAACCTATTCTTCTCAGTCACTTTTTTCCAAAATATAAGACAATTTTCTTCTCCATAGTTTCAGGTAAGCGCAGCCCGGAAAGCCTGATCTACTTCATTCAAGGCTATATATTCTGGTGGGAAAATTGAAGTAACAAGCAAATGTGGGTACAATCCCTAGTAGACAAATTTGGATTTGACAAGTACTATGGAGTTTGCCTTTTATTTAAGATCATAAATTTGACGTAATTGTAGAACCACAGTTCATTTTTACTATTTTTACCGCCAATTTTAAGTTTAAGAAACTATCTCAAATTGCAACAAGTAATCACAGGTGGACTAATGCATGTCCACCACTTCATACATAACTCTCATGTATATTTTATAATTTATCATTGCATGTATATAAAGATTAATTATCATTATATTGTTATATTATGTAGTAACATATTTGTGCGTGCATGCAAATCATACTAAAATTTGTAGTTACATTTATTTTATCGATACATAATTAAAAGAAAAATTGATTACCCATTACGTCTCTCTCCCCCATTTACGCATGCCTATGATACAACAGAACTTCATTATTGATCATTATCATCATCATAGATAGTTCCAAATTCCCAAAATATGCTTTAATCCAAGATTTAAATAGAAATAGATAACAGACAGGAACTGACACCACATACCCATTATATCCAAAATCAAGTTCAAAAGTCATTTGTCGTAATATCCTTTTATCTGACCGAGCCTAGCCATGTGAATAGCATGTGCCAGAATTTAGGGTAAATATTGACAGTCAATTGATGTATGGTATAGTTGACATTGAAAGAGTTATAACTGGAAGAATACATGGATAGAACAAACTGTTTGTGCAATTCATCGATACGTTTGAAATATGTCTTCTACCCTCGGTAAAACGATATCATCATTGTGTGAACCATGAAAAATGTTTCAATCTGCTTGAGCAGGTAAGATGCATGTGTGCATGCATGATGCACTTACAATATATACATTTACACAATCTTGGGCATGCACATCATACATGTGGCACCCCCTCTTCATGTGCGGAGACACAGAGCCACACGTGCATGCACGGACACACACGCACAAACAATTATGAATTCTTAGGTAACTTCTACTGTCGACATCTCCAACGACAGAATAATCAACATCTCCAACGACAGAATAATCAAGAAAAGCTTACTCGAAGTTCAAGTGTGGAACTAAAACATCCTGGGACGACTATGAGTTCAGGAAATAGTATCGACCGGGAAGAAAAATATTAACTTAAAATAAAACTTCATGTAGTTACCATAATCCAAATCCCATTAAATATAAACTATTTTGAATCAAATAGGTGTTTTTCAAGCTATGTACTGTTGGGATTCATTCTAAAGAAAACCTATAACATAAAAGTCTTCTTTATATGCTTCTTTTATGCTACTAGAGATTTTTATTCTTCCCTTTTTATATGTTAATATAGGGACCATGACAAGGAATCGGGAGACTAACTTAACTCTGTCACATCGAATCAGTACTTTATTCTATTGAATAATAACATTGACAACCCCACAACTATCAATGTTGTTGGATGGAGGCTTAACCCATCACGATGTATTACATGCACTAGTCGCTGCGAACTCTGCTCCAGGTTCATCTTTCCTCCCTCAATCCAGTAATTAGGTATAAGGCTTCCTTTCTATCTCCCTCATATCTGAAATTCTCCATCATATCTGAAATCTCTGCATTGTATTCTATCAATATCTAGCCTTTCTTGGGTGAGCCAAGATACATATGTCCAGTGGATGGAAAGGATGATGAAGAAAGAATTGATTTAATCATAAGATTCAAATTGTGAGCCAGTCATAAAGCATAACAGCTCCTTAAATATATGATGGCAAATGGGACGATCATTTATTCTAGTGTCTTCTTTATTAGAATGATATTTTTTATGTATATATGGTTGTCGGCGGGGATAATTTAAAAAGTTGATATTATTTGACGATCTGTTCACATCTTTATGAACATGGTTGTTGCCAGAGATAGATTTAAAAGTTGGTATCATTAGACACAGATCTGTTCACATCTGAGTGTAGAATCATATTATTCATCTATTAAGATCATGGATGATTGGCAGTCCCATATAGGGAACTTAAGAAAAAGTGAAGGACATGTAGATATTTGGCCATCTATCTATCAGCTTAGGCTTCTGGGTTAGATTTAGTCTTAGTCCATACAATCTTCACTAGTTAATCTTCCCGAGGGGTCTGATTTTGTTGTAACAAATTGATATCAGAGCATGTTGGGATTCGATGCAATGCCTGGTAGATGTGAGATTTGTATACGTAGGTAATGGAGGACTGAAGCTTATGCGGTTTATGTCGGAACATGTAGAACCTCATGTGTTGCCCCCATAAGCAATTGTTGTCACATGCAAGTTTTATGGACGCATCACACATTAAGGGGGAGATTTGTTAGGTTGTGTGTGATTAGAATAGTCTTGTATCGGATACATGCTAATAGAGTACTTCCATATCAAACGCACAAGTAAAAATGATGGACATGTATATAAATTTGGGCCTTTATCAGGCAGATTAATCTTTTGGATTAGATTGGCCTCAATTAATATAATATTGTCACTATAATATTGTCACTCGTTAATTTTCCCTGATTTTGTAGTAAGCGATTGATACTAGAGCTCGGTTGTAGCCCTAGGAGTAGTTGAGATTTAATGAAAGACCTGGAAAGTGCTGGATTTGTGCCTACAGGCGACAAAGGCTTGAAGCCATCGCCATTTGTGTCAGATGCCCTCTTGTGTTGGCCCTGCGAGGGATTGTTGGCATATGTATATCCTATACATGTATCATATATGACGGATGAAATTCGTGAGCATAATGGGTGATTAGAACTGAATGATACATGTTGAAAAGTAGCCCTCTTTCGGTCAGCTAAAGCTTTTGAGGTAGATTTATCCTTTACTCATTAATCTCACCGATGTGCCCACTTATGTAGTAACAAATGTATTTCATTAGGAAGAGTTTAACAACATGAACATCTCGGATCCTATTCAAGTTTAGTTTGCATTTGATAAACATTACGAGACGTTATTGTCGTCGCATAGAAAAGTATTCGTCAAGATGAGCAATAACATTTTATTGGAAAGTAGGTAGGCCGTTTGGATGAAGATTGTTGGGTAAAATATAACAAAACAAGGATGAAGCTGCAGTTGTAAATAAAGAAGAGACTTATCGGTCGAGGCGTGCTAGGTGCTTGCCTCTAAAAAATGCTACTCCCAAACGCAAAAGGTCAAGAAATAATAAACCCGGTGAGTCGAGTATCATATCCACATGGAGACAAGTCATTCTACAATTATGCAAGTTCAATTGGTTAAGGAAGGATAATGGTGAGATTAATACCGTCTCAAGATACAAAATCGACAGTAGATATAGGTGGTGTGAGTGGTGATCTAGGATGCCTAAAGTAGGTTGGCCTATTGAAGAAAAAGAATATGGGGATTTTCATGTGTTGTGGGTCCACCTAGAGTTTTTGCTATTGTGATTACAATGAGATTCCTCTCGGTTTCTTGTCCCTCTCGGGACATCTCTCCTCTCTCGGGGTTTGTATCGTAAATAGCTATTGGGTCTATGGGTTTATATCATATCGCTAGGTAATGCCTTGCGACACACCACCCTAAGTTCGTCTAGAGCCCCTCGACGGGTCTTATGCATATAGGATATGCCTCACGGCACGCCATTCTTGGATCCATCGACAGGTAGTGTAGGTACGGGTAATGCTAGTACACATAGGAGCTACCTTGCGCCATTCCATCCTCATTGAACTCCTTATGGATAATGCATTGCAATACAACATAAATGCTCATAGATTCTATAACATAAAAATTCAATAATGTAATAGACAATGGAATTCACAAATCACAATGTCCTAAATTATCCACAACAATACAAAGAGAGTTCCAGTTCATTATAGCAAGGAAAAGAAATTTTTTGTTACGGAATATCATCCAATCAATATTACAATGCAATAAAACGAAATACACAAAAGAGGATGATAGAGAGATCAAATCTGCGTTATTGACGAAGGAGATGAAGACCCAATCTCTCCATTGAGCTCCTCCAAGCCCTAACCCTAGCAATGGCATTTCCTAACCTAAGGGTCATCTAAAGATAATAAAAATGAGGGCATAAGACTTCTATTTATACTGCCATAACCCCTAATTAATCCCCTCCGTTGATCTCGCGAACTAACGGTTTGAAATGAGTTGGGTTCAGCTGTTATCGCTTTAAATTTCATTGCCTCTTTAGATTTCGCCAGGAAGAAGACCCCCAGACGTCTGGAGAAGGCTCTCCAGACGTCAGGTTTTGCCGACGTGGCAAGCTTAACGTAAGCGGAGACGTCTGGTGCTGTCTGACCAGTCGTCTATTTGCTTGGCAAATGTGACTTTAGGCAGCATCGATCAAGCGCCTGGTTTGGTTGACCCAGACGTCTGAAGGTGAGCCAGGCGTCTAGTCTTCCTCCTTCAGGCGTCTGGTGGCACATCTTCTGATTTATTTACTTTCTATTTTTCTATGCCATGACTGTTAAGTCGTCTGGAGCACACATCTCAGACGTCTGAAGCACTGTTGAGACGTCTGGTCAATAGGCCCCAGGTGACTGATGTGTCACAAACCTTGTGCCATCTTTAATTCTGATGTGCCAGACGTCTGGTGTTGATAGACCAGACGGCTGGTCTTCTGTTGGGATGTCTCCTTTTTTTAATTGTAGACTGTGCTTCCGAACTCCGAAAAATCTGCAAAAATAGGCATAAGAATCGTGAGAGCATCATCTTGTCACGGCCACTTTCTGACCGTACGTATTTTAGCGCGTAGCCGTGTTTCGTGTGCGTTTTGTGTATTTGATTTTTGTTACTGCTATCCGTAGTTTAAACACGTGACCGAACCCTGTTTTCACGACCCTCTCGGAGGCGCGATCGACCCGGTATCTTCTTTTTGATTTTTGGACGTCGGGGCACAAATTTATAATAATCAATTATTATTATTATTTTAATATATCTAATAATATATACTGATTATTCAACTCAGTTTGGATTCCAAACTGAACAAATGTTTATATTAAAAAACGATGGGGAAAGAAACTGTTAAAACTTTACTTAATTAATATCCTAAGCTTACCTAAACCTCTCCCTAAATCCTGTAACCCTATTTCTCTCATCCTATTTTTCCCCTCACATTCTCAAATCACATGTACCCAACTTTCCAAAGGCAAAAAAAAAGGAATGAGTTAGGAAGAAACCCTTTCTAAACAAAAACAAAAGAGGCCCACGTTCTTTTCAAAACATTTTTCCATGTGCCCACTTTCCACGCACCCCTCTCCCCACGTCAGATATCTCTCTCTCCTCTAACTTTTCCTTCAAATAGGAGACATAAACCTAGGGCTACACGAAAGCACCGCCGCACCAAAATGAATAAAACCCTACTCCTTTCTTCTCCCCTCAGCCAGCAAGCGCCACCTCTGAGTGCCTATGCCGTTCCCTCTTTCCCTACAGCCGCCTCTTGCGATTGCCTCATCACCCATTGCTCCGGCTCCGGCCAACATAACTCACGGCAATGCCCCGACTTCGGCCCCTCTCCCCTCCTCCACGGCGTTCCCATCATTCCACAGATCCGGCCTCCTTGCCGACGGCCAATACCCAGGCCACTACTCCGGCCATCCCCTAGAATGCCGGCTACCAACCTTGCTACTACCGGCCTCCTTCTCCACAAGACCTCCGGCCAAGCCCCCTTCACCTCCCGCGGCCTCCCCTTACCGGCGCGAAATCCGGCCATCTGCACAGATCTGGCAAACTCCCCTCCACAACTGAACCGGCCACCCTACATTACCCGAGCCACATGCCCCCAGGCTGAACT
This sequence comes from Scilla litardierei, assembly GCA_030789695.1. Lineage (NCBI taxonomy): Eukaryota > Viridiplantae > Streptophyta > Magnoliopsida > Asparagales > Asparagaceae > Scilla > Scilla litardierei. The sequence continues at coordinate 25,321,782 of CM061137.1, forward strand.
GCTGCTCCCATTTCCTTTGCACCCACGACAACCCAACACCCTGCAGCACTTCCCCGTCCTCACCGCCTCAGCCGTTCGCAGGAGTGCCTCCGTCCGCCAAGCCTCAGGCGTCACCCCGCTTTCCACCCGCACAACGCAGTCGTCTGCACCGTTCGCCTGCGCCCCTCCACCGTACCGTGGCCCCACCTGCACCGAGTCCCACAACTTCGAAGCAAAGCCCAGTAAGTGCATGTTTTAATGTTATACAAGTTTAGTTACATAAAACAGAGTAGCAGTACTTTATTAACATTCCATATTATATTATTACTTCAGAGTAGCAGACTTAATATAAATTGCTACATAGTTAATACATGTGCAATGTCACCTTAACATTACACTAACGGTAAAGACATTGACATGGAGTTGTAAGTGGTCTGCATGTTTTTTTATGACCAGTGTACGAATTAGATGTGTAGGCTTCTTATTAAATAATCTGTAGTTTATAAATACATTATATGATCAGTTGCCTCTAGTGAACAGTGCTTTATATTATTGTGTTAGGTTGTACTGTGTACATGCTTGGTTTAAATATAGTAGTTTATAGGTATAGTTGTAAAGTATGTAACATTTATAAAGTTTATAAGGTAATATAATTTGGATTGATTTAAGACTCGCAACTTAATATCACACCTCCGATGTCGCAGATATAATACGTTTTTCTTCGCGACCTGTTACCTTTCCGAGCCGACGTCGTTACCTTACACGCTACCAAAATCCAACCCCTGACGTCGCTACCCGACGTCAGAGTAGCTCTCGCGTCGTGTTGAGGTAAGATCTGCCCCGTAGGAATCACCACTTGCCTGTTAATCAACTAAAATGGGTAATTTCTGACGGTTGTAACTCACTAATCAAGACTAATAAATTGGAATGTAGGCTGGACTGCGATTTGAACACGTAGGTAGTTTGGACTCTGGTTGATCGTGACTTCGGCTTGGTTGTGCAGGCAAGTGATACTTGCCAGGTTTCTGTTTAGGCCACGTCTTCGGCCATTTTGTACAGTAGCGTAAAAGAGACTAGGCAGTGAAATGATAGCTGTCTAGACGACACTTTTAGATCTAGCTTGACAACGAAGCTATATCTGACACCCTTATCATGCTTGAATTCATGCTACTATGTCATGTTTAATTTCAATTAACGGTACGCAAATTATCTATTCATTGCCATGTCATTGCATGCATCCAATGTTCATCGTGATTGAGTAGCACACGCTACGCTTATTGAAATGATTGAGGCTAGGCACCTACTTTGCGGGCACAACCCTATGCCAAAAACACTTCCTGGCTCGTGATCCAGAAGGTGGACGTCAGTCCATAATGAAAAACACTTCCTGGACTCGTGATCCAGAAGCGAGCTCACGTACTTGGGAAACCAAGGCTCGACACGCTGGGGAGGGGTAGGGTTAAGCTATCACGCAGCGTAGAAGGATGCCTGATCCGCTCCTTCAGCTGTAAGGAGTAAACCCTGTGCACATCGTGAAATGATAATGTTCGTGTCTCGTGAAAACAGTGTTTTTCGTAGCTTCTGCTACGACGTGCATGCATGTCACCATGTCATCTTAAATTCTTGCATTCTTTAAATGTCATGTCAATTCATTATTAGAACTGCTAGTCGCTCTTTTATTATTTGTATCCTTGCACAAAAGTCATCCGCTTTCTTTGGGAGACCTTTGCTGACATGTGCCCTTTTCTCTTTGGGTGTCACATGTCAGGTTTTGAGCCTGATTTAGTTACAGAGGACGACAAGTTGCTGCCGTTCAGTTCGAGGATTCCAGTCCTACCTGTAGTCTCAGCCGGTGACTCTCTTTACTTTTGGTTCGGCCATGTTTTAGGCCTTTTGTTCAGACTAGTACTTTTGTGACTTTCTGTGATGTTGGAATAATTTGCTGGATGTTATGTTGGTGGATGTTTACTTTTATATCTGCCTTACTATCATTATTGTTGTTTCGTCGCAATGCAAGGACCTGCTATTATTTGTAATTTTTACAGACGCTTATCAGACTGCAGCTTCACAGCTCCACGTCTGAGCGGACCTCATCACGTCTCGCCTTCCATTTTAGGGAAGCGGGGCGTGACACATCTAGACCATAAAAATATGAGAAGACAGAAATAAAGCATAGAAATGGTGTTTTGTGCACAAATGAGTGATATGCTCCGATATTTCAAGATATTCATAAAATGCACATATCGGAGTTGAAATGAATATAATTCATGCACAAAATGCAATCAAAGTATGAGGAAAAATATGCAATTTTCATGCGCAATCACTAGGCATTGTCCTTAAAGATACATTTCTATCCCTCGAAGGCTAAGCTCAATGCAAGGCAAGACTATAAGACTACCCTCCAAGATTCAACGACATCCGGTCCTATAAACATATACTCGCAATAAGGTTGTAGCGAGCAGCAGCTGGTATTCCTTCTCACAGGAAGAACAGAGGCAGAAGAAGAACATAGAATAGAGAGGGTTTTGGGAGAAAGATGATGTTTAGGATGTGTTGTATTTTTCTCAATAGTCTATATATACATATATATATCAGAAGAAAAAAATAGTTATCAGGATTAGTCACATCAAGATCTTGGACAGAACAGAGATTGGATTCTGACAAGGACTAGTTGATTCGAGTCAGGCGTCTGAGCAAGCCGACAGGTCAACTCAAGGAAGACTGAATCAAAACTCTTGAGGGCTTGATCCTCTGGGCTTTGCTTAGGCCCTGCTGCTCTTGTTTGAGGGTTTTTGGTGTTTTGGGTTTTACGATAATTACTTAAAATGGCCTTTGGGCTTTGCTGCTCCTTGTGGGTTTTAGTTCGATGTGCCTTACTTGGGTTTGTTGTGATGTGGATTGTGTGGTTTGTGGTTTGGGTCCATGCCCTGTGGCTTGACTTGACTACGGGCGTTTGATTAATGGGCTGAAACTGCCCACGACTAAATTGACTCCTCAAGGCTGGTAACTATTTAGATTTGTCAAGTGCCAAAATATGAATCTGATCCTAGCATTTTTGAAACTTTTGAGAATTGTAATTTTTGGTTTTAAAAGTAATTTTATTTAAAATTGGTAGATTGTTTCATAGTATTAGTCAATGTGTTAAAATTTATTTTTGAACAAGACACTTGATTTCTCGATCGATATGCAAACCATTGAATAATTGGTAGTAGTTAAACTAACTGGAGCTGTACATGAAGATACTGAAAATAGATTGATATTTTTACAAATTCATAGTGGTACTTGAACTAGGAGCACAAGTAAAACCTTGAGAAAGTGGTACTTGAACACAGAGCATAAGTAAATCCTTGAGAACACAAACATAGATACTTAATGCATAGTGCCCTATTTATGTAATTTAATGTGACATGCAACATAGATACTGACAACTTGAAAATAGTCCCAGTGCTTTGACACGACACTTCTTACATAAATAGAATCTGAACAACTTTATACTTGGTATTATAACTGTATAGCCATATGTTAATACTTTTAACGGTTTCTTTACATAATTCTCGTTACTGGATAACAGATCTTGTTACATAGATTGAATATCACATAACATAACTAATAATAACTGATTATAACAATGCACATGAAACTATTATATAGTCGTTACCTGTCAATAAGTATGGAATATTGTTCCCTGAAATACATACTCTTAATGTTATACATGGCATTGATATTGCTCATTGAATATTATACAAGCCTGGACATTGTGTCTGGTCATTGAATGATATACATTGATTGCAAGCTTTTGATGTTGTGAACGACTATGTTGGGAACTACGTACTATATGGGACAAAGTACCATGATACACCAGGGGCCACCTCTTGACCCCATGGTAGCCACATCAAGATTCCACTCATCATGACAATACCTGATACCATATAATATCAGACACAATAGTAGTTATAATACAAACACATGGCATAGAAACAGTACAACATTTACAGTACTTTGACACTACACTTGACTCACAGGTTTTAGGTTAGCTCATCTTAAAGAGAGTGTTGGAGCGATTGGAGCCATGCATTTGGCCCGTATCTGAGAAAATTTCAATTTTCCTGTTTTCTTATTTAATGGATCATACGTCCCTCTTATGTTTCTTTTTTCTTGACTCGGCCTGGAATCACATTCTACAATACAAGAGGTTTTCACGTTCCATTTTCGTGATGTCCAATATGAGTCACATCACTAGTATAGGACACTACATTCTAGTGCATAAATAGTACATATATGATAGCCTGTCTCTTGTTGGTCTACTGTAACAGTTTCGTGTTGCTTTACTGGATGATCATGTTAATGTTACAATGTTTTGTTTGCTTATTAGTGAGGTGTTTCCTTAACCATGGTTATGAAATATTATCAATCGTCATTGTTGCATTTATGTCTATTAATAATATTCATGTTACGCATGATTGTTATCTAATATTGTCGTACTGTTACTTTACTTTTTTTTAACTGTCCATAGTATGTTGCACTTGTTTAGTGGTTTACTTTATTTACATGTACCTGATCATGACTGTTGTTCATATTCAGTAGTTACTACAATATACAATTATTATTATTTTGTTGTGTGCATAAACTGAATGCTTAAATTTAGATGTAATCTACTGTCTAACCCAAACATACATCTCTCAGGTTGAACAGGTTTCCTATGTAGGTTCAGAGTTTTATGGTTTTGCTTCCCTTCCTTTGAGTCATGCACAGAGATTCTGAGATATGTTTTCGATATATTTCTATTTTGCCTATTTTGTTTTCACTGGTAACCAGCAGAACCTGTAAATTCTTGAAAAAATTAATGACCCTCCAGAAACTGGGGCATTACAACTACACTTTGAATTTGTGAAATATCATATGTGTCCACCAATTCTCCACTATTTCAAAATTCAAAGATAGAATATAAGAATCATGTGAAGGATAATAGAAGATGTAAAAAAGGAATATGACAACTCAATATGTTAGTAGTGATGCTTTTTGGTTTATGAACCACTACTTAGGGTATGTAAGTGTGTCCTACAAGAAGTTGTTGAAACTTATATTTCATGCAAACCAATCTCTTTTATTGTAGATCATTGACTCACAACCCGTATTGAATTAACAATAAACAACTACTGCTCTAGCGGATTGGCACGTTACGGCTATGCACCATTCATGGATTTTTCATGAGTGCTCTAACGAACTTATCCAAGTTCGCATAGGAAGCAGCCCCATGATCGAGCCGAAATATAACTCCGGAAAGAGTCCGCAAGTGCACGGTGTCAAAGCTTTGTAACATATAAAGATGTCGATCCCACGGGGAGTCGATTAGTTTAAGGTCTTGGGTCTATTTCAGGGTTGTAGAGCAATGTCAGCTATAGGTGTACTCAGAAGGTTGTCACGGATGTTTCTTATCAAAAAATTATCAATATAATGAAACCTAGGGCAATGGGAGTCACCACTAAGATTGTCGGACATCAATACTAGGTTATAATTTCTAGGTTGGATTGGGTTTATAAGGAGAGTTTGTCGCATCTCAAATGTGGAATTCGTGGCCAACTATCGTTGTATCACTCAACTAATGTATCTCGTACTTAGCCCCACCATCGTGCATTACGAACGACAATTATCATCAATCTCTACTCACGCCACCATCGTGGGTTAGAGCTTCGATCTGTGATTTGATGGCTCTCATTGATGCTACTATCGTAGGTCACCAATTAGTAATATAGGGCGTCGGTGGAAACCATCAAAGTGTGTGTCACTATCGTGGATCACGAACCCTAATTGAATTCACAAACGAACCTAATTAAGTTCATAAGATAATATCTAGGATGTGTGCCACTACTGTGGATCACAAACCTTAAATAAGATTTACTACAAACTTGGCTGGATCAATTAAATCACATCTCTTATTCACCAAACCAACATAAAAATCGCAACTTTACATCTAAATCTTAAGATCCTAGGGCGCGTCCATTAGTCCAAGAAAGAACTGCTCACGGTTCATGGAAATAACGATAGAAACAATAATATCAATAGCACAAGACATCATCACAATAATAATCATCAAAACAACAAGATATAGATGAGAAATCGTTACCAAACCAACGAAGAATAGGAACTAAACTCCAGAGAATTAAGATCCAAGAGATTCCAATAGAAAGCAATAGCAAAATCCAAGTCTTATTCTTTGAAAGAAAATGACGTCTCCAAACTCTCTCTAAAACAAAAAACTAAATAAAAAGCAAGCTCCCTCAACCTAGGAATCAAAATAGGTTTATATCCAAGGGGGTTTGACCCCCCATCAGCAAAAAGCCCATCTGCGGCCTACTTTGTGTCTGCCGCGTCGCCCTACTCGACCGAGCGGCGGTGCCGCTCGGTCGAGCTAGGGCAACGTCGATTTGATCTTGGCCTGGGAGAATTTGGCGCTCGGACCGAGTGGATGTCCCACTCGGTCGAGCTGCAGGGGCAATGCTTGGCTCAAAAGTCGCTCTGCCGCTTGATTAGCTCGACCGAGTAGGGAGCTCCTCGGTCGAGCAGCTTGGTCTGCTCGAGCAAGCTGCAAGGGGTCGCAGTGCTCCAAAATATGACGTTCTATTGCATAATTAGCTCGACCGAGAACGATGTTGCTCGATCGAGTGGCTGCTTTGATCTTCTCAGCGGCTAAGTCCTTAGGGATGCTTTCTTCTGCGCCCTTGCACGATCGAGTAGGGAAGCACTCGGTCCGAGCAGCAGATCATTGTTTACTGATGTTGTGCTCCTCTTGGCTCGGTCTGCTCGGACCAAGTGAACTTAATTCACTCGGCCGAGTACCTGGAAAAGGCTGACATGGTTTTGGAGCTTCCATTCTTGCTCTCTCTCTCCTTCTTCCTTCCTCCTCTTTTCCTCTAATCTCTTTCTCCACCTCGTTAAGCGCCAAATAGACCTTGACATTGATGCTCCGGTTAGTTTGGATGTGTCCATGTATCCGATTTGCTCCAAATCGCTGCAAAGTTTCTGAAAATTCACGAATCTCCACGAGAATCAAATATATCGTGAAATGCGCGACAAGGTATAGAAAAGTGAACTTTGGACGATGAAAATGCTATGAAATCATGCAGTAAAAGTATAGAAAATATGGACACATCAAAATCCCACAAACTTACCTCTTACTCGTCTTGGAGGGCCATCGGGAGTTAAAATAAGAAAATAGAAAAGAACGCGAAGAGGATAGTGTCGCTAGATTATTCGCTCAAATCTCATGTCGTTTGCCACATATCACAACGGCTCAGAAAACAACTCATATGCTACTACAGAGATTTCACATCTTAAATAAATGAAGTACTTGAAAGTTTAAATCGAATAAAGTGGACCTCTCTAAAGTTCATACAATCGGCTTTATATCCCCATCATGCGCTTCGTAGTGTCGAATATACACAACATTGGCGACACACTTTTCAATCACGCTATAACTGAGACATAGAAATTTCATACCAAGCATGCAATAGAGAATGGAATAAAAGTCAAGACATGTACATGCTTATATCAAATCATAGGAAGTCCCCGTAACTCGATTATTTCGTTAAGTTTCAGCATTATCTGATTTTCCCGTTCGTGCACAACTCTACTCTAATGTCATGCTCACTCATTTGGGTCAAAAGATTTTTTTTCTCACGCTTGAATTGATGTATCACATCCAAAGAATTTTCATGGAATATGACTTTTTGTTTTGGTTTTCCAAGAGTATATATGATCACTCCAAGTAATGAAATTTTGAATTCTTCTTTCATTTTTGAAACTTTTGCTTCTTCTTTTTCTTTTTGGACTTTTGTAGAAGCAGTAGTATTTGTATTTTTTTGATTTTTAGGTCCTTTTTGGCTTTTTGGCTCATTTTCGACTTTTTGATCCTTTTGGAGCAAACTTTGTAACTGTATGGGATTTTGGGAATGGATGTGGTAGAGATAGCTTTGGTGTGTAAAATGAAATGACATGTAGAGAATATAAGATATATGTGAAAAAGGAATTAATATAACGCTCGGTTCACTCAAAAGTGTACACAAACGATTCAATAAGATAATACATCAACTAGACTCATTTATAAGCATGTGTATTCCTAACCACATCAATGAGCAGTGAAGTCAAGCAGTAAAGTTTTTCAAACACATCAAGCATGCAATATGAATTACAAACAAGAGATAAGAGCATGGCTTCAGATATGCTAGTGATGCGTGAATCTTAATGTGTTTCCAATGAAAGTATTCTAAACACTAGTCTACACATTCAGTTTCAATAAGCTTCATGCATTTTTACTTAGAGAGATCGTAAAAAGAAATGTATTTGCAAGTACTTATGAAGAGCAAGATTATGAAATAACTCTAAGTAGCATGGCATGGAAGATAAGCGTTGCAATAGTAGTGAAAGCATCGATATATAACATCATAGAGAAATCATCTAGCGAAAGAAAGAAAAGAAAATAGAGAACATAAAATAAATGCATGCATGCACACAAAAGAAAAAAATATGATGCTGAAAAACAAAAAATGGGGTGAAAAAGGATGGAAAAGTAAGGTGAAAAAGTGCAAAATAAGAGACAAATACATAAAAAGCGATAGCACTCATCTCCCAAGCTAAACAAAGCAATGTCCTCACTGCTGAGAACACGTGTGAAAGATAGAAAATGATGCTAGGGATGGGTGGGTGGTATGGAATAAAAGAAAATAAAAATCCTAAAGAATAGAAAATAAAAATAAAATCTAACTAATGCAAATGCATGGTCCTAATGCCTAATGCAGAACAAGCAAACAAATGATGATGGGATGAATGCATTGTAAAATGATGGGTTCTCCCCTAAGCTATACGACACTGGCCCCGTGTAGACAGATGGGCACCAAAAAATGAGAGGGAAGGACAGGAGTAAAAAGACGAATCAGACAGCGGCACCACCCACTGGAGGTGGTGATGAGTCCTGCTGCTGTGGAGCAGAGGTAGCATCCGATGGTGGTACAGAAAGAACAAGATGTGGTACAACAGGTGGTGCAGCTGGAGGTGCGAAAGGGGCAACTGGTGCAAGTGTGGCAGGTGGTGCACTTTGGGCTCTAAGAATCTCAAGAATCTCCCTAATGTCCCGCCGCACTGACTGATGGTGATAGCGACTGTCTGAGAGAAGGCGGTGAAGTCACGCATCGCCCAGCAACCTCAGTCTCTACTGCTCTCAGGCATGCATCAGAGACGCGGGCTCAACTTGGCTGACGTGCACCACTAGGCTCACCCCTCTCTATATGTGTTCGTGCATGTGATGCACAAGGTTGAAGGACAAAATCAGGAGAGGGTAACCTACGAGTGATCTCAGCAGAAGTGGAAACATGAATGGATGCGAGATCCAGTGTAGATGTATGGAGGATATGACTATCAGTAGGTACAAACGTCGTGGTGACAGATGTGGGGACAGAAACCACAATGCTCTTAGTGAACACGGCAGTGGTAGGGACTGGAATGCTCGCAGAAAGGAGTGCAGATACTATAGGTGTGGACTCGGAAGTGGTAGGAGTGATAGGGACTGAGTCCACAGGTGCAAATGCGGAAGAGGTAAGGACAACAGAATTAGTGGGCTCGGCAGAGACAGGCTCACTAGAGAAATGCCCAATGGTATGTGTGGGAGCAACAGATATAGAAATCCCTCAAAAGCGGGCAGTGAAGAAGATGGTGTAGTAGTAGTGTTCTCAGGGATAGATATGGAAACTACCCAAGAAGTGGAACTCTCAGCTTATGTGGTGGTAGTGAGCACTGACAGAAGTGTGGACAGTGGTGCTCTCTACTGGGGCGGAAGTGGTGGGGACAGCAACTCTCTCAGGCTCCTCATCAGAACTAAGTACCCAATCGTCATCCCCCCTCCTCAGCGGCCTCTCCTCTAGGCTCAAGCTCGTGAATAGATGGAATATGGACTGTGCCAGGAAGGAGCCAGTTCAGGTGGACGGGCTCAATGCGAGTCAGATCAGGGAGAGGGAGAACCATGTGTGGCTCACGTCCAGGACCTATGAGATAGACCCAGTAGCGGCGACCGTGAGGCCTAATGATATGCATGTGTAAGCATGTCAAGCGTCAAGGTGGTGGGCCTGGTTGCTGCCACGAGATCGGTGGGAAGATCGAGTCCTAGCATGAGAGCAAAGAATGTGAAGAAATCGTCGCAACAAATCCCCGTCGAGGCGGCGGCGGTAGGCGGTCACATAGCCATCGGGCTGTGTCAGATATAAGGTGAGGGTGGAGGGTGCCGTCATCATGACGTCTAGGGGTCCAGGTCATCCCACAAAGATGGAAAAGCTCGGCAGTGGAGACGATACCAGGCTCGGGCTTGCAGAAAATGGTAGTGACGAGGTGGCGATGTGCAAAGCGAAGGCACAGATGAATAATAGACAATGAGTTTGCCCTGCTGGGGTTGAAATGTGACATGCCAGCAATTCATGCCCAGAAGTGATCAGGAGCGAAGGAATATGTGTGTGTGCCTGGTGCATAGGCGAGAGCGGGGTCGGGGATAGGAGGCCAACTAAAGAAGTTCCGGATCAAGGTGTGGGTCACCTCCACGTCACGGTCCAGAAGCCTGAACATGAGGCCCTGGTCGGTCCTAAAGAGTGAACTTAGTGCCTCGTAGGTGAGGCAAACATATGTGGCAGCCGTCATCTCTAAGAAATTCCCCCAACCTATGTTTTGATAGATCCTACGCACCCCATCTAGTAACCCTAAACTCTCCAAGGCTGTGATATTTGCAAATCTGGTGGGGATAATGGACCGCCTAGATATGGTTGCAAACTTGTCCGATGAATGTCATCCTTGAACACAATACCAAATGTGTTTGAGGGGCTCTGTGGTGGTTAGGATGGATGTGTGGATGTGGCAATGGGAGGGCTCGCGGGTGGAGGCTCGAGTGCTAATGGTGTGGGAGATGGGGAACGTGAGGGTGTGGATGGGGTGGGAGATGGACGGCGTGTGCATGTCTGACGAGAAGAGAAACCATCAAAATCGTCGGCTTTCCTCTTCTTCGCCAGGGTTTCCTACCCCATGTCATCGGAGGCATGGTGTGTAATATGCAAATGGAAACAACTCACGAGATAAGGCACGATATAGTAATGATCAAATAGAGGAACGAGTGTACCAAATACTCCGCAAGCAATGAGTCGTAAGCAATGAGAGTGTGCAATGCCTCGAATCAAATATCCTCCCCCAAGCTAGCTCCAACGTGGTCCAACGTAATCCATGTCCAAATGCGAACTCCCTAGCTCCAAGTATACCTACACGATGAATAAATAAGAGAGTTAGTCACGAATGCATCAAATCGATGGGAGTTAGGGTTGAAAATTTGAAAATTTACGGTTGGGGCTTAAAATTGAGTAAGAGAGAGATGGATGGAGGTGAAAGGTGTGTGAAGGAGAGATGGGGGTGGGAGGGGGGCAGACCGAGCGGCAGAGCTCGGTCGGATATGGCGGTGCTGGTGCTTGGCGAGGTGAGTCGAGTCGAGCGAGATCGGGAGAAGGGGGAGCTCGGTTGGGGCTGTCGATGTGAGTGCGAGGGAGTGTGAGGGAGTGTGAGGGTGGGGGTTAGGGCTTTTATATAGGCCCGAGTCGAGTGATACTGCTCGACCGAGCAGCTTGAGTGAAGTACGGGCCCTAGCTCACTTAAGTAGGTTACTCAGTCGAGGGACCTAAGTCGCTCGACCGAGCTAAGTGGAAAACAGAATGGCATTTTGCGGTCGCTTGCAGGCTCCTCTGCTCAACCGAGTAGCTCATCTACTCGGTCGAGCTAACTCGGTGGCAGAATGTCGTTTTTCACTTCTTCTGCAGGTGCCTGAGCTCGACCGAGCGGCAATGCCCTCGATCGAGTAGACTCCCTTTCTCCTCTAAATCTTCGAATAGCCATCTCCTCCTCTCTTTGGGTCCTTTGTTCTTTCATCGTTTTGCGCGCTCCCTTCATTGATCACCTGCATATGAACATACGTGTCAGAAATTTTTATATTTTCATTTTTGAAAGATTTTTAATTGAATATAAAAATGTTTTTATTGAGTTTTTGAAACGAAATTGAAAACTAAGGAAATAAAAACTAAAACTAAAAATATTCGGCCTGCCTCCCGATAAACGCTTGTTTAAAGTCGTAAGCTCAACTCCCTTGATCTTCAACGTCGCTCCAAGATGTTGGGCGCATATGAGATGCGCTCGACATGCTTTCCTATGAGGCCATGAGGTGGGAGTTGGCCTATCATACTTCACGGACCTTCAGTGGTCGTGCCAATTCTCGCTTCTGGCTGTTGTTGTGATATACCGGGTGGCTCCTCATTCAACACCCTCAAATATGTTGCCAACGCCTTATTATGAATGACGTCGCCGTCATCGTCCATATCTAACCTCATATGGTCCTTTAAGACCTCCTCCATGGTGAAGTCCTCAGCAACTTCATCTTCCACGAGCTCCAAATAGCTTGCATCTTCGTGCGGGAAGCGCTCCTTCATAGACTTCTGCAAGTGAAACTCGATCTCGATATTGCCAACATTCATTGATAATGTCCCTTGACGGACATCTATGAGAACTGCAGTTGTAGCCATGAAAGGACATCCTAAAATGATTTGAGAACTTTCCTCCTCAGACATATCCATAATCACAGAGTCCACCGGCACGTTGATTCCTCCCTGCACTTGCAAGAGAACATTTCAGGTAATGCCAACCGGGTATGTAACAGATTGTTCCGCCAACTGTATGCTAATGGTTGTGGGCTTCAACTCTGTCCCGATGTTTAGTCTCCTAAAATAGATAACGACATCAAACTAATGCTTGCTCCTAAATCAACTAGCGTTCTATTAATAGAGATACCGCCAATGGAGCACGACACCGTAAAACTGCCAGGGTCGGGTAATTTCTTCGGCAAAGTATTCTTCAAGACTGAAGTACAACTGTCTGCTAACATTACAGCTTCGTGTTTCCTCCTCTCCGCTATCAAGTCCTTCAAGAATTTAGCATAGGTGGGAATCTCTGTCAATGCATCCATGAACGGAATGTTCAGGTGAACATCCTTCAGAAGCTCTATAAACTTTGCATACTTCTTTTCAAGCTTCGCCATGACTAGTCGTTGGTGATATAGAGGTGAAGAACGACTTCCCTTATCTTTCTTGGCATTTTTGACGTAGATTTCTGAAGTGGTTTCTCCACGAAAGGTGGAGTGTTAGCCGGTACCGTAGTGATAGGAATATGCAAGGGAATACGCGAAGTCTCCTTCTCTGTAGTGTTAGATGCTCTATCAGCGTCTTTCTCCTCATTAACTAATACAATGGGCTCATAAGCTATGAGATCCTCCTCATAAATGGTCGTCGAGGGTTGTGGGTCCACAAGCTTTGGGACTGGTACCATTACCACATTGGTACTCTTCTCTCATCTCGTTGTGACTGCTACCACCGCATTGAGATGACCCCTTGGATTAGGATTAGATTGAGCCGGCAATTTACCTTGAGTCTTTATAAGATGGCTCATTTGGGCTGACAGGTTCTCTACGGTGATAGAGAGTTGCTTTTGAGTGGCCACCATGTCCGCATTTTGCTTTGCTTAGGCATTGATAAAAGCTTCCAATGCCCCCTTCACTCCGGATTTTGGTGTCGCCGGTGGTTGGTATTATTGTTGTTGATAAGGTGGGCGGTTATAATATCTCGACGGTCAATAAGGCCCAAATGGCCTGAATCCATACTGTTGCTGCTGTGGAGGTGGTGCTTGTTGAGGTGGAAGTTGTGGCGGCCATGTTTGAGTGGGTGGTTGTATGGCTCCGTTTGGGTTGCTATAAGAGAATCCTGGATGTGTCTTCTGATCACAATCCCCGAAGGGGACCGAACGATGCTAATAAAAACCGCAGCGCACTGGTCGTGTGTAGTCGCTTACGGGTCGATCACGGGGAGGCGAACAATAAGCATCGGTTTTATAGGTCTTCGGATGAAAGCTATGTGATAGTTACGGTGATTGGTCGGTGATTGGTAGAAAAGTGTGATCAAGGGGTAAAAGCTCTAGGGCATGTGGAATCCCCGCCATTTGACTAAGGTTAGGGTTAAACTAATAATCGATAGGTTGTCAGGTTCATTGGGACTCGGGAGAGGTCGTGTGACCTCAGGGCATTCACATATCCTCCATTGTCGTGATGCATTATAGGTTATTCCCTTATGACATGCCCTACCCCCGCTGTCGCGGTGCAAGGACAGGCCAACCTAACCTACACCGATGTCTGGGGTCTCCGATGCATGGACGTATATTGGACGCATTACGCTCAACGAATACCCCCAATCTTCCTCCCGCCAACAGTGGTGTTCGGGGATTAGACCTACATTGGGAGAGCTCTAATCGGTGTCCGTTGGCGTTCAGTCACACCGATAGTATGGATCGTCGTAGGGATCGGATCCCTGAATCGGTCCCGACTTTGATCGGCGGCCGACCCGATCACCCCGAAGGGAGGGGTCGAATCTACGACGATAATAATCGTCCCAATATACTCCTGATCTCAACAAGCCCAGCAATCAAATCAGTTATTTGGTTCAACACATGGCCCAAATCCAATGGGGTTCAGCTCATTGCCCTAGATAAAAACTACTTTCTACCTATCGCAATAAAAGGAGTTTCTAGCGATGGGTAAGCGTTCAAAGCCATAGATTCAAGCTATAACAGCAATAGATAATAAAACAAGGCAGCAATGACAAAGAGAGAAAAATTATATTGAGCAATGATGAAGTATAACACTAACAATAGATTAGAACAATGAAAACAACTAAATAAAGAAGTTAGAATTCTTACAAAACGACCCAAAACCCTAGAAATAACTGAAAAATTGCTGAAAGAGAGATTCCTCTCGTAGGAGGATGAAGGGGCGCTTATATACGCGCCCCCAAAAGAAAAAAATGCCCCCAGATCCGCCCTAGAAACCGTAGGAGTGGGGTTTGACGCGACCGCGTCAAGAAACGACGCAGTCGCATCATTCCCTAGATGAATGTGGGAACTGGGGGCTCGGACACGCGGTCGCATCAATAGAGACGCGGCCGCGTTGAAAATGATCACGCGGCCGCGTGGTCTGTTGATGCGGCCGCGTCATTCTGCTCTGGATGCCGTAAATTCGCGGATGCGTTGTTGCTGCTTCTTTGGCGGATTGACGCGGCCGCATAGATATAGTGACGCGGCCACGTGGAGCTCTATACTTCACAAAATTCTTCTCCTTGCATAATTTACTCCTCGGCTACGCTCCTTTTGCCTCTTTGCGCTATGATCTTGCTATATGATCCCTAATCGGCATATATCTCCTGCAAAACACGCGAGGGACCACAAGCAAAAGAAGAAACAAAAATGGGGGGAAACTGGGAAAAATATAGAATGAAAGGTGTAAAACGTGTATGAAAAAGAGTGGAAAACTATATACAATAAACAATCATCAAAATCCCCCAAGCTAAACTCTTTCTTGTCCTCGAGAAAAACAAGAGAGAGCGTAGATCGGAGGAATGCAGTCAACATTCAAATAATGCGATAAAACTTCGAGAAATTTCAAAAATCGAGAATATATACGTGGTTGAAATGAAAATTCAAATTCAAGAACCCAAAATGCTCGGAAATCTTTCCGTCGATGAGAATATGTTCTTAGGACGTCATTCCTACTCAAATCGCCAAGCAATACACTAAACGACGGCCATACTCACATTCTAATACATTTCCTCTAACCCGACCTTAGATTGAGCGTGTAGGAACCTAAACTATGCAATGGTCGAAGAGGGGATAAGTATGGGATAATGGGATATTAGTCGATCGAGGAAGGGCACTCACGACACGACACGGTTCCTTGATTCAAAAATTGCCAAGTTTATCCATGATTTCATATATACAATCGTATATAAAAGAAAATTCTATATACACATATTTTTTTTCTTTTCTATTTTTGGGGATTTGCAGTTTGGGCGCGTAAGGAGCGTTGGGTCGGTGACTCACAGATCAGACGATCTTAGGGCACCGGGCCAAGAATGACCATTCGGACCTACTAACTCAACCCAAATGAAATCCTTATTCATACGCACTCCCCCAAGCTAGGCCTTTTTACACGAGGCCCCGACGGTTACTATCGTGTAGATCTGGTTACTCAGCTTCGCTGGGAGAACGGTGCGTATTATTTTTCCTATTCACAATTTTTTTCTTTTTGTTTTTTTAAATCAGGGAGTGAACTAGGAAGATTCTATCCTCAGTACTATATGAAGTGTGGTTGTCTCGAGGGACTATAAACCATTATACACGACTATCGGCTCTAGGGTCCACGCATAGAATGGGTTCCCAAGTGTCAATCTAGGTCGGTTTCAAGTACTCCTATCTTAGGAGTTGCGAGGGTGGCCAAAGCTAGGGCACTACAAGGGATTTGAGTTTAGGCTACAAACTATTCACATATTTAAATCGACATCATGGAAATCGAGCATCAAAGTTTGGAAAAAGAATTTCAAATCAAGATTCGGTACATATAAAAAACTCGTTTTCGAAAAATTCTTGAGGCGAATGCAAGTATATACAAATGCATGCATGAGGGTGCAGGGTGCATGATGCGAATGCAAGAATTTTTGATGTTTTTTATTTTTTGTCTTTTTGGATGCATATATTGAATTTAAACTTGATGCATATGAAAAAGAAAGAAAGATGGAAAAATAAGAAAGAAAAATTGAAAAGGAAACGAAAATAACAATAAAAATGGAGGAATAAGACAGGAAAAAGAAAATTAGCGCGAAAGAGCTCCTCCCCCAAGCTAAACCGAGTGTTATCCTCAATGCAAATAAAACACAAAAAAATCGCGAGGACAAATAAGATGAGGGGGGAGACCCAGGAGCATCCCCCAAGCTGTGTAAAACTGTGTCCGAAAATGATGCAAGTGTGTGATGCATGAGCTAAATGATGAGGGGGTGCCAAAGATGTGTGGTGCTCCTATCAGGCTGAGCCACTGTCAGGTGGTGGCTGGGTGGGTGTGGTGGGTGGAGTGGAAGGTATGACGGAATCAGCTGAATGCTCAGCTGTCGTGTCAGCGTGTGGTGGGGATGGAGTGGTATGGATAAGCTCAGATTTGATGGGTGGGGTGGAGGTGGAGATGGGATGATCCAATCGTCCTCGGAGAACGATGATAGAAGGATGATGGTCTCGTCGTGTTGTGGGGAAGTAGGATAAGGTGAGGGGGAATGTGTAGGATGGAATGCGAACGGACTCCGTGATGGGTGTAGGAGAGGTATGTGAAATCACGGTGTCGGGGTGACATGATGGTGGGGGTGGGAATGTACTCAAGCTCTGGATCCGGCTGTGGGGATGGTGGTGGTGTGGTGATATGTGGTGGGACGTCGGATGTGTCCTCGGGAACCAAGGATGGGTGGGGTGGGATGGAAACGTGTAGTGATGTGGAGAGAATATCTACAGGAGTAGAAGTGGATGCCGGAGTCTGAGCAGTCTGAGGGGGTGAGATGGGTGGGGGGTAATGCGGACAGGAAGGAGGTGCGGTGCAGCAGCTGGGTAGTGACCCTGACTATAGTGATACTGATAGACCCGGTCGAACTGGGATTGAAGCGACACGACAGCTAGAGCCAGGCCATCAAAAGAAGTCTGAAAGTCAGAGGGTATCTCTGACCTCAGTCATGGTGCTGGTCGTGGAGTCTCTAAAAGATCGAAACTCCTCCAAGAGAGCTAGCTGCTCGGAATGGGGTCATGGTGGGAGAGGAGGAGCGCTGCTAGAACCCTTGACGTGGGGTCGAGATCTCCTATACTGGCGGAGAGCTGGGATGACAACGGGGTCAGGAATAGATGAGGAAGCACCGGAAGTGTCAACATGGTCCCGGGGCTGGGGCTGGCAAGGGTCAATCTGCTGAACTAGGGCATGAACACCGGAAGCTAGATCGATGTCGGATGAGAAAAACTACCTCAGAGTGGTGCCAGGTCTGAAGAGTTCAAGGTTGGGCAGCTGGGTATAAGGGGTGGAGGCAGGACCATACAGCCAGAAATAACGCTCTCGGTCAAGCGCTCGGATCATACGCATATTTGTGAGCACCGAGAGGTCAAGAGAGGTAGGGCCAGGGATAGTAGTCATGGAATCGGGGATATTAAGGGAAACGGGAGCGAGTGACGCTATGATGGTAATGAGTCCCCCACAACAGATAGGTGATCTGGGGTCAGCTATGGTGTGTAGAAATCTCTGCATGAGCCAAGACCCAGCATGAAGGATATAGTGGGGGACAGTGGCGTTACCCTCGTGAAGCACATGACTCTGCGAAGCACACCACAGGAAGAATAGCTCATTCTGAGAGACCTGGCCCGTCTCGCATCGGCAAAATAATGTGTTCGCTAAAATGCGATGCACGATGCGAAGGCCAGAATGAATGATGCTAGACGCCTTCGCTCGAGTCTTCGGGAAGACATCGAGCTTGGTAATCTAAAACCAAAATTGGTTTGCATCAAACTCTCGGGGGGTACGGGTGGTTGTTATGGATGGCTATGGGCTCAAGCATTTTGGGCAACCTAAAGAGCAGGTTCAAGTAGTCTTTGGATAGATCGTACTCCTTGTTCATGATTCTAAAGGAAAAACATGTGGGGTAAATCCTAAAGGTGGAGAGGAACTTCAGAGTGAGCCTCATATAGGTCCTAGACTCACATTGTAAAAATTCCTCCCATCCGAGATTTCAGAGGAGGGTGTTGACGATATCTAGGAGGCCTAGAGCTGACAAAGCTGGGACACTATGAAATTTGGTGGGGATAATCTCACGAGAGTTTAATGAAATAAACTTTGTGTGCTCGTCCTCACTAGGAAGTTAATGCCTAATGTGTCCAATTGAGGGACGAAAAGTAGTTCACCTCCCCTCTCTAATGTCTCGTGCACGTGCAATGTCGGCTTCAAGAGCCGTCGTCTTTTGACGCTTGCTCTTGCCTTGGGAGGGGCCAGTGACTATGGCTTTCTTTCTACGCTCGCGAGGAGGCATAGTGTGAAGGCGTGAGTGGTGCAATGGGGTGTGTAGTAGGTATGTGTGCGGACTAACGCAAAAATTGGCGAATTCAGCAATAAAATTCAAAAATTAAAGATTAGAGGAGCGAATTTACTCAAGACGGCACTCCTCGCTGAAGTCAATGTTCCCAACGCTCATAGATCAGTCCCCCCAAGCTATCCCAAGCTAAGTGCTTGAGTAATCGTCGCCCGCTTCGTTTGGGTTTACAAAATCCCTAAAAATGGATGCCCTAGGGTTTCTCGAAACGGGTTGAGGGGTGAAGAGGGTAGTTGAGAAGTTGGATGGAGGGGAGTGAGGGGTTAGAAGTCGATTGGAGGATTTTTAAAGGATTTGGAAAAAATTTGGAGGAGATCACGTCGGAGGAGATCGAGGAATGTGAACCGTTTCGAAAGAAATGAGAAATGGATCGGGCCGTTTGGGGTTTTGGGGGTTATTTAAGCATTTTACGCAGGCCGCGTGTTAATCGAAATGGCCGCGTAAATATGTTGTAAGATTAGGGGTTGACACAGTCGCGTCGTCTGAACGACTCGGCCGCGTGAGTTCTGCTTCATTTTGAAAACTTTGGGTTGAAAAATCAGAGAGATTCGCGACCCGCGTCAGTTAGATTAACGCGGCCGCATCGTTTCGTCCAAAAAGTGAAATCGACGCGGCCGCGTCAACTAAGTGATGCTGTCGTGAAAATGCTCTAAGAATTGGGATGTTGGCCCAAGTTTCAGTAACTTTCGCGGCCCGTTTGGGTATTTATGACGCGGGCGCATCAATTGCTCCTCCAAATATCATCCACGCGGTCACGTGAGTCTGAATGACGCGACCGCATAGGGTCTTTTCCTCCATAATTCTTTTTCTTCTCCCTGCAATCAAACACTTGATTAATTTCTTTGGGTTTTGGGGATTTATTGAAGAACAAAAATCTAAATTAACCTAGTCTAAAAATAAAGATGAAAATAAAAATGGAAAATCTAAAGCGAAAACGCTTGGGTTGCTGATTTCAGCATAATATTACATTATTTTCCCATCATTGAACCTCAATTTATCCATACATAAGTGCTAAAAGAGCTCTAGTATAGTTATAATCATAAAATCATATAATACTAAAGCTTAATCTCATGGTTTGCGCAAATATTAATTTTTATGAACTAATTTGTGCTTCTTTAGATTTTTCAGGAGTAGAGCTCGAGCCCACGATTCTAACGGTTGTTCATTCAGATTTTCGGAGCTCGGGGAAATTTTCTACAAATTATGGAAGCAAACCAGTTCAAAAAAAGAATAAATTAAAAAAATTAAAAACAAGGGCCCGTTGCCCGCTCAAATGAGTGGGTCGTCGCTGCATTTTCTTTGAGAAAATAAAAAAAGAAATAAAGAAATAACAAGAAGCCCATCAGGCCGGCCCAAATTCCACCAATTTGCGACTCTTCAGCTTATTTGCATGACCAGAAGCCAAAGAGACAAAAAATGAAGAGACATGAGAATTTATTTTCAAATAAAGAGTGGAAAATGAAGAGACCAAGATTTGAATGGTTTCATGGAATTTATTCTAAAATAAAGAATGGAAAATGAAGAGTCATGGAATTTATTCTAAAATAAAGAGTGGAAAATGAAGAGTCGTGGAATTTATTATCAAATAGAGAGGGGGGAAATGAAGAGCCAAGCAATATAAACCCCTTGGGATTCTAAGCCTATAAAAGGAGGGGATAGCTTCATCTTATGACATTCCATTATATCCCATTATAGTCCATTATATAGCTGAAATAGAGAGGTTCTTGATGGGCTCTTGGTGGGCTTAGAGGCAAGGAACTTGAAGGAGCTTGGAGAAGAAAAAGGGAAAAGAAAAAAGGACTCATTTGTAGCAACATTTGGTGATCTCTTTCCTTTGTCTTAGATTTTCATTTGTGCTTAATTGGGTTGTATGGATTTGATAATGATTTATATGAAGTTAATATTGTTTATCCATATGAATTGCTAAATTTCTTTGCTTGGGTTGTGATTTGCTATAGAACTTTTGTTCGCATGTTGAATTGGGTTCATTTGGATTGAATTATTTTTTATGTGGCTTAAATTTAAGTTTCTAATTTAACTCTCTTATATGAATCCAAAAGATTATATTAGAGAACCGATCATCCCAAAAGGATGAGTTTGATCTTCTCAAAAAGAAGTATCAACTTAATTTCCATAAGACCTAATTCTTAAGCCACTACACTATCCCATCATTTTAACTCCCAAAAGGATATCCCCAATGGCGTTTCCCCAAAAGGGACGCCATTGAGTCATAAAGAACCATAGCCCGTAACCGCTACCACTTCCAATTGTGACCCCAAAAGGGCTCCACAATTGAATCACATTTCACACTTGCTTTCACCTCCAAAAGAGTGTCTTCCGACGGTGCATACCCAAAAGGGACATCATTGAGTTGTAGGGTTATATTCTCACACTTAACATTGATTCTAACAAACACACGATCCATGCACTCCTCCTCCTTGCCACTTGCCTATCCAATCCTACATCCCTCATTTTCATAGAGTAGTTTGATACATTTTACCACACATACTTTCCTCCACCACATCTTTGTTAGTAGTTGGACGTTCTCACACCCTTAACTATCTTTGATAGACTCTGTGAATGCGAGAGAATTGTCCCTGAATTTGACCATGTGCTCACCAGGTTATTTTGTATTGCTTCGACACCCTTTCACTTCAGGGGAGATCGTGTGCACCCTATTTGGATTGCGCACAATTTCGATTGAATCAATTGGCACCGTTGTCGGGGACAACAGTTTTTGCATTTCACATTTTTGGTTGGTTTTGGGGACCTTGGGTGTAGTACTTCCTTCTTTAGTGTTGAGTCTCTTTATTTCTTTATTTTGCACCTTTTGAGTCATTTTTTCTTTAAAAAAATTTGTGATGGATTTTTCATGGAACAAAATTTTGATATGATGCACCTTCATCTTCTTTGCACAAGGACAAGTTATTGAAGCTCAAAATTGCCATCTTTGCACAGCGCGATGGTTAATCCTTCTTTCAGGCCTGGAGGAGGTTCACAGATGCAGTTAGTGGCTGTCCACATCATAGGTACATGGTTGATGTTCTCTTGCAGTTCTTCTACGATGGGCTGCAGGATGAGGCACAAATTTTCATGGAGAGGTTGGACAATGGAGCTTTTATGGAGTACATACCTGAGGATGCTTGGGATCGTCTAGAGTCCCTGAGTGAGGATGCTCAGACAGTGGTTGGGACTCCAGAGGATTTGATGATGGAGTCGTCAGAGCTTCCTAGTGGTAATGTGTGCAGAGATGGAGAGGACGAGCATACAGTTTTGGATGAGCATGAGGAGGATGCAGTTAAGGACACGAGTTCAGAGATCATCGTAATGGAGCCTGGATTGTGCTCCTCCAGTTCTATTCCAGCATCTTTCACTCCTCTTCCTGGTGGTTGCATATCATATCGAGATTGGTGTACCTTTTTCGGGGAGTAGTCATCCTTATACGTTAATTTCTTTTAATCATTTTGATGACTATATTTGGGATGTTTTCATTAAAAATCATATGAGTCCCACATTTACTAACAAAATCCATCTCATGCAGAACAAATATGTATATCTGATGGAGAAGCTGGGGATTGTGTTGGTGGCCGTCAGTGCTAAGCGTGGAGGAAGAATATTGGCGGAGGATCGCAAGGATATGATCGAGCAGCTTCCTCCCCCATTACATATTCGGGATCCGTCATTTG
This sequence comes from Scilla litardierei, assembly GCA_030789695.1. Classification (NCBI taxonomy): domain Eukaryota; kingdom Viridiplantae; phylum Streptophyta; class Magnoliopsida; order Asparagales; family Asparagaceae; genus Scilla; species Scilla litardierei. Next base: position 25,344,493 of record CM061137.1, read on the forward strand.
CGAGGTGTATTCCTTCCTTTAGTGTAAATAAAAAAATAAAATTAGTTTGCTTTCGCAGGTTTTCGTTTTTCTTTTTATCATCTAGCATCGTTTTAATAAATCTAGTTTCCCTTCATACTTTGTGGACAAAGTTTATTTTTAGTTGGGGGTACTATGAAGTTGGATGCTAGTTTGCTAGTTTATGTTTTTTAATTAAAAAAACAATTCCATGCATCTTTGAGCATATCTTTTGGTTGCCTTCTCCTATGACTTTTTTTTGCTTAGTCCCTAAAAGGTTGATTCCATGCAAATTTTCCGATTATTATTTTGGTATCAAGCTTATGAATGTTTGATTGGCATGTTTTAATTTCTTTTACATATGGATTCAAATGTTAATATGCCATGTATGAAACTAATCTATATGTCGTGATCCTCTCCTTGAAATAATTTGGGAAAAGTTTTGTGTAAGTAATTGCATGAGTTGGGATAAATGGCTTAGTTTTTGATTGGCTAGGATGTGGCCAATTGTTTATACTTTGTTTCTCCTAAGGAGTGGGTGGATGAGTTGATAACTAGGGTTTAGAATGAGAAATAGAGTTATAATAAGTGAATGTTTCTTCTAATCAAGTTGAGTAGCCGGTGCCCCTCGAAACACTGGGGAGGACGCCAAAGATGAGATTTATGAGTCATTCTAGCCCTTTGTCTATATAGCGTTATCGTGTGTACACAAAGGTGGCCGTGTTTGCATTTCATAGGATTATTGCGTGAAAGCAAAACAAAAACATTAAAAACATTAAAACAGAAAATACAAAAAACAGAAAAATAAAAGAAAAATAAAAATGTATATATTCCTGGTAATAGGGTATATACGGAAAAAAAATGATGAATAAATGAGGGAATAAAAAAACATGAGTGATGCAATCTCAAACTCCCACTACTTAGAAGAATTTTTTCGTATTGGCCATTGAAAACTATGATATGATTTGTGATATGTCCTAACAAATGAATACAATGCTTACTACTTTACTTTTCTTTGAATTAGATTGAGGAGAATGTCATATGTTGTTCATTTTCATACAATGTGTATATTGGCTTTGAAATCATTTGGAAATAATTTTTGGAGTATGCCATGATAATACCCTGAGTTTGGTACATGTTTTTAATTTAATCCGAATTTATCGCATAATTTGTTAGAGACTAGCAAATAGCTAGTTGGGGGTGTGATTTCAACATAATATTACATTATTTTACCCTCATTGAACCCCAATTTATGCATACATAAGTGCTAAAAGAGCTTTAGTATAGTTATAATCAGAAAATCATATAATATTAAAGCTTAATCGAATAGTTTGCGTTAATATTAATTTTTATGAACTAATTTGTGCTTCTTCATATTTTTCAGGAGTAGAGCTCGAGCCCACGATTCCAACGGCTGTTCATTCAGATTTTCGGAGCTCGGGGAAATTTTCTACAAATTTTGAAAGCAAAACAATTCAAAGAAAAAAGAATAAATAAAAAAATTAAAAACAAGGGCCCACCGCCCGCTCAAATGAGCGGGCCGTCGCTGCATTTTCTTTGAGAAAATAAAAAAAGAAATAAAGAAATAACAAGAAGCCCATCAGGCCGGCCCAAATTCCACCAATTTGCGACTCTTCAGCTTATTTGCATGACCAGAAGCCAAAGAGACAAAAAATGAAGAGACATGAGAATTTATTTTCAAATAAAGAGTGGAAAATAAAGAGGCCAAGATTTGAATGGTTTCATGGAATTTATTCTAAAATAAAGAATGGAAAATGAAGAGTCATGGAATTTATTCTAAAATAAAGAGTGGAAAATGAAGAGTCATGGAATTTATTCTAAAATAAAGAGTGAAAAATGAAGAGCCAAGCACTATAAACCCCTGGGGGGAAATAGTGGGGGAAAATAGTCATGGAATTTATTATCAAATAGAGGGGGGGAAATGAAGAGCCAAGCACTATAAACCCCTGGGATTCTAAGCCAATAAAAGAAGGGGAGAGCTTCATCTTATGGCATTCCATTATATCTCATTGTAGTCCATTCTATAGCTGAAATAGAGATGTCCTTGAGGGGCTCTTGGTGGGCTTGGAGGCAAGGAACTTAGAGGAGCTTGGAGAAGAAAAAGGGAAAAGAAGAAAGGACTCATTTGTAGCAACATTTGGTGATCTCTTTCCTCTGTCTTATGTTTTCATTCGTGCTTAATTGGGTTGTATGGATTTGATAATGATTTATATGAAGTTAGTATTGTTTATCCATATGAATTGCTAAATTTCTTTGATTGGGCTGTGATTTGCTATGGAACTTTTGTTCGCATGTTGAGTTGGGTTCATTTGGAATGAATTATTTTTTATGTGGCTTAAATTTAAGTTTCTAATTTAACTCTCTTATATGAATCCAAAAGATTATATTAGAGAACCGATCATCCCAAAAGGATGAGTTTGATCTTCTCAAAAAGAAGTATCAACTTAATTTCCAAAAGACCTAATTCTTAAGCCATTATACTATCCCATCATTTTAACTCCAAAAAGGATATCCCGATGATGCTTCCCCAAAAGGGACGTCATTGAGTCATAAAGAACCATAGCCCGTGACCGCTACCACTTCCAATTGTGACCCCAAAAAGGCTCCACAATTGAATCATATTTCACACTTGCTTTCACCTCCAAAAAAGTATTTTCCGATGGTGCATCCCCAAAAGGGACATCATTGAGTTGTAGGGTTATATTCTCACACTTAACATTGATCCTAACAAACCCACGATCCATGCACTCCTCCTCCTTGCCACTTGCCTATCCAATCCACCATCCCTCATTTTCATAGAGTAGTTTGATACATTTTACCACACATACTTTCCACCACCACACCTTTGTTAGTAGTTGGACGTTCTCACACCCTTAACTATATTTGATCGACTCTGTGAATGCGAGAGACTTATCCCTGAGTTCTACCCTGGGCTCACCAAGTTATTTTTATTGCTTCGACACCCTTTCACTTCAGGGGGAGATTGTGTGCACCCTATTTGGATTGCGCACAATTCGATTGAATCAGTTGCCTCCCAAGAAGCGCTTGTTTTAAGTCATGAGCTCGACTCCCTATCTTGATGTCATCATGGCGGTTTTAGGGTGGAGATGTCCCGAATGTGGCCATTTCCATGATCCGTCTTGTTGCTCAGCTCATTGTGGCTCTCTTCTTCCCTCTTCTTTTCTCCAGGGTCTAGTGGATGCAGTCGCGGTGGTTTCTCCTTCAGATTTCTCTCGAAGGTTTCTTCGTGATCCTCCTTCATCGCTAGCTCCTTAAGCTTGGCTTATTACCTAATGGGGGTTCATTGTTGTCACCCAAAAACAGCTCCTCCAAACTCGTCTCCTCGATTGCTTATTCGAGTAGATCCACTTGGCCTCGACGGCTAACTTCCATGAAATTTCTCATTGACTTCTTAAGTTCGAATTCGACATTCTCCTTTCCAACATTGAGGGATAGTCTCCCTCCCTTTACATCAATGAGGACCCCCATCGTAGCTAGAAAGTGTCAACCCAGGATGATTGAGATACGTGCGTCCTCCGGCATGTCCATGACGACGAAGTCGCATTGAACCAAAATCTTTCTGATCTTCACTGGCACGTCCTTTACTATCCCAAAGGGGTATTTCACATAGCGGTCTGCTAGCTGGAGTGACATATTAGTGGGTTGGAGCTCCCCGAGATTCAGCCTCTCGCAAATGCCAATGTGCATTAAGCTAATGCTCGCCCCCAAGTCGCATAAGGCGCTCTTGACATCCAGATCTCCAATAGTGCATAGGATGAAGAAGCTACTGGGATCCTCTGGTTTTTTCACCATTTTATATGAATAATGGCGCTACACTCCACAGAGAGCACCACCTTCTCCCTCCTACCGCCCTTCGTAATTATCTCTTTGAGGAACTTGGCGTAGGTAGGGATCTCGGAGATCGTGTCGAGAAAGGGGATTGAGATGTTGAGTTGCTTCAAAAGATTGAAGAACTTCCCATATTTTTCATCCAATTTGGCCTTCGCCAATCTCGACGGGAATGGGACTCTCGTCGGTGGGCTTCCCTAGCTCTTTCTCCACTTGCTTATCCTTGATGGATCCAGGTTGCAGAGTCTCTACCTCACGCTCAACTTCTTGGCCATCCTTAGCTTCGAGCTCAACACGAGCTTCTTCTTTCTTTTCAGCTTCCTTCTCTGCGATGGGCATGGTGGGACCGTCAAACTTCTTTCCACTTCTCAATGTAATCGCGTTCACATGCCCTCACGGGTTCTCTTCGGCTTGCCCCGGTAACTTCTCGTGTGCCTTGGAGAGTGATGTGATTCGCACCCAAAAGAGAGTAATTTCAGATTTGAGAAAAGAAAAAGAAATATAAAAGTAGACTTTTTATTGGTTTTCTGGAATAAAGATGATAGATTGATCCTTTTCTGGAGCGGATCTCTCCTTAGCTTGTATTGATATGGAACAAGTCTAATCCCCCAAGAACCCTATCAATAATATATTCAATTTCCAAAACATTCGATAATCAAAGCTAGGGCCAGCTCCTCTCTATTTATAGAGAAAGATTATATCATTTGGCAATTTACGAAAATGCCCCGGGGGCCGGATTCCAAGCCGCATCATTACTCTACCCCCGAAAATTCACCTTGTCCTCAAGGTGAAGCATGAAATCCACGAAATCCACGAGCGCGCCTTTTTCGAGTGTTGGATCATGTCTCCTCGCCTCCTCCTGGATCAAAAGGCCACATGTGATCTTCGCCATCTCCCTCGACCCCACCAGAAGATCGGTCGCGCCCAAATTGATGTGATCCACTTGAAAACTTCAGATCTAGTGCCGAATCGCCATGGAAATGGAGTTCCTCGCCGAAAGGCGTCGCCTTTAGCTCCGGATCTGGTAGATCTACTCTTGAAATCTTCAGATCTGGCTCCGGATCTGGTAGATCTACGCTTGAAATTTTCAGATCCGGCTTCGGATCTGGTAGATCTACTCTTGAAATCTTCAAATCTGGCTCCGAATCTTGTAGATCAACGCTTGAAAGCTTCAGATCTGGCTACGGATCTGGTATATCTACTCTTGATGGCTTCAGATTTGGCTCCGAATATGGTAGATCTACGCTTGATGGCTTCAGATCTGGCCCCGGATCTGGTAGATCTACTCTTGAAACCTTCAGATATGGCCCCGGGTCTGGTAGATCTACTCTTGAAACCTTCAGATCTGGCCCCGAATCTGGTAGATCTACTCTTAAAAGCTTCAGATCTGGCCCTGGATATGGTAGATCTAGAGTTGTGGTCTTTAGATCTGTCATTGTCCTCGTAGCAGAAGGGTAGCGATGATGGAACTCTGTAAAATCCTCCGTTATTTGACGATGTGTCTGCACAAATATTTCCTTCATCTCTTGACTCCATGCGTCTCCCCATCTCTCGAACACCGCCCACAATTCTTCCTCGAAAGAGTCGATCTTTCTTGATGCCGCCATAGGATCTCACGCTCTGATACCAAAATGATGTGATGCGCACCCAAAAGAGAGTAATTTCAGATTTGAGAAAAGAAAAGAAATATAAAAGTAGACTTTTTATTGGTTTTCTGGAATAAAAATAATAGATTGATCCTTTTTTGGAGTGGATATCTCCCTAACTTGTGTTGATGGAACAAGTCTAATCCCCCAAGAACCCTATCAATAATCTATTCAATTTCCAAAACATTCGATAATCAAAACTAGGGCCGGCCCCTCTCTATTTATAGAGAAAGATTATATCATTTGGCAATTTACGAAAATGCCCCTGGGGCCGGATTCCAAGCCGCATCAGAGAGCTGGGAGAGCTGGTGTGCCATCTGCGCCATTGTGATCGTCATGGACTTTTGGTCTGTCGCCAGCTGCTGTAAGGTGGACGCAAGCTGTTGCGTCATCGTCATTAGCTCCTGGATAGAATTTTGGAAATAGTCATTCCTCTGGCCTTGAGTCCGGATGTGACTGTCAATTAGCAATTCCAGGCTTGATTTTTGGATGTGGGGGTGCGTTCACCGGAGGCCTCTGATTGAAGTTCTAAAATTGGCCTTGAGGGGGTGGAGTCTGAAATTCTTGAGGTTGCTAAGGGTATAGTGGGAGAGCTTGCAATCCCGGGGTCCGGTATGAGAAGTTGGGGTGATTCTTCCACCCTTGATTGTATGTGCCGGAATATGGGTTGCTCGGTGGCCTCGGATTATTCCCAAATAAAGCGTTCGCTTGTTCGATTGTCATATCCGAGGGCACCACCATAGGTGATGAACATTCAACGCTCTGGTGTCCATGCATACCACAAACCTCGCAAACCTCCGCTGTTGGCGGTTTAGCAGCACCAAGTCCAATAAGAGAAAGTTGTTTAGTTAAAGCATCAAACTTAGCTGAAAGTAATGATACCTCGTCGACGTCATGTTTACCTTCCCTCGGAGAGGTGCTCCTCTCGTTGCTCCAGGAGTCGTTCTCAGCCATTGCTTCTAGCAATCTCTTCGCTTCAGCTAGAGTCTTGCTTATTATGGTGCCATTAGCGGCGGCATCTACAGACATCCTCACCGGCGGTGTTAACCCATTGTAGAAGGCCTGAATAAGTAGCCAATCTGGCACGCCGTGGTAGGGACAGACTCTTTGGATGTCCTTGAACCTCTCCCAAGCTTCATACAAAGACTCTTGCTCCGACTGCTTGAAGTTGGTGATTTCATTGCGCAGCTTAGCAGTTTTACCTGGAGGAAAGTACTTTGTCAGAAACAAGAGAAACTATCCCACGTAGCGAACGTATTGGGACTATGACTCCTGAGCCAATACTTGGCTTTATCCCTAAGTGAAAAAGGGAAAAGTCTTAGCCTGATGGCGTCATTGGTGACACCAGTGATCTTCAACGTATCCATCTTCTCCAAGAAGGTGTTCAGATGGTCATTCGGGTTCTCCATAGAGGCCCTGGAGAATTGGTTCCTTTACACGAAATCAACCAAAAATGGTTTGAGTTCGAAATTATTTGGCTCCATCGCCGGCCTTTAAATGCTAGAGGCCGACCTATTATGGGGCATTGCGCAATCGAGGAGTGACCTAGCCAGTGGTGGTTGCGGTGGCGGCGGCGGTGGCGGACCATTCTTAGGGTTAAGTATCTCATCCATTGTCTCAATGGCTTCTCGCCTCCTCTCGGCGTTAAGCCTTCTCGTTGTAACTTCAATCTCTGGGTCTAGTAGACGCAACTCCGCTATGCCTTAAGATCTCATATGCATGCAAAAAGTCTACACCAAAAAGAAATGTCAAAAGCACCAAGAGGCGACGAAAAAGAAAATATGAACGAAATAAAACAAAGAAAAAGAAAAACGTAGTCTCTCTACAAAGACTAAAAACAAATATCAAATCATGCCTCCTCGGCAACAGCGCCAAAAAACTGATCGTGATCCCCGAAGGGGACCGAACGATGCTAATAAAAACCACAGCGCACGGGTCGTGTGTAGTCGCTTACTGGTCAAACACGAGGAGGCGGTCAATGAGTATCGATTTTATAGGTCTTCAGACGAAAGCTACGTGATAGTCACGGTGATTGGTCGGTGATTGGTAGAAAAGTGTGATCAATGGGTAAAAGCTCTAAGGCATGGAGAATCCCCGCCATTTGACTAAGATTAGGGTTAAACTAATAATCAATAGGTTGCCGGGTTCATTAGGACTCGGAAGAGGTCGTGTGACCTAAGGGCATTCGCATATCCCCCACTGTCGTGATGCATGATAGGTTTTTCCCTATGCCATGTCCTACCCCCCGCTGTCGCGATGCAATGATAGGCCAACCCAACCTACACCGATGTCGGGGGCGTCTTCGATGCATCGGTGTACATTGGGTGCATTACGCTCGACGAATACCCACAATCTTCCTCCCGCTCACAATGGCGTTCGAGGATTAGACATATATTAGGAGAGCTCTAATCGGTGCACGTTGGTGTTCAGTCACACCGATAGTATGGATCGCCGTAGGGATCGGATCCCCGGATCGGTCCCGACTTTTAATCGGCGGCCGACCCGATCACCCCGAAGGGATGGGTCGAATCTACGACGATAATAATCATCCCAATGTACCCCTGATCTCAACTAGCCCAGCAATCAAATCAGTTATTTGGTTCAACCCATGGCCCTGATCCAATGGGGTTCATCCCATTGCCCTAGATAAAAACTACTCACTACCCATCACAATGAAAGGAGTTTCTAGCGATGGTAAACGTTCAAAGCCATAGATTCAAGATATAACAACAATAGATAATAAAACAAGACAACAATGACAAAGAGAGACAAATTATATTGAGCAATGATAGCGTATTGCACTAACAATAGATTAGAACAATGAAAACAACTAATTAAAGAAGTTAGAATCCTTACAAAACGACCCAAAACCATAGAAATAACTGGAAAAACTGCTAAAAGAGAGATTCCTCTCGCATGAGAATGAAGGGGCGCTTATATACGCACGCCCAAAAGACAAAAATACCCCCCAGATCCGCCCTAGAAACCGTAGGAGTGGGGTTTGATGCGACCGTGTCAAGAAACGACATGGTCTCGTCGTTCCCTAGATGAATAGGGGAACTGGGGGGCCGGCCATGTGGTCGCGTCAATAGAGACACGCCGGATTGAAAATAGACCACGCGGCCGCGTCATTCTAATCTGGATGCTGTAAATTTGCGGCCGCGTCGTCCTAGCTCATGCGGGCCGTGAAAGTCTCTGATCTTCACTCTTTTCTTCACTCTAAAAGTCTTCTAACGCGGCCGTTTGGTGGAAATTGACGCGGTCGCGTCGTTGATGCTTCTTTGGCGGAACGATGCGGCCGAGTGGATATAGTGACGCGGCCGCGTGGAGCTCTATGCTTCACAAAATTCTTCTTCCTTGCGCAATTGCCTCCCCGGCTTCGCTTCTTTCGCCTCTTTGCGCTGAGATCTTGCTATATGACCTTTAATCGGCATATATCTCCTGTAAAGCACGTAAGGGACCACAAAAGCAAAAGAAGAAACAAAAACGGAGGAAAACTGGGAAGAATAGAGAATGAAACTGTGTAAAATGTGTATGAAAAAGAGTGGAAAACTACATACAATAAACACTCATCACCAAGCTGGGATGGACCATTGTGGCCTTAGATTACTTCCTTCACCTGATACATAACTGATTTGCTCCGCTAGTACGTCCATTCCATCATAAGAACCTTCAATCGGAATGTACCCTTGCTCGGCGTAATATTCACATGCTGCATAAAATGGAGCCTTTGTAGATTTAGGAATAGCACTCAACCTATGTTCAATGCGTGCAACTTTCTTTGAGAGAGACTCAAGTTACCCATCAAGATTTGTGGCTAGCTTTATCTCAGAATGGCTTGTACCGGCACCCTTAGAAGATGTTGAGCGTTCGTCGCTCCATTGTTGATTGTTGGAGGCCATTTGCTCCAAAAGTGACATGACCTCCTCCAGTAGCTTAGCCAATAATGCTCTGTTAGCAGAAGCATCAATAATCATCTTTGTGTCCGGCTTCAGTCCATTGTAAAAACTCTGAATAAGATCCCAATTATGAACACCATGATGTGGGCACTGATGTTGTAGATCCTTAAAGCGCTCGCATGCTTCATAAAGAGATTCATGCGGGAGTTGATTAAAAGATGTGATGGCACTCCTAATCCTCACCATTTTGAACGATGAATAATATTTGTTCACGAAAGCTTGGGTTAGCTGCTCCCAGGCCTTGAAGGTATTGGTAGGATGTGCACACGGCCAATAAGCTGCTTTGTCCCGAAGAGTGAACGGGAATAACCGGAGTTTAATAGCATATTCACTTTGATCATTAACCTAAAAGGTATCACATTTTGCCAAGAAGAGATCAATATGATGGTTTAAATTCTCATGAGGATGCCCATGGAAGGGATCCTGCTGCATCAGTTGAATTAGACCAGTCTTCAGCTCAAAGTTGCCTGCCGTCAGTTGCGGTCTCAAGATAGAAGAAGTGTTGGAGAGGTTGGGCTTCATGTAATCTTCAACGTTATTGGAGTGAGGAGGCGATGGTGGAGTGTTTGCCATTTGTTCCTCTAGAAGTTTCTGCCTCCTTTTGTTGTCTCGGAGTTCTTTCTATCTCGGGGTCAAAGTGTCAATCGTTGGATCCCCAAGACGAGTGTTCATGCAAAAGAAACAAACTCAAAGAAAATATCAGTAACAAAAGAAAGAGATTAAAAAATATGGTAGGATAAGAAATGGTCAGAGAAACTAACAAGTCCTCAACTTAGAAAAAATAAACCAAGTAAAACCGTTGCCTCCCCGGCAACGACGCCAAAAGCTTGATCGAGCCGGAATATAACTCCGGAAAGAGTACGCAAGTGCATGGTGTCAAAGCTTTGTCATATAGAAAGATGTCGATCCCACGGAAAAACGATTGGTTTAAGGTCGTAAGTCTATTTCAGAGTTGTAGAGCAATGTCAGCTATAGGTGTACTCAGAAGGTTGTCACGGATGTTTCTTATCACAAATTATCAATATAATGAAAGCTAAGGCAATAGGAGTCACAACTAGAATCGTCGGACATCGATACTAGGTTATAATTTCTAGGAATGGGTTCATATGGAGAGATTGTCGCATCTCAAATGTGGAATTCGTGGCCAACTATCATTGTACCACTCATCTAACGTATCATGTACTTAGCCCCACTATCGTGGACGGCCTTGCACGCGATCCGTGCATTACGAACAACAATTATCATCAAATTCCACTCACGTCACCATCGTGGGTTAGAGCTTTGATCTGTGATTTGATGGCTCTTATTGATGCTACTATCGCCAATTAGTAATATAGGGCGTCGGTGAAAACCATCAAAGTGTGTGCCACTATCGTAGATCACAAACCCTAATTGAATTCACTAACGAACCTAATTAAGTTCATAGGATAATATCTAGGACGTGTGATACTATCGTGGATCACAAACCCGAAATAAGATTTACTACAAACTTGGCTGGATCAATCAAATCACATCCCTTATTTACCAAACCAACATAAAAATCGTAACTTTACATCTAAATCCTAAGATCCTAGGGCTCATTTATTAGCCCTAGAAAGAACTACGCATGATTCATGGAAATAACGATAGAAACAATAATATTAATAGCACAAGACATAATCGCAATAATAATCATCAAAACAACAAGATAAAGACGAGAAATCGTTACCAACCAACGAAGAATAGGAACTAACTCCAGAGAATTAAGATCCAAGAGATTCCAATACAAGGCAATAGCAAAATCCAAGTTTTGTATTTCGAAAGAAAATGACGATAGCTCCAAACTCTCTCTAAAACTAAAAACTAAATAATAAGCAAGCTCTCTCAACTTAGAAATCAAAATAGGTTTATATACAAGGGGGTTTGACCCTCAAAAAATCAGCAAACAGCCCAGCTGCGGCCCACTTTGTGTCTGCCGCGTCGCCCTACTTGCCGCTCGGTCGAGCTAGGGCACCGTTGCTTTGATCTTGGCCTGTGAGAATTAGGTGCTCGGATTGAGTGGATGTCCCACTTGGTCGAGCTGCAAGGGGGCAATGCTTGGCTCAAAAGTCGATTTGCCGCTTGATTAGCTCGACCGAGTAGGGAAGCTACTCGGTCGAGCAGCTTGGTCTGCTCGGACGAGTTGCAGGGGGTCGCAGTGCTCCAAAATATGTCGTTCTGTCGCATAATTAGCTCGATCGAGTAATGATGTTGCTCGGTCGAGTGGCTGCTTTGATCTTCTCACCGGCTACGTCCTTAAGGATGCTTTCTTCTGCGCCCTTGCTCGACCGAGTAGGGAAGCTACTTGATCCGAGCAACAGATCATTGTTCAGTGCTGCTGCACTCCTCTTGGCTCGGTCTGCTCGGACCGAGTGAACTTAGTTCACTCAGCCGAGTACCTGGAAACGGCTGACATGGTTTTGGAGCTTCCATTCTTGCTCTCTCTCCTTCTTTCTTCCTCCTTTTCTCCTCCAATCTCTTTATTCACCTCATCAAGCACCAAATAGACCTTGCCATTGATGCTCCGGCTAGTTCGGATGCGTCCCTATATCCGATTTGCTCTGAATCGCTCCAAAGTTCCTGAAAATCCATGAATATCCACGAGAATTAGATATATCGTGAAATACGCGATAAAGTACAAAAAATTAAACTTTGGACGATGAAAATGTTATGATATCATGCAGTAAAAGTATAGAAAATATGGACACATCACCCCACTTCCAACTCATAAAGGTAGACCCATAAAGTGTGCTTGACGATCATGCTCATCACCAAACAAGGGCAATGATATCCATTAAGAGCCTTATGCACATCCTCTCTCGTCGTCGAAAGCTCTATCTATACCATAGGAATGGACATTTAAAATAACAATATGATAGTGTCTCTAGGTCAACATATGACTTGTTATTACCCATATAAACATACTTCACGATATCCTCAATGACATATGTTGGGTTACCATCACTCTCGACCTTTTGTTTTAGGCATAAGTCTCATTCTCCTCAATGTACTTTCCACTAATTTCCTATTTAGTGGTTTTGTCAAAGGGTCTGTCAACCTTACATAATCGAGGGATATTATCTCATTATCCAGCAGCTGCCTCACAATAGAGTGCCTTAGGCGTATTTACCTTATCCTCAAATTAAAAATTTTATTTTTAGCTTTTGCAATTGCAGCTCCACTATCATAATGGATTGACATATATTATGCCGATTTTTCACAAATGAAAAGATCTCCAAAAAATTTCTTAAGCCATTCGGGTTCACCATAAGCCTTTTCTAAGGAAATAAACTCTGACTTCATAGTAGATCGAGCAACACATGTTTGTTTGGTTGACTTCAAACCCACTACACCTTCACCAAGTGTAAATACATAACTATTAGTGGAATTTAGCTCATCTGAATTAGAGATCGAGTTTTGCATCAGTAAAACCTTCCAATACTAATAGAGAACTACTAAAGAATGGTCCATAATTAAAAGTTTATTTTAAATGTCTCATAACTCTTGATAATGCATTTTAATTATCATGATTGGGACTTTGGGTGTTATGACTCAATCTACTACCTGCATATACAATATCAAGATGATTACAATTCATTAAATACATCAAGTTATCAATGATTTGAGGATGTTTGATTTAAGAAACAGAATCGCCATTATTTTGAGCCAAATGCAAATTAGCATCATACGAAGTAGCTCAAGTTTTTTATAATAATATCCAAATTTCTCAAGCACCTTTTCAATGTAATGTTCTTGTGAAAACATAATGCCATTAGGCGTCTTAGTTAATTTAATACATAAGATCACATTGGAGTATAGATCACATTGAATTAATTTAAAGTATAGATACAGTTTTAGGATTCTCATCATGCGAACCTGACGATTACCTACTCCAATGTCTCGCACGTTTAGATCTTTTGGACCTCAAACTAGGCAGCCAAGCCCATTCTTATGCTTATCACACTCAAGATTTTCTCGTGACAAATAATAATTTTACACAAATCTCAATGTTATTTAATCTTTTTCAAAGTTGAATACATGACTATATATACATATATATGCAAAACAAAACTAATTTGACTCATACTTAAATTCCTAAATAGACTCAAATAAGGACTTCTATGTAAAATAAAAGACTTTTTTAGAAATAGAAAATTCAAAAAAGACGAAAATTCCTTTAAAAAGAAACCCTAAAAAGACTCAAATATCAAATTTTAAAAGACCTTAAAGATCCTAGAATTAAACTGATTTAAATATTACTAAATACTAACATGAATCTAAATTGAATTCCCATCATTTTTCTCGGTTTTAAAAAATTCACCACCTGATGAATAGTGACGATGATGTGTAATTCGACAAAAGTCAACAAGCTCTCATACTTGGAGAATACTCATCCCTAAATTTTAAAATAAAATAAAATATATACTTGTAGATAAGCATCTTTCGAAGAATGTTTCCATGTAACAAAAGATAAGGAGGTGTGTAAAATATGCTTGTTGGTAAGCCATGCAGGATCTAAGATGATAAACTTAATATGCTCAACTTCTGAAAGCACACCAAGTGGTTCAGATGGTGGCTTCAATGTGATACTATCTTAATCTTTACATTTGACTGTAGCTCATTTAAGGAACGTGATCAAGAGCTGATTTGGACTCAATGGCATATGCAGGCTCGCTTTATGGCATCAACTTGGGCTCATGTGCATGCTTTGGTTCTTTTTAGTTTTTGCTCTGGGTCGGAAAGTTTATCATGCAACTACTGAAAACTCATCTTCATTTCTCATAAAAAATTTCAAATATCTCATCAATTCTTTAATTTGTTTCAGCCTTCTGTTTTGATAATGGTAAAGTCGAATGATACTTGGGAAGGTATAATGCATAGCTCCTCTTTGATTATAAACCATCATGTACATCCCTGGTTATATTCTAACCACAAGTACAAGCTTCATCGGCTAGTTTTTACTTAGCAAACCAATAGCTCTCTTCATCTGGTAAGGTTTAGTTAGAAAAAATCATTCTAATAAGAATTTTCAACTCTTCTTGTAATCTTCACGATCACAATATCTTTGCAAACAAGAGAAAATTAAGAATAAGTTGTACTCAAAAAATTATGTTTGATGACGATAAAATTGTTCAGAGAAGTTATTGTGATAATGATTCTTGTAATAGCCCATGGAAATCTATTCTAATCCATCCAAATACCTCGCAATATTTTAGGAGAAGTTTTGGATTGCCTGGCTTGTAAGTTGCTCAAACAGCTAGAAAATCCGGCACAAACAATTAAAAATCATTAAAATAACCAACCTTACATAATAATCAATGGAAAATTTTCAAATTTCCAAAAAGTTACTGTAGCATCAGGGATTTTTAAAAAAATGTACTGAAGCGGATACTATAACTCGGGTCTGCATTATTAACGAGTTAGATCCTTTTTGAATTTATTTAATCAGGTTTGGATCTAGATCTTATTTAAATAAATAAGTATACGCTCACGATTGAAACTCCCTAAACCAAAGTAGGCTAGGGTTGACTCCTTTAGGGGTTGGAACTCCTTTCCATGATAGTGACGACAGCAACAAAAGGTGGTGATGGCATCACTGACAATAACCGAAGAGCAACAATGGTTGGTCTACAAAGGTGATAGCCGTGGCAATGGTTTTGTATAAAGTCGATGATGATCAGAAAGAGAATAATAGTTGTGACATTGACAAGGACGAAGAGGTGGTGATAGTCGATATTGATGTTGTGGTGACAATCGATGATAAGAGAAGCTCAAGCTTCAAGCCAAGATTGCCGATTTAGAAAGGTCGGCAGTTTCGGCTGAAGCGGTAAAAGCCGATCTTCAAGCAAAGTTATCTAAGGCGATGAATGATATTTTTGAATCAGGTGCTGGTTGCCCTTCTTCTTAGTGATATCAACCTTGTATCACAATCTATGAAACTGTATTAAACCCATGAATAATAAACTGTGACTTTAAGTTTTGAGCCTGCCTGTCGTGCATAGCAATTCCACATAAGCATACGTATATGGCCCCTCAACGATTCAAGTATTATCAAGGATGATTGAACTTGACCCGTTGAAATAATAGCCTTAACGTCGTCTGACAACAATGATGGGTCAGTCGGCTCGGTTGCGAGGGATGTGGCCCCTTCGACTTACGGCCGACGGCGGAGTTGGATCGTTTGGTTGCGAGGAGAGTGGCCCATTCGACTTACGATCGACTACGGAGTTGTGTTGTTCGGTGGCGAGTAGCATGTCCACTTCAACTTACGGCTGGTGACTGAGTTGGGTCGTTCGGTGGCGAGATACATGGTCTCTTCGTCTTGCGGCCGATAACATGATTGGATTGTTAGGTGGCAAGGGACGTGCCCCCTTCGACTTACGGCCGGCGACCGAATTGGGTCGTTCAGTTGCAAGGGACACGGTCCCTTCGACTTACGGTCGACGACCGAGTTGGGTCGTTCGGTTGCGAGGGACGTTGTCCCTTCGACTTACGGCCGACGACAGAGGTGTTTCAAAATTTTAGTCGGGATATGGTCAACTCCACATTTACAACGCATCCATTAGCTCAACAAATTAAAAAGGAACATGATAATTGATACAACTCACTCTTTACTCTTGCGCATTTACTGGTAATATTTTCGCAAGTGTTCCGCATTTCAGGGGTGAGTGAATTCCTTATTTTGCATTGTAGAGAGTCGGTATGTTGCTGGGCCAAGAACATCGGTCACCTTATAGGGGCTTTCCCATTTTGCGACAAGTTTTTCTTGTCGAGTAATCTCTGGAGAGAAAATAGCTTTTCGTAACACGAGGTCACCTGGACGGAAGCTTCGTCCCCGAACTTTGGAATTATAGTAGCAGGCCACACGACTCTCCTGCCTGATGAAGGTGGTAAGGGCTCGATCTCTGACTTCATCGATTAACTGTAAGTTGAGTTCGAGTCCTTCTGAGTTTCTCTTTTCATCGAAGTATCTGAGACGAATAGGCTCCTCGCCTACCTCTACAAGAACGACCACTTCACACTCGTAAGCAAGCATGAAATGGGTCTCTCCCGTCGATTCTTTGTGAGTCGTCCTGTATGACCATAATAAGTCGGAAAGCTCATCTGGCAATGCGCCTTTAGCCTCTCCTACTTTCTTTCGCAATGGCTCAAGGATGCACTTGTTAGCTGCATCTGCCAACCCATTAGATTGAGCCATGAAAGCAAAGTGTAACTTGATTTTCAATTCAGCGCAGAATTCCTTGAAGCCAGCAATGTCGAATTATGGTCCATTGTCTGTTACAATAGAACGCGAGATGCCAAATCGACAAACGATCGACCTCCAAACGAAACTCTTAACTTCCTTCCAAGTGTTGCGAGCTAAGGGTTCGACTTCGACCTACTTGGTGAAGTAGTCAATCGTCACGATCATGAATTTCCTATATCCGCTCGCTTGTATGAACGGACCAATAATGTCCAGTCCCCATTTTGCAAAACGGATTGGGCTGATTATGGGAATTAGTTCCGTTGTACGAGCTGAGTTGTGCTTCGTGAACCTCTGGCAAGCGGGGAATTTCCGCATATACTCGATTGCTTCCTTATACATGGTCGGCCAATGGTAGCCTTGCTTCAGGGCTTTTAAGGCTAATGCCTTCCATCCACAATGATTTACGCAGTCGCCTTCATGGATCTCTCGGATCACATAATCTGCTTCATGTGGAGTTAAGCACTTGAGATAGGGAAGTGCATCATACCTGGTTCATCGAATCTTTTACAACGAATCTTTGTGGAAGACGAACTGGAAGGCCTTGCGCTCAAGTTTTCGTGCCTCCCCTGGGTCAGTTGGTTTCTCCATATTGTTGAGGAATTTGATTATTGGATCCATCCATGTAGTTCTGTGGTCGACACAGAGCAATTCCTCCTCCATCAGACTTGGGTGTTGGAGATGTTGCACGTACATAGCGCGTCCTAACCCTGCTGGTGATGACGACCCAAGCTTTGACAATGCATCAGCTCGGAGGTTCTTCGACCTCGGAACATGATGAATCTCCACTTGCTTGACTTGGTTAACTCAGCTTTGGCTATCTGCAAGTAGTTCTGCATTGTCTCCTCTCGAGCCTCGTAACCACCATTCAACTGCTGAATCTACCACTTGTGCCCTCAGCACTCGAGCCAACTGGAACACATTGATGGCAGCTTCATACTCCGTCCCGTTGTTCGTGTTCGTGGTTTGGAAGTCAAACCGAAGAGCGTACTCGAGTATATTACCCGCTAGTGTTTGGACAATTATACCCGCTCCGCTCACAGTTCGGGTAGCTGACCCATGGACTTGCACGACCCATGTTCCTTCCTCTTCAAATGTGGATGCTGATAAGCCAATACTTGTCGAGGAATTAGAAAGAGGATTGAAATTTAAGTTAGTTATTTGTACCTCGGCTGGGGGGTTGTCATCACAGGTGAGCTTGACAATGAAATCGGCAAGGACTTGTCCTTTAATGGTAGTCCTTAGCTTATATTGAATGTCGAATTCACTCAATTCGACCCTTCATTTCGTCATTCTCCCTGACCAGTCGAGCCTCTTCAGAGTTTGCTCCAAAGGATTGTCGGTGAGGACCAGAATGACATGCACCTGAAAATAGGCATGTAGCCTCCTTGCAGACTGGACCAAAACGTAGGCCAGCTTCTCTATTTTGGAGTAGTTGACTTCGGCTCCTCGGAGGACCTGACTTACATGGTAGATCGGTTAATGTACTCCCGAGTCTTCTCCGTGGAGGTGGCTAGATAAATGATCAGCTGGTCACCCTCATCTGGTTTAGTCAGAAGCGGCGGACTGCGAAGATACTCCTTGAGTTCTAAGAAGGCCTTCTTGCAATCTGCATCTCAGTCAATGATCTTTTTATCCTTGAAGAAGATGCTATTGCTTTCCTTATCACCTTGAAGAAAGGTACTGACCGCTCGGCCGATTTTGACAGGAATCAACCAAGGGCCGCTATCCTTCCATTCAATTTCTAAAGCTCTCTGATGGTGGAGGGTTCTTTCATCCCTACGATCGCTGCAACTTTGTCAGTGTTGGCCTTAATCCCTCGATTCGTCAACATGAATCCGAGAAACTTTCCTGATCGAATCCCAAAGGTACATTTGGTAGGGTTCAATCAGAGGTTATATCGATGAATCTCGGTAAAAGTTTTCAGGAGATCTCGATATGCTCTGTAGGCCTCTTTGACTTGAACAGCATATCATCAACATAGACCTCCAAGTTTAGCCCAATCTGAGCCTTGAAGACCTTGTTCATCATACGCTGATGGTCGCTCCTGCATTCTTCAGTCCAAATGGCATCTTTCTATAACAGAATATGCCTCGATCTGTAATGAAGGAAGTTTTCTCCTTGTCATCGGATGCCATCTGAATCTGATTATATCCAGAGAAGGCGTCCATGAAGCTCAAGAGCTCATACCCGAATGCACTGTTAACGAGATGGTCGATCCGAGGTAAGGAGTAGCTATCCTTCGAGCATACTTTGTTGAGGTCGGTGAAGTCGACACACATTTTCCATTTGTCGTTGGCTTTCTTCACCATCGCCACATTGGACAGCCATGATTACCTTTGTCACCACTATGATCGTTTGGATCTGTTTGCTCAACCCTTTTCAATGAGTTAGACAAAATGTAACATTCTCAGAAATGCTTCTGGTTCCCTTTCTCCTTTCCAACTCCTTGCAGAGTCTAGAACTTGATCATCTACTGGAACGTCGAAACCACCGCCTCCATTGAGTTGAGAAGCAGTTTGCTGATGATTCCATAATAAGCGGAGTTGATTTTCACCACGATGAAAATGGTCAAGCGGGTGACTTGTCGTGGTAATGTTCTGAGGGTCACCGGTAGCGTTATGATGCCCGCCACCAGAGCAGAATGCCCTGTGAAACCCACAAGTGGACACAGACATTCTCTCAACTCGGATGAAGCTAGTCTCATCTTCACCAAAGTGGTGAAGAAGAGCACATCGTACGAACTCCCCGTGTCAACGAGTAGTCTCTTCACCGCCATAGTGCCAATGATTGCACTGATGTTCGGGTTATGGGCTTGTGGCTCGAGACGCGTGAATGTCGTCCTATCGCAAGCGCACGGTGTAAACAGTGGCGAGCGGGTATCGTATCCACAGTGAGGCAGTTATCACACTACATATCGATCCTAGGCTGGGTTACGCTTCGATGTCTTATTAGGTGGAGATGGATTATGAAGTGCCGTGATGATGGAGGATGTGGAATGCGAGGGTGTCACGATGGGCAAGTCACATCCAAACACAAGAAACCAAAAAGAACAAAGAGAAAATGAATGAGGGAAAATATCACTAGGGTGTCGAAAATCCCCGCGAGGGCTTTCGGGTTTGGATAACGAGTCAAGGATCCCTTCGTCGAACGACGAATGCGGGTAGGAGTGTCACATCTGGCGATGGGAACAGACACTTGACCTTTGTCGTCACGCTCGTCTAACGCCTTCCCATGCGCAGCTGTGCTTTTGCAGTTGGCTTTGCACGGGGACGCATGCATTACGCTCGACACTTGGTTCCCGTACCGTCAATTCGTGTTCACTCTCATGATCTACGGACTGGGGTACCACTCTACGGTTGGTTCAGGCAGTCAGACTACTCTCGTAGTCGCCGACTAGCGGATTGGGGATTAGTGGTCACCCCCGACTCTCGAGTCACTCTCGTAAACGTAAGCCTCGGAAACGGCCACTAAGCCTAAATCGGATTCGTGGAGATTCTCCCTAAGATACGGAGTTGCTTTCGCGATCCTCCAATCCTAAGGCTAATCCCTTAAAACCCATTTCCAAACTACCATAGAGCAACCCTAGATTCGTCCAACTAAGTTTAACCCATCATCCAACCCCTAAAATCCTAGGATTCTTCCCTAATACTAGCAATAGATCTACTCAATCATTACACAAGAGATAGAAATAACAGGAATCAACATCACAAGCAAGTAAAACGAAAGCAATAAAGGATTCAACAATGAAAACATATAAGAGAGACAATAAAAGAGATTTACAAAGGAGACTATACTTAACTAATGAAGATTCGGTACATAATCATCCAAGAGGGGGCACATGGTATAGCCAACCCTCTGAAAATCATCTCCAAAGACAGAAAATAAGTGAAAGGGGCTAAAAACCGACCTCAAAATGGTGGCTACAACTCCTATTTACAGTCCCCCAAAACCCTAAAATGACCTAAAAGTAGTCTGCCGACATAGCGCTCGGCCGAGCGCTCCTTAGCGCTCGGCCGAGCGCTCCCTAGTACTACGGCTGCTTGGTGCGCGAAAAGTGGCCGCTCGGTCGAGCAGGGTAGCCGCTCGACCGATCGACCTCCTTGTGGAATCCATGTTGCTCGGTCGAAATTGATGCCGCTCGGTCAAGCGGTTGGCCACTCGACCGAGTGAATTAGACGCGAACTTTTCAGAGAGTTGCAAGGCAAAAATTAGAAGCTCACTGACGATTGCTCGATCGAGCATTGGGTGTCGCTCGGTCGAGCGAGTCGGATCGCTCGGCCGAGCGGCCCCTCGCAGCTTGGCTCCTTCCCTTGGTGTCATAGCTCGACCGAGCGCATGACCCCGCTCGGCCGAGCGATCTGGGAAATGACTTGCCTTCTTATCTCTTTTCTTTCTCCTCCTTTGCTTTCTAGCGGTTTTGAGTAGTCGAATGTGACGCCGCTAGTGCTCCGGTGTCTATGTCTGTGCTCTCTCCTCCAGTATACTTCGAATCGTTCGATATTCCCTGAAATGCAAACAAACACTTTTAAAGTAAAATAGTTCCAATTATGAGTATAGAATTAGGATTTGAGCAATCATTAATATGTGTAAATAATTAGATATAATGTGGAATATAATGACAAGTCAAACTGATAACAACGACATCATCATGCGACAGTTCCACACCCTTCAAATCTTCATCAGAAAACGATATTGGGGGTGTCAAGTCTCTCGGGTGCTTCCTTTCCACTGCGATAATCATCAGTCTCCCAGCGTAAGAACTTTGAAGGGAAGTTGATAACTCCGGAATGGTGGGCCCCCAGTATCATGTCAAGGATACCAGTCCTGGGAGATTCCATGATGTTCTCTTCAAATGTTGGTAGGCGAGTCGACATTGTCAAAATAAGTGGATGACAGGGATGTCGACTTTTAACGATTTCTCACAGCCGGCACTAAATGTTGAATAGATTCCACCAAACTGAAAGTGGCGCTGAAGTGGACTCTTCTGTCGAGGTAGAGTATCGTCAGCTGGTGAAGTGGGACCCTCGGTTGGAAGAACCAGGGCGTTGAGCAAAGATCGTTGGGCTGGAGCTCGATCGATCACTCGGTCGAGTAAGACACATGTTCGACCTTGGAGCTGGGTCAAACTTCGAACTTCATGTACCACAGACAGACGTCAAGGGGGTCGGATCTGGGTTCTGACCCAAATCCCCTCTGATGCTTAAGTTAGAACTGGACTTAAGAAAGGCTTGGGCTGTCAAGATCGACCCACAAAGGCTCGTCTCAAGTCAGTCACCTCAAGCTAATTTTGAGGAAGAAATATAAGAAAATGGAGAGTAACGTGTCAGAGTATTAGGTATCTCGTACCTTCGAAGTCAGAACCATTTTTCTGTTGTCGCATCTCCTATTTATAACTGATGATTTCCTTTGTTAATGCATAACGGTTCCTCATTTACAACGGCTGGATCTTCTTCGGGATTGTTGATATCAGATGCCCATTTACTCGGTCCTCGTTAACTTCTCCCACTTAATCTGTGGGTCCCCAACGATCAGATGAGTTGTTCCTTTGACTCGGTAATAGCTCATCCTCGCTGATGGGCTTCTTGGATTATTGGGCCAAGGCTTACCCGTCTTGATGGGCTTCATCTTTCTGGCTGCATTGTCGCATCCCCACTTCGTGGGCCGAACCCATGTATCAACAGTAGTGAAGATGGGAATGATAATGTCTGCTAACGAAGATGAGAGTGGTGCGGAGTTAGGCTAAAATTGGGTATGGTCGTTAATGTTGAAGATGATGACGATGATGAAGTTGGGTATGGATTTAGGGTTAATGTTTCTAAAATAGTTAATTCGAATGAGATGGGGATATGGATTTTGTGAATTAGTGTTTGGGGCTTTCGGTTATTTTGTTGGAGAAGATGAAAGAGATTATCAGTGGGTTTTTTGAAATTAGTTTTGGTTGTAGTGACGTATGATGAGGTTGATAGAGAACGAAGGTGAAGATAGTGAACAGTATATGGGTGTGATTTTCTGATTTTTTTGTTGAAACAAAACTTAAGTTTTTTTGTTCTTTCTTTTTTGATACTATAAACCAAAACTAAATTTTTTTTCACTAATGCTTCTTACATAGAACAAGGAGTTTTTTAACTAACTAAAAATCTAACATAGTATAGAGAAGAATAAAGACAAAGAAGATGTTTAAAATATGATCTTAGTTCTGATACCAATTTGATGCAAAACAAAAGAGGCAAGGATGTGGTGGGGAATTAAGGAAGAACTACTCTAAAGGATATATATATATATAATTTTGTCCTTCTATAATGGGAATCTGCCGATTACTGGCTCTAATGTCTCGCATGTACATATTTTTCGAACCTCACATCCCATCAACCTAGCCTATTTTCGCACATTTCATGCTCAAGATTTTCAAGTGAAAAATAACTTACATAACTATTCAACCACTCAGCACTAAAAAGTCAAATATAAGGTCATACATATGGTAAAACAAAACTAATTTGACTCAAACTCCTAAATAGATTCAAATAAAGACTTTTAAATAAAATAAAAGAATTCTTTTGAACAATTAATTCAAAAAAAGACTCAAATTCCTTAAAATGAAACTCTAAAAAGATACATATAGCAAATTCTAAACAGGCTCAAAGACTATAAAACTAAATTGACTCAAATACTATTAAAAGACTAATCTGAACCAAATTGGATTTCCATCAACCTTACTAACAAATAAGCAATAAAATCCACACTAGCATTAATGGTTGAAGTTGGATTAATAGTGGCCGAGGGGTTACAAATCGGATAGCAAATATCTATTGAGACATGGACATTATGTAAATATTGGGGCACCATAGTGGATGAAAAATATGCACTTCATGTGTATAAGCATTAACAAATTGAATGTATATATAGTATTCTAATTATTATATATCTAATTAAATTTTAAACCTAAATGATAAAACTTTAGAAGTCAAATTTGTGTCATGTAACAAAGCAAACATTAACTAGATTTAACTTGGCATGCCACAAAGAATATATAAATAAATTAATATACAATCATAATACTATTGTAATTCGTTATCTCAAAAACAATAATAATATAATTCATTTGCAAAGTATCATGCTAGGTATATATTGGGCAAAACTGTGGGTGACATGTTGGATCAAATTTGATATGTCGGAAAAACTGACTCAAAATCATCTTATAATAAATATACCTTAATGTCGCAACATTGGGTGCTCAAAATAACAAGTCGACCAATATGTCTGGACATGTCGGAGGCATTTAAAACAATGTGCATCCTAATAAATTAAGAATACCACCCGAATAGATAGCCACAGGACTTAGCATGATCACCATGCTCTAAGAGAGATTTGAGTAAGAAATTGTACCATTCATGTACACTTTTTTGCATCATGTGTTACCAGTTATTGTAATATTTAAAATAGGTTACTCAACTGTTTACATAGGTAAATAGGTTACTCAACTGTTTATTAGCTTAGGAGATTCTCTGCACGAGTAGCTCACATCTTATATCCTCATACAGACAAACAAGCTCCAAAGAGATTTCCCTCCTCTACCCCCCTCCCCCCCCCCCCCCCCCCCCCCAAAACAAAAAAACAAAAAAAACGTCCTGTCTGTGTGCATGGCATGTGTTCATCACTGTTATGAGAATATAATTTTCAATTTTATTTCAAGGATAGCATGATGCAAAATATGAAAAATATTAACAGCTTGATGGCCCAAAGCTTCCTGGTAAATTAATCTGGCAGTCAAATGATTGCTTCCCATTCTCAATAGCTATTATAGGTTATCAGCATCTAGTTCTAACATACGAATGCTGAAATGGCATATTAAAAATACTTGACTGAAAAACAGTCGGAAAAATAATGAAAGCCGATATTTTCAGTTTTACCTCCTGTGATCAGAAAGAAGTTGAGTATCCGTCCGTGAAAGATGAGGAGTCGTTTGACCTTTGTCATCATTTTTGGCAATTTCTGTAGCAAAAGAAAACTATTAACCCATGACAGAATTGGTCTCTAGGATTATAGTGTTTCCTGTTCAAGATTAAATGGGCCATAAGAAGTTAGTGTACCTTCGGAGGATGATGGTTCCAGAAAATGAACGCCCACCAAAAGACTATAATCCATGATCCTCTCCTGCTCAAGAAAGTCGCAGTCCCTATCTACTTGCCTGAACAAGAAATATTCACAATCCATGATTTTTCCTATCTGATTGAGAGTATAGACATTAGCAAAGAAAGAGAATCTGGGGTTTTCAGATCGGTAAAACTAATAACCATAGCAATGGAGGTTCTGAACAAGTCAAATATATCAATACCTGCAGAACTCTTGGAACCAAGCTCTTTGCAGTAGGAATATAAAACTAAGATCAAGGTCTTTTAATGTAGTGTTCCCATCAACTTCTGACTCAGGTCTATCTGTTGTTCGACCAAGGGAAGACCCTTTCAGGTCAAAACGCCTATGAATAGCATACTCAGTGCAGAATAAATTCCCCATTATGACGAAGCGAACCTGAAAATCATAACAGTTCAGTCAAGACTTACATTATATGAATTTAAATTTTTTTTCATTACTGCTTTCAACATAGCAACATAATTTCTCATCCAGTTCTGACCTTTTTTTGTATAGTCCCTGTCAATTTGACACAATGCAGACCAAAGAATTTAGTGACTAAAGTATTCTCAAAGGCCCTGAAATGGTTATAATAAGCAGGAAGCATTCTCAAGAGCACCTGTTCAGTGGAAAATGATGTAAAAAAGAATAGCCACTTGTATCCTCAAAAATCTTAAAATAGTGGAAACAAAAAAGAAGAACAAATATACTCACTTTTACTTCGGACTTCTTCATTGTCTTTATCATGTAGCGATCATCATTCGTTAGGTAAAAGAAACTTCCACTTTTCCCTGGGGAGGATAGTTCCCTGAGGGCATCATTACCGCATATAGAAAGCATATAATCACCAGGATCAACCTTGAATAGCTTGCGCAATGTTCTTGACATCGAATAGAAGTAACATTGTAATCAAGTCAGAAAATATCAACCTGCCTCAGATTAAATAGAATTGCAGGAGGATGAGATACAACAAATGAGCTCACTTGAAGACCAAAGGGCAGTAATCTTTCCATTTGAACTCGCAAGTACTGTGTGGTGGTGTGTGTTTTGACCCTTCGGAAGGGAACTTTGTCCACACCTTTTCTTTGGGATCAAAGGCCGACGCTTTCAAATCAAGTGTGGTGGCCGAGCCTTGCTTCCCTACACCATGCCTGGGGCATCAAACAAACAATAAGGAAGCTACAAGTCACTGTAATTAGTAAGATGACATCACAAATATTTAATATTTTGATTTTTCCTATCAGGTTAACGTAATCAGTAAGACGTGATCAGTAAGACAATATTACGCTCATTTTGTGTTTGCCAAAGTACATTTTTATGTCCTAAAACTACATAATGACACGTAAAAAATCAGTTAACCCAGTAGATCCTCAAGCATGTGTCTTAGTGATAGAAGAACAAGAAAACAATAAATGAATATTAACAAGTGCAGACAGGGTAGTTACTTGTTTTTGGTTATTTTTTAGCAGCATGAAGCTACTGAAGAGACATCCTTGAAGCTTAGAAGCATGGAAAAATATTAAATAAGAAAGATATTCATAATATAATAACAAAAGAAATTGACCCCAAATTGTCCAGGTTTCTAAATGATGGCTCGGCAGCCATGGCAACTTAGAGAAATATGAAAAATAATATGATGGAAATGTCTATCTTGAACATTCTAAAAGGGCTACTTATTAATGATAGAATAACTTACTGCAGAACAGAAAAAATTAGCCTTCCAATTTTTTTTGGTCAGGAAAGTACATTGCTACCAGCAAAGAAAGGTGGAAAATGGAAGTCAATTAGTATGACAAAAAATCAATAATCACATTTAAAAAGGCTAAAACCATAGGAAATGATCATAATAAATCAACAAATTTCATTTCATTCGGATAAAAAAGAAATACCTTATGCCAAGCTGGAGATTAAGCATGAGGTCATAGTTTCTATGCCCCTTTGATATAGTCTCCCCTTGCTTCTTCGTCTCTTTTGGCCATTTCATCAGACGAAGTGGTGTTGGCTGATATCGCATCAGTTCGCTACTCCCCTCCTCCCTACTCCCATCCACCGTCTCGGCATTACGATCCACATGTTCTGAATCCCATATACAAAACCTCTCGATCCCTGAAAGCGTATTCGAAAAAATATGCCCAGTCAACCTCTTTGTTGGGGTCCCACTTTGCACGGAGGCCGCATCAGCAGATGATCTCCTCCACATTTGTAACACATCCAAGCCCTTTGCAGTCTTCCAAATCGTTTGCTTCTGCACGAAATCAGTTTCAATGCCCGACCAACTTAGCGTCTTCTGTGATGGCAAAATCGAAACCGTCTCACCAGGGCTAACCTTACAATCAACAAGGTCAGCAGAAAGTGCCTCATTCGGATCGCGAGCAGTTGGTGAAGTTGCAGCAGGTGAAGGATAGTAAACCCCCTTCTGCTGCACTCCAGTCCCCTCTTTACTCCAAAAACCAATATATAGGCTTCCATCATCCCATCGAAAACTACCATTTCCCCTAGGCAATCCGTCCTCCCACCCACCGTCATACCTATTGCCATTGGCCCAAACAAGCGTTCCACGACCATGGATAACGCCTGCTTTCCAATGCCCAACATACTCATTGCCATTTTTCCATGCGTACCTTCCATAACCATCTTGCATACCAGAAACCCATTCTCCATCATAGTAATCACCATTCACATATGACTTCATGCCTTGTCCATGCTTGAGGTTCATAGCCCAACTGCCACGGTATGTGGCACCACATGTTCCAGTGAACGTCCCGTCCCCGTCCATGAAGCCCTTCTTAAATTCGCCTTCATATGTGGCACCCGAGGGCCAAGAGAACTTCCCCTTGCCCATGGTCTTGCCATGGCGCCACTCGCCTTCATACATGCACCCGTCAGTCCAGAGATACTTGCCGATGCCATGGGGGAAGTTGTCAGACCACTGGCCGGTGTAAAAGTCGCCGTTGGGAAGGAGTTTCTCGACGTTGGACACTTCGGTGTCATCATCCGTCGTGAATCCAGAGGTAGCGGAGGAGCTAGGGGTATTTGGTTCATCGGTGGATGTCATTGTGCATTCTATCAACGTCACTATTTTCTAGCTAGATTGTCTCTTTTTCTTAGTTTCTTCTGGCTTTAACATGGTGTTCGGATTGGAGGGAGGAGGAAGGATGAGACAGGAGAATGGGGCAATGGACAATGCTAAGCAATGTTTTCCTATCTTCTTTTTTTCCTCTTTTTTTTTGGGTTTTTTGTTTAATTCCTTTGTTTTGGGGAAATGGTGTGGCCATTGGGCTATTGGTTTTGGGTGCTGCGAGACTTTCTCCTAAAATGGCTAGCAACCGCAACATTTGGAAGGAGGGAAGGAAGCAAGGATCCCTATTTTATGGGTTCTTACACACAAAAATGTTGGAAATAATTCAAATTCGGTCAATCCAAATAATTTTTGTTTTTAATGCATGTACAATTGATAGGGGAATTTTATCAAACAGATATCAGGCACATGCCCTCTTATAAGATATGGAGGGTGTTTGAGACAGTGCCGAACCTCGAGTCCCGCACTCGTGGAGGCCCCTTCAAGCTGCATATTTCCCTCCTGCTTCATCTATGAGTTTAGGATCAGAAACCAATCAGAAGTTGGGTATATAATTATATGCGTTGATGGGGTCGGATCCACACCAGCCGCACTTAATTTTGGACCAAGGTTGTAGCTTTTGATCTTTGAGTGGGCTGTTCAGAGTCACCGGGCAAACAAATACAATAAATAATAACTCCAAAGATAAGAATCCTCGAAAGAGGAAAAATCCTGGAGCAACAATAACGATACCACCACAGGATGCTGAGCTCAGCCCAGCTACCTCTCCACTCCTAACAACCCCTGAAGAGGAAAATATAGGAGAAATTTCATTAAACTATGTACGTACCGGGGAGGTACTGGACAGAAAAAGCACAATCATCGATGATAACTTCGCGCTCATTATTGCCACTCACGTCACTGAATACGACGATGAGACCGATCCACGCTCTCTAGCAGAATGTAAACGCAGAGAGGATTGGCCAAAGTGGAACGAGGCAATAGGAGTAGAGCTGGACTCACTCTCGAAGCGCCAAGTCTTTGGACCTGTAGTCCTAACACCAAAAGGTGTTAAACCTGTGGGATATAAATGGGTATTCGTGAGAAAAAGAAATGAGAATAATGAGATCGTGCGCTATAAAGCGCGCCTTGTTGCACAAGGTTTTTCCCAACGACCAGGAATAGACTATGACGATACCTATTCTCCGGTCATGGACGCGATCACCTTCCGTTTCATCATAGGCCTATCCACGAAGGAAGGTCTGGATATGCAGCTCATGGACGTTGTGACTGCATACCTATACGGAAATATAGATAAGGACATCTACATGAAAATCCCAGACGGATACAAACTACCGACAAAAATGACAGAAAGACCTCGGGACGTCTATTCTGTCAAACTCCAGAGATCACTGTATGGTCTCAAACAGTCAGGTAGAATGTGGTACAACAGGCTGAGTGAATTCCTAGTGCAACAAGGATTCACAACAAATGAAGTCTGCCCTTGCATCTTCATACGAGCAAAGGGAACAGGATTCGTAATTATCGCCGTCTACGTAGACGACTTGAACATCATCGGATCTCCTGCAGAGATAGATGAGATATCCAAAAGTCTCACACAGACTTTTGAGATGAAAGACCTCGGCAAAACGAAGTTTTGCCTAGGGCTACAAATTGAACATTTAAGCGGAGGAATCCTGTTACACCAATCGACATATACAAAGAAAGTGCTGAAGAACTTTCTTATGGACAAATGTCATCCGCTTAGCACACCAATGGTTGTCAGATCATTGGATGTTGAAACAGACCCCTTCCGACCGCTGGAAGAGGGGGAGGAAACACTGGGTCCTGAAGTACCCTACTTAAGTGCAATTGGAGCACTCCTATACCTGGCAAACTGCACGCGTCCCGATATAGCGTTCGCAGTAAATCTACTAGCCAGATACAGTTCAGCGCCCTCAAAGCGCCACTGGAACGGAGTGAAACAACTTCTGCGCTACCTCCAAGGGTCTGTAGACATGGGACTATACTTCAAGAAAGGTGTATCCGCCGACCTGGTCGGTTACGCAGATGCGGGATACAGGTCCGACCCACATACCGCAAAGTCCCAGACCGGTTTCGTATTCACATACGGTGGGACGGCCATCTCATGGAGATCCGTGAAGCAGACATCCACAGCGACCTCGTCCAACCACTCTGAGCTCATCGCGATCCACGAAGCTAGCAGAGAATGCTTCTGGCTTCGATCAGTCATCAACCACATCCTCAAGACCACCGGCCTGAAGACGGGAGATCTTGGGCCTACTACCATGTACGAAGACAATGCTGCATGCATCGCTCAAC
Organism: Scilla litardierei; assembly: GCA_030789695.1. Classification (NCBI taxonomy): domain Eukaryota; kingdom Viridiplantae; phylum Streptophyta; class Magnoliopsida; order Asparagales; family Asparagaceae; genus Scilla; species Scilla litardierei. The sequence continues at coordinate 25,374,757 of CM061137.1, forward strand.
TACGAGGTGGCTACATCAAAGGTGACAGGACGAAGCACATTTCCCCCAAGCTCTTCTGGACGCATGAACAGCAAGTGGACAACCAGATCGACATCCAGCAGATCCAGTCCTGCAACAACCTGGCTGACCTATTCACTAAAGCTTTGCCTCGCAGTACCTTTAGAAAACTTGTACTAGGAATTGGGATGAGACAGCTGAGAGATGTACAAGCCTGAAGCTTGAACTTATCAGGGGGAGTTAACGTAGTGCTGTACTCTTTTTCCTTGACTGTTGGTTTTTCCCACTGGGTTTTCCACAGTCAAAGGTTTTAACGAGGCAGCCACATTAACTCAGGATCCAGAAGTATCCACCACTGATGTTATCCATCGATCAGGGGAAGTTACAGAGACTTGTACTCTTTTCCCTTAGCCACAGGTTTTTCCCACTGGGTTTTCCTTGGCAAAGGTTTTAATGAGGCAAGCACTCTTAAACTTAGAGATCCAGAAGTATCTCCAACCCCATGATCAAACAAGCTTCATGAACCCTGAAGTGTTCACCATGGCTTACAACAATGGATGGATAAGGGGAAGTGTTATAAACGGGCTTCTTGGTGGGCCTACCCGTTAGTGGGTATCCACCCATTATGTAACCCTACCACTATAAATATAGGGCTATGGTCTCCATAGCCGCCAAGTTTACAACAATAACTATAAACCTGCTATGAACGAGGCCTTTGGTGTAAAAGACTCTTGTTGTCCACCATGATTGTAAACCCCTTAGGGCCTGTTTCTTTGCGCGGAAAGGGCCCGAGAAACTGATTTTTTTTTACTGCCTCCCGTCACTTCGATAACTGTTCACCGTTTTCTCTCTTTGACTTTCCCTTCGCTTGTTCCTTTGCGGAGAAAAACCCTCGTGATTCCTTCACCGTCTCTCTCCGAAGTGTCACGGCACTTTCTTGGCTTCGAAATCCCCGAAAATTGTGGGGATTGCAGGCTGGATTCCTCTCTTTGGGCCCCGCAGCGTTCCTCTCACCCCTCTACGTTGGCGCGGGAAGCAACCGACGGCTGAAAACCCTAGATCCGGCGTTCAATCGAATGATCTTGGGTTTCTAGGGTTACAAAAGGGTTTCTCCTTGCGATTGCTTGCTGATCGGTGAGGGTCGAGCAGCTTTTTGAACTATTTCTTGTGCCAATGTATAATTTCTTTAGCCCTAATTTAAATTTAGATGTTTGCTCTTGCTGCCATTGGGTTTCTCTTGATGAAATGGGATTTTGCTATGCTCTCATGTTCTGAATGGGTGAATGGTGAGATGGTGTCAAAATTTTGGGGTGTTGAAACCCTCTGCCGTGATGTTCTGTTGTAGGGATTGGGTGATTGATGATAGTGTTTCGAAATTTTGGGCTTTCTGACCCATTTGCTTCGATGAATTTCTGATGTTTATGATGCTGGGAATATGTGCATGATGCTAGTGATTGATCCCGACTTACAACATATGTGCAATATATAAATGCTAGTGAAACATATTGGCATGTCTCATTGGTGCAGTGTTTGGGGCATGTCTACTTGATGATTTTTGTGTGTTAATGTGATACATGTGGGTATGGCTACTTGGTGGAGTGTTTGGGGGCATGGCTCCTTTATGCTGGGTGTCGTAATATGAAACATATGTGCATTGCTCTTTGGTTCAATTTTTTTGTTGCATGTGTCACTGTTGATTATTTGGTTTATTTGATGCATAAGTGCATGGCCTATTTGTGCAGGTTTTGGGGCATTGCTCCTTATAGCTGGTTCATATAGCCCAATGATGAAGATAATTACATGATCCCTTTGACCCTTGGATATGCAAAAATAGGTGGATATAGGCTTGATGGTTCCACTACATATGCGGGGGTGATATGTGCTGAAGCAACTGCTTATGTCCACCATGATTTACTGATAATTTAACTTTCTTCCTGAGGGCTTATGTATCATATGAATCACACAACAACAGCAAAACCAATGTGCAATGCCCCAAAAAAACTGAAACCAGGAGAAATGCAAATATGTTTCAGCCCTATGATGATGAACATATATTGATCACTTTGTCCCTATGTTATGAAGAAAAAGTGGTATGAGGCGAGAAGGTTCATTCATAATGAGCAACCACCAATGACATACTGAATGCTTAAAGACATGTTAACCTGAGGACTTAGAAAAATATGTGCAGTTCTCCCAGTGTCATTTTTTGGGGCTTTGCACATTAGTGCTGCTGCTGTTGTGTGATACATATGTGCAGTTCTCTCCAGTTTCAGGTTTTTTGGGGCTTTGCACATTGGTCCTGCTGCTGTTGGGTGATACATATGTGCAGTTCTCTCCAGTTTCAAAATTTTTGGGGCTTTGCACATTGGTGATGCTGATGTTGTGTGATACATATGTGCTGTTCTCTCCAGTTTCAGTTTTTTTGTGGCTTTGCCCATTGGTTTTGCTGTTGTTGGGTGATTTATATGTGCAGTTCTCTCCAGTTTTAAAATTTTTGGGGCTTTGCACATTGGTGCTACTGCTGTTGTGTGATACATATGTGATGTTCTCTCCAGTTTCAGTTTTTTTGGGGCTTTGCCCATTGGTTTTGCTGTTGTTGGGTGATTCATATTTGCATTTCTCCCACTTTATCAATTTTTTTGGGGCTTTGCACAGTGGTGATGCTGCTGTTGTGTGATATATATGTGCAGCTCTCTCCAGTTTCAGTTTTTTTGGCTTTGCACATTGGTTTTGCTGCTGTTATGTGATTCATCTTTGCATTTCTCCCAGTTTATAAAAAATTTTGGGTCTTTGCATAGTGGTGCTGCTGCTGTTGTGTGATACATATGTGCAGTTCTCTCCAGTTTCAGTTTTTTGTGGCTTTGCACATTGGTTTTGCTGTTGTTGGGTGATTCATATGTGCAGTTCTCTCCAGTTTCAAAAAATTTGGGGCTTTGCACATTGGTGCTGCTGCTGTTGTGTGATACATATGTGTTGTTCTCTCCAGTTTCAGTTTTTTGTGGCTTTGCCATTGGTTTTACTGTTGTTGGGTGATTCATATGTGCAGTTCTATCCAGTTTCAAACTTTTTGGGGCTTTGCACATTGGTGCTGCTGTTGTTGTGTGATAATATGTGTTGTTCTCTCCTGTTTCAGTTTTTTTGGGGCTTTGCCCATTGGTTTTGCTGTTGTTGGGTGATTCATATTTGCATTTCTCCCACTTTATCAATTTTTTTGGGGCTTTGCACAGTAGTGATGCTGCTGTTGTGTGATACATATGTGCAGTTCTCTCCAGTTTCAGTTTTTTTTGGCTTTGCACATTGGTTTTGCTGATGTTGTGTGATTCATATTTGCATTTGTCCCAGTTTATAAAATTTTTGGGGCTTTGCACAGTGGTGTTGTTGCTGTTGTGTGATACATATGTGCAGTTCTCTCTAGTTTCAGTTTTTTTGTGGCTTTGCACATTGGTTTTGCTGTTGTTGTGTGATTCATATTTGCATTTCTCCAAGTTTATCAAATTTTTTGGGGCTTTGCACAGTGGTGCTGCTGCTATTGTGTGATACATATGTGCAGTTCTCTCCAGTTTCAGTTTTTTTGTGGCTTTGCACATTGGTTTTGATGTTGTTGTGTGATTCATATTTGCATTTCTCCCAGTTTATCAATTTTTTTAGGGCTTTGCACATTGGTGCTGCTGCTGTTGTGTGATACATATGTGTTGTTCTCTCCAGTTTCAGTTTTTTGGGGCTTTGCACATTGGTGCTGCTGCTGTTGTATGATACATATGTGCTGTTCTCCCCAGTTTCAGTTTTTTGGGGCTTTGCACATTGGTCGTGCTGCTGTTGTGTGATACATATATGCTGTTCTCTCCAGTTTCAGTTTTTTTTGGGGCTTTGCACATTGGTCCTGCTGCTGTTGTGTGATACATATGTGCAGTTCTATCCAGTTTCAGTTTTATTGTGGCTTTGCACATTTGTTCTGTTGTTGTTGTGTGATTCATAGTTGCATTTCTCCTAGCCCAATGATGAAGATAATTAGCTGGTCCCCTTGTCCCGCGGTTATGAAAAAATAGGCGGTTATAGGCTTGATGGTTCCATTACCAATGAGGGGGAGAGATGTGATGGAGCAACTGCTTATATCCACCATGTTTTATTGCTAATTTAACTTTCTTCCTGAGGGCTTATGTATCACAACAACACCAGCAGCAACATTGAGACATTCCCCCATAACTGAAACATGGAGAGAACTGCACATATGTTGTAGCCCGATGATGATGAACATATATATACTGATCAATTTGTCCCTCGGTTATGAAGAAAAAATTTGTATTTGGCGAGAAGGTTCATTCATAATGAGCAACCGCCTAAGACAACTTATGGCTAAAATCCCTGTTTACATGAGGGCTTTAATTTAGTAGTATTTTAATTGTATCTGCTTTATTCTTGCTTTATCTTTGGTTCTTTTGGGTTTTTGCGTTGTCTTTGTTACGGTATTTCCTTTTATCTTTTACTTCTGAATTAAGCCAGCTGATGTCAACTTCCGCGGGGTTGTAACTGTCTGTAGGTACGCTGCTTCCCCCATTTTTCATCTCATTTTTATATCTCTTTAAATCATTATTCATGCTAATATTTTTTATTTCATGCAAGGTTCAAATGAGCACCAGTTCCAGCTCTTCTATTCAATCCAGACCCAGATTTGCTGCAGGCGGTGAGTTGGCGTCTGATGATGATGACTGCAAGTTTTGCTATTGTGGGCTCAAGGTTGCCAGTCGGACATCATGGACCCGAAAAAATCCCGGCAGGCGCTTTTGGAGCTGTCCATCCCGCGTGACTAGATGCAAATTCTACGAATGGAAGGATCCACCACACTCGGACTGGTCCACCTATGTGATACTTCAGTTGATGGATGAGATTGAAAGAGGCCACACCAATGCTGCCTCCTCGACTATGTTCTCAGATCGGCGGCTTTTAGATATAGAGGGTCAGTTGGCCACGCTTGTGGGGCGATTTGAGCGGACACGGTGAGAATGGACACCGTGAAGTTGGTTTTGTTTACGCTCCTGTGTTTGATGTTAGTTGTGTTATTGTTGATTATACACAAGAGTGGTTGATATTAGGTTGGGTACAATGTAACACTTTATAACTGGTTGTTTATTATGCACAATGAGCATGTATTATGGATACTATAAGTATTTTGTATAGGCTGGGTTAATGTGTTATGTTAAATAGGAAAGTGATTTCGGTTGTATGCTTTCTCTGCAAATCAGTTGTTCTTTTTACAATTTATGAATGTTGGAAATGCAATGGACTAAGTTGTTCGGGTGCTTGCTTTGCAGGTATTGCCTTTATTTATATTTAATAGCCCGGTAATGAAATTAATTAATTCTTTTTTTATTAAATTAAGTATTTTAATATTTATTTTTGATACGTGGGATTTAATTACGCGTATTTAATAGATATTTACTTAATAGTTAACAGTTAGTTAACAAATAGTTATTAGTTTAGTTAATTAAATGATTTTTCTACTTCATATTTCCATAGGGGGTTATTCTCACCTCATAACACCATAACCAAATCCCAACAATTCTCATCCAACAATCCCAAACACATAATTTACCAAAGAAACACAAAACTTTACTATGGGCACCACAAACAAATCCCAAAACAACTTTCCCACCCACTTTCCTCCAAAAGAAACACAAAACTCTATTTCTCTCTCCTTGGGAATCCAACATGGATTTACTATTCACAACAGTAAATCCCAATACACTTTCACCAAAAGAAACAAGCCCTTAGTATCTATATGTTGTAATGTTTTATCTAACATATATAATATATTTGATGGCCTCATCTTTGAGGTTGTTTGATTCTGAACACGTTATCAACACGACGGCTCATGGAAAAGGCACGACTCGTGAGAGGGAGGCAGCCCGCGGAAGCTTCGACGATTTTTTTTCGCGACGCAATGATTCACGAGACGACACGGATTTTTTCAGGCATTCTTTATCGAGCATCGCTAGATCTGGTGGACAGATCTAGTGGGTAAGCCTAAACGATTTTCTAGATCTAATACATATGTTTATGTGATCTAGATATCAAAAATATAATTTTTTATGCCTTTGATCTAATTTATTACATCAAAAATCAGTTTTTTTATTAGAGTAACTCCAATAAAATGCAATTTTTAAATTGTAACGACCCGTTCTCGGAGGGACATTACTTATTTGATTACATTTGCAGGTCTACAGATCACCAGTGAAAATAATGTAGCCACGATGCAGAGATGTACAAAAATACTCAAATAGTGTCCATTTATTACAATTCATGTTGTACAATATGTTCCAACAAAGATACATGAAAGAAAAGAAGTACATAACTCTAAAAGCTGCGGTCTCATGGTCAAACTCTGGCTCTACAAACTCAGGAGCACCTATGTCAACCTGTGCGGCGTCTGCGATACCACGAAGATGGAACCGTAGGTAAGTCACAACAATTCTAGCAATAGAAATAGAGTAGTGCAAAAGTATGGAACAGGCTATAATAAAAAAATTAAAGATGATCATGCAAGTGCAATAAGTAAGGTATGAGCAAACATGCTTGCAAGTACGATAAGTGAAGTAAAAGGTGACTGTACATGTGTGAAAAGTAACGTACAAGAGAAACAAATGTAACATGGCATATGTGATATGGTAGTAACAATATTTAACCAGCATGCAAGGTGACAACAATAGTAAAGGAGCAGAATAGCAGTAAAGACATGCAAGCAGTAAGGGTAATAAAATGACAACAATGTATAAGTAGTAGTAAAACTAGAACATACGTGACTCATAAAGAAAAGTATATTGTGCAACCATTGAGCCCATCTCCTACCACGGGGGCGCTCACCCAGGCGGACCTGACTTCACTTTAGGCGGTACATTTTATTTTAGACGGTCGGTACGGTACGGTGCAATGTGTAGATGGCTCGCGGTCGCTCCCACCCTTTCTCTAATATAAGTTACCCCAAAACCCAGTACAGTGCCAACTACTTTCAAGCATTCAATTTTGATAGAATGTTCCAGCAGTATGATGTCAACACGGCATTATGTTTTAATACGGTATGTCAATCAGTTGTTCCAACACGCCACTTTATGTTACATTTTCCGTGATGATCCAATACGGTATTTCAATGGGAAACAATGACCAGTATATGACATGCATCAGGTGATGTAAATGTGTAAGCGTGAGCAATCGTGCAACAAGTGTATCAATATTACAAACATCAGAACGTGGTAGGCACGGGTGAATCATATAATGTCACACCCCGCTTCCCATTCTACCAGGAGCGAGGACGTGAACGGGCCCGCGATCTGCAGAAAACAAGGAGGAGTACTTTTTTCTTTTCTTTTCTTCCGCCTTGGCTTAAACACAATAGCGCGTCTGTGAAATAAAGTGGCATGATCTTGCATGCTTATAAGAAATAGTACAGATGACATTATTACAATACCAAAGCGAATGAAAGTAAAGTACAACATAGGCCTAGTATGGCCGAATCAACAAGGTACACAAATTACATTATTTTAAATATTTAAAGGTGCAGTTGCGAAGGTAACCGTCTAGTCTTCAGCGGGTAGGTACTCCACGTATTATTTAAGCACTAGCTCGACTTCTACAACAATGTCTTCAGAGAACTCACTATCAATACCTGACAGACATTTCGTAAAACAACAAAGTGAAATGTCCGTCAGCGAGGTTTACTCAGCAATATAATCTCCAAAACCAAAACGTTAAGCATTTTAATTAAACCAAGCTGAACTAAAGGCAAGAAATGAGTTTAATTTAAATAGCAGTTAAGCATTCACAGCAATTTGCAACCTGTAGCAATTTAATCATTTTGATAGCAATTTGCAATACTATTAGCAACCTGTAACAATTTAACATTTGATAACAAAACGGTGCCGTTGTCAGCAACCTGTAAAAGAAGAGGTTAGAGCAATATTTACTAACCAAACTATTATAGTGCTAAGTCCATATCTAAGAGTACGAGATATGACTAACATGCTCCCTGCGACGAGGGCCAATTCGAGGCACTACTCACCGACCCTATATGGCGACGGTCAAGCACTAACCTCCATAAGTGGTGGAGGTATTTGTCAGGTGCATCCAATCATTCCGTAATACTTGTGATCATAGACTACCCCAATCCTACGGGTCAAGTCAAATGCCGGGTCAAAAGGACGTGTACTATCTATTTATATTGAAGTTCCATCTTCCATTCATTTATATTGAAGTTCCATCTTCCATTCAGTCTATTCAGTTTATTTGCATAATATTCGATGTGTATGATGTCTCATCGGTCCATTCAATAACCTTAACCAATTTTTACAGTTTTGTGATTTAGTTACGCAATTATACGAAGTATAGAAATGCACAATTATTTTAATGAAACGAGCATAGAATACGGTTTTGACTAAGCAAATGAGGATAAATAAATTTAAAATATTTTTCTAAGGCTAGTAAACATCTTTCAAGATCTTAAAATAATTAATGGGGATTTTTCTTAATTTTTATGACCCAAAAACTAAGTTAAATAAGGAAACGATATTTCATTATACTTTTCAAATATTTCTCTAGGGCAAACCATACATCGAAATTCATCCAACAAGTGGTCAAAACTACCATATTAATTAGTACTACAACATATATTTTTCTCGTACATCAGTGTACGTGAAAATCAGGTGATATGAATTTTAAATCGAAAGTAGCGTTATTGGGTTTTATCTTTGAAAAATTATTGTGAGAGATGTACTTGCCTTTTGGCGATGAAACAACACCAATGAGTCCGTTTTGTTGTTTCTGATTTTCTGGGCCTTGTCTTGTAATTTTCTGATACAGATACAATTTAATATAAATTTTTAGATTAGAAATACATATTATATAAATATAAATACGCGTATATGTATGTTTATACACGTATTTTTGTATGCAAATACTTATAAAAACTAAACCTCTCTTCGTTCTTACCTTACGTCGTAGCAACGGGGAGTTCGGGGGGAAGAGTCACCGGCGGCGAGTGCCTGGGGGCTTGTCGGAGGGGGAGCGACGCAGTGGCGCGGCAGCGCGTATGATGACGGCGGGCGGAGGAGGAGGCGAGCTCAAGGGGTGGGTTCTCGGAGGTGCCTTCGACGTGGCTTCAGGGCGGTGTCGTGCTCGTCGGAGGAGCGGGCAGATAGCGGCGTGGGTCGAGGGGAGCTGGGTGAGCGGGCTTCGGAGATGGGGAGCTCAGCGGTGCAGCGACGAAGGCGGTCGACTCATGGGACTGTCGACGCTATGTAGAGGAAGCAGCGGTGTGGGGCTTCGTTGGAGGGAGGCGGGGGCTGCAGCGATGACGTCGAGCGAGGTTGGGGGTTGAGCGGCGGGGCGTCGGGTCGGAGACAGGGGAGAAGAGAGGGGTGGTGCCTCGTTGGGTTGGTGGCAGTACGGAGAGGAGATGGCGGCAGTCGGAGGGGGAGGCTGAGAGGCGGAGCATGGTGAAGTGCGGGGTCAGACGGTGGGTGACAACGACGAGTTGGGTTGTGGAGTTGGGCTGCTTCGAGTGGTGCTCGGAAAGGTATGGTGGTGGTTGCGGGCGGAGGGACGATGGAGAGGTGCGGGGTGATGCTGCAGGCTTGGGAGTGTCAGAGGGAGGCTGCCGTACGACGGGGGCGCCGGAGAATGGGAAGGGGGCAGAGAGAGGTGGAGGTCGAAGACGAGAGGGGGGTTGGTCGTAGGTCGCGAGAGAGAGAGAGAGAGAGAGAGAGAGAGTGAGAGTGAGAGTGAGAGTGAGAGAGAGAGTGTGTGTTGGTGGGTTTGGGGTGAGCTGTTTGTGTGAGTGTGTTAAGTTGGGTTGAGAAATTTGAGTGAGCGAGAGAGTTTAGGGTGGGTTTATATAGATTAGTTTTAACATGTTTAAATTGTTTAATTAAGAGGGGTATTAATGAGGTAGGTGGGGATTAATTAGGGGGTGGATGTGTTTAGGAGGGGAAAACATGGGTTTCCACGTTTAAGAAATGGCTACGGGTTAGGGGTAGGTAAGTTAATTAGAATAGTAATTAGGGTAAGTTAAAAGTGATTAGTAAAGGTCATTAGTAAATAGTAGTGTAACATATTACCAAAATACCCGTTTATCACCTATGACTCCAAAAATTACGAAAACATAGACACGGGTTTGTATCGTTGCGAGAATCGCAAATACGAGGTCCGTTTCAATGTTTGAGCTATGGAGATACGAGTTTTGGGCCAAAACGTTTAAGTCGCGGGTTCTACATCGATTTGACTCCCGAAAATTACGAAATTAATATGGAGAGCACTAAATGATCATAGAATCACATGGTAGAAGTTTAAAGTAGTTTTGATAACGTTTATATAGAAAAATAATTCATACGGATTTATCGGTAATAATTAGATATGAAATTTTATATAAATCATTTAGAGGTATTGGATGGCACTCGAATTTACTAAAATAGGCTATAACTATATTGATACTGCAAAATATTTTTTATAGATGATTTCGAAATCAATTCTGTTATTAAACTCGTGACCAACCATTTTAAAATACTTTCAATATATAAAACACGTAGAATACGAATATACGCGTACTGATGGATACAGGCTGTCACATCCTACCCACCTTATAAAAATTCCTTCATCGGAATTTCTCATACTACAATACATAGAATCAAGATATAATGAAACTAAGATACAGTGAACAAATATGGATATTGCATGTGCATCTCATCTTCTCGTTCTCAGGTAGATTCACCGGGTGAGTCATGTCGCCACATCACTCTTACGAGGTCGACTACGTTATTCCTGAGAGTCTTTTGACGTTAATCCAGAATCTGCACTGGTTGTTGCTCATATGAAAGATATGTTCGCATTGTGATCTCTGAGTATTCCACTACATGAGTCGGATCACTGATATAACGCTGCAGCTGGGAGACATGAAATATGTCATGTACTTCTTCCAGTGAAGGTGGTAGAGCCAGGCGATAGACCACTTCTCCAACTCGCTCCAGTATATCGAATGGTCCAATGAATATTGGACTGAGCTTTCCTCTTCTTCCAAATCTTATCATTCCCCAGTTAGGAGATATTTTCAAAAATACATGATCTCCAGGTTGAAACTCTAGATGATGACGCTTCGCATCGGCCCAGTGCTTGTATCGGTCTTGTGCAATACAAAGTTTGTCTCTGATAGTACGCACTACGTCAATGGCTTCCACAATTATCTCCGGACCCAAAAGTTCTCGATCGCTAATGTCATCCCAACTCAAAGGAGAACGACATTTTCTTCCATAAAGTGATACAAATGGGGCCATTCCGATACTTGCTTGGTAGTTGTTGTTGTTGTACGCAAACTCCACTAAGTGCAAGTGGTCTTCCCACGAGCCTTTGAAGTCAAGCATACAAGCTCTCAACATATCTTCGAGTATCTGAATGGTGCGTTCTAATTGTCTATCCGTCTGCGGATGATACACAGTGATGAAGCTTAGACCGGTACCAAGATTCGATTGCAGACCCTTCCAAAAGTGAGAAGTGAATCTCGTGTCTCGATCAGAGACAATGCTTACAGTGACTCCATGCGATCTCATGATTTCCTGCATGGTTATCGTTCATATCACGATAAATACTAGGAAGAAGTTATAGGGTATATGAATAATTATTACATCCATGTACTTCTTCGCGAGTAATTCAGTCGATTGTCCTACTCAGAATGGTATGAAGTGTGCCGACTTGGTTAATCGATCTACGATCGTCCAGATGGCATCATTCTGCTTTGTACTCCGAGGTAGTCCAGTGACGAAATCCATGGTGATGTGCTGCCACTTCCACTCAGGAATAGGCAGTGGTTGAAGCAATCCTACGACGCGATGATGTCCAGTCTTCACTTGCTGACATACCAAGCATGTGGTGACGCTTCGAGTAATGCTTCTCTTCATTCCATGCCACCAAAAATTTAGACGAAAATCCTTGTACATTTTGGTGCCACCAGGATGAATGGAGTATGGGGAACTACGTGCTTCATTCATCAGCTCTTCTCGGATATCGCCTGAAGGTACGTAGATTCTGCTGCCATATCTCGAAGATCCATCTTCATGGATAAGAAAATCCGTTCGAAGACCTGCTTCCACTTGAGCCTTGATCTTCTGCAACTTTACTTCTCCAGCTTGAGCGGCTTTGATACGATCGATGATGGTAGACTGAATTTGAAGATTCATCAGCGAAGCTTCAATCCCAGGTAGGATGATTTCAATCTCCATCTCTCGCAGCTCTAATTGTAGTCTCTTCTGAGCTGTGAGTATCATAACAATTGGTAGCCGACTCAATGCATCAGGTACAACATTAACCTTCCCAGGATGATATTGAAGGTCGATGTCATAATTAGCCATGAGTTCCAACCATCTGCATTGTCTCATGTTCAGTTCCTTTTGCGTGAAGAAATACTTTAAACTTTTGTAGTCGGTGAAGATCTTCGCTTGCTCGCCCAATAGAAAATGTCACCAAATATTCAGAGCAAAAATGACTGCGGCTAACTCCAGATCATGAGTTGGATAATTCTTCTTATGTGTCTTCAGTTGTCGGGAAGCATACGCCACAACATGACCATATTGATGTAGTACGCATCCAAGACCCTTGCCAGATGCGTCACAATATACTTCAAATCCGCCAGTTCTGTCTGGTATGGTCAGAACTGGTGGAGTCATCATCTTTGTATTCAATCCTTCGAAAGCTTGCTCATAAGTTTCAGACCAAATATACTTGACGTCCTTCCTGGTCAGGCGAGTCATGGGCGCAGCAATCTTGGAAAAGTCATGGATGAATCAGCGTAGCCAGCCAATCCAAGAAAACTTTGGATGTCTGGAATTGACCGAGGGGTTGGCCAATTTCTAACAGATGCGACCTTCTCTGAATCGAAAGAAATACAATCTCCAGATACCACTTGCCCAAGAAAGGCAATGCGGTCAAGCCAAAATTCACATTTGCTGAACTTGGCATATAGTCGATGATGTCTCAGAGTTTTCAATATGATCCGTAGGTGCTCAGCATGATCCTCCTTGCTTTTCGAATAGACCAGAATGTCATCAATAAATATCCTACGAATTTATCCAAGAACCCATAGAATATGAGGTTCATGAATACTGCTGGCGCATTGGTCACGCCAAAGGGCATAACCGCGAATTCGTAGTGTCCATACTTGGTTGGAAAAGCGGTCTTGGATATGTCGTCCTTGTAGACCTTCACTTGATGGTATCCACTTTGGAGATCAAGCTTGGAGAAGACTCGAGGTCCACCAAGTTGGTCGAAGATGTCGTCGATGCGCGACAATGGATACTTATGTTGAGTATTGGTGTTTCATACCAATCTTATTTTGATGATGATCACAACATTATGTTGTTGCTAATGACTCTCTTGTTTTAGTCTCATAGTTTCATTTCAAGAATATCTTTCTTAGAGACTAAACACTTGGTGCAAGGATGGACATCAAGTGGAGAAGGGCCAAAGCTTGGACTCAAGGGGTGCCAAAGCTTGGAGATGATGGAGCGCATCAAGGCATCAAGATTGAAGACATAGACTCTAAGGAAAGCAATGTAATCCATGTAATATTTCCTTTATTGCTTTCTCTCTCATTTGAGTCTAGGTTAATGTAATGCCTTGATAGATGGTCTACTCATTCATGCATACGCATTTAGACATCTTAGTGAGCCTTAGAATTATCATAGATCCAACCTAATATGTTCATCTTGACCAAAGACTCATTTGGAGTCTTTGGCTTTCTATCAGTCGCCTGCTGAAGGATTTATAGTCGACTTGGTGATTTCCAGTCGCCTGTCGATCCTTCTATAGTCGACTGATATGCACTGCTCAAGTAAACATTTCTATTGACTCTACTTAAGCTTTTTGCAACAGTCGACTGATGCTCAGTTTACAGTCGCCTGTATATTTACAGTCGCCTGTGAATTGGTCAACAGTCGTCTGAGTAGCGTAAGTGCATATACTGCTTCTCTCTGTTTTTCTCCATCTCCTGCAGCAGTCGACTGGTGAAGGATTTACAGTCGCCTGACTATTTTACAGTCGACTGTATTATTGACATCAATCGCCTATATGCTTATCTGGAGAAAGAGTGCAGCTCTCTGTTTATTCCATCCCCTGCAGCAGTCGCCTGCTGAAGGTTTTACAGTCGCATGTCCCGTTCACAGTCGACTGTATTGACTTCATCAGTCGACTGTCCTGGCTCAGATTATAGCCGTTGGATATTTTCTAGCTGTTGAACAGTCGACTGTCATTTGTTCATCAGTCGACTGTCCTTGACTTTTCTGCCCAGAAACTAGCCGTTGCAACCTTGTGCTTTTTGCTGTTTTCATGGGTTTTGAGGGTTGATATAGGGTTCCTATATATATGGGTGTGCTGAGTTCATTAGAACTTCTTGATGCTATTGAAAATCATAAGAGATCAATAAGCCACTCTCAAACTCTCTCATTTCCCTCTTTGAGCTCTCATTCCTCTTCATGCATTGAAGTCCAGCTCAAGGGAAATCATCCAAGTGCTTTCAAGCCACTTGGAGATCCTCTTACTTGCCTTGCATTCATCTATGAGTAAGCATCTCAAGGCATAGGTAAAAGTATTTATTTTACTTGGTGATTCTTGTGACACTAATTCTTTTTGTGGGAATTAGTTTTTCTCTCTTTGTGGGACATGCCTTGCATTCATCTATGAGTAAGCATCTCAAGGCATAGGTAAGAGTATTTATTTTACTTGGTGATTCTTGTAACACTAATTCTTTTTGTGGGAATTAGTTTTTCTCTCTTTGTGGGAGTTTATCTCTTTGTGGGATAAGGATATTCTCTTAGTGAGAATAACTCTCTTTGTGGGAGTAACTCTCTTAGTGGGAGTTTGGTGTCCTAGTGTAGGGCTAACCCTAATTCTCTGAGTGGGAGTTTGACCCATGTGTAGGATCGGTTGGGTCCTTGTGTAGGGCAAAATCCTCTTGGTGAGGTATCTCTTTGTGGGATTTGTATTCACTTCTCTTTATGGGAATATAGTGAATATTGGTGTGGCTAGACGTACCCAAGTTTTGGGGAACCAGTGTAAAATCTTGTGTTTGCGTTTGGATTAATTGTGTCAATTTTTTCCTCTTGCATTTATTATTCCGCATTTGCAAGTTTAATTTTAATTGGACAATTTTATTGCCATTACATTATTCACCCCCCATCTAGTGTGTTGTTGTTAGTATTGCAAGGGTAAGGCGATCCTTACAATTGGTATCGGAGCAGATTATAGCATACTGCAACGATGGCATTCAACGCTTCATCCACATCTCATGAAGAAGGTTTGTCTACCGATCGACCCCCGCTCTTCAACGGAACTAACTATCCTAGGTGGAAGATCAGGATGATGATCTACATGAAGGGTCAAGACCTTTGGGACATTACTGAGTTGCCATTTGAGGAGCCTATTTCACCCGCGGCTTCTAGAACTAAGGCGGAGAAGGACTCGATCAGAGTCAATGCAAGGGCTATGTATGCATTCCATTGCGCCCTCACTCCAAATGAGTTCAACCGTATCTCCATGTGCAAATCGGCCAATGGAATTTGGCATACATTGGAGATTTCTCATGAAGTGTTACTTCAACATAAGGAAGAGGTTCAACCAACCAAGCCCGAGAAGAAAAAGGGAGTTGCACTCCATGTCGAGAAGGAGTCATTCAAGTGGAGAAAGAAGTTCCAACGGGAAGCTCCGAGTGAAGAAGAAGAAGAAGAAGATGTTAGCAATGATGATTACATCGAGCTTGCCAAGTAATTCAAGAATTTCAAGGCATTCCTCAAGGAAAAGCAAGGTAAATCTTCGTCGAAGTTTGCCTCCCAGTCTAACAATTCTATTTGTTTTAATTGTAGAGGAAAAGGTCATCTTTCTACCGAATGTCCTTCCAAACCCACCAAAGATACCTATAAGGGGAAAGGGAATAAAAATTGGAAAGTCAAGTCCGAGTTCAAGAACCAAAAGAAGGGACTTATCGGCACATTTGATGATTCCGATGAGGACACATCATGTGATGAAGAAGAAGATGACAAGGAGCACGATCACAGGTGTTTCGCAGTTTTTGATGATTCTTCATCAATCTCCTCTAGCTCAAGCGATGAAGAGATAGAGGCGTGGCTCAACTCCAAAGAAGAAATGTGCTTCATAGCTAATGGGGAAGAGTCTTCGTCAAGCTCAAGCGAGGAGGAAAGTGATGAGGAAGTCAAGGAGGAAAGCGATGAGGAAGTCAAAGAGGAAAAGCTATCCTACGAGGATCTCGAATACCGCTTCAATATGGCCTCTAACTTGGCAAGTAAGTGCATCAACTCATTTGGAAAATTGAAAGCTAAATTTAAGAATGCTATGAGTAGGGTGCATGCTTTTGAATCTACTAGTGTATATAATCATGATGCTTTGCATGATTGTGACACTAATGAGAGAGACACACTTCTCTCTCAAGTTAAGAATTTGAGCTTGACTAATGATAATCTTGTTGCTCAAAACCTTAGCTTAGAAACTCGCATTCAACAACTTACGTTGAAATGTGAAGAGGAATCCCGTAAGCTCAAAAGCTTTGTGTATTCTAGGGTTTCACTCCACGATTTGCTTGAAAAACAACATCCGGCAAATCATAGAGGAGGTTTGGGGTTTATTCAAAATGTGGTACCCAAACCCACCTCTAATTCCTCTTACGGTGCAAATACAAGAAATATTGCTAAAGCACCTAAGAAGAATCAACATGCTTTCTTGTACAACAATAACATCAACAAGAAGTATGTAGATCACAAGGTAATGAAGAAGAATGAAGACTCTTCATTTTTTGCTAAGAAGCAAAATCCTCATTCTTTGCATGCCAAGAAATTCGTTTCTACACCTAAGCATGCCACATCCATCCCTCTTGCAAAGGCAAAACCCTTGCCTAGGAAATCCTTGAGTTTATGGATTCCCACTAAGGTTAGTGTGCAAGAGAGGGATAGTTACATCAACTCTCTAGTTATGGATGTGATCACCTCATGTGATTACATTAGGAAATCAAACTCCTCTTAGGTTTGGTTCCCTAATGTTTAGGTTCCTCACACATATGCATATTGCATGGGTATTGTGCTTAAACGTTTATTGTAGTATACCCATTGTTTGTGTGTGTTTCATGATTTTGAAAATGTTTTCAAACTTATTTCTTTCATGAAAATGGGGACCTTGGGGAAGACATTAGCATACATGCATTTGTTGATCCATATGTATGTCAATGGGGGAGTTATAATATCTAATATGTTTAAAATATCTTTAAAACATATTTTAACTCTCATTTTGGGCTCTTTGATAAAGATCATTATTTACAATTGGTTATTATGGTCTTGATCTTAACCCATTGATATTGCCAACATGTTTCGTGTTATATCCCTTTTGGCAATATCATTGTGTATCATTGAAGCTTGATTTTTCCCATATCTATTGCTTTGATACACTTTAGGCCCATGGCTCCAATATTTGTATATCAATTGGTAAAGGTGATTATTTTTCAAGATGTCTACAATTGGTATTACCTCAATTGTTAGAGATTGTTTATCTTCTACTTTACAATTGGTATTAGATCCTAGAAGTCAATATTTGACCATTTCTATGATCTAGGGGGAGCATGTGATAGTGATTGATACCCACTAAAATTTTCAATTTGGTATCATACATCTCCTTATATCTTGCATATTGTCACATCTATGGTTAAGATGACAAATGGGGATATTTTTGATGTCCACCTTTTTGACAATGACAAGGGGAGAGATATATGCATTATGTAAATATGATTCTAGTATGTCATACATATGCATTTGGGGAGAGATATATCTATGGGGAGAGATATATGGGATTGTATAAACCATTCATGTTTGCATGATATTGTCTATTGCAATTGGTTTATGTAATCCATGCCTATTATATGTCACCATGAATTCATTTGGTGTAATGAGTTTTTTACTATTGTGTATCTCATTCTACAATTGGTGCATATAAGTAGGGGGAGCTCATTAGCATTGTGCTTTATTTCTTTGTGTTTTACATAATGTGTGTCATCATCAAAAGGGGAGAGATTCTTGAGTATTGGTGTTTCATACCAATCTTATTTTGATGATGATCACAACATTATGTTGTTGCTAATGACTCTCTTGTTTTAGTCTCATAGTTTCATTTCAAGAATATCTTTCTTGGAGACTAAACACTTGGTGCAAGGATGGACATCAAGTGGAGAAGGCCAAAGCTTGGACTCAATGGGTGCCAAAGCTTGGAGATGATGGAGAGCATCAAGGCATCAAGATTGAAGACATAGACTCTAAGGAAAGCAATGTAATCCATGTAATATTTCCTTTATTGCTTTCTCTCTCATTTGAGTCTAGGTTAATAATGTAATGCCTTGATAGATGGTTTACTCATTCATGCATATGCATTTAGCCATCTTAGTGAGCCTTAGGATTATCATAGAATCCAACCTAATAGGTTCATCTTGACCAAAGACTCATTTGGAGTCTCTGGCTTTCCATCAGTCGCCTGCTGAAGGATTTACAGTCGACTGGGTGATTTCCAGTCGCCTGTCGATCCTTCTACAGTCGACTGATATGCACTGCTCAAGTCAACATTTCTATTGACTCTACTTGAGCTTTTCATAACAGTCGAATGATGCTCAGTTTACAGTCGCCTGTATATTTACAGTCGCTTGTGAATTGGTCAACATTCGTCTAAGTAGCGTAAGTGCATATACTGCTTATCTTTGTTTTTCTCCATCTCCTGCAGCAGTCGACTGATGAAGGATTTACAGTCGCCTGACTATTTTACAATCGACTATATTATTGACATCAGTCGCAAGTATGCTTATCTGGAGAAAGAGTGCAGCTCTCTGTTTATTCCATCCCCTGCAGCAGTCGCCTGCTGAAGGTTTTACAGTCGCCTGTCCTGTTCACAGTCGACTAGATCGACTTCATCAGTCGACTGTCCTGGATCAGATTATAGCCGTTAGATATTTTCTAGCCGTTGAACAGTCGACTGTCATTTGTTCATCAGTCGACTGTCCTTGACGTTTCTGCCCAAAAACTAGCCGTTGCAGCCTCGTGCTTTTTGCTGTTTCTTGGGTTTTGAGGGTTGATATAGGGTTCCTATATATATGGGTGTGCTAAGTTCATTAGAACTTCTCGATGCTATTCAAAATCATAAGAGATCAATAAGCCACTCTTAAACTCTCTCATTTCCCTCTTTGGGCTCTCATTCCTCTTCATGCATTGAAGTCCAGCTCAAGGGAAATCATCCAAGTGCTTTCAAGCCAATCTTAACACTTGGAGATCCTCTTCCATGCCTTGCATTCATCTATGAGTAAGCACCTCAAGGCATAAGTAAGAGTATTTATTTTACTTGGTGATTCTTGTAACACTAATTCTCTTTGTGGGAATTAGTCTTTCTCTCTTTGTGGGAGTTTATCTCTTTGTGGGATAATGATATTCTCTTAGTGGGAATAACTCTCTTTGTGGGAGTAACTCTCTTTGTGGGAGTTTGGTGTTTTAGTGTAGGGCTAACCCTAATTCTCTGAGTGGGAGTTAGTAATTCTCTAGGTGGGAGTTTGACCACTGTGTAGGGTTGGTTGGGTCCTTGTATAGGGCAAAATCCTCTTGGTGAGGTATCTCTTTGTGGGATTTGTATTCACTTCTCTTTATGGGAATATAATGAATATTAGTGTGGCTGGACGTACCCAAGTTTTGGGGAACCAGGGTAAAATCTTGTGTTTACGTTTGGATTGATTGTGTCAATTATTTCCTCTTGCATTTATTATTCCGCATTTGCAAGTTTAATTTTAATTGGACAATATTATTTCCATTACATTATTCACCTCCCTCTAGTGTGTTGTTGTTAGTATTGCAAGGGTAAGGCGATCCTTACAACTTATTTTTCACGATGACTTTATTCAGTTCTCGATAGTCCATGCACATCCTTCTTGAGCCTTCCTTCTTCTTGACCAATAAGACTGGTGTACCCCAGGGAGATACGCTGGGATGTATCCATCCTTTCTGCAATAGGTCATCCAATTGAGTACGAAGTTCCTCTAATTCTGCTGGCACCATATGATAAGGATCTTTGGAATAGGTTGAGTGTTAGGCATCAGATCAATGGTGAATTTGAGAGCTCAATCGGGTGGTAATCCTGGAATTTCTTCAGGGAATACGTCGTCGAATTCTTGAACTACTCTGGGCTTCTCAGGTTCAGCTAGCTTGGATGCCATCATCATCTCCATAGGCTTGTCACAAATAGGTCCAAGCGAACGGCTGCTGCTCGTAAATTCGAACACTGGATGGTCGGGAATTTCGAGCGCTGCCTTCTTTTTGTGACAATCGATGGTAGCGTAAAAAGTTCCTAACCAATCCATTCCAAATATAGCATCAAAGTTTGGCATGTCGATTATCATGAAGTCAGCGAAGAGCTCGCGTCCACATATCACGAGAGGGTATGATCGACAGCCATTGGAAGTATTCAGTACGGCATTCCCGGTGTTGATGTTCCAATGATTATGAAGGGGGTCAACAGGAATGGAATGTGTTGTAGTGAATTTTTGTGATAAGAAGCAATGAGATGGTCCAGAATCAAAGAGTGATAAGGCTGGTGTAGATGCTATACTAAGACGATACCTAGAGTATGATAAGGTATACTTAGCAATCTAAAGCGAAGAGCATCTAGTTAAAGTAAGGGAGGAATGTCTTAGATGTTACCTGTGATTACCGGTTCAGTCGCCTCAGCTTCTTCAGCTGTCATGGTAAAAGCTTGGCGCTTTGGCTGGTCCTGTTGGAATGCCCTCTGTTGTGGAGGTAAGGGTGGTCCACACGATGTCGATCCAGAAGTTCCCACAGTCGGAGTTACTTGTTTGTTGACGCGCTGAGAGCAGTCTTTGATAGAGTGTTCTGATGATCCACAGGCCAAGCATTGGTTCAGTAGCAGGCGACAGTCCTTCTTAACATGCCCTGGTCAGTTGCAATGGTAGCACATCACTGGGGTTCGATTATTGTTTGGAGGAGCAGCGATCCGATTGTTAGTTGGAGCAGCAGGCCTGTAGTTGTTGGGAGCAGTAGGCCTTTTGAAAGTAGTGGTTTGCATCGGTCAGAGGTTGTTCCTCGGTGGTTCCATCGGACGCTTTCCTTGGGATGCTTTACGCTGTTTGTCAACCGCCTCATGGTTACAGGCAGTCTCCAGTATCTTCTTATAGCTGGTCAAATCGGCAGAGGTCATTGAAGCTTGGATATTGAAATTCAGCACTTGGCGGAACTGGAAGGCATGATCTTCTGGATTCTCGACCATGTGAGGGGCAAATCGACTTAGCATGGAGAACTCAGCATCGTATTCTTCACCAGTCATTGATTCTTGCTTCAAGTTGACGAAACGTTGTTGAAGTTCCCTTTTAGCTGTCTTAGGGAAATACTTTGTGTCGGACCGTTCGCGAAATGTGGCCCATGCAATAGGCCGCATTATACGCTTTTCCTCGGTGTCCCACCAGTTTCGGGCGTTGTCAGTTAATTGGACCTTGGCTACATCTACCCATCCTGCCTGGGGGATGCAGGCAGCGCTCAAATTATCTTCAGTGCTTTGCGCCCATTCTTCAGCTTCCAGTGGACCTTCCTTTCCAGGGAATGTCTTAGGATGCATCTCACGGAATTGTTTAACTCCTCCATCTCCTCGAGGAGTAGGTTAAGGTTCACGCTCAAGGATGTGATGTTGGATTTCTAAAATCTCTCTGATGATTCCACAATGTCATTCTCAGTGATGTCGTTGGCGTTTCTGGTGTTGGGTCGACCTGCCATGCTGCAAAACAAACACACAAGGTAAGTTCGGTAAGAAAATTTATTCTAGTAAGACACATTAATATCAATGTCGTCTAAACTATTTCTTAAAGTATTTGCATAAGCAAGACCTGCATGGGCCACCACAGAAACCTGTCACGCCCGTTTCCCATTCTACTGGGAGCGAGGACGTGAACGGGCCCGCGATGTGCTTAAAACAAGAAGAAGTACTTTTTTCTTTTCTTTTCTTCCTCATTGGCTTAAACACAATAACACGTCTATGAAATAAAGTGGCAGGATCTTGCATGCTTATAAGAAATAGTACAGATGACATATTACAATACCAAAGTGTCTAAAAGTAAAGTACAACATAGGCCTAGTATGGCCGAATCAACAAGGCACACAAATTACATTATTTCAAATATTTAAAGGTGCAGTCGCGAAGGTAATCGTCTAGTCTTCAGCGGATAGGTACTTGATGTGTCCATATTTTCCATGTTTTTACCACATCATTTCATCTCATTTCATATCATATTCCCTTTTGAAATCCATATTTTTATATATTAATGCACTCCTAATGCCATATTCTAGTTTTTGCATAGATTTGTGGATTTTCAGGGATTTTGGAGCGAATTGGAGCTGATTCGGGACATGGACACATCCAGCGCATCTAGGACGTCATTGGCAAGGCTCCATGGGAGTTCGCTGCAGTTTAGAAGAAGATCTGAGGAGAGGAGGAGAAGCAAGCGAGAGAAATCAAGAAAAATCCCTCAGCCCAGTCAGTTTCCCAGGTGACTCGGGCCGAGTAGCTTATAGCTACTCGGTCGAGCTGACACGTGGATACATCACAGGAAATGGATGAGGCCACTCGGCCGAGCAGCTAAGCGACTCGACCTGAGTTGACACCCACTGTTACTCGACCGAGTAGGGGGCTACTCGACCGAGTAGATCGCATCAGAAATAAGCAAGCAGAAGCAGCAAACCACATCCAACGAGTTGACTCGACCGAGCAGCCACCTGCTCGGTCGAGTAGCTTATACGCCCAAGCAACATGCGGGCCCAACTTTCCAGAAATCTGAGATTTATTTGTGGGGTCCATGACCCTCGTATATAAGCACAATTCCTTTAATATTTTGGGAGATATAGAGAGTTTTAGTGTAAGTTTAGAATTAATTAAGAGTTTTGGATCTAGGTTTTTATCATTGAGCAAAGACTTGATTTTTATTGCGCTTTCTTGCTTGGAATTTATTGGATCTTAATTCTCTTTGACTTGCTATCGATCTACATCGCTTTTGGTATGTATTCTAATCTTTTATATGTTTTTGATTACTATGATGAATTCTATGGTAAAAATCCAATCTTTCTTTGCTTTCTCTATCATGTGTGAGTAGTTCTATCTAGGGCTAATGGAGTAGCCCTAGGATCTTAGGAAAAAGATGCAAAGTTAGGATTTTTAGGTTGCATTGGACACAAAAAGGGGAGTATTTTGGTTGATCTAGCAAAATTCCTAGGAGAACTCGTACTGAGATCGTGCCCACGATCGGTGGAATCGATTAGCTTAAGGAGTATCTTATGGATTTAATTAGGGAGTTAGTGGATTCAACCAAGGCTCGTGACCATGCCCGGCTCGTGTCTTGATGGGATCCACCGACGAATTATACCACTAATTGACGGCTACCGCCATTGCGTCAATAAGAGCTATCAAAATACCTCGACGCTCTAACGCACGAGAGTGGCATGAGTTGAGTGCATCCGACCCACGAGAGTGGTGAGATTACTGTAGATCCTTATTGCATATACTGTATGCATCTATCACAAGAGCAAGGTGAATACGGTATGTTAGACTCATGAAACCTAGACGCATGAGTTCACTTCCTAGATGCTACAATCCCCCATAAAACCAATGCAACATAGAAGTCATTATCTAGCATCGACCTTCGACGGTCCTAGTGGTTAGTCCTAATGCCCTAGTCTATTTATATTGATCAAACATCACCAACCAACCAATCGTTCAAACCGACTGCTACCTCTTTCTGAGACTTAGAAATAACCTGAGATCAATACATCGCTACTTTCCCTGTAGGATCGATATCTTTTATACTATAACTTGACACCGTCCGCTTGCGTTTGTGAGCCCGGAATTGATACTTAGGAACCATTCAGTGCCTGGCATTAGTGACACTGCCAGGTGTCTTTTAGGTGTTAGTTTCGGATGTATCAAGTTTTTGGCGTTGTTGACGGGGATTGTACGATGTTACTTAGGCTATTTTTATTTTGAAGAAATTGTCAGCAAATCTTGCCATCTCTTGTCTTTCCATCCTTTTATTCTCTTTTATTACTTTACTACTAACGCTTCTCTCCAGTCAATAATCATTCATAAGATATCAGACATGATGGAGATGGTAATGCAAGTGCAATGGAGAAGTGAATTTGATAGTAACTCGGATGAGATTAGCTTTTCTCCGTACCATGCATATGTTCTTCAGGACTCACGCATGGATGAAGCAATGGTCGAAGGTGCAGCGAGAGAGTTGCTTGATGCAGTTCGATTTATCGGAGCAGGAACCTACGTGGTAGGTAATGAAAATCAACAAATGGTTATGGATCATATAATGAACAATATTTCGGATGCAGGTACCATCGAAGACCACATCCACATAAGCTTCGAAGGGGATGTGATGCTTCTCTAGGCTGTCGAAGCTCTACCAGTTGACGCATATTGGAGAGAGACTCGCCAATTTGAACCATTGTATGACTCCCAGCTCTTAAGTATAGTGGAAAGCGTAGTAACTGATGTATGGGCCAATGGTCCAGTAGAATTCCATACAGAAGACCCGGTTGTTCAATAACTTTTAGTCTTCATTGCGAACACCTTCCAGAATGCAGATGCCTTGGACGGCATCCTCATCGCCGACGGAGTCTATGTGCAGAACAAGGGAGACACTCTATGCTTCTATGGTGACAACATCCTCCAGATTGAGACACACGAAGACTACAACTACGAGGAATACACAGATCCCGGACCATTCCAGAGCGACATCAATCAGGGAAGCCTTCTTGACTCTACACTCGATAATGCATGCATATCTGAATACTCTATTTCTACTGACAGATGCACTACAGAACAAATCCCTATGGATATGGACACTACAGACGTCTACCACAGTGCGCCATCATCGCTTTGTTCATCCTATGAATCTGCCAACGAAGAATTCCCAGAATCCGAACCAGCAGTTGAGGACACATCCTTCTCACAGGCAAGTGATGATGGGGGTACATCGCCCCCCTCAGGTAGAATTGCAACCTCTTCTTGCTAATTTAAAATACACATTCTTAGGGGAGAACTCCACTTACCCCGTCATCGTTAACGCCTCCCTTACCGAGCCACAATTAGAAAGCCTCCTTAAAATCCTCAGAGCTCATAGGAAGGTAATTGGGGTATATCATTGCCGACCTGAAAGGCATTAGCGACACTATATGTACCCATAGAATCCATCTTGAGGACAAGGAAGCTACCTCCATCGAGCCTCAAAGGCGACTGAATCCTAACATGAAAGAGGTAATGAAAAAGGAGGTGTTAAAACTGCTGGAGGCCGATATTATCTATCCCATTTCCGATAGTAAATGGGTTAGCCCTGTTCAGGTTGTCCCCAAGAAAGGGGGCATGACCGTTATAAGGAACGATAAAAATGAATTAATATCCACTAGGACTGTCACTGGTTGGCGCATGTGTATTGATTATAGAAAACTCAATAAAGCCACCAGAAAAGACCACTTTCCACTCACCTTCATTGATCAAATGCTTGAGCGACTTGCCAAGCACAAATACTTTTGTTACCTTGATGGGTATTCCAGATTCTTCCAAATCTCATTGCATCGTGAGGACCAAGAAAAGACGACGTTTACATGTCCGTATGGCACATTTGCATATCGAAGAATGCCATTTGGACTATGTAATGCAGCCGTGACATTCCAAAGGTGCATGACGTCTATTTTCTCGGACTTCATTGAAAATATAATGGAAGTTTTCATGGATGAATTTTCCATTTATGGCACTGACTTTGATGCTTGTTTAGCTAATTTGTCTAAAGTTTTAGAACGATGCCATGACAATAACTTGACTTTAAATTGGGAAAAGTGCTACTTCATGGTAACGGAGGGAGTCGTTCTTGGTCATGTCATCACCTCTAAGGGAATTGAAGTTGACAAAGCCAAAGTTGAAGTCATCAAAGACCTGTTGCCTCCCACTAATCTTAAGGGTATCTATGGTTTCCTAGGCCATGTGGGGGTTTACCGCCGCTTTATAAAAGATTTTCCTAGCATTGCTTGCCCTCTTACGGAGCTCCTTGTAAAGGATGCTCCGTTTGTGTTTTCTGACGCTTGCTATCTAGCTTTTAACAGGTTGAAGGAAGCCCTCATCTCAGCACCTATTATACAACCGCCGAATTGGAATCTACCTTTTGAATTGATGTGTGACGCTAGTGATCAAGCGGTGTGAGTTGTTTTAGGCCAAATGAAAGAGGGAAAGCTTCATGCAATATACTATGCTAGCAAGACTTTGGATGACGCTCAGAAGAATTACACCACTACGGAGAAGGAATTACTAGCCGTGGTATACTCTATCGAAAAGTTCAGATCTTATCTTTTGGGATCCAAGGTAATAATCCACACGGACCATGCAGCACTAAAATACTTATTGAGCAAGAAAGATGCAAAGCCACGCTTGATACGATGGATTCTCCTCCTTCAAGAGTTTGATATAGAAATCAAGAACAAGAAAGGAGCTGAGAATGTAGTGGCAGACCATCTCTCGTAGCTGATTCAAAGGCATGGAGATGACAGCTTACCGATCGATGACTCTTTCACTAGCGAGCAATTATTTGCGACATCCTCCTCTGAAGCACCTTGGTATGCCGACATAGTCAACTATTTGGTGAGCGAAATAATCCCGCATGGGTTGGCAACCTATCAGAGGAGGAAGTTCTTATATGATGCCAAGAACTACTTTTGGGATGACCCATACTTGTTCAAAACATGCACCAATGGGATCATCAGACGATGTATTCCGAAAGAAGAAGCCACTTTCGTTATGTCACATTGCCATGACCAACCTTGCGGGGGACATGTAGCAGTCACCAAAACCACAACGAATATTCTCCAAAGTGGCTATTATTGGCCCACCATCTTTAGAGACGCCAATGAATACATCAGAGCATGCGACAAGTGCCAAAGAACGGAAAACATCACGAAGAAGAACGAGATGCCCTTACAAGGCATTTTGGAGATAGAATTGTTCGACTGTTTGGGCGTTGATTTCATGGGATCTTTGTCGTCAAGTGACGGCAACAAGTACATTTTGGTTGCAGTTGATTACGTCTCAAATTGGGTGGAAGCCATAGCCACCCCAACAAATGACGAAGGAGTAGTGGCCAAGTTTTTCAAGCACACAGTCTTTCCCCGTTTTGGAGTCTCAAGAACGGTCATAAGTGATGGGGGAAGCCACTTTATCGAAAAGAAGTTTGAGACAATGCTTAAGAAGTATGGAGTTCATCACAAGATCGGCCTTGCATATCACCCCCAAACGAGTGGCCAAGTGGAAGTATCCAATAGAGAGATCAAGAGCATCCTAGAGAAGACAGTGAGTGCATCAAGGAAGGATTGGTCTCAAAAGTTGAGTGACGCTCTTTGGGCATACCACAACGCTTTCAAAACCCCTATCGGGACGACTCCTTACATGTTAGTATATGGAAAAGCATGCCACCTGCCAGTGGAATTGGAACATAATGAACTTTGACTACCAGAACGCTGCCACGAGACGATTCTTGAGCACCAACGAGCTTGACGAAATCCGACGTCACGCCTATGAGAACGCAAGGATGTATAACGAGAGGATAAAGGTCTATCATGACAAGAACATCACGGTGAGGCGCTACGATGTCGGTGACCAAGTGCTCCTCTACAATTCAAGGTTACGACTCTTCCCCGGGAAGCTAAAATCGAGGTGGTCCGGCCCCTACAAGATAGTAAGCATACCTCTGGGGTGCCATATAACTTGAAGGGAAGAACTGCAAGTTCAAAGTGAACGGTCAAAGAGTAAAGCCGTATGTAGCAGGAGAGCCGATTGGACAAGAGGAGACATAATTCCTCAAGGAATGCCCCACCACTCATTGAAAATCTTGAGGGAGTCGAGCTTATGAGTTAAAACAAGCGCTTATCGGGAGGCAACCTGATCTTCTATCTATTGGCTTTTGTTTTTACTTTTTGCTTTGCTTTTCTTATTCAAAACCAAATAAATACGTATTTGCTTCTATAAAAATACAATACATAAAAAGCTGACGAGTTCTTCCTTTTTCAGGTTGAACGATGAGGAGAGCGCGCTACACAATGAATTAAAGGCAAAGGAACCAATGGGAGAGCATCATAGAGAAGCACAAGCTTGGGGGAGAAAAAGTTACAGGCAACTCGGCCAATCGAGTAGCCCCCTACTCGACCGAGTTGCATGAAATTGGAGAAAACAGGCAAAAACAGCTTCTGTAAATTTATTGCGACTCGGCCAAGTAGCACCCTACTCGGTCGAGCTACATCACGAGCTGCAGAAAGCTGGAGATGAAGGCAAAAAGTGGCTCTGGAAATTAATTGCGACTCGACCGAGTAGCCACCTACTCGATCGAGCTACAGACAGACCCCAAAAAGGTCGAAAAAGAGCACTCTGTTTCTAATTCGACTCGACCGAGTAGCTACCCTACTCGGTCGAGCTGCAGGGAGAGTCCCAAAAGTGCTAAAAGGGCGCTCTGGAAAGCTTAATGGACTCGACCGAGTAGCTACCCTACTCGACCGAGCTGCATGGAGAGCAAAAGAGAGCTAAAACATCTCTCTGTTTTAATTCAGCTCGACCGAGCTGAGTAAGCAGCTCGGTCGAGTACTAGGGCATAATTTTTGAGCTTAATTTCAAATCTTTAATCTTATCCTACTCGACCGAGCAGCTATCGCTACTCGGTCCGAGCAGCCACTTACACAGCTGGGCCCGCATTTCTAACCGAGTCAGCTCAGTTTAAATAACCCTACTTGCTTTTTTTAAAAAAACCCCTAACTCGTTATATTCTCCCCTAAATTCCACTCGAGCAGCCTCCCCGAGCCCCCAAAACCCTAACCCACTCGACTCCTCCTCCACCGCCATCTCCGCTGTCTCTGCCACCCACACCGCCTACCGTGCCACCCAACCGGTCCTCCCTCTTCCTCTCTCTCTCTCTCTCCTCATCTCTCTTTCTCTCTCTCTCTCTCTCTCCCTCTCTTTCCCCATATCCCCCGACTCATCGCTCCGGCAATACGCCGGAGCATCGCCGCCGGTGCCGCCAGCGTCGGCGGTGATACAAGCACCCTCTCTCTCACCCCAACTCCCCCTCTTCCTCTCTCTCCCCCGCTAAACCCCCTCCCCCCGCCCGCCCCTTTGCTTCGGCACCTCGCCAGAGCTGTGGGCCCAAATCAGTGGCCCGAGCAGCCTGCCCGAGCACGCCCTATGCTGGGGCCGAGCAGCTCCCACTACCCCACCCCCTCCTCTACCTCCCCATCATCATCACTATCCTCCGCATCATCTTCCCTTAATTTTCATATTTTTCCGCTCCGATTCGACCTATATTTTCAAGACGCCTTCTGATATATTTGTTTTCTTCGTATTGCAGGTACTTCGATGCGCTCCGAGGGGTCATCCGGATCGGAGCAGCTTGGGGGTTGATATGCTTTCGCAGCGTGCACGTGCTTCCAGATTGCTTTCGTAGCGACTTTCGGCTTGGATATATTCCTTCCTCTCATATTTATTTTACCACAGTCAGTCGTTTGCACCCACACTTGCACGATGCCTCCTCGCCTCAGGCCGAGGAAACCTCGACCGACGAAGAGGAAGGCCACCTCTGGCCCCTCCTCTTCCCAGACTGCACGACGCCCCTGGCATTCACCTTCACCCTCAACTGAGCCGTACTTGGACGATTTTTCGTCCTTGTCCGACTCCTCCCGATCTCCCTCATCCATGCCTCTAGCCATAGAGGCACCACTACTTACACACCCCGCCCACACCGTCGCTTTTCCCATCCCCACGACCGCTCCCCCACCACATCCTATACCTCCACCCCCACCCTTAGGACCTATGGCATCGTCTTTCGAGATGATGCTCACCACGAGCGTTTCTTGGCCATATCCCACCGCACCATCGTCCCCACCCGCTTCGCACACATCCCCACCCTCCAGCGCCTTGGCCTCCCGTAGGGGGTTGTTTGGCTTTACCAGGTCATTGGTTTTGACCGCCTCCTCGCAGTCCACGTCTGCACTTCCACAACCCGTCCATACCATCGCTTCTCCCATCCCCACGACCGCTCCCCCACCACATCCCATACCTCCACACCCACCCTTAGGACCTATGGCATCGTCTTTTGAGACGACACTCACCACGAACGTTTCTTGGCCATCTCCCACCGCACCATCGTCCCCACCCACTTCGCACACATCCCCACCCTCCAGCGCCTTGGCCTCCTGCAGGGAGTCGTTTGGCTTTACCAGGTCATTTGTTTTGACCGCCTCCTCGCAGTCCACGACGTAGTGGTCACGCATGCCATGATCTGTGCACACTTTCACTTTTCTGCCATCCTCGACCGTAGACTCGCCTTCTCCCCATACTTCAAGCCCACCGAGTTCGATGCCGAGCAGTTTTGGCATCGCATCACAGGTCTGCGAGGATATCACCCTAGCAGTGCGAAATCCTCTTGTATTGTCCACCCCTACCTATGCTACACACATCGCCACCTCGCCACCACTCTCTTTACCAGGCCAGAGGTCGGGACACTCTCCCTTCCTGAGCTTTCCCATCTTATGGGAATGACTCGACCTCTATGCTTCTACCCAGACGGCACCCTCCGCCCTTTCCTACTGCCCGACGCAGCCCACTGGCTGTGTCATCGCCTCCTTTATACCGCCCATACCGCCACCGATATATGTTGCAGCGGATTTTTCACTATTTTTGCCCAGATGCTCGGCCTAGAGCTCACTGCTCGTCAGTGACTCCCACCAGGCCTACCCGCTTGACGATGGATGTGCTCACCCACATGTCCATCCTCAAGCTGTATGGTGCACGTCATTGGATTTACCTTTTAGGCGCCCACCACGAGCCATACCTCTTCCTACCCCGCCATGCCCTCACTCATATCACCCCAGTCATGCTTGACTGGATCACTCCCTGCATTTTTCACATCCCCCCATCCATGTCCTGGAGCCACCTGGAGCACCGGTCGTCGACAACATCGACGACTAGGTGCTTAGTTCTGACGAGGACGGGCCCGACCTCCCTGCCCTCGTGGCAGCCCAGCCACCCCACCCTGCACCACCACCACCCCCACCTCTTACTCACACTTCTGTCCACACTTCTGCCAGTGTGAGCATCACCACCCCACCCTAGAGACCCTAGGGATTGTCTCCACCTCTTGCCCCGAGGTCACTACTACTGCCTCTACCATGCCCGGACCTGAGGGCACGGTCGCTCATGCTGCTCCCGACCTTAATTTTTCTACCACCTTGGAGCCAGCCGTCACCTCTGCTCCCGAGCCCACCAAGCCACACTTTCCAGAGCCGGACCCCGCCAGCACCATACCTATCACAGTGGACCTTCTCACTTCCCTTCCCATCACTTTAGGGTCCAAAGTTCCTCTATCTGGCACTTCTTCTGCACCAACATCAGCATTTTTCTCCGAGAGCGTCGTGGTGTTTGTCACCACCTTTGTTGCCACGACGTCTCCTATTTCTGATGATGTCGATGCTTCTGTTTCTGCACCAGATCTTGGATCCATTCCACGCACATCCTCTTCCTCCAAGATCCATGCTAGACCTCCCTACCCTGACGTTCAGTTCAGACCCCGTGTATCACCTGCCCATGGGCACACTACGAGGGTAGTCTCTAGTAGTTCACGCCCACCCCTTAGCTCCCACACCACGGACGCATGCCTTTCCACTATGGAGCACGAGTTCGTCACCCTACGGTGTGCCTTTGACACCCTCTTGGACTCGTTCTCCACTTTTCAGCAGTTTGTAGAGTGGGACCTCACAACCATTCTTGACATTCTTAGGTATCAGCGTGCACCCACCGTCATACTTGCACCAGACCCTCCTCCCAGGCCAAACCTATCCCTTCTGCACCTACGGCACCGCTCACTGTGCCTCACTCTTAGGCTTCTGCAGGGCCTGTCACTTCTACCATTGAGCCGGTTGTACCTCAATTGGAGACTCCCGTTGTCGACGCACACGTTTCCACACCTGTCGACACTCCAACTGTTGCATCAATGTCTGAGCCTATCATCTCTTCTGTTTCCCCACCAACCGATACTGTAGTCGAGCCTTCTGATGTCGTCCCTCCTCCTGGTCCTCGACAGCGGGACCCATCACCACCTCCAGAGGGTGGTGTTGCTGTCTGATGCACATATCACATTTTTGCTCCAGTCCCTCCCCCATTTATTTAGTGCCCATCTATTAGTACGGGACCCTAGTCTTACACAGCTTGGGGGAGGACCCATTTTTCATTTTGCACATCTCCATCATCATGCACATGTATATACTCATTTTGCATCATACCATATAGCATTTGCATCATATCATACTTTGCATCATTTTGCATGCTTGTTCATATTTTGCATTTCTTGCATCACTCCATGCATATGCATCTGCACTTTTTCTTTTATTTGTACAGTTTTATTTTCCATTTATTTTTTATCTATTTCTTATCCGCCTGCCCACCCTGGCCTCATTTTCCACCATACCAGCGTGTTTTCAGCAGTGAGGACACTGCTGTGTTTAGCTTGGGGCATGAGCCCTATCACTTTTTATTTTCATTTTTTATATATTTTCTTTTATTGTACGCCTTTTTTACTTTAATTTTCCACCCATTTTGTCCACCTTTTTCTTTTTCTCATTCAGCATCACGTTTTCCATATCTTACCATTCTCGCATGCTTGTTTTTATTTTTTTACTTCCTTCGCCTTTCTTTCCCCCTTTTTGCTAGATATGTTCCACATGATAATATCACTTATAGCCTTTTAGTATGCTATTGCGATGCTTATTACTTTTGCCATGCTAGTTAGAGTATTTCAGTCCTTTGCTACCTGTATGCTTGCATATATATTCTTTTACCGATTTCTCCATATGAATGCATGAAATAAATTGAAACTGAATGTATGCAGTAGTATCTAGTATATTCTTGTTGGAAATGCACCAAACTTCACGCATCATTAGAATATCTGAAGCATCTGCATGTTGTCTTATTTCACTTCTTACTGCATGCCTGCTATGATTATATGATTTACCGCATGTCTTCATTATTTATCGAGATGAATGAAAATATCCATGACTGCTTATGAGTTTAGTTAGAGTATTATCTTATTGAACCATTGTGCACATCTTATGAGTGAACCAAGTGTTATATCATTTCCTTCTCCACATATCTTTATGAATCTCTACATGTCATTTGGTTTCACCCCCTGCAGCTACTTATACAGCATCTGCTTTCCACAAATTCCAAAAGAAAAGTCAGCTTCCAAAAAATCAATAAAGGAGCCAAAATCAATATGTATATCCTATTGCTCCCATAAAAAATAGAAAAGAAAAGAAAAGAAAAATCATTTCTTATATCCTATATGCATGGAGCTACATTTATACTTGGGAAAAGCCAAAAATTCCAAATTCCTATCCCTTAGATGCGACGCCTCAAGCTATGCTTGGGGAGGTGAACCATTTGACCACATGAGTGAGTATGACATTAGAGTGGAGTTGTGCACAATTGGGGATGTTTGATAATACTTAAAGATTATGAAAACTGCTAGCTATGGAGATTTTTCAGGAGTTGAGATGAATATATGAATGTCATGGTCCTTTCTATTCTCTTTTGCATGCCAGATTTGAATCTTATATGCTTCGGTTATGTCTATTGATTGAAAAGTGCATCGCCAACATTTTTATACTAAACTCTATGAATCGCATGATGTTGATATGAATTGACCGCATGAATACTAAGAATTCCCTTTCATTGATCTTAAATGCTTGCAAGTATTATATTAAGCGAAAGATACGAAATTCGTATTAGCATGTGATTTATTTCGAAGCATCGTGATATGTAGCTAAGGCTTGATATCTGCCCGAGTAATCTAGCGCTCCTATCCATCTTCTATTCCATTTTCTATTTGTTATTTTTATCGCCTGGTGAGCTATTCGTCTTCCTCGAGGACGAGTAAGAGGTAAGCATGTGGGATTTTGATGTGTCCATATTTTCCAAGTTTTTACCACATCATTTCATCTCATTTCATATCATATTCGCTTCCAAAATCCATATTTTTATATATTAATGCGCTCCTAACGCCATATTATAGTTTTTGCATAGATTTGTGGATTTTTGGGGATTTTGGAGGGAATTGGAGCTGATTCGGGACATGGACACATCCAATGCGTCCAGGACGTCATTGGCAAGGCTCCATGGGAGTTCGCCGCAGTTTAGAAGAAGATCGCGGGAGAGGAGGAGAATCAAGTGAGAGAAATCAAGAAAAATCCCTCAGCCCAGTCAGTTTCCCAGGTGACTCGGGCCGAGTAGCTTACAACAACTCGGCCGAGCTAACACGCGGATACATCACATGAAACGGATGAGGCCACTCGACCGAGCAGTTAGGCCACTCGACCCAAGTTGACACCCCCAGTTACTCGACCGAGTAGGGGGCTACTCGACCGAGTGGCCCGCATCAGAAACAAGCAAGCAGAAGCAGCAAACCGCATCCAACGAGTTGACTCGACCGAGCAGCCACTTGCTCGGTCGAGTAGCCGACACGCCCAAGCAACATGCGGGCCCAACTTTCCAGAAATCTGAGATTTATTTGTGGGGTCCATGACCCTCGTATATAAGCACAATTCCTTTAATATTTTGAGAGATATAGAGAGTTTTAGTGTAAGTTTAGAATTAATAAGTTTAGAATTAATTAAGAGTTTTGGATCTAGGTTTTTATCATTGAGCAAAGACTTGATTTTTATTGCGCTTTCTTGCTTGGAATCTATGTGATCTTAATTCTCTTTGACTAGCTATCGATCTACATCGCTTTTGGTACGTATTCTATTCTTTTATATGTTTTGATTACTATGATGAATTCTATGGTAAAAATCCAATCTTTCTTTGCTTTCTCTACCATGTGTGAGTAGTTCTATCTAGGGCTAATGGATTAGCCCTAGGATCTTAGGAAAAAGATGCAAAGTTAGGTTTTTAGGTTGCATTAGACACAAAAAGGGGAGTATTTTGGTTGATCTAGCAAAATCCCTAGGAGAACTCGTACTGAGATCGTGCCCACGGTCGGTGGAATCGATTAGCTTAAGGAGTATCTTATGGATTTAATTAGGGAGTTAGTGGATTCAACCAAGGCTCGTGACCATTTCCGGCTCGTGTCTTGATGGGATCCACCGACGAACTATACCACTAATTGACGGCTACCGCCATTGCGTCAATAAGAGCTATCAAAATACCTCGACGCTCTAACCCACGAGAGTGGTATGAGTTGAGAGCATTCGACCCACGAGAGTGGTGAGATTATTGTAGATCATTATTGCATATACCGTATGCATCTATCGCGAGAGCGAGGTGAATACGGTATGTTAGACTCATGAAGCCTAGACGCATGAGTTCACTTCCTAGATGCTACAATCCCCCATTAAACCAATGCAACGTAGAAGTCCTAACCTAGCATCGACCTCAGACAGTCCTAGTGGTGAGTCCTAATGCACTAGTCTCTTTATATTGATCAAACATCACCAACCAACCAATCGTGCAAACCGACTGCTACCTCTTTCTGAGACTTAGAAATAACCTAAGATCAATACACCGCTACTTTTCCTGTGGGATCGATATCTTTTATACTATAACTTGACACCGTCCGCATGCGTTCGTGAGCCCGGAATTGATACTTAGGAACCATTCAGCGCCTGGCATTAGTGACACTGCCAGGTGGCTTTTAGGTGTTAGTTCTGGGTGCATCAGTACTCCACGTTTTCTGCAAGCACTAGCTTGACTTTTGTAGCAATGTCTTCAGAGAACTCACTATCGATACCTGACGGACATTTCGTAAAACAACAAAGTGAAATGTCCATCTGCGAGGTTTACTCGGCAAGATAATCTCCAAAACCAAAACATTAAGCATTTTAATTAAACCAAGCTGAACTAAAGGCAAGAAATGAGTTTAATTTAAAAGAGTTATAGCAGTTAAGCATTCACAGCAATTTGCAACCTGTAGCAATTCTATCATTTGATATCAATTTGCAATACTATTAGCAACCAGTAACAATTTAACATTTGTTAACAAAACTATGGCGTTGTCAGCAACTTGTAAAAGAAGATGTTAGAGCAATATTTAATAACCAACTTATTCTAGTACTAAGTCCATGTCTAAGAGTACGAGATATGACTAACATGCTCCCTGCGACGGGGGCCAATTCAAGGCACTACTCACCGACCCTATATGGCGACGATCAAGCACTAACCTCCATAAGTAGTGGAGGTATTTGTCGGATGCATCCAATCATTCCGTAATACTTGTGATCATAGACTACACTAATCCTATGGGTCAAGTCAAATGTCGGGTCAAAAGGACGTGTACTATCTATTTATATTGAAGCTCCATCTTCCATTCATTTATATTGAAGTTCCATCTTCCATTCAGTCTATTCAGTTTATTTGCATAATATTAGATGTGTATGATGTCTCATCGGTCCATTCAATAATCTTAACCAATTTTCATAGTTTTGTGATTTAGTTACGCAATTATACGAAGTATAGAAATGCACAATAATTTTAATGAAACGAGCATATAAAACGGTTTTGACTAAGCAAATGAGGATAAATAAATTTAAAATATTTTTCTAAGGCTAGTAAACGTCTTTCAAGATCTTAAAATAATTAATGGGGATTTTTCTTAATTTATATGACCCAAAAACTAATTAAAACAAGGAAACGATTTTTCATTATATTTTTCAAATATTTCTCTAGAGCAAACCATACGTTGGAATTCTTCCAACAAGGAGTCAAAACGACCGTATTAACTAGTACTACAAACTTTATATTTCTCGTATGTCAGTATACGTGAAAATCAGGTGATATGAATTTTAAATCGAAAGTAGCATTATTGGGTTTTATCTTTGAAAAATTATCGTGAGAGATGTACTTGCCTTTTAGCAATGAAACCAGCGCCAATGAGTCTATTTCGGTGTTTCTGATTTTCTGGGCATTGTCTTGTAATTTTTTGATACAGATACAATTTAATATAAAATTTTAAATTAGAAATCCAAATTATATAAATATAAATACGCGTATGTATATGTTTATATGAGTATTTTTGTATACAAATACTTATAATAACTAAACCTCTCTTCGTTCTCACCTTACGTCGAAGCAACGGGGAGTTCGGGTGGGATAGTCGCCGGCGGCGAGTGCCTGGGGGCTTGTCGGAGGGGGAGCGGCACGACGGCACGTATGACGATGGCGGGCAGAGGAGGAGGCGAGCTCAAGGGGTGGGTTCTCGGAGGTGGCTTTGCCGTGTCTTCGGGGCGGTGTCATGCTCGTCGGAGGAGCGGGCGGACGGCGGCGAGGGTCGACGGGAGCTGTGTGAGCGGGCTTCGGAGATGGGGAGCTCGGCGGTGTGGCGACGGAGGCGGTTGATGTGTGGGGCTGTCTGTGCTGTAGAGAGGAAGCGGCGGTGTGGGGCTTCATCGGAGGGAGGCGGGTGCTGCAATGGCGACGTCGTGCGAGGTTAGGGGTTGAGCGGCGGGGCATCGGGTCGGAGACAGGGGAGAGGAGATGGGCGGTGCCTCATTGGGTTG
This sequence comes from Scilla litardierei, assembly GCA_030789695.1. Classification (NCBI taxonomy): domain Eukaryota; kingdom Viridiplantae; phylum Streptophyta; class Magnoliopsida; order Asparagales; family Asparagaceae; genus Scilla; species Scilla litardierei. The sequence continues at coordinate 25,412,439 of CM061137.1, forward strand.
GTGGAAATACGGTGAGGAGATGGTGGCAGTCAGAGGGGGAGGCTGAGTGGCGAAGTCACGGTGAAGTGCGGGGTCGGACGGTGGGTGACGACGACGAGTTGGGTTGTGGAGTTGGGCTGCTTCGAGTGTCTCTCAGAGAGGGGCGGTGGCAGTTGTGGGCAAAGGGAAGATGAAGTGGTGCGGGGTGATGCTGTGGGCTTGGGGGTATCGGAGGGAGGCGGCCATACGGCTGGGGCACCAGAGAACGGGGAGGGGGAAGAGATAGTAGGAGGTCAAAGACAATAGGGGGGTTGGTCGGAGGTCGAGAGAGGGGGGGTTGGGGTGAGCTGTTTACATTAGTGTGTTGAGTTGGGCTGAGAAATTTGAGTGAGTGAGAGAGAGAGAGTTTGGGGGGTTTATATAGATTAGTTTTAACATGTTTAAATTGTTTAATTAAAAGGGGTATTAATGAGGTGGGTGGGGATTAATTAGGGGGGTTGATGTGTTTAGGAGGGGAAAACGTGGGTTTCCACGTTTAAGAAATGGCTAGGTAAGTTAATTAGAATAGTAATTAAGGTAAGTTAAAAGTGATTAGTAAAGGTCATTAGTAAATAGCAGTGTAACATATTACCAAAATACCCATTTATCACATATGACTCCTAAAATTAAGATAACATAGCCACAGGTTCGTATCGTCGCGAGGATCGCGAATACGAGGTCAGTTTCGAAGTTTGAGCTACAGAGATACGAGTTTTGGGCCAAAATGTTTAAGTCGCAGGTTTGCAAGTTCTAGATCGATTTGACACCAGAAAATTACGAAATTAATATGGGGAGTACTAAATGATCATAGAATCACATGGTAGAAATTTGAAGTCGTTTTGATAACGTTTATTTAGAAAAATAATTGATATGACTTTATCGGTAATAATTAGATATGAAATTTTATATAAATCATTTATATGTATTAAATGGCACTCGAATTTACTAAAATAGGCTATAACTATATTGATACTACAAAATATTTTTTAATAGATGATTTTGAAACCAATTCTGATATTAAACTCCTGACCAACCATTTTAAAATACTTTCAATATATAAAAACACATGGAATACGAATATATGCATACTGATGGATACGGGCCGTCACATACAAGGAAGTTATCAAAGTGAAATACGAGTTTACGTGCGATGAAAGGTTGAAGTAACTTATTTACATGTATTTATAATCAATGTTTGCAACTGATGTTAATTGGAAATCTAACATTGATCCATGCATACACGGCCAGTCAGGTTTGGCCAAGCAGGTCACTATCCCCACAAGCAGGGTGATCCAAACTTTGGCGCAAACGATCCTAGACACCGGGTGATACCAATGTTAAGAACGCCAACAATCACATCTGTTCCATCGACTATATTAACAAAAAGTAGGATAGTTCATGTTCATTTAGATTTCCATATTTATTTAGATCTCTACCACTATGCTAGTTAAACCATGATCACAGATTGACTTACTTATTGAAAACCAGAAAGTAAATCAAAGCGGATGCTAAGAAAATTGAGGATAAAGACAAGTCCAACAAACATGGAATACAAAAATTGTTGGTTTAAGTGAATAGTCGTTCTGTAGTTGATTATTTCCCTAGTTAATTAAGTTTCTAGTCATTCGTTCACGTCATTAGTTGTTATGAGGCTATTTATAAAATCCTAAGTTCATGCTAGTGCACTTGTTTAGATTTATAAAGTTAGAATTAGAGTGACTTACTGGTTCGAGGATCGTTGAAGTAGGCCGAGGCTAGAGCTAGGGGTGCTCGTGCTTAAGAATAGGTACCTGCAAACACAAGAAATCATTGGTTAAATGCTATACTATTTTCTATTTATTTTTTAATGTATTCATATTTTTATAATGGCTTAAAACTCGTCAAAATACGTACTAAATATTTTTAGATAGGCTAGATGAGTGGTAAATAATTTTATATAGTAAGAAAATAATATTATGAAGCTCATAGGTATTTTTAATAATTTTTAAAAACTCAAAAACTATTTTTAGAATTAAAACTTCATTAAAAATTAACGATCCTAAATGTTTCACGATTTATTCAGAAAAATATACACGTCAGAAATCTTCAAATAAGCTGTCGAAACGAGCATCTCGTCTAGTACTGCAACATATAAATGTTTCATATATCAGTTTACATGTAGTATGAAAGATACGTATTTTAAAAGCAAATTGGAATTAATGACGTATATCTTTGAAAAATCATTTTTAAAAATAAAAGCATCCGATTGGGATGATTTCAACGTCCACGCATTCTACGCGACGCGCTGGATTTTCTGGCCCTTACCGTGTGTTTTTCTGATCATTATAGGATTTATTATCAAATTTAGAACAATAAACCTATTTTATAATATATATACGCGTATAAATATGCGTATATATACGTGTTTTGTTTTTAGATTACCCTCTCCTCTTTGTCTCTTTTGCATGGAAGTGTGGCTGTGGGGGCTTCGACAGAGACCACCGGCGGGGAGTCGAGGGCAGAGCTGGTAGACGGCGGCGTGGTCGACAGCACCGGCGGTGGGCGTTCTACGGCGAGGTGTGGCGGTGGGAAGCTGGAGCAGATCGAAGGGGCTTGCGGGTGCTTGGTGACGGCGGCGATGCTAGCGTGGGTGGTTGTGGTTGGTGATGGTTGGTAGAGGAGCTTGAGGCGACGACGAGGCGGCGATTGCCGTAGCGGTAGCGACGCAGTGGGGCGGCACTTGGCTGTGCGGGGGCTGACTGCTGCTTCGTCGGAGAGAGGCAGAAAACGATGGACGGAGAGAGCGAGGCGGTCTGTGGGGACGTCGGAGAGGACCTCGGTGGGGGTGCTTGGCTTAGCCTACGACGGCAGCGACGAACATGGCAAATAAGAGGCAAAATCAGAGGCTGCTGCGGGCTCTCATGAGCTTCGTCGAAACGACGGAGGGAGGAGTGGTGCCTGAGGATGGCGGTGGTGCTCCGTCATAGGGAGCTGAGGCGGGGCGAGGCTAGAGGAGAGGGAAGCCGACGGTTCATCCTTGGGGAGCGGGTAGGAGAAGTAGAAGATCAAGAAGACGAAGTCGAAGAAGAACGGTGAGTTCAGGAGAGCTTGCGGGTTCTGTGGGGAGCGTGAGTTGATGGAGAGAGAGGCGGGTAGAGAACCAGAAGAAGGGGATGGTTGCATGGAGAGAGCAACGGAGGGGGAAAGCTATGGGTTCGGGCTGTGCGTTGAGGGAGAAGATGGGTTGGGGTTTAAAAACGAGGAAATTATTAATAATTTAATGGAAACCCTATTTAACTAGCTATTAATGAGGGTTGAAAGTGGTTGGGGGGATGAACCAGAAGAGGGAGAGGAACGTTTTTCCTCAAGCAATGCTAAAAACGTGATTATGTAAGTTTTTAAAAAAGTAATTAGTTAAGTAAAACGTAATTAGTAAAACGTCATTAGTAAATATTAAATTGAACTTACGATTTTGCCCCTGAAGTTAAACGTGTCCGAAAAATAACGAAAACAGTACCACGGGTCCGTATCATCACGGAGATCATGAAAATGAAGTCCATTTTTCAGATTTGAGCGACGGAAAAATAGAAAAAATTCATTTACTCAAGTTTGAAATTGTTTGAAATCATCTTGTTACAGAAATACGTGCACGACAAAAACATGTCGTTACATTCTACCATCCTTATAAAAATTCCGTCCTCGGAATTTAAAAGACCGATCATTGCCTAAGCAATTAAACGATCAAAGGGAAGGCTTGATGAATGATAACGATATAGGAAAGTAAGTTGTTAATAGCAAGAAATATAATGTGATATCATAGCATCAAGAAAACAAGAGATGTTATATATGAATACATACTATTGACATCACCATAACTTCCGTAGCTAGTCCTAAGTCAAATCAAGCTCAGATAGAAGAAGACAATGGGTTCAGGAACGAAGAAGAAGAAGAAGCTGCTGCTTCTACTTGCATGTCTCATTTTGGTTCGTCTCAATTGTCTCGCATGCACCATCCTCAATGCTTCTGAGCGTCCTTCGATCTGCTTCCGTTGTCGAACTCGAACTTCGGATGATCGAGAAATTTATAATGCTACCCTCCTTATATAAGAGTGTAGCCTGGGTTTGGACAAACTAAGCATGAATAGGAAAATTCTAAGAGTAAGAAGGTCAATAAAGAAGGACATGCCAAGCATAAAGAAGGGCGATGAAGTGAAATAGAAGGTTCAACCTATCAAAGATCAAATGAGAGCATAAGAAGAATATTCATTCAAAGAATGGAAAACGATTTCCTAGCTGAGGGTTCAAGAGTTTTCAAAGAAGGATATGAGGGTCAAGAAAATGGGTAATAATGACGCTTCACCCGTATGTCCTATACAGGGAAACACTCAAGTCATCCCGTACTCGAGGTTACTTTGAGTATTTTATACCGTACATCCTGATCTTACTATATTGTTCATAAGTTATTTAGCGCGGACCTGCGTGGGCCACCAAACTTGTAATGACCCGCTCTCGGGGGGCAATTACTTATTTGATTACATTTGCAGGTCTGCAGATCACCAGTGAAAACAATATAGCCACGATGCAGAGATGTACAAAAATACTCAAATAGTGTCCATTTATTACAATCCATGATGTACAATATGTTCCAACAAAGATACATGAAGAAAAGGAAGTACATAACTCTAAAATCTGTGGTCTCATAGTCGAACTCTGGCTCTGCAAACTCAGGAGCACCTACGTCAACCAGTGCGGCGTCTGCGGTGCCACAAAGATGGAACCATATGTAAGTCACAACAATTCTAGCAATAGAAATAGAGTAGTGTAAAAGTATGAAACATGCAATGGTAAACAATTAAAGATGATCATGCAAGTACAATAAGTAAGGTAGGAGCAAACATGCATGCAAGTACGATAAGCGAAGTAAAAGGTGACTGTACAAGTGCGAATATTAACGTACAAGAGCAACAAATGTGGCATGGCATATGTGATACGGTAGTAACAATATTTAACCAGCATGTAAGGTGACAACAATAGTAAATGAGCAGAATAGCAGTAAAGACATGCAAGCAGTAAGGGTAATAAAATGACACCAATGTATAAGCAGTAGTAAAACTAGAACCTACGTGACTCATAAAGGAAGGTATATTGTGCAACCATTGAGCCCATCTCCTGCCACGGGGACGCTCACCCGGGCGGATCTCACTTCACTTTAGGCGGTACATTTCATTTAAGACGGTCGGTACGCTACGGTGCAATGTGTAGATGGCTCGCGGTCGCTCGCGCACTTTCTCTAATATAAGTTACCCCAAAACCCAGTGCAGTGCCAACTACTTTCAAGCATTCAATTTCGATAGGATGTTCCGGCAGTATGATGTCAACACGGTATATCATTCAATCATTATGTTTCAATACAGTATGTCAATCAGCTGTTCCAACATGCCACTTTATGTTACATTTTTTGTGATGATCCAACACGGTATTTCAATGGCAAACAATGACTAGTATATGACATGCAATAGGTGATGTAAATCATTAAGCGTGAGCAATCGTGCAACAAGTGTATCAATATTACAAACATCAGAATGTGATAGGCAAGGGTGAATCATACAAGGAAGTTATCAAAGTGAAATACGAGTTTACGTACGATGAAAGGATGAAGTTACTTATTTACATGTATTTATAATCAATGGTTGCAACTGATGTTAATTGGAAATCTAACATTGATCAATGCATACAAAACCAGTTAGGTTTGGCCAAGCAGGTCACCATCCCGGTAAGCAGGGTGATCCAAACTTTGGCGCAAACAATCCTAGACACCGGGTGATACCAATGTTAAGAACGCCAACAATCACATCTGTTCCATCGACTATATTAACAAAAAGTAGGATAATTCATGTTCATTTAGATTTCCATATTCATTTAGATCTCTACCACTATGATAGTTAAACCATGATCACAGATTAACTTACTTACTGAAAACCAGAAAGTAAAGCAAATCGGATGATAAGAAATTTGAGGATAAAGACAAGTCCAATAAACATGGAATACAAAATTGTTGGTTTAAGTGAATAGTCGTTCTGTAGTTGATTATTTCCCCAGTTAATTAAGTCTCTAGTCATTCGTTCAAGTCATTAGTTGTTCTGAGGCTATTTATAAAATCCTAAGTTCATGCTAGTGCACTTGTTTAGATTTCTAAAGTTAGAATTAGAGTGACTTACTGGTTTGAGGATCGTTGAAGTAGGCCGAGGCTAGAGCTAGGGGTGCTCGTGCTCAAGAATCGGTACCTGCAAACACAAGAAATCATTGGTTAAAGACTATACTATTTTCTATCTATTTTTCTTAACGTGTTCGTATTTTTATAATGGCTTAAAAATCGCCAAAATACATACTAAATATTTTTAGATAGGTTAGATGTGAGGTAAATAATTTTATATAGTAAGAAAATAATTTTATGAAGCTCATAGGTATATTTAATAGTTTTTAAAAGCTCAAAAAAAAATTTTAGAATTAAAACTTCATTAAAAATTAACGATCCTAAATGTTCCACGATTTATTCAGAAAAATATACACGTCAGAAATCTTCAAATAAGCTGTCAAAACGAGCGTATCGTCTAGTACTGCAACATATAAATGTTTCATATATCAGTTTACATGTAGTATGAAAGATACGTATTTTAAAAGCAAATTGGAATTAATGACGTATATCTTTAAAAAATCATTTTTAAAAATAAAAGCATCCGATTTGGATGATTTCAGCATCCACGCGTTCTACGCGTTCTACGCGACGTGCTGGATTTTCTGGCCCTTACCGTGTGTTTTTCTGATAATTATAGGATGTATTATCAATTTTAGAACAATAAACCTATTTTATAATATATATATATATATATATACATACATACGCGTATAAATATGCGTATATATACGTGTTTTGTTTTTAAATTACCCTCTCCTCTGTCTCTTTTGCATGGAAGTGTGGCTGTGGGGCTTCGACAGAGACCGCTGGCGGGGAGTCAGGGGCAAAGCTGGTGGACGGCGGTGGGGGTCGGCAGCACCGGCGATGGGCTTTCTATGGCGAGGTGCGGCGGTGGGAAGCTGGGGCAGATCAGATGGGCTCGCGGGTGCTTGGTGACGGCGGTGCTGCTGGCATGGGTGGCTGCGGTTGGTGATGGTCAGCGCAGGAGCTCGAGGCGGCGATGAGGCGGCGGTCGCCGCAGCGATAGCGACACAGTGGGGCGGCTCGGGGCGGTGCGGGGGATGGCTGCTGCTTCGTCGGAGAGAGGCGGAAACGATGGACGGCGAGAGAGAGGCAGTGTTCAGGGACGTCAGAGAGGACCTCAGTAGGGGTGCTTGGCTTAGCCCACGGCGGCGGCGGTGAACAGGGGAGATGGAAGGCAGCATCGGAGGCTGATGCAGGCTCTCGTGAGCTTCGTCGGAACGACGGAGGAAGGAGCAGCGTCTGAGGATGCGGCGGTGCTACGTTGGAGGGATCTGAGGCAGGTCGAGGCTAGAGGAGAGGGAAGTCGATGGTTCGTCCTTGGGGAGTGGGAAGGAGAAGTAGAAGATCAAGAAGACGAAGTCGAAGAAGAATGGTGAGTTGAGGAGAGCTTGCGGGTTGTGTGGGGAGCGTGAGTTGATGGAGGAGAGAGAGGGGGGTAGCGAACGAGAAGAAGGGGAGGGGTTTGTGTGGAGAGAGCAACGGAGGGGGAAAGCTATGGGTTCGGCTGTGCGTTGAGGGAGAAGATGGGTTGGGGTTTAAAAACGAGAAAATTATTAATAATTTAATGGAAACCCTATTTAACTAGCTATTAATGAGGGTTGAAAGTGGTTGGGGGGATGAACCAGAAGAGGGAGAGGAACGTTTTTCCTCAAGCAATGCTAAAAACGTGATTATGTAAGTTTTTAAAAAAGTAATTAGTTAAGTAAAACGTAATTAGTAAAACGTAATTAGTAAATATTAACTTGAAATTACGATTATGCCCCTGAAGTTAAACGTGTCCGAAAAATTACGAAAACAGTTCCACGGGTCCGTATCGTCGCGGAGATCATGAAAATGAAGTCCATTTTCAAATTTGAGCGACGAAGAAAATAGACAAAATTCATTTACTCAAGTTTGAAATCGTTTGAAATCGTCTTGTTACGGAAATACGTGCACGACAAAAACAGGCCGTTACATAAACTGTATTAATTGTATTATTAGATCAATTGTGCAAAACCTTATTCTTGATGCCATTGAAATAAAAATTAAAATTTCATTGATCCCGGCCTGAAGCCCTCAAACCCCAAAACCCCAAAATCTCCACGGATCACGGCTTGAAGATTTTGGATCCGGCCACAACTGTAATGCATTCGGTCATAGAAAGTGCATGGACAGTTACCCCACCCCAAAAAATAACCCCCCCCCCCCCCCCTTCAGGGGTTTCGCGGATTGATTTCTTATGAACTTATGATTCATTTATGATAGGAGGTCTACGGTTGTTGTCTAGCAAAATTGCAAAAGTATTATGAATATGCTCATTGAGACCTTTTGTTTCTACATCAATGAGCCCATGATGGTAACAATTAATCACTGCTTTTAAGAGTTTTCATTTCTCTCGATGTTTAAGACTTTTCATTGCTGTTGTGGAATTTAAACCCATGATAGTTTGCCTACTACTAGACTCGTCTTATTTCATATCAGTTTCTTGAGATGTCATAGTGCTTCTTTTATCAAATACATGCATTGCCATGTGCTAGTAATAAGTAAGACTAGCATACAAATGTAACATTACTTATTTATTTAATAAACCATCAATGCATTCACCTTCTGAAATTTATATTTCCAATCATATGCATTCTACATTTCACGAAAAGCCTTACAGTCTTATATGAGCATACATCATGCCTAACAGAAATTATAATAAATTCAGAAAATACTCATAAATTCCCTAAAATCCCATAAAAATCCAGAAAATTCTGGAAAAATTCTGGAAAATTCCAGAAAAATCGGGGAATAAATGGGAGGGAATTGACATCATACAAATGTTTTTGGGAGAAAACATTGTTTGGGGATATCGATAAAATATGTTTTCGGGTGTGTTCAGTTTAAACATTTTTTCTTTTCTGAACATGACCAGATTGACCCGGTGCATACCGCGGGCGGCCCGAAACCTCTGTTTCCGTCGCATACCTCACGAAAATTTTCATTTTGGATTAAAATCCCACGAAATTTTCAAGGGTTGGTCATATAATTGAAGGCATCTTATAAACAAAAGATTACTGCACAATTGATTTAATACCTTGTTTGCATGTCATTACTTATGTTATCTTCATGTATATAATTGTTTTGTATAACTTCAAATGAATTGCCTACTTAAATGCTTTATAATCTGCATGAAATGTTTTTGTGAACAATTCATGCATTTATGCACACATATATTATGGCACACAAATAAATAATTTTTCAAAAGTTTAAAAATCATATCTATATCTGACAATTGAATCTGAAGTTCAAATTTTTATGTCAACCCCCTTTTGCCCAAATAAAATGAAAATACAAAATACGAAGGATTATGCGAAAACTATTTATGCGATCTTCTTCAAGATACGCATTTCGCGGTATATAGATATCACAGATCTATGGTCTATATAGACCAATATGGACACCGGAAGTATGCCATAACACCGCTAACTCTTTAAAGAAATCTCACTTTACAAGGAAAGATTCTTGAATCTTACCTTGCGTATAAGCTCACTCCTGAAGTCGTGGCTTAATAGATAAGTGAGAAATATATTTGTGAAATTCGCACCCACGTATTTATTCCCCTTAAGCATGTTTCTCTATCCACATAAAAACTGAATGACTCAAGAAAATAATGGCCTGAGACCATACATGAGCATTCAAATGGAGTTTCAAAAGTCCCACATAAATATGACAAGTGGAAGTATAGAAACAAGCTCTTTTCCTTGTATATGTCTCCTTAGAGAGGCTAATATTCATTCTTCCTTATAAATAACAATATGGAAAACTAAAAACAGTGAAAGTCCAGGACCAACGACGTCCTGATATATAAAGAGAAAGGGAAGATATGATATACCTCGACATGGAATAAGCAATGGAAAACCTAGTCCAGACCCAGAAGTTCTGGAAAAGACACATACTGCTATTGCAATATAAAATGTCATTAATTTATGCTATAGATAATATACACAAAGCTAGTCTAAAGAAGAAAGTCGATCTAGCTATTGTATACTTGTCTATTACCGGAGAACACATAAACTTTTGAAAACAAATTTAATATGTTGCCATAACATAATTCTTAGTGAGTATTTTTCCAACATAGTTGTCGACGTATGCTTTCAAAAGCATTTAACCCTAATAATAGTCCAATAGAAAACGTTTTTTGGGACGTCCGACTTGAGATTCAGACTTTGCAAACCTGAATACTCTATATGAGGATGCCCAGTACTCTCAAAAATCAATATAAGAAACTTACCAAATTTCGATGGATATTCGTCAAAACGAAATCCCTAATGTCTCAAGAAATCAATGAACCCTGAAGCTTTGTCCCACTATGATCCGCATAATAGTCAATGTGAAGAAAGATCCTTCACATTTAGAACACATTTCACCTATTACCGAACAAAATTAACTTGATCATTTTAATGGACTTTCGAAAGTCCCACATAAATTCAAAAAGAGGAATTGATTTGGAACACCAGAAGTGTCCAGAATCGTCCAACTATTAACTTTGGAACGATATAATATGCCACCCTCGATTGATGATGCAAGACATCATTAACCAATCCTATAAATCTGAAGAACCCGAAGATTCTTCAAAAGGGTGAAGCTTTCATTGTCCCATTCAAAAGAAAAAAATGATTACGAGATCATCTCCATTCACGTGGACATTGACTCTCATGACTTACTCAAAATAATTTAAGATATATTTACTATCATCATTAAAATAATAAGACCTCTGGGTCTCTTGAGAGTATTTAAGGGATCTTATCCACTCCCTACATAGGGCTGATGATGTACCTTCGTATACTCATCCGTATATTCTCCAAAAATGGTCATAATCAAACTTTTTATCCAACCACAATCCAGCTTTTTCACAGCATATATGACACATTAATTACTAAATGGCGGGAACATTTGATAATACTGGGAAATCAACCATAATTTGCAACTGGAATAAAGTTGAACACCCTGGAGTCTGTGTTCACACCCAAACTTGGTTATATGAATAAATCATTAAAATGATTTAAACGAATTACTCATCCGTTAAAAATACAGTTGTTGGTGACTGCATGGGGCAATGCAATTACACTGCAAACCATCAAAACGCTTCCTTAGAACCTATTTATATGAGCCTGATCACCTCATATAAACAGTTTTCGAGAACTCCTAACAGAGGAAGCATTTAGAGCACATCTTATAGATTGTACCATGATGTGTTCACATCCCCATAGCACCACTATGAACCATCAAAATGCAGTCTTAGAAGTATTTATCAGGCGTAATTAACCCAGATAAATAGATTCCGAGCACTCCAAACGGGGGAAGCATTTAGAGCACATCTCATAAATTGTGCCTTGATGGGTCATCATATAAAGAAGGGTTAATTGTATAAAATACCTCCACGTTTGAGACATTTTTACGTAAATACCCTGAGGTTCATTTTGTGACAAATTGATACCCTGTAGCGAAAAATGGGCTGACTGTGTTAAATTGGACCATTTTGCCCCTCTCTCTCATGTTTGGTCCATTTTTACGTAAATACCCTGAGGTTTCCTCTCTCTCTACCGATTCTCTCTCTCTATCTCTCTTTCTACTGATTCTCTCTCCTTTCTCTCTACAAATTCTCTCTCTCTTTCTCTCTCTATACCGAATCTCTCTCTATCGATGCTCTCCCCCCCAATTCTCTCTCTCTCTCTCTCTCTCTCTCTCTCTATTCTCTCTCTCTACCGATTCTATATATATATATCTCTATCGATTCTCTCTCCTCTCTCTCTCTCTCTACCGATTTTCTCTCCTCTCTCTACAGATTCTCTCTCTCTTTCTCTCTCTACACTGCATCTCTCTCTCTCTCTCTCAGGTGGGATGGTGCATGGGGTGGCTGAGTGGGTGAGTGTGCGTTCATGCATGGGGTGGGTGGGGTGTGTGTGTGGGGTGTGTGTGCATTGGGGGTGTGTATGCATGGGGTGTGTGCGCGTGGGTGGGTGTGGGTTGTGTGCATGGGTATGTGTGCTTGGGGGGGTGTGTGTGCTTGGGTGTGTGTGCATGGGTGGGTGGGTGTGCGTGGGGGTGTGTGTGCTTGGGTGTGTGAGTGTGTGCATAGGTGGGTAGGTGGGTGTGTATGGGGTGGGTATGTGTGTGTGCGTGGGGGGTGTGTGTGCGTGGGGTAGGGGGTGTGTGTGTGCGTGCGTGGGGGGTGTGTGTGCTGGGGTGGGGGGTGTGTGCAAGGGTGGGTGGGTGCGCGGTGGGTGGGTGAGTTGTTTGCATGGGGGGTGTGTGTGCATGTGGGGGTGAGTGTGGGTGTGGTTGGAGGGTGTGTGCGTGGGGTGGGTGTGTGCGCGTGGGGTGGTTGGGGTGTGTGTGCTTAAGGGGTGTATGTGTGTGCGCGCACATGGGTGTGTGTGTGTGGGCATTGGGGGTGTGTGTGCGTGGGGTGGGTATGTCTGCGTGGGTTGGTGGGTTGTGTGCATGGGGTTTGTGCGCATAGGGGGTGTGTGCTTAGGGTGAGTGTGTGCCTGGGTGGGGGTGGGGTGGGGTTGTGTGGGGGTGGGCGTGTGTGCGTGGGTGTGTGGGTTGTGTGCATGGGGCGGGTGTGCGTGCATGGGTGGGTTGTGTGCTTGGGGTGTGTGTGCTTGGGGTGGGTGGGTGCATGGGCGTGTGTGACATGTTGAAGTATTGGCTCAATCTGGGCACTATAAGGTATACGATCACACATGCACTAACCCACCCCAATGCACACACCCACCCAATACACCCACCCACCCCATGCACCAACCCACCCCAGTGCACACACCCACACACCCATGCACACACACGCACCCAATGCACACCCACACACACCCACCCCATGCACACACACACCCACCCCATGCACACACACACCCACCCCATGCACACACACCCATGCCCACACCCACCCCCCATGCTTGCCCACACCCACACACAAACCCATGCACCAACCCACCCTGATGCACGTGCGCACACCCCCTATGCACACCCACACCCACCCACCCAATGCACACACCCACCCCATGCACACACCCATGCCCACACCCATACCCCACGCACGCACACACCCACACACAAACACATGCACCAACCCACCCCAATGCACACACACCCACCCCCATGCACACACACACCCCCCATGCGCGCGCGCACACCCAATGCACACACCCACCCCATGCATACACATCCATGCCCATACCCACACCCCATGCACGCACACACCCACACACAAACCCATGCACCAACCCATCCCAATGCACACACACCCCCACCATGCACACACCCACCCCATGCACACATCCACACATGCACACAATCACCCACCCCATGCACACACACCCCATGCACCCACCCACCCACCCATGCACACACCCCCTCCCTATGCACGCACACACACCCACTCCCCATGCACACACACCCCCCATGCACGCGCACACACACCTATGCACCCACCTACCCCAATGGACACACACACCCAATTCAGGGTATTAACTTATAAAAGGCCCAAACGTGAGAGTATTAACTTATAAAAGGCTTATTCAGGGGTAAATTTGTCCAAATTTCTATCTTTTGGATGGAAAATTAAAAAAAGGTATCAACTTAAAAGCGTAGGAAAACGTTTGGGTATACATTTTGATGAAAATAAACGTCGGGGTATTTACGTAAAAATGGCCCAAACATGAGGGTAGTTTTCTGCAATTTACCCTATAAAGAATCAATATTGAAGATTAGATTCTGAAGATCCTTCACATTCAGAACTCTTTAAATTCCCATTATTAGATCCAACATGGATATTACCATCAACCCTGAGCTTGAAGCTCAATAGACCATTTCAATATCATGAATCGTGATGAGATCTTGAAGATCCACACTTATGAAACTGTTAAATATTTTTCGGACATATTAACTGACAAATCGAATATTGTCAAAATCACACATCCTTGCTGCTAAAAATCCAGCTAGGATTGACATACCAAAAATAATGGATGCAATCCACCAGTAGCAGAAGTGGATGTCCTCAATGAATGAAAGAACATACCACGAGGCTCCAAAGAGAGGGAAACTCTTGGAGACTTTTAAACAATACCATCACAAGAAAGTGAACTCATCTCCATATCCTCTCCCTTTCCAGAACCTCTACAAGAGATGAATCTGGAATATATTGAAATAGCATTGAATAATGTATGTACAAGGGGAGGTGTTTGGATAAAAACACACACTTGTCGACACTTACTCACATTTCATTTTGCCGTTTAATTATAATTATAAATATCATTTCACACTCCGTTTCTTAAAGCAAACGTAGAGATTGGATAAAAATATGGAACGAGGCAATAATAAGCTGAGCTGGACTCACTTATGAAACGTGAAAGTGTTTGGACCAGAAGTCCTGGTATCAAAAGATATCAAACCTGTGGGTATAATGAGTATTGTATAAACACAAATATAAATAAATAAAATCATATGCTATAAGCAACATGTTATAGATTAGAGGTTCATTTCGCTGAAACCAGGAAGTAATCAAGTAAGATGAGCTTGACTCACTTACAAATAAAACTGATGCATCAGGTTCCATGGTTATATGTGCCAAAATCCAGTGATTGGCAAAGGAAAATTTTGGGTTTTTGTTGCTATGGATGTTGTGACATCATACCCTTATGGATTTATTCCTAATTTCCTTACTTGTCTGGATAGACTCTAAAATGTCTATTCTATGAAAAATATAAAATACAACCAAGAAAGTTCCTTTGTAAGGGACCATGCGGGGCTACACACACACACTAGAGGGGGTGAATAATGTAATAGCAAGCAAAGTGCTTAATTAAAAGTTACTAAAATTAAAGCTCAATAAGCAGCGGAAATTAAACAGAGTGCTCAACAACAACAATCGCAAACACAGAGATTTTACCCTGGTTCCCTAAAACTTGGGTATGTCAAGCCACACCAATATTCACTATATTCCCACAAAGAAAAGTGAATACAAATCCCACAAAGGGATACACTCCCACAAAGAGAGAGACCTCACCAAGAGGATTTTGCCCTACACAAGGACCCAACCAACCCTACACAGTGGTCAAATTCCCACCTAGAGAATTACTAACTCCCACTCAGAGAATTAGGGTTAGCCCTACACTAGGACACCAAACTCCCACTAAGAGAGTTACTCCCACAAAGAGAGTTATTCACACTAAGAAAATTATCTAATTTCCACAAAGAGAATTAGGGTTTCGAAACAAAACCAAAACGAAACAACACTTACCTATGCCTTGATATGTTCTTACCAATGTGAAGAAGAAGGCATGCAAGTGAAAGACCAAGTGATTGAGATTAGCTTTGATTGCACTTGATGATCTTTCTCTCTTCTAGGAATGAATCCTAACACTTCTCACTTGAGTGTATGAAATGGAGAGAAGAAAGATGTTCTCCAAGAAGAGGAATGAGATTGAAATCCCATGGAGAAATTCCCTAGAGCTTAGATGCTATAGCATAAGAATGAAGCTCTAATTTTGGAATGTGGGAGGAGTGGCTAAGAGAAGAGATTAAATGATCTTCTATGAATTCCTAACCCTTTTAAGAGTTCTAAATGAACTAAGCCAATCCCTATATATAGGAAGCCAAGAAGAGCCTATAAACACAGCCAAAAACCCAAAGGGAAGAAATCTGTAACTGCTAGATTTTGGCAGTTTATGGCATGAACAGTCGACTGATGATCATTAGACATTCGACTGATCAACGGCTAGAAAATATCCCAACGACTATAATCTGAGCCAGGACAGTCGACTGTTGAAGACTACACAGGCAACTGTAAAACAGACAGTCGACTGTATATCCTTCAACAGGCGACTGCAGCAGGGATGGACAAGAAACAGAGAGATGCATCTTACTCCCAGCATGTATACAGGCGACTGATGACCAAAGTACAGTCGACTGTAAAATAGACAGGCGACTGTATATCCTTCATTAGTCGACTGCTGTAGAGGAGGGAAGTAAAACAGAGAGAGATGCATATTTCGCACTTACGCCTTTCAGAGGACCGATGGCCATTTCACAGGAGACTGTAAATATACATGCGACTGTAAATACAGCAATAGGCGACTGTCTTGCAAATTGGGAGGAAGCCCAGAAAATGCAAGAAGCGCACATGCGACTGTCGACCAATTCATAGGCGACTGTAAGAGTACAGGCGACTGTAAATTGAACATCAGTCGACTGATGCGAAAAGCTCAAGATGAGTCAATAAAAAAGTTGACTTGAGCAGTGCATCACAGTCGACTGTAGAAGGCTCGACAGGCGATTGGAAATCACCAAGTCGACTGTAAAACCTTCAGCAGGCGACTGCAGGAGAGCCGGAGACTCCAAATGAGTCTTTGGGCTAGATGAACCTATTAGGTTGGATTCTATGATAATCCTAAGGCTCACTAAGATGGTTAAAATCATATGCATGAGAGTATGACCATCTATCAAGGCATTACAATAATCCTAGACTCAAAAAGAGAAATGCAAGTAAATGGAATTACATGGATTACAAATTACATCTCCTAGAGTCTAAGTCTTCAAGCTCACTATACCTTGATGCTCTCCATCATCTCCAAGCTTTGGCACTCCTTGATGAGCTTCCCTTCATCAAGCTCCAAGCTTTGACAATGCTTCTCTAGATGTCCATCCATCATCATGCTCCAAGCTTTGGCTTCATTAGATGATCTTCATGACTTCATCCAAGTTTGAGCACACCATCACTCTTGGAGGTCTTTAAGATATCCCTTGTAATATCCTCCAGCATTATGCTTTGTCTCATCAACATATAATCATTAAGATAAACTGAGACTAAAATATAAGATTGATTAGCACACTAACATAATGTATTTATCATCATCAAAACAACGTTAGTCTTGAACTCAAGAACTAACATCGTTATGAACATATGAACTCTTTCTAAAGGTTGTCTTTGCATCTTTAAATGAGTAAAGAAAATGATTTTGAGATAATATTTGTAAATGACTCAAATCTCATCGGATCTCCTGATGGGAAAACCAAAATATCTGTTTAAGTCTACCTATCAAATATGATATGAAAGACCTAGGCAAAAATCTTGGCTTACAGACTTATCATCCAGAAGATGAAACTATCATCCAGCAAATGACAACATCATCCAGAAGAGGATCATACAAAAGATAAAAATATCATCTAGCAGATGAAAATAACATCCAAAAGATGAAAGTCATTTGAATTTAACTTCATACACCAGAAGTTGATGAAGAAACATGAACAATTGTAATCCACTAAATACAACTATTGGTTGTATGGATGTACATATAGACCTCTTTCGTTCACTGGAAGAGGGGAAGGATATCCTAGGTCATGAAGTGTCTTACTTGAGTGTCTTAGTACACTTCTTTATCTGACTAACTGCACGCTTCTATATATAGCGTTGGCAGTAAATCTCTATAGTCAGATACGGTGCAGCGCTTGCGGTGTGCCATTAGACCGGAGCAACGCATCTTCTGCGCTACATCCAAGGGTTAATACTATAAAGGATCATCCTCAATGTTACATGTTTCTGCAGATGCATGTAATAAATCATTGTGATGAACACAAGGACATGCCACCTCCTAGAAATATGCAAAGCACGTGACTAAGGCCCATCATCTTACCATTTTGGGAGCTCATCATCCGAGAAGCAAATCAAGAGTATGCAAAGCTACGCCCTGAAGTACCTCGTAGACACAGTGACGACGAGGTCAGAGACTAGAGACATGGAGCTATCTACCGAGTCTACAGACCAAGCCACTTTTATAGCTCATCCTTGAGAAGGTTACATCAAAGGCGATGAAACAGAGCACACCTCCTTAGAGGAGCTCCTTTAGATTCAGTAGCTACCATATATGAGTGATACTTGTATAGATTAGCGATGCTTGTATTTTGTATTTATTCTTGGAATATTGTAGATGAGATTGATGTATCGTTGCCTATGAGATCAGCAAGCCTGAAGCTTGTACAAATCAGTGGGGTAAAATGTAGAGCTGTACTCTTTTCCCTTAGCTATGGTTTTTCCCGCTGGGTTTTCCATACCCAAGGTTTTAACGAGACAATCTCATTAACTCAGTATCCAGAAGTATCCACCCCTTATGATACTCATAAGCATTATGAATCCTGTAGTATTCATATGACGAGTTTACAAAGATGGATGGATAAGGGGAAGTGTTATGAATGAGGCATTTGGTGTGAAAGGCTCTTGTTATCCACCATGATTGTAAACCCCTTAGTATCCATATGTTGTAACGTTTTATCTAAAATATATAATATATTCTATGGCCTCATCTTTGAGGTTGATTGATTCTCAACAAAAACGTCTTTTTAGAATAATTATTTAGCTATTTTTAACAAGTGATGTTTTGCAATGTGAATGTGAACTACCAAACCAAAGTTTATTTCATCCAACATTAAAAACATCATAAAGGCAAATATGTGGTAGCTTTTTATAAAACATAAGTGTAATGTCACATAGGTGTTAAGTATGATAACTTGCAAAAATCACTTTAGGTCTTTAACGGTGGAAAGTGATAGATGACAATTTAATTAATTGAAACTATCTATATTCTATTAAGAGAGTGACAATAATATCCCTGAACTATTTTATTAGCAAGAACAAGGCCTCAAAGCTACAATAACCCTATCAAACTAGGGAATTGATATACGCATATACCAAATTGTTTTACACATATCCCATTTATTTAGAAGTTTGTCTTTCAAAATTTACTGGGATGACATTTAAAAATATTCTTTTTCACCCGAGCCGGCTCTTCCTTCTCCTACTCCTCTCCTATCATCATCCTCTTCTTATTATTCTCCGACTAGCACGTCTATTTGTGCTACCACATCCATGTCCCCGGCAACACCATCACCACCAACCTAGACAACGTCGAGTACATGCTCAAGACTCGATTTGACAACTTCCCCAAAGGAAAGACATTGTCCATCCTTGGGGATTTATTGGCTCATGGCATGTCCGACGTCGATGGCAACCTCTAGCGCTTCGAGTGAAAGATGGCCAACCTTGAGCTCAGCAACATAATTATCCAATCACACATTTTCTACATCATGTCCGATAAGATCTGGTAATATAAGGCTTTGCTACATTCTCTCCTCTGTCTCTAATGTTATCTCTATTATCGACAATCAACACATTTTAAGGAGGCGATAGGCTGGAGGTGATGGCGGTGGTAGATGTAGCAGCAAGTGTTGGGTTTTTCAAAGAGAAAGGAGAATAAATAGTGGTAATTTGGTGATGTGCATGCGTAAAGTAAAAAAATTGAGTTTTAAAACATACTACTTGTTCTCGCACGTGCAAATGAACTAGGTCCGGGTGTATATAATTTCATGTCAGTCCAATCGGTCCACATGAGTTATGCATGTTGTTTTATGACCATTATGCCCTTGATATATTCTATGTTACAAGTAATTATTTCAAACTTCTCTTTTTGTTTATATGCATTTCCCTAACTAAATCAGAAAAGTATAGGATGGACTTGACTAATATTTTATGACTTGTTAATAATAATCAAGATCATAAAGGTATTAGGAGTGAAAATATAATTAGAAAGTACAAGGAGTTGTAATTGACAAAAAGTTTGTTTACATTATATATGGAGTGAAATAACTTATTGTCAACCGTCAATATTATTGGCCTAACTAAGTCCTTAATTAGGCATGGTTCATTAATTTTGATGATCACAAGCATGTTATTTGATTACTAATATTTTTATTGATTTTTGAGATGTGATTACTTATTTTGGAGCTCAATGTAACAATTATTTTTGCTACTTATTTAGGTACAATTATACAAATTAAGCTTGAATTAATTATTTGATTTGGTAGAGTTATTTTAGCACAACAATTTAAAGGTATTGTGGGTTCACGTGATTTATCTAATACCTAGGATCCTGTGGATAGCAAATAGAAAATAGTATTTATAAAATTTCTATTTAAGATATATAATTGAGTTACTAACTTAGATTTTTTTAATCAACAAATACTCTTGCAAAGATAAAGATAAGCTATAAAATAGATTGGTCTTGCCCAATAACCGGTGTTTAATCATGGCTGGGTTTGCCCAATAACCTGTGTTTCCCGCAACATATTGAATTTTCTATGTAGCTCCTTCTCCTTGTTCTCCTCCAACATACATAACATGAGATTTGTCTTGCCAATCGCTCATGCTTCCTCCCAGCGTAGAAACAGTGGGGGTAAGATAAAATAGATTTTTTAATCGTGGCCGGGTTTGCCCAATAACCGGTGTTTCCCGCAACATATTGAATTTGCTCTGTAGCTCCTTCTCCTTGTTCTCCTCCAACATACTTAACATGAGATTGGTCTTGCCAATCGCTCATGCTTCCTCCCAGCGTAGAAACGGTGGGGGTCCCATGCGGCTCACTAATCAACTTCTCCAATCTCTCCATGACCTTGTGGAGAGAATCAAACTTTGTAGATAGCTCTGCTACGGCCTTTGCCTCATAAATACTTGTCGGCTTCAAGGATGACGAAGAATGTCCTCTCTCGTCGCCCCATTGTTGGTTATTCGTGGCCATATCATCGAGAAGGGCCGTAGCATCATCCGGCGTCTTAGATAATATGGCTCCATTAGGCGTTGCATCGATTATTTGCTTGGTGCCCGGTTGCAATCCATTGTAAAAACTATGCACATGCTCCCATGCTTCAATACTGTGATGGGGGCATTGGTGTTGGAGATCTTTGAAACGCTCCCATGCCTCAAATAGAGTTTCCTGAGGTCCTTGCTTGAAGGACATGAGCGCGCTTCTTATTTTGATAGTCTTGGATGGTGGGTAGAATTTGTTAAGAAATGCGCTCGCCAACTCATCCCATGTGGTAAAGATCCCCTCCACTTGCGTCCTCAACAAATACAATGCTTTGTCTCGAAGAGTAAATGGAAAGAGGCGCATTCGAATAGCGTTGGCCAGCACGCCGAGCATCTGAACAGTAGCACATTTGGACAAGAACAACTGTAGATGGTAGTGTGGGTTCTCTTGGTAGTTCCCATGAAATGGGTCTTGTTGCATCAATACCACAAATCCCGTTTTAAGCTCGAAGTTCTTGTCCGCCGCCAACTCCGGCATCACAATAGACGAGGTAGTAGACGTAGTCTTAGGCCGTAGCCTATCTCGGATAGAGACAAGCCTAGCCATGCGTGCCGCTAACTCCTCTGGTGTCTCCGGAGCGGTCATATGATCTTCCTCTATAACAAGTCTCCTCTCGGCTCTAAGCCTCCTTGCCGTACGCTCGACCTCAGGATCAAATAATATGTCTTCTTGATGCGCCTTTGATCTCGTGTACATGCACAGAAAAATAGAGTCTCGATGGAATTGTTAGCACAATAGAGGAATAAAAAGATTAATAATAATAATAATAATAAAAAGAAATAGCTAAGTAAAGAAAATAAAATACCGTCGCCTCCCCGGCAACGGCGCCAAAAACTTGATCGCGCCCGGATATACATCCGAAAAACGACTGTAGTTTTACCGCAAGCGCATGGCGTAGTGGCGAGCGGGTATCGAACTCAAGGAGGACAATTGACAGTATCCTACTTTGATCACCTAGCTATAGATGGAATAAGAATAGTTTGATGGTAATGTCACAATCGTTCAAATATCAAATAGAATTCAATATAATAAAGCGTCTAGGGATAGGAAATCCCCACTACGGACCGTTTCTTACCCTTGTGGATCATGAATATCAATGTTGCAAAGCTTGAATGTAGGTGAACTAGTCGCAACTTAATGTAGAACCAAGCTCATGCACTCGCGCTATTGCCGGTCTATAGCAACCTAGTTTAGGGCCCACTCTCGTGCAAACCCTAACCTAAGCCACTAGCGTGAAGATCGACATCATCGTCCAATCCAACTCGAATCCACTCTCGTGCAAACTCGAGCTATGACCTAGGTTATGATAGTTCGTATTCGTCCAATCTCTTACAAACGAATATTAGTATCGATTTATAATAAAAATCCTAGCTTTGGTCCAATCTCTTGCAAACCAAGTCTAGAGAATTTCGATTATAAACCTAAGTCGAATATCTAGGCCTTCCCATCAATTGGGATCCAGTCTCTTGCAAATCTCAATCGATGGAAATTCCTAGCTACTCGCAATAAATCAATCAAAACCTAACCTCTCTTCAATCCTAGCAACAATTCTATTCATTCATCACAATTCAAAGATCGGGTCCATAAGGTTCATCCCCATGCCCTAGAACGATGAAACTACTCACAAATCATCATGGAAATCTCAGAAATAAAGCAATAGATCATAGCACAATTCATTGTGAAGAATAGACAATTCATAAAAATAAGAGTTTTAGCAAGAAAGAACAAACCAAAATTGTCGCCTATGATCTCCAGCTGAGATTTACAAAAGGAATAGCCGTCAAAAAATAATAGAAGTCTCTCCTAAAGCTAGAGATAAAACTAGGTTTAAATACAAGCCAAAATCATCCAAAAAATCCTGACAGATTTGCCCATGCGCAGCCCAGAAATCCCAATTTGCGTAACAGTCGGAATGCGTCACTCGGCCGAGTAACAATGTCACTCGGCCGAGTGACAGACCCAATAATAAAATAGAGAATCTGGGAAAAATGGGGGTCTGTCGCTCTGACTGACTCGGGCGAGTAGGCTTCTTTACACGACCGAGGAAGCAAACTTGCTCGGCCTAGTAGGCTTTTCAAAATTTCCAGTAACTTGGCCTCTTCTCGGAAGAAAATCCCTGTTCTACTCGGGCGAGTAGGCTTCATCACTCGGCCGAGTAGACTTTCTTGCTCAGCCGAGGGAACTTTGAAAATTGGTTGTGCGTATCTGTTTCACTCAGCCGAACGCAGCTTGTTACTCGGCCGAGTAGACTCTCTGTTCGGCCGAGTAAGCTGCTTCTGGGCTCTTTTCTCCTCCTCCTCGCCTCCTCGTCGATTCTATTGAATTTCTTCCTCCTCCGCTCATCCTCTAGCACTGCTAACTCTTCAAATAAACCGTGGGCGACGCTTCGGGATGCGCGAAAGTCCCTTGATCTCATTTTTTGCTCCAGATCGCTCCATATCTCCTGAAATACAACAAAAACAAGAAATAGTGAAAAGCAACGCGATATCGTCGAATAATCGTGGAAAATGCAATATGGACGATCGAAATGACATAAAAACATGTAGAAAAAAGGTGTAAAATAAGGAGCGATCAGACGACAGTCAATGGTAGCATGAAATGTCCATAACCAATCAATTCCAAGAACACATCGAAACTTGGCATCTCGATCACCATGAAGTCGACGAATAGATCACGTCCACAAATCACTACAGAACAGTGAAGACATCCGCTAGTTATCGGTATGGAA
Source organism: Scilla litardierei (assembly GCA_030789695.1). Classification (NCBI taxonomy): domain Eukaryota; kingdom Viridiplantae; phylum Streptophyta; class Magnoliopsida; order Asparagales; family Asparagaceae; genus Scilla; species Scilla litardierei. Next base: position 25,436,046 of record CM061137.1, read on the forward strand.
CCGCCAGCCGTGTCGACCTTCCAACGAGATGTCAGAGGATCAACGGGGACGGCATGTGTGTTGGCAAATCAACTCGCTAAGAAGCAATGTGTGGCTCCCGAGTCGAATAAAGTGAGGGCAGGTTTACCAGCTACTGAGATGATACCTACGGTTACGAGGATCATATCTAAGCATGCGATCTTTAAATAATGGAATATGATGCTTAAAGGGATATCTCATACCTGTGATTACTTGGCCAGTAGCTTCGACCTCTTCCACCGTCATAGTATAAGCTTTGCACCTTGGAGGAGGCGCCTGCTGCCGTGCTTACTGAAACACTCGCTGTTGAGGAAGGAGTGGCTGTCGTTGCGGAGGTGGTGGTGGTCGTTGTGGAGCATTCCTAGCAGGGGCATTAGTCGGTGCAGGGTTAGGAGGTCGAGCCTTCCTCTCAGGACAATCCCTTGCACCATGGTCCTTCAATCCGCAGACCAGTCAAAGGTTCAGATATGATCGACATTCTGTCCGAACATGTCCCAGCTTCCCACAATAGTGGCACACTGGGCGAGGTGGTGGGGCCTGTCTCTTGAATTGAGCTTGTTGGACAGGCCTATGTAGGTTCGATAGAGGTCGATGACGGGATCCAATAGCAGATGTAGGAGGTGGCGGCCTTCGAGAGGGGCAGCTATTGCTTGCTCTCGCTTCTCTTCCCTCTCGATGAATTTGTGCCTGCAAGCTGCAGCTAGGACTTCAGTATGTGTACAGAGTTGGCGTTCGACCAAGTTTCGTTGAATCTCTATGTTTAGTCCTTGCTTGAAACTATGAGCTCGAGTCAGAGGGGTGTCAACCATCCCTGGAGCAAATCGGCTAAGCATAGTGCACTGAGCATCATATTGTTCCACTGTCATGGAACCTTACTTCAAACCAACGAACTGGGCTTGCAGTTCCATCTGTGCCTCAGGCGAGACGTACTGGGTGTTAAAGTGATCGGTGAATATCACCGAATCAATTGGTCGTTGCAGGCGACGTTCAGCTGAATTTTACCAAATCTTAGCTCCGTCGGTCAGTTGCAATTTGGCAGTGTCCACCCATACGTATTCCGTGATCTGAGCTGCTCTTAAGTCATCATCAGTGCTTCGCAGCCACTCTTTGGCCTTCAGAAGACCGTCCAAACCATTCCAAGGCTTTGGGTGGAGCGACCTGAATTGTTGTATTTCTCCTTCGTGCTTGTGTTCTCCTCGTATAGCTTGAACAAGCTCTCTTAACGCGACATCAGAAATTTGATGCACAGTGGGAGGTGGTCCGTTGTTGGTTTGGTTGCTAGCTCCGGACAGATCAGCTCCGTTGGGACTCTCAGAAGGTTTCCGTCCATCGTTTGAGTGTCACACCTGCATACATAGGAAAATGTTCAGCTTCATTGAGTATTATATATAGTACATCCTGATCTTCCTATACTGTTCACGAGGAATTTTGCACGGACCTGCATAGACAACCAAACTTGTAACGACCCGCTCTCAGAGGGCCATTACTTATTTGATTACATTTGCAGGTCTGCAGATTACCAGTGAAAACAATATAGCCACAATACAGAGATGTACCAATACTCACACCAGTGTATATTATTACAGTCCATAATTAAGATACAACACACAACAGCACTCTCTCACAGATTACATGAAAGGAAGTACAGAAAAGAAATGCAGAAAGAAAATACATAATAGCATATAATACGCACACAAACTCAAGTAACTAGAAATCAGGAGTCTCTGGATCAAACTCTGGCTCCTCAAGCTCAGAGGCCGCTTCTTCGATCTGTTCATCTCTGCCAGTGCCATAAATGGAACCGTATGTAAGTCACAATAATTCTAGGTGGTGGATAGGTTGTAGGCGGCGGATCGGTGGGCGGTCAACGGTGCTGAGGGTGATGGCGACGACTCCAGGGGCGGCGTTGCTGCGACGATGGGTCGAAGAGAGAAGAGAGAGAGTGTGTGTGGAATAGGTAGGGCGTCGATGTTTTGTGTGGAGGACAGCGACGATGCGGCGACGGTTCGTGCTCCGGCGAGGTGACATGGCGGTGGGCGTGGTTAGGGTGAGAAGCGGGGGTGAGGGAGTGAGAGAGAGTGCAGAGAAAGGGAGTGAAAGGTAGGGGAGTGAATGTGTGAGAGAGAGAGAGAGAGAGAGAGAGAGAGAGAGAGAGAGAGAGAGAGAGAGAGAGAGAGAGAGAGAGAGAGATGCGGGGGTGAGAGAGAAAGCCTGGGTTTGAGAGGGAAGAGAGTTGAGGGTTAGTTCATATAGGGTTTAGGAATCAATTTTTTTATTACAATTGGGTAATTAATTTGGATGAAAAATGAGGGGTTGAGTTCCACAATTTTTGGATCCCACCCACTCATTCGGTGGGTTAAAGGGGGGTGGTTAGGGGATAGGGGTAAAATTAAATGGTAATTGGGTAATTAGTAAGAGTAAAATGTCATTAACGATTGTAATTAGTAAAAATGACGTAATACTACGCCGTTTTCACATATGACTCCTAAAAATTCCAAAAACATAGCCACGGTTCGTATCGTCGCGAGGATTGCGAATACGAAGTCCATTTCAGGGTTTGAGCTACGGAGATACGAGTTTTGGGCCAAAACATTTGGGATGCGGGTTTGCGGATTATTGGTCGATTTGATTTCAGAATATTGCGAAAATAAAATGGGGAGCACTAAATGATCATAGAATCACACTGTAGAAGTTTGAAATCGTTTTGATGATGTTTATATAGAGAATTAATTCATACAGCTAAACCGATAACAATTGTATCTGAATAATTATAAAAATTATTTAGAGGTACTTGATGATACTCGAACTTACTGAAATACACCATAACTAGTTTGATACTTCAAAATATTTTTTTACAAAGAATTTTGAAATCATTTTTGATATAAAACTGCTGACCAAACATTATAAAATACTTTTAAAATGTGAAAATACGTGAAATACGTAAATAATCGTATTGATAAATACGGGTCGTCATAACATGGCATGTGGAGAGGATTTTAGGGAATGACCAAGCATGTGCTTAGTTTTGAAAGGAGAAAATTTTATGGAAAAATGAAAGAAAAGAAGAAAAAAATCAAGCTTTCATCCTCTCGCTCCCTCTCCTCCCTTTTGCTCCACCTCTCTCACCACCTACTCCACCACCCTCTCCTCCGCCTCCTCCAATCCAACCACCACTCCAACCTCTTCCACCTAACTTTTGGAGCTTAGAGGACAGAGCTTTGGAGGAGAAGAAAGAGCTTAAGGAAAAGCTTCAAGTTCTTCAAGGAGAAGAAAGGCCAAAGACAATTTGAAGGACATATCAAGGTAGGATTCTCTAATCATCCTATTTAGGTGGTAATCTTAGAATTGTGTAGGAAATTCTAATATTTTAGTAGGAATCAAGTTGTTGCAATCTGTCTTTCTTTTTCCAACACACTGCCCTCTACTTGAACTGTGAATATCTGTTAATTTTGCTTCGAAATAAAATCTAATAAAAATATAGTCATATATTTCATGAAATTCTACCCCATAATATTGTTTAATAAGTCATATGTTTAGTTCATAACTTAGGAGAACAATAGGTCGGTTTACAACATATCAGATTTCTTGTTGTTTGGACACCCTTCAGTAGAATAGCTATAACTCCCCCTACAGTTCATGAAATTTGGTGTTCCTACACAATTTGGAAAGCTGACTTCATTATTTACAACTTTCACCCAGATCACAATTTCGTAAATCTACCTGCAATATATCTTAAAACTATGATGTTTAAAGCACACAGATTCTGCCTGAAAATAGATTTGACATGTTTCACCAAATAAATCATCATAAATCGCACTGTTTATATTTATGCGTGAAAGTTTATCAGTGAAACCCCAACACCCATATCTATAACTTTCACTAGGATGAAAATGTCATGTTATATGTAAAATTGTGACATATCTGCTCAGTTTGTGACTATCAACTGATAAAAACAAAGTCTGTACTATTGAGTGATTACCATATTGGTGTTCATTTTTATGTTATGTGTTATGTTAGTAAGGTACCATGTTTATGTGTTATGTTGGTTAATTTGCCATGTTACAACATGCCATGTTATGTTAATAAAGTTGCCATATTACAAGTTGCCATGTATGCTAGTAAATTGCTATATTACAAGATACCATGTTATGTTAGTAAGTTGATATGTCACAAATTGCCATGTTATACTAAGTTAGTTTCCACATCACAAGTTTTGCTGGTATGTTTACTATATTCACATAAATATGCTAAGTTCCTTGTCAACATTAGTATGCTAATGTGCTAATGTCCATGTTAGTATGAATATGCTTCAAACATCTATATTAATGTGTTATGAATTCATATTATGTTAAGTTTGCTTTTGTGCCATGGAAAACCCATTATATGTTAGTTAGTCAAGCTAAGGAAATCATGTTGTGTGGTATGCCTTTATGTGCATATATCTATGTTTATGTTTCAAGTACTCATATTAATATGCTTCCATGTTAAGTCACGTCCAAGCTCTACGTTGGTGTACCATGACTATATTAATTTTATGTCATTTTGCATCTTCTATGTTCAATGCTCCATAAGTTATGTTCCAAGCTTCATGTTAGAATCTCATATTATTTCCCTCGTGCTTTATGTTCATGTGATGTGCCATGTACAATACATGGTTGAACTTATGTCTCATTCATTTGGAAATTTTCCTTGTATATTGAAATGGATGAAATTGGATTATATTGCGAAAACATGTACAATGCACTTTTGGTGGAAATTGTGATGCGATGGTCGCTGTTGAAACACGACATCGGCGTAATGATGGAAGAAATGAAAAGATGTGAATGCGGTAAATAAGACCGCAGAAACAAATGAAACGATGAATTGTTCTATAAACTGAGAGTGAGACGGAGAGATAATGTCTGTAGCGCTCGATCCATTATAAAATGGGTGAGCCTCTAGATACGGGTTTTGGAGGAAATGAGGGTAAATTTTAGGAGCTAAGGAGCGGAAATATGATAGATTTCTCACTCGCCTTGTCACTCCCGTAAGGGGGAGTTGACTAGAGTTGGAGAGGCCGGTGGTGTACTCGTGATGCACCATGCGGTAATTGATGGTTTGCTCCGTTTGTCCCAATAAAAACCGAGATGATAGATTGTCTCACTCCCATACCTTGCCCCGTTCGGTTAGAGAGTTACAAGAGGCCCTTCCTGTGCCTGTGTCGCTGGTTGAGGTACCACTTTTCACCCACCTTGGGTGAATTCCGGCTCCTTAGTGTCCTACGATTTACCCAGGTTTCCGAATCACATTTATAACTGAAAGACTTTGAAGAATAATGTTCAAAAGAAATTCCTTAAATTATTATCTGTGGTTGTGCATTTATCGTGTGTCTGTTTCTTTTATGCATATCAGTTCTGCAGTATTTTCCTTTATGCTCAGTACATGAAATATTGCATGTGTTACGTTATAAAGTTCTTTCTTTCAGTACATGCTTGTGAAGTTTTGCCTTACTTTATGCATTAGTCTGTAGTTATGATTTTTATCAGTAGTTAGACACTTATAGTGTAGAGCAACTCTGAGACTGGTCCCTACCTATGGTGGTTAGGTTTTCTACTAGGTCACGCTGTGACGTGTCCCACCTTGTGGTTTCAGGTATAGTTTGATAGCAGGAGTTGTGTCAGGGAGCTGGAGCTGTAGAGCTTATGTGAAGGTTGTGTACATGAGAATTGGGTTGGAGAATAAGATGAGTTGAGAGTGCATTGTACCTTTTGGGTTTTGTTTGGTGAGAGTTGTAAGGTGATGTATATGAGGTTGTGTACATGAAGATATTGTAAAGATAGAGATTATGTGATATTGTTGATGTATAAATAAAATCAATCAATATAATGGCCCCAAACTTTATATACGTGTATTGATACATATTTCATGGGCATATAAATATGCGTATAAATTTTGGACACTTGGTATAATTTTCCTTAATTTTTGTGACATTAAGATTATTTTTAATGAATTTTATAACGCCTTTTGGAATTGTTAAAGGATGTATAAAAGGTAATATACTTGTATTTAGTGAACTATACATAATATAATGGGAGTATTCTTACTTTAACTAAAATTTAAATCCTAATTTACCATGATTAGCCACCTCCTACTTGTGAGGTGGCATTAGCATGTTGATTTTCACCTAACACTAGTTAGGTGGCATAAGGAGAGGAAATTAGGGGAGCATGAGGTGGCTAAGAGGGGGATTAAAAGAGAAAAATTCAAAGAAAAATGGAAGAAAAAAAGAAAAAGAAAAGAGGATTTTTTTGTTCATGCTTTCATCCTTCCTCTCTCATCCTCCCTTGCTCCACCACTCCATCACCATCTCCTCTCCTTTCACCACCAAATCCAACCTCCATTGAAATTTCTTCCATAACAATATTCACACCTACTACAAAATCCTTCACTCACCAAGGCCAGAACTAACACCATACTCCAAATAATATTTGGTGGAGGAGTTTGAGAAGAAGAGAAAAAGGTTGGGGTCTACAAGGAGAAGAAGGGCCAAGTGTTTTTTTGAAGGACATTAAAAGGTAGGATTATCTAACAATCCTAGTTATGTGCTAGTTTTAGAATTGTGTAGAATTCCATCTCCATCTAGGTCCATTTTGATGTTGCTGGAAATTTGGACAGAATGTCATGCTTATTATTTAGTTTAGATATCTTACTCTAGAACTGTTAAGAGACTAAAAATTTTATGGCTAACAGATTGGACTATTATCTCTAACTTTAATGTTGAGCACTTTTGTTATTTCGGATTGTAATTAGGGGTAAATATTCTCTCTTTGCAATATGTCTGATTTTTATCTAGTCTGGACACGGTTTGGCAAAACAGAGTTATTAAATGGTTAAGTTTTAATAGACTGTCAATAATAACTCTAGAGATGATAGGCAAGCTTGTCCTTAAGACCTAAAGTCATCAGTACGAACCTGTGAATGGATAGTGTCACTTAGATCTATGATCTAGCTTCGAGGCTCGGCCTGCTGAAAGATCTTAGGTTGGGTGACACCTGAAGCTCACGAGGGAAGTAGATGACTAAGATGTGATTCGTCTCTTCCGTTAAAGGGAAGTTAGTGTCACTGGATCAGTACGGTCTTTGTGTTAATCCTCGGCCGGGGTATGTTGTAGGATGTACAACGTGAATACGACAAAGACCGATGTATACTGACCGATGCTGGCTAGTGGGGTTAACGGTAAACCATATCCTATGACATGCAGAGACCCAGTCTTGACGAAGGGACTAAAACTGCGGTATTCATCACTGACACAGTTAGAGTGATCCCAATGACACGTTTGTCAATGGGACGATCACGTTAAGTATGATTCTGAAACAGTGACGATGCCTGCTGCTCGTGGTTACCGTCGTCTAGGGGTTTCGAGCCCCAACCTATAGTAGGTTCAGGCTGTAGGGTCTCACACCGAGTGATATTCGTGTCTTAGTAATAGGAAGAACGTTAAGAGGAATTCATTCGATGAAATGGAATAATTAAGTCCACAAGTTAGTTGTGAGTTCAAGTCTAATAGGGGACAAACTTTGCATGTGATGCAAACTAGATTAAATGTTTCGTAAATTGTTTACGACTATATTTAATGGAATAAACACGTTGAAAATGTACCTGGATGACGGGATCGTCTCGGTCTAATCGCAAGTTCAAACCGTGTCGAAAATGGAGCTCAAACGAGCCCAGAAAGTCGAAAACAGTAGAAAAGGACCAAGTGGGTCAGACCCACTTGGAAAAGAGGCCGCCCGCTAAAAGGGGTGGGCACACCCGCTTCCGTAAGCAGGACCAGCCTGCTTTGTAGTCTGGTAGCCCGCTCAGTCCAAGCGGGTGCCAGTCCGCTGAGCGGGCAGGGCGCCCGCCTCAGAAGCGGTCGCGCCAGCCCATTTTGCAGGCTGGCAGCCCACTTGGGCCAAGCGGGCGCCGACCCGCTCAGCGGGCCGGGTGCCTACAGCGGGCGCAGTGGGCACGCGCGCCCGCTGTGCCCCATTGCGGGCGCCCGCCCGCAATAAAGGCGGGCGTGCCCGCAAAGCTTAGCAGGCACGCTCGCAACTTAAGCTGTTTTTATTTTAGGGTTTTTTGAAACCCTTGTGACGACTACGAGCTATGACTTTTGCCCAACTTTGGGCAATTGTTTGAGGGGTCAAACGAAGTCGGAATTCGTCGTTGTTTGTTTCTACGCATACACCATTCGAAGCTCTTCAAAATGATAGCTTGTATGGTGCCTGAAGTTTAACGGTGAGAGAGATTTAATTTGTTGAAGTTAGGCCTTTGAGAAGGCTTACTAACTTCATTAGCTTAATTAAATCCCTCTTCATTTAACTTTGTTCCACATTGCTCGTGATGAAAGAGGAGGGGCCGACTCCCAATATAAATAGGGGTGCTCCCCTTCTTTGTAGAGTACACCAAGTGATCGATTCGAGAAGCTCCTAACTTTTGAGCATGCTCGATCATGAACTTAAATATTCCTCTCATCTTTTTCTTCCTATCCTCTTGTCGGGTCCTAACAAGACTACGAGGAAGTTTGGATCGGATTCAGCCGTCTTTGACGCGGGTCTGCTCAAGTGAAAATTTCTTCGGCAAGTGATCGGCTCGGAGGCAGCTCGGGTGGATCGGTTAGAGGGTGCAAGGCGGCTCGGCTACGAGGAGCGAAAGAAGGTGGTGCGGTACATCTTGCCTGTCCCAAGGTCAAGATTCCAGGTATGTCAGTTAGTAGTTTTTTAGAGTAATTATTTTAATAATGTCGCAGTAGGCTAGATCCCTCTTGGGGTGGTCAGATCCACCCCAAGTTGGCATAGATCTTGGCGAGGTTCTGGCTCACCTTAGGGTGCGCTAAAATGTTTAGCATAGTTTTCGTATTTCCGCGGTGCATGATTTCCCCTCTGTTGTCCATCCAACTTGGGACGGGCACGGATCTGAGCCCTGAGGGTATGTCAAACCCCTTCAAACATCAAGTCCTCGTGTATGGAACTTGTGGCCTAGGTGACTTGAGCTCCACCTTGAAACTTGCGGCCCTATGTGCTCTCCTCCTTGTGTTGCGCAATATGTGGTGAAGCTCATCCTTTGTGTTGTCGTGCGCAATGTGGGAAGAGGGGATTCTTGAACGGCCTTGTGTAGAGAACCCCCTAGGATGGTGTGGCCATGATGGGGGATTTCCTTATGCCTTGTGCAATGAGGATGCTTGGACAATGGAGCTTTGCAATGGAGAGTATTTTGGAAACTTGTGCAAGGATCTCTTGGAGATGATTTGTAGTTTTGCTTTGAGGAGGAAGAAGTTTGGCCTAATGTCATGCCCTGTTTTGAACTATACATGTATTCTACTGTATACACGTGGTATTTCTACTTACGATGCATATGTGGACATGAAATAATTGTGGATGTCAATGTGTGTATCGTAGTGCATGGGGGTTGTGCCGTAACATGTGGCTAAGAGAGGAGAATGTGAGACATGAATGCGGGATAAGTGTGAATGACGTCGTGTGTATAATATAACAAGTATGTAATGGGCGTGTGTAGGTGATGCATGTATGCATGTATGGGTGTGCGTGGTTGTGTGTAAGGGGGAGCCATGCTAGTGTGAAAAGGGGTTAGGGGTTAATGGCATCCTCGTAAATTTTTAGAAAGGTGAGGGGCAAAATGGTCATTTGGACTAAATGAGGGTGGTGTGTATAGTAGAGTAGTGTGTGCATAAAGTAATGGCATACTTGTAAATACTTGAATATGTGAGGGGTAGTTTGGTCATTTAATAAATGCCATGGCTTATTGGATAAGCCATGGAAAACCATATTCTAGAATTCTCTCCCTCTTCCTTTTCTTTTCTTTCCTTCTCTTTTCTTCCCTTATCCTTATCCCCTTTCCTCCCTCTCGACCTCCTCCTCTCCTAAATTTCGTGCTCCCCCTCCCCCTCTATGTTGTCCGAAATCCATCAAAAAAGGAGAAGAAGAAGAAGAAGACGGGGAAGGAGAAGAAGATGACGACGACAAGAAAGCTAGGGTTTTCATTGATGGTGAAAGTGGAGGAGGATGAGATGGAGTTGGAGTCTTAGAGGAAGATGGGAGCATGATTAAATCAAGCATCTTGAGGTAGGAATCCCTTCTCTAATGGTTTATTATGTTAATTTAGGTTAAATCAATTTAGTTTCATATAATCATCATGGCTGATTTTTGTGGACAGATTCTGTTGCATGTTCATATGAGTATATATCTTAATTTAGGGATGAATAAATTCTGCAAAAATTATATAATTGTAGCTCTTGAAATTCTACCGCAGAATCATATAAAATTTGATATATGTTCAGTTCAATAATTAGGAGTAAAAATTCCATCTTTACAACATGTCTGAATTTCATTCATTCTGGACACAGTTCAGCAAAATTGAGCTCAGTCCCTGCACACTCCATGGAAATTTGGGTTCTTGATCTAGTTGTAAAGTTAAAAAAAATTTCTACAACTTTCTCCTAGGGTATGTTTTCGAGAATCTGACTGCAACATAACTTAAGGTAGCAATTGTTACAGCCCTCATAATCTGTCTGAAAAACAGATTCGACAGTTCTCACCAAATAATCCACCATATATTATATTGTTCATATCTTTACATGAAATTCTATATGTGAATCCCGCACGACCAGATCTATAACTTTAATTTAGGAAAATTTGTCAAATTCTCGATGAAAACTGATGATATATGGCCATTTGTTGTGACTGTCTGCAATTTTCAACAGGCTGCACCATTTTAAAGGGATATTGAATTATGCATTGTTGCCAATTACACTCCTATTGTACATAATTGTTGTTATTACAAAAAATGAAGTTTGATTGGTGTGATATGCTATTAAATTGCTAATCTGATTGTGATGTTGTACATGATGCATACCATGTGTACCTTTCCTTATATATCATTCCATTACGGCAGGTACGTCTCCATTTCATATGTTTTTACTTTATACAGTAGTATGCCTTACCGTTATACTATGTCTCATGTTCTCCACGATCTTACCTTAACTTGTAACCATTGTAATTAAGCAAATAATAACATGATTTTCCATTAGGGTTGGGATTTCCTACTGGGGCACGCATTGACGTGCTCCTCCCCATTTTCCAGGTAGCAGGGGCAGCTTGATGCAGGTGACTTAGAGTTGGGTTCTAGGGATAGCACTTGGAGTGAGCTATGTCTTTGGGTTGAGTTTAGGTTTGTCTTTGGGAGGTCAAGAGTGGCAGTGCATACATGGTGATGTACCTGGACAATGTGTATGAATGAATGTCGATATATATAATGTTGTTGTTGTTCTTGTTATTTATGAGGTTGTATTGATATTATAGTGGAGCAATACTTGTACTATTCCAGCACATGCGCAGTGGACCTGCTATTTCTCTGTACTTTCTCTCTCTCCCCCCTCTTTTTCTCTTTTCACCCTCACTCTTCAGCGTCATGGGAAAGTTTTTTTAATTCATGTGTATTCTGGGGAGCGAGGCGTGACACCTTGGCTTGCGCAATGTGCTGGAGCGATGGAGTTGTGCAAGGAGATATGAAGAATACCCTTGGTGGAGTTTGGCCATGGAGAGCTTGGGTGATTGGAGGTTGCGGCCAAGGAGGGGTTTTTGGCATTTGCTTTGATCATGGGAAGATGAAGCTTATGAGAACTCACCCCTTGCAAACTTGCGCAATGTCTTATGGAGGGCTCTTGGAGTTATGATTTCGACAAGGAGATGGAGCTATGGCAAGTATAGTTTGGCCATATAGAGGTTGCAATGGAGATAGGAACGTTGGCTTTGGAGATAGCTTGATGCAATGGAGGAAGAGGTGTTTCCAATGTTGCGCAATGGTGTGCTTGGCATGCAAAGTTACGGCCCTCTCCCTTTCCCCAGCTTTGGCTGAAATTTTTCCCTTGTTATGGTTGCCCTCACACACACAAAATCTCTCTCTCTCTCTCTCTCTCTCTCTCTCTCTCTCTCTCTCTGATGGATATTGGAATGAATCCTAATTTGGTTGGGATTTGAATGAATCTCTTTGGATATGGAGTTTGAATATGGATGGCTATGGTATTGAATTTGAGAAGCTATAGGATTTGAATTAGATCTCATTTAATCACCTTTGATTTGCATGCGATTCTCCCTATCTCTCCATCTTTGACTAAGTCTCCAATATGCATGACATTAGGATTTGAATGTTGCACCAATTGATTTGAATCAATTCAAATATAGATTTGAATTGATTTGCTCCTTATCTTCTCATCTTTGACTTAGTCCAATTATTGTAGCCATATTCTCCATCTTTGACTTAGTCCACTTGAAGTGTGTATAGCAATTCCTCCATCACTTTTGGCTAGTCTCTCTTTGGGTATTCGCGAGAGTACCATTCCTGAAAACACTTAGCATACACATTAAATCGTTCACACACGTTTGTTATCATCAAACACGAAGTCATCGATCGTTGCATCCAACAACACGTTGTATCCAACAATCTCCCCCTTTTTATGATGACAAACCAATATAAGATTTGAGCAATAACGATTCAAATGATTTCATCGTGACATGTGTGTGTGAAGTGTGAACATGGAGGATGTATACAATATGCAACAAGTTGTCACGTCCCGCTTCCCAGTATACTTGGGGGCGAGAATGCGAGCGGGTCCGCATGTGCTTAAAGCAAAGAAGAGGTACTTATTATTATTTTTTCCTCTCTTCTTTGACTTAAGCACACTAAGCGTGATTTTAGCGAAGGCAGGTCCCTGCACGCGAGTATCTCAAAAACAGCACAAATATTTATTACATTACAATACCAGCGTCCAAAGTAAACACACAAACAATTAAGGCCTAGCATGGCCGTACAATCTACTGAAAACAAACACACCTGAAAATAATAATACAAATAATAAACTGAAATATAAATGTCCCGCTTTAGCCTTCTGCGGGGAGGATCTCAATGTCTTCGTAGCTCTGGTCAGCGGGGTCCACCTCTAAAGTGGGATCCTCAAAGGTAGGGTCCTCACGGTACTCTGTCTCTGAACCTAACATATATTTCATAACACGTTGAAATATACGTCAGCGATAAGCTCGACAAGATATTTAAAGTAATGAAATGAGGAACAATTAGAAAAGGACAAAAGAGCGTTAGTACACAGTTATGAATAATAAGTGCAGAAAAGTAAAGTACAAGCATGCATGGGTATTTTTGCAGTTAAAAGTAAAGTAAAACAGTTGTATATTAAGTATTTGATTATTTGTGCACGTGATAAGTCCATGCCTGGGTAGGTGAAATGTTCTTGATACACCTTATCACCGGTGGTTTTACCGTGACGGTTCACACATTGGCTGCCTCCACCGGAGGGGCCGTAATCGTGTTCGAGACACAATCACAAACCCTACTGCAATGGACCAACCCCACCCAAAGTGTACCGCCATATACTGGAACACGAGCCAGACTAGTCATATGTGACCCTACTGGACACGAGCCAGACTAGTCACACATGACCTGACGGGAGTAGCCAACTCGGCTTTTTGTGTATGTTTATTTACTGATTGAGTTTCACCCCATCTGTAGTCGATGGTTTCACCCCGTCTGTATTCGACGGTTATCACATATGTGCAGTAACATACTCGTCTTTTCCAAATTTGCTTATCTTGTTAACATGCGAAAAGCAATAGCAGTCCCGTTAAGTAAAAAGACCAATAAGTAAAGTGAAACATAATGTCCGACTACTAGAATTTGTCAAACATATTGAAACCAGGTTTGATGCTAAGTTTTAAAGACCAGGTTTGCAATTCATTCTACACATGTTTCCGAGGGTCGTGACACACCCTCTGTTCCGTTTGGGTTCAATTTAATAACAAGTAAGGAAAATTACTCATAAAATGGATAAACATTGATAAAACGTTCATCTACTAATTAAATGCAACATGTGCGTTAAGAGTATGTTAAAATGGTATGTTACACTAATTTAAGTAGTTGTCCCAAGTTTAATTACAATAAATACTTGCCTTGACGCGGGTGTGGGGGTCCCGGTGGTGGTGACGTGGGCACGTTTTATCTGCGTCAAATTAAATCGTGACATTTGGTCTAAGGTTATCAACCAGTTATAAGACATTAAACTATTAGCATAATGTTTTATAAAACAATTTTACTTAGCTTATTATATAAAAATCTTAGCTTAACAACTTACAAAAAAATCTTAACTTAATACCAACTTATCAATATTTAACCTTACACAAGTTATTAACTAACCTACACAAGTTATTAACTAACCTGTCATAAGGCTAGACTAATAATAATACAACTTACAATAATAATAATAATAATAATAATAATAATAATAATAATAACTTACATTAAACTCCCCCCTTCTCATTTACTCTCCCCCTCTCTCTGCTCCCTCGTTCTCTCTTCTGTTCCGTTTTCTTCTTCTTCTTCTTTTTTTGTTTCTTTTGTTCTCGCAGGCGAAGGGGGCGAAGGGGGCAAGGGCTGCGGCGGCTTCGGGCTTGGGCGGCCGAATCGGAGGCGGTGGCGGCGTAGATCGGAGAGGGGGCGTCGATTTCGAAGCGGAGGCACGCGGTTCGTCGAAGACGGCTGCTTCGACACGGCGGAGCGAGATCTTCAAGGCGGGGGCGGCGTTCCCAGGGCGGAGCGAGGCGACGATCTCGCGACAACGACGAGATCGGGCTCAGGGCTTGACGGCGATGGAAGATCTGGGCTCGGGGGCGTAGCTTCGAGCGGCGACAGGGGCAGATCCACAGCGGCGGCTGTCGAGATCGGGCAGTGCGCGATGATAAGAGGCGGGTACGGCGGATCCGAGGCACAGGGCGACGACGGCTTGCGTGATCTGTAGTAGCTTCGGGCGCTTCCAGAAATTGGGTTCTAGTGGGTTGATTTGGGGTTCAATTTGGGTTGTTATTGGTTGATTTGTGATTTCTGATTGGATTTTTGGGTTGTAAGGAAGTTGTGAAGACTGGTTTGAATGGGGGAGGATGTCTGATTGATTTTGTGGAGGAGGTGTGAAGATATTGGGTTGTTTGTTGCTGTTGTGATCGTCGGTGGTGGCTGATGGGGGAGAGATGGTGTTGTTTGTTTGTATATGCCTGGTTTAAGAACAGGGAAGGAGGGGACAGCAATGAAGAGGATTGAGCTGGATGTGGGGAGGCCGATGAATGTGGCGTTGGATCTCACTTGTATTTTCGGTGGGAGATGAAGGCAGTAGGATTTGGGGTTTGATGAGTGTAGGTGGAAGTTGGGGGAAGGTAAATGGTAAAAGTAAAAAGGGATTAGGGTAAAGGAAATTTAGGAACAGTAATTTAGTAAAAATAATAAATTAATTATAAATTAACTTTTAATTAAAAATAATTACGATTTACAGATAAAAATTACGCTACGGTAAAACTGAAAACAACGACGCGCTCGCGTCGACGTGCGGATGAAGAACCACTCGGACGAAAATAACTGAATCGACAAGATAAAAGCACACGCGCACAACGGTCAACTACGACTAGGAAAACAGGCCGTTACACAAGTATGGCAATGATGTGCAAGCATACAAGCATGCAAACAACGATGTTCAAGTATTCAAACATGTATGCATGCTCCCCCTTTATTAATGCTCCCCCTTGAACTTATATTCATATATTCAATAAGCACATTTTCATTTTCATTATTCATTAATGCTCCACCTTAAACCAATATTCATATATGCAACATATGAGGATTAATGCACACACCAAATCATTCAAATCTTTCTCCATATTTTTCTCCCCCTTTTGTTATCATTAAAAGTGTATAAGCGAAGTCTAATACATGCCACATGCAAAAATACAGTATTACAAATTACAACTAGCACGTGCATGTCATTTTTCTTAAAATAAGCACTTCAAATTCAATGAAAAGTGTAACGTAGACTTCTACACCATCGTGTAAGTGTGATGATTAAATAATTGAAGCACTAAGGGAGATACTCTTAAGAAATACAACCAAAACCAATCCACATTTTCCATTAAACATGAAATCATCAAGGATTAATTTTCCCCATCACATTAAAAATGAGTTCAAGATACCACACCCCAAAAACATAGTCTATAAGGACTCTTAGATGTGGGGGTGGCATTGCTTGACGAGTATAACACCAACGCTAAAGATAGATCCGACCGTGGTTTAGTTCCGATTCGGTTCTGGTTCCGAACCGCCGGTTCCGGTTTCGGCAAAACCCAGAACGGGAACTGAACCGATTTAGAAGCGGTTTAGATCAGTTTCGGTTCCCGGCCAGTTCTAGATCCGGTTCCGATTTCGGTTCGGTTCCAGTTTGGGCTGGTTCCGGTTTGGTTGTGGTGAAAAATATAAGAAAAGTATACAAAATTTAAAGGCAATAACTTAAAAATGAAATATATTTAGTCACTAATCAACTTAAAGCAAATTACTTATGAGAAAATTAAGAATGTGAACAACCAAACCGGGGAATGTGAGAAAAGTTTGTGAGAAAATTAAGAATGTGAGCAAATAGGCCAAAACTGAACAGGTTCCGATTCGGTTCACCGGTTCCGAAACTGGGGAACCGAACCGGGGAACCGGGGAACCATAACCGTAGGTTCCGGTTCGATTCCACAAAAGGGCAACCCGGAACCAAACCGGCTTGGCCCGGTTTCGGTTCTTGGAACTGGCCGGCTGGTTCCGGTTCGGTTCGGTTCCAAATTGATTCGGTTTCGGTTCGGTTCCACGGTTCGAACCGAACGGTGGTCGGGTCTAGCTAAATATTACACATAAAGCATATGTTGGATACTCGTATGTAGTGTACTTGCCAAGGATTGTATCCATTTAACATATGGAGCAATTTACTTTCTTTTTCATTTTTCATAACATGAAAACCAATTCTTTTTAACTCAATTTTTATCCATGGCAAATACACATCATATCCCTTAGATTTTCAGTTATTATTCATCCTACATTCACTTTCCAATATTTCATAAACGAATCTCCAATTGTGCAACAATATTCAATACTAGTGGAAGTGAAAGTGTAGGTGTAGAAATCATGTTACTCAATTCGTTAAGCATGTCATGGCTATTTAAAGGTACTAACATGCGCATGTAGCCATAACAATAATACAATGATTTCTACAAGGATATGAATGACATTCATAAATATCACTTGAATGATACAAAGAAAAAGATATACATTAAGCACCAAATTTTTTTTTGCTTTTTGTCTTTTTTATTATTTTTATATTTTCTTTATAAAGATCTAAACAAGCTAGAAAGCAAACAAACTAGCAAACAAAATAAAAATCAAATCAAGCACACAAAACAAAAAAAGCTATGAAGGTATGCATTAAGTGCAAATTAGAAAAATATACCTTCGCGTCGTCGCTTGGCTAAGGAACTAAATAATGAAGCGTTCAATTTGTAGTTCCTCGCCAAATATCCTTCTTACCTACACGGTAGATATTATGTGTGACCTTAGAATCCAACACGGTCCACTCATGGTAGTCATCAAAGATTTAGGAACCCATATTTGCTTGAATTTCATATTCGTGTTCCTAAATTTACAATAATACGATGTATGACCAACACAAGAACAAGTAAAGCACTTTGCATGCATATTTCCAACCTTTGTTGTTTCAATGTGAACTTTTCTATATTTAGTCTTTTCAACATTTTTTAAACCATATCCTAGTCCTCGCCTATTATTGCCATAAAGTTGATTTCCAAGAATAATGTCCAACGATTGTTTTCCAATTGAAAATTTCTTTAATGACAATTCTAGACTGGTGACTTTGGATTTCAATAAAGTATTTTCGTTCACAAGCAAAGTGCATTTATTAATGAAAGCTTTCTTATTTTCCTATTCCTTCTTTTCAAACACAATCATTTTTTCTTTAAGCTCATTATTTAGCATGCACATTTTTACAATAAGCAATTTATTTTCAATTTCAATCTTAATAAGTTTTTCTTTATGTATGCTAATCTCTTTTAACAAAGAGTGACAAGAAAGACAATCAACTTTTTCAGGTGAGCTAGATTTTTCTTCTTTCAACATTGTGATGGTTGATTTGCATGCAACAAGTTCTTCTTTCAGATTTTTAGTCTCTTTCAACATGTCACAATTTTCTTTTTGCAATTCAAAAAACCATTCTTATAGTCATCTAAAGTAAGTTCTAGCTCATTAATCTCATCTTGCATTCCTTTACAACTATTTAAAAGTTCAGCTTTGGTGCGAGTTTTTACCTCGTCATTTTTTGCCATGAAGCAAAGAGAGGAGTGTGCTACAATCTCCTCAGTCCCATCCTCACTGTCCATGTCCCACGTTCGCACCACAGCTTTTCCTTTCTTCTCTGCGACATTAGCCATTTCTTGTTTGCAATGCTTCGTGTAGTGCCCATTTTTCCTGTATTTAAAGCATTCAACTCTATTAGTAGTATTCTGTTCAGAGTGATTTCTATCAGAATTAAAATTGTTAGAGCGAGTGAACCTTTTATGCATTTCTTCTCTTCCTTGAGGAGTTCTGACGTATTTTCTAAAGTTTCTGACCATCAGTGCTATCTCCTCCTCCTCATCGTCGCCATCTTCACTAGCTTGAAGAGCTAGTGGTTTCGGTTCCTTTTCCTTCGCATCTGGTTTCTCTCTAGCCTATATATTCTGTAGCTCAAGCTCGTGGGACATTAAGTTGCCTATCAAGTCCTCCACTCTCATCTGTGATGATCTTTCGCTTCTTGAATGGCAGTGACTTTAGGCCTGAACGAGCTTGGCAGTGCCCTTAAGATTTTCATCACCTGCTCAAGGCTAGAGTATCGCTTACCAAGGGAGATAGACTTGTAAACGATGTTCGTAAACCTCGCAAACATTTCTGATATGGATTCTGACGGAAGAATGCGGAAGCTCTCATACTCTGTGCTCAACAAGGCAAGTCTAGACTCCTTCACCTGTGACGGTCCCTCAATCTCATGTGTCACCTCCAGCGTGTGCCATATTTCCTATGCAGTTGTACAATGTGAGATACGATTAAATTCAGACTTATCTAAAGAGCATATAAGAGCATTCATAGCTTTTCCATTTAAAGAATAAAGTCTCCAATAAGTATCATCCCACTTTTCTTCAGGTTTAATTATTTCAGTGTCTTCAATTTTAATCATAGGTGGTTTATATCCATTTTCAACCATTTTCCACACTTTATAATCAACAGACACTAAATAAATTTTCATTCTAGATTTCCAATAAGCATAATCAACACCATTAAATTTAAGGGGACGTGATATGGACTGACCTTCAGCAAAAGCACAATCAATATAATTCATGGTAAAATCTAGCCTAGATCCTCTAACCTGCTCTGATACCACTTGTTGGATCTGGATCTAAGCCTAGAAGGAGATGAATATGCTAATAAAAATTCTCATGCAACCCACGAGAAATCACATGCAGTTATAATCACATGCAGAGTAAAAAGTATGCAATCATAGAGTATGCGCAGATTTACCCTGGTTCAGTCGCCCCAACGACCTACGTCCAGCCCCAAGCAAATACTAGATTAATATGTTTCTTTGCACAACTACAATGAGTCCCGAGCTTACACTCCTCACCTAGTCGTACCACACTCCACCGGTGCAAAACACTATCAACCTAGTAAACGCTCTATCTTGACTAGCTACAACTCGTCAAGACCCTCTTGTCTAACCCCCACTAGACAAGTCCCCAAAACATGTATCAATGGTAAAGTTTCCCTTACAGAGATCTATACAACTACACAAATATAATAATAAGGAGTTTAGAGAATATCAGTTTGTGAAGCGGTAGTCGTCTCTGTCAATCAGCTCAGGTCAGATCGTATCTGACAGGATGTCGTCCCCAATGTCACGTCCTCGCCTATGGAACTTGTGGCCTAGGTGACTTGGGATCCTTCTTGAAACTTGCGGCCCTATGTGCTCTCCTCCTTGTGTTGTGCAATATGTGGTGAAGCTCCTCCTTTGTGTTGTCTTGTGCAATGTGGGAAGAGGGGATCCTTGAACTTGCGGCCTTGTGTAAAGAACCCCCTAGGATGTTGCGGCCTTGATGGTGGACTTCCTTGTGCCTTGCGCAATGAGGATGCTTGGACAATGGAGCTTTGCAATGGAGAGTCTCTTGGAAACTTGCGCAAGGATCTCTTGGAGATGATTTGTAGTTTTGCTTTGAGGAGGAAGAAGTTTGGCCTTGGCTTGCGCAATGTGTTGGAGCTATGGAGTTGCGCAAGGAGAGATGAAGAATACCCTTGATGGAGTTTGGCAATGGAGAGCTTGGGTGATTGAAGGTTGCGGCCAAGGAGGGGTTTTTGGATTTTGCTTTGATGATGGGAAGATGAAGCTTATGAGAACTCACCCCTTGCAAACTTGCGCAATGTCTAATGGAGGGCTCTTGGAGTTATGATTTCGACAAGGAGATGGAGCTATGGCAAGTGTAGTTCGGCCACGGAGAGTTGCAATGGAGATATGAACTTTGGCTTTGGAGATAGCTTGATGCAATGGATGAAGATGTGTTTCCAATGTTGCGCAATGGTGTGCTTGGCATGCAAAGTTGCGGCCCTCTCCCTTTCCATAGCTTTGGCTGAATTTTTTTCCTTGTTATGGTTGCCCTCTCTCTCACAAAATCTCTCTCTTGGAATATGGGTTTATACAAGAGAGGATGAGATATGATAGAATCAATTAGAATTACATATTTGATGGCGATGGGAAGGAATCCTAATTTGATTAGGATTTGAATGAATCTCTTTTGATATGGAGTTTGAATATGGATGGCTATGGTATTGAATTTGAGTAGCAATAGGATTTGAATTAGATCTCATTTAATCACCTTTGATTTGCATGCGATTCTCCATATCTCTCCATCTTTGACCAAGTCTCCAATTTGCATGGCATTAGGATTTGAATGTTGCACCAATTGATTTGAATCAATTCAAATATGGATTTGAATTGATTTGCTCCGTATCTTCTCATCTTTGACTTAGTCCAATTATTGTAGCCATATTCTCTATCTTTGACTTAGTCCACTTGAAGTGTGTATAGTAATTCCTCCATCACTTTTGGCTAGTCTCCCATGAGTATTCACGAGAGTGCCATTCCTGAAAACACTTAGCACACACATTAAATCGTTCACACATGTTTGTTATCATCAAACATGAAGTCATCGATCGTTGTATCCAATAACACGTTGTATCCAACACATTGGACCATGGATGCCTCCTCCACCATCAAACCATCGTAGCCACCACGCTCACCAGACCACTCAAACTACCACCGCTGCTAATATCGGACCATCGCCACCGTAACCACTACTGCCACAGTTGAGACGACAACCACCATTGTCATTTCTAGCATCATAGTCATCAAGCCACAATCATATCTACCTTTGCCACCATTAGACAGGCACAACCTTCTCCATCATTGGACCACTATCGGTGTCACTGCCCATGTTGAATTATCATCATTGCCACTATAATTAGACCATTGTCAAACCATCATCGCCACAATTATCATTTCAGGACCGTCGTCGCCATTGCCATGTTCATCTATCACTACGATCGTCATCATCGTACTGACACTACTGCCACCATCGTCAGATCCCCATCACTGCTACCAGCACCACCATTAGAAAGCCACAATTGCCTCTATAATTGGATCATCATCACTAGCATAGACCTCATTGGAATGTCTTCGTGGCGATAACTACCACAATGGTGATTGTCATCACTACTGCCACCATTGGAATATAATCTCTTATTGGAAAAAACATGATGCAAAATGACATATTCTAAAACCAAAAGGAAGATAACTAAACAATAAGATAGAAATAAATGAAACAGAAGGTAGGAGCTTATCAAGGCATGTTAATGCATTGTCCTTAGAGTAGGTTTCATCCTCTATAAAGGTGTAGAAGGTTGCAAGTGGTTGACTCAAGAGAGACACCGATAAAACCGCTTGCCATATAACTCTAACATAGTGCACTTAGCATTAGTGTCTATTGTAGCGATCTTTTTTTGCTTGCTTACATAAAAAGATAAGAAACATAGGGGAACAATTGTGCAGTGGAATTCTTTTTGCATGTTGTGCGTGTTGAGTAAAGAGTGATGCACATACCAAATTACTCATCATGCACAACCTGCAAAATTTTTGCTCATCGCATACACCACTACCCTCTGTTGATTCACGTGCACTCCCCTGTTGATTCATAGGCGCCCTTGCATTCCTGTAGGATCACGAGTGAAGATCAATTTGTCATGGCTGCCCACAAGCCCTATCCAATTCCTTTATAAAGGGCTACCCACAAGCCCTTCTCTACTCACATCTCAAACACCATTTACCACTTATTCTCATCTTTCTCTTCTTCTCCTCTTCTTCTCATGACACTAACACAAACTTCATAATATTATTCTTCTATATAAATGTTCATTGATCATTTTTTGGCACATGTTTGTAACAAAATCAGCAGGAAGTGTCTGGATCTTCTACATGAGAACATCAGTATTATAGTCCCATTTACCTACAGTGCTGATTGTGACTTCGTCTCTAATACTGATGTTCTGATGGAGAGGTCCAAATGCTATCAGATGAACATTTTGAGTAATTTGATATGTGCATTACTTTTTACTCAACGCGCACAATAGGAAATTTTTTTTGCTTATTGTGCATGGTGAGCAATGTGGTATGTGCATCACTTTTTGCTCATCATGCACAACATGCAAAAATTGCACCTGTTGTGTACGGTGAGCAATTTGGTATGTACGTCACTTTTTGCTCACCCAGTACCAAAGAGCCGTAGAATTTCAAATATTTCTTTACATCCAACAGAGAGCTGGATATTTCTTAAGAGATTGTTCGTGTCCTAAAATCTTTCGTGCACTAAAATCGTTCGTGCTAAAATTGTTCTGCGAGATCGAAAGATTTAGGGTTTTTTCGTGCCCTAAAATTGTTCGAAATAAATTTGTCACGAAATAAAATTGTTCTGCGATCATCCTTCAATAGATACGTATATGTAATACATTTTTAATGAATTAAATTGAATTTGTACAATGTTATATAGAAGCTTTTGTTTACACAGAAGAAAGCCGAGAACAGACTTGGGAGTGTTTTGTCTTATGAGTATTTTCGATATTGCTGGTTGTGCGTGCAGAGCAAAAGTAAACTAATATTATTTAATTTGTATGTGTGCGGAGTAAAAATTTAAGCGGTATATGCACAAAGAAAAACGGTGGGTTTGAATATCAATTGACTTACCAAATAGAATGTCAAACTTGCATGTAAATGTAACGTGACTAGCAAAATGTGCAATGTGACTAGCATCACTAAAAACAAAATGGAAGTTGCTATGGACAAATACCTAATTAATGAATACGTAGACCCTTCACTCACAAGGTTGCCATTCAAAATTTACCGGCCTGCCATTGAAAATATTTCCTCTTTTACTCTCGTTCTCTCTTGTTCTTCCCTCCGCCTCTTCTCACCATTGCTGTCGGCGGCCGCCGCTGTGTCCCTGCAGACACCATCGCACCCCGCCCCGAGCGCCACCAAGCACTCACTTCCTCATCACATCCCCTCTCCATCATCTTCCTTCTCCCTACGCATTTTTCATCTTTATCTCCCCCGTTCCGCCGCTGTTGTCAGCTACGGAGACACGGTGACGGCTGGAGGCGGCCGCGCGGTAGTGGGGGAGTAGGAAGATGTGCCGATGTGGGGTTAAAATGGGGTTTTAATTTTTTTTTTGGGTATGTTAAAAATGGTGTGCGCGCAGCAATTAAGTCTGTCCGCATAGCAACTCCCGTTTAGAATTCCCTTGCATCCCCTCTTTATTTTGTTTTCCCTGTTGATTTCCCCGTCTTCTGGGGTCGGTATGACGAGGCTGTCCAAAACGTTCCCATCCCGCAAGAATCCTCGCCCAATTCCATCCAACAACAACAAAGCTACAGAAATCTTGTCGTCGTCATCATCATCATCATCTCCTAAATCCAAAGCGAAGGACACAAAGCAGAACAACAAGAAAACCTCGCAGTGGTCCGTATATCTTATCATCTCCTCTCGATTGCCCAGGACTTACGTTGGGGTCACCACCAATTTCTCTCGCCGGTAATTTATTCGAATGCCCTCTCTCTTCCCTCGTTTATTTCAATCGCGATTTCAATTTGAATCACTCATAAAGATTCATTTTTACCTGATCCCCATTTGATTTGGGACGAGCCCCCATGAGAATCTTGAGGAAACTAGCTTCACCCATTTTACTAAGGATATTGCCGGCTGAGGATTGTTGAACTGCTTCAGTATGTAACATATGCAACCGCTTTGACTGATTTAATGACAATCCTTTATAATTTAATGGAATCTGATGTTTATGGATGATATGAGATTGGACCCAGATGAAAATTTTGGGGAAATGAGGTTGACGTATTTTGCTACGGTGATCAATATTAAAGATATTGCCAACTAAGTGTTGTTGTTAAACTGTTTAATTACTCTTATCTATGCAACTACTTTGACTGAGCATTTGGCATGCATTGTTATATTATAAAACTACATCCGAGGATAACTTAATCTGTATTAGAGCCCTTCAACGCAAATTTGCCAGATTGGGAAGATTTGGACCTTGTGACTTGCAAATGGGTTATTCAACATATACATTGTCCCTGCGATTTTTGCAAGCATGCTACAAAATGCCCATATACTATGCAACATTTAGAGCTATATATGGTTTCATTAATTGCTTGGTTGGAGCAAATGGTTTGTTCAATGGCAAAGCTTCTATATATACTATTGGGTTGGAAAATAATAAAGAGAAGAAACCTAAAAAGTTATCTTCTGTATTATTAAAAGAAAAATACTTACCTCCTCAAAATCGCATTGGGTTGGAAAATCATATGAGTTTTTTCATAGTGACTTGTGATCATTCCTTTTCAAGTTTTACTCTTAAGAGATACTAAAATTGACTCGGAGCTTGACCTTGAAGTTTGTCGTGCCGAACAATAAGGAGTCATTGTATCCCGAGAAGTCGATACACACCCGTCATAACTTGGCAAGGTAATCACTTATTAAAAAAAGAGCTCTAGCTCGTCTTGACATTCTTGGTAGATTTTTTAATTATTTATATATGCTCTAATTTTATTAATTATATTGGTAGAGAGATTTTGTAAGCTTACATTTTCACAACTATTAATGCTTAATTTCAACTTGTTAGATAGTTTAAGACTTCAAGTTAAGTTTACGATCCGTTGTTAATATATTTTAATTAATTTCTCTCACAAATTGATTCATAATTAATTTGGATTTAGATAAAATTGTTTTCAAATTTCAATCTTTATTTTCAGCAAAAATTTGGTTTCAAATACAACACATATTATAATAAGCTATTTCATTGTACTAAGTTAAAATACATAATAAGAGAAAATCATAATGCAATCATAATATTACAAATTCCTCCTTAGAAATAAAGGACATTTTTAATAAGTACAAAAATGGTTTTTTTGTCAATTCATTATAATATTTTGACCAATGACCTTTAAATAATTCAAAAGAAATTAGGGTTTAAACAATTCAAGATACATCTACTACTAAAAATAGTAAAAAAGAGAAAGATGTATGAATAAAATAATAAAGATGATGCAAGAAGAGAAAAATAAAGGAAATACAATATTTGTGCCAACTTACATCACAAATCATATAACTTAAATTTCAAGAAGGCATCAGATTGAGTAGCATTTGAAATAAATAAAGTTACAAGTAAATAAATTAAAAAGGGAACAAAGAAAATGTTCCTAAAATTGTAGCTGCAATCAACATAGACGGGTGAATAAAAAGTGAATAGAAGAAGATTAATCTTAGTTCTATTTTCTTGGGATGAAAATAATTTTGTGTAAAGAGACAAATTAGAAAAGCAATGTGTATATAAAGGGTGAGAATATATATACATATATATAGAGGGTGATAGAAGAATCGACAAACGTAAAAAGGAAATTGTAGAGAAATAGAAATTTTTGAAACTTTTCCAAAAATATTCTTATAAAGGGTCTCTTAAAATAAACATTCATTAATTACTTGCACATTAAATTTTAAATAATTAAAATTTTATCTCTATATAGAGAATTAAAAAGAATTAGAGTTTTTATTAGTTTTCTTTTAAGATTCGTAATAAATAATTATATATCTAACTGTTATGAGCTTATTGGCTACAGAACCCGTAGCCCATTTATAGAAAAAGGTTACATAATGGGTGGATACCCAATACACTAATGGGTACCATGCGGGCCTACAAAAGCCCGCTCATAACACTTCCCATTATCCATCCATTGTTGTAAGCTTGATATATGAACACTTCGGGGTTCATAGGGCTTATCTGTCCATGGGGATATGGATACTTCTGGATACTAAGTTAATGGGTCTTGCCTCGTTAAAACCTTTGGCTATGGAAAACCCAGTGGAAAAAACCAATAGTTAAGGGAAAAGAGTGCAAGTTTCATTGACTTCCCCCTGATCGATGGATATCATCAGGGGTGGATACTTCTGGATCCAGAGTTGATGTGGTTGCATCGTTTAAACCGTTGGCTATGGAAAACCCAATGAAAAAACCAATAGCTAAGGGAAAAAAGAGTACAACACAATATTAACTCCCCCTGTTACGTACAAGCTTCACGCTTGTATATCTTTCAATTGTCTCATCCCAATCCCTATTACAAGTTTTCTAAAGGTACAGCGAGGTAATGCTTTAGTAAATAGATCTGCCATGTTATGCTTTAGTAAATAGATCTGCCAGGTTGTTGGAAGACTGGATCTGCTGGATGTCGATCTGTTTATCTTCTTATTGTTCATGCGTCCAGAAGAGCTTGGGAGAAATGTGCTTCGTCCTGTCACCTTCGATGTAGCCACCTCGTAGTTGAGCTATACAGGCTGCATTGTCTTCGTATATGGTGGTTGGTTCAAGATCTCCCGTCTTCAGGCCGGTTGTCACTAGGATGTGGTGGATAATAGAACGAAGCCAGAATCATTCTCTGCTAGCTTCGTGGATCGCAATGAGTTCGAAGTGGTTGGATGAGGTTGCTGTTGAGGTCTGCTTGACTGATCTCCATGAGATGGTGATGGGCTATCCGGCCCATCCAATCGCCTGCGGGTTTATACCCGCAGGAAAGGGGTGCGGGCCCAGGCCCAAGCCCAGACCGCACCCCATGCCGCAAGTCCCAACTCTAGCCGGCCCCCCTTTGGCTGCATGCCCTAGCCCCTAGCCCTAGTTTTGATTATAAATAGGGGGCTAGCCGCTTGGTTTTACCTATGCTATTGATTATTGATATTGTGTGATTCCATAGGTAGACGAGTACGGACGTCCTCTTCGACGTCTTGGGAGGAGAGCGCACATCTTTTGCGTTCAATTATCTTGTTCTTCTTTGTTAGTTTGCTATAAAAATCATATCTTTGTTAGTTCCTAACAATTTGGTATCAGAGCACGTGACGATCCATGGCGGATTCGACAAGATCGCAAGACAAAATTGAGGTTTTGGAGGCGAAATTCACGAGCGAGATCGAGGTAATCAAAAAGTCGTTAGCGGAAAACGATGAGTCCATGGCAAAATTAACTACATCCATCTTCTAATTGGCGTCGAATCATGCAAATCACGACGATCAATTCGCACAATTGATGGGAGCCCTAAATCAATTGGCGACAAACAACAAAGTGGAAGGAAACCCTAATCCGACACCAAAGACGGCACCTTTGAAGAAGAAGGAAAAAAGGAGATTTTTACCCAAAATCAACCCTATTACGTGGAGGAATTGGACGAGGAAGACGAGGAGGAGCCATGGAGGGTCGACTACCGCGAGGAGGTGCGGCGGAAGGCGGTAGAAAGCTAAAAGGAAGACAGCGGCCCTAGCCGCCCATCGTGGGAGCCTCGCGGCATCGGGGAAGGGCGGCCGACCCCCCACGACCACTGGGGGGCGGCCGCCGCGGGAGAAGGGCGGGGGACCCCTCGCCAGTCGCGAGCCCTGGCAGGGGCGCAGGGCCCTGCCGGGGCCCTCCTAGGTTCGGCGACCCTGCCGGACCTCCGGCAGGGCTCGCCAGCCCTGCCGGAAGGCCGGCAGGGTCTACCGGCACTGTCATGGGGCTGGAGGGGCCCGCCGAGCCTACCTGAAGGCCGGCAGGCCCCTGTCGGCCTGCGCAGGGGATGGGACCCCCCGGCAGCCGCAGGGGGGCGACGAACACAGACAGACCCCCAGGGGGTTTTTCGACCCCCCGGGCAGCGGACATAGGATCGGAGGGCAAATTTCAGAGGAGAGGACTCCCGCGGATAGCTTTTGGGTGGGTTTTTCGACCCTTCAGGACGGCGGCCAGCAGCGAAGGACCCCTTTCATGGAGATGGATACGGGAGATGCCATTATTCTGACGGCGGGGGTGGCTACGAGGCAGAGTTCGGCGATGATGCAGGGTGGGACGACTTTGATGGCCGACGAGGAGATTACCGAGGAGGCTATGAGGGTCACGGGGGAGTGCCACCTAGACGGTACGAGACGCAGGACGAGAGGAGACATCACTACCGTCCGCATCACCGAGAGGAGTGGAGGCCTGAGCAAGGGCACTTTGGGGGAGAGTGCAGGGTGCGGAAGCTGACGATGCCGCTAATTTCTGGTGAGGATCCACATGCCTGGTTGTTCACCGCAGAGAGATACTTCGCGGCACATCACATGACTGAGTCTCAGAAGTTGGAGGCGGCAGCTATTTGCATGGAGGGGAGAGCCTTGGGGTGGTTCCATTGGAAGGAGAGGCGGCAGCAGATCCGTAGCTGGGAGGAGTTGAAGGACCTGGTGCTGTAGAAGTTTAGAGACCCCGTCTGAGGAACCTATACTTGCAGATGTATGCCCTCAGGCAGGAGGGGCCGGTGTGGGAATACATCGAGAGATTTGAGTTACTGGCAGGGCGAGTGTATGACGTGTCTGACGAGTCACTGGAGGGCACCTTCTTGAAGGGGCTGCGACCCAGCCTCCGCGCCGTAATGAGACCATATAAGCTCAGGGGGCTTTCTGAGGTCATAGAGATGGCACAGATGGTAGAGAATGCCCAGACAGAGGATAGGCGGGTCAGGAGCAGCTACAGTAGCCAGATATCGAGAGGCGCCCCGTCTGGGGCTGGAGGAGCAGGGACCTCCATGGTGGCGGCCCAGACGAGCAGGGAGAAGACTGGGGAGAAGGGTAGTGCACCATTGGATGGAGGGTGGTTCAGATGCATGACCGACGCTGGGATGAGGGAAAAGAGGCAGAAGGGTTTGTGTTTTAGAGCGATGAGCGATTTTCACTAGGCCACCGATGTGCGGGGCGCAAGCTTCAGGTGATTCTGTTGGACGACGACGACGAGGCTGATGTCGAGGAGGCGGCTGAGGCAGAGGAGGAGCTGGAGGGCCAGCAGTTGGACGTGGCAGAGGTGTCCCTCAACTCCGTGGCAGGGTTCACACCGAACCATACCATAAAGCTGAGGGGGAGATAGGCGAGCAAGAGGTGACTGTGCTCATTGACAGTGGGGCTACCCACAATTTCATTTCCAGGAGGGTGGTGGCACAGCAGGGGCTTCAGCTGACAGATTGCGACAGTTTTAGTGTGATGATGGGGACGAGGAAGAAGGAGAGCAGCCGGGAAGTTTGCAGGGGACTAGTATTGACCATGCAGGGGATACAGGTTATTGCAGACTTCTTACCTCTGGACCTGGGGAGCACCGACGTCATTTTAGGCATGACCTGGCTACAGACGTTAGGAGAGATGACAATAAATTGGAAGCTGCTACGGATGGAGTTTCAGGAGGCGGGGAGAGCAGTGATTCTTTAGGGGGACCCCAGCCTCTGCAGGGTTTGGGTCTCTCTGAAGACCATGGTTAGGACCATCCAGACAGAGGGAGGATGTTATTTAGTGGAGTTGTACTCTTTGACAGGTGAGGGAGGCACAGAGGCCAGTACAGAGCAGCCCATTCCAGGGGAGGTACATCAGCTGATGGAGCAGTTTGAGGAGATCTTCCAGGAGCCCCGGGGTCTTCCATCACCGCGAGACCATGATCACGCCATAGTACTACGAGAGGGCGTATCCCCATTAGCGTGCGGCCCTACCGATATCCCCAGCATCATAAATACAAGATAGAGAGGATGGTGTCCGAGATGGTACAAGCGGGGGTGATCCAGCCGAGTGTGAGCCCGTTCTCCAGCCCAGTGTTAGTGAAGAAGAAGGATGGTAGTTGGCGTTTCTGCGTGGACTACATGGCGTTGAACAAGGAGACCGTCCCGGATAAATTTCACATGCCAGTAATAGACGAGCTCCTAGACGAGCTACACGGGGCAGCTTGGTTCAGCAAGTTAGATCTGAAGTCCGGCTACCATCAGATCAGGATGAGATGTGAGGATGTGGCTAAGACGGCGTTTAGGACGCATGAGGGTCACTATGAGTTTCTTGTCATGCCATTTGGTTTGACAAACGCACCGGCCACCTTTCAGGCTCTTATGAATAAGGTATTCCGTCCCTATCGCAGGCGATTTGTACTAGTTTTCTTCGATGATATTTTGGTGTACAGTCGTACTCTGGTCCTCTGAAGGAGCATTTGGACCACCTACAGGTGGTATTTCAGGAGCTATATATGAACAGAAAGAAGTGTCTTTTCGGGCAGCCATATGTGGAATATTTGGGGCACGTGGTATCAGCAGGAGGGGTGGCCGCAAATAGAGCAAAGATAGCGGCCATGCTGGACTGGCCGCGCCCCACTACGCTCAGAGGGCTACGGGGCTTCCTGGTGCTTACAGGGTACTATCGCAGATTCGTGGAGGGTTATGGGACGATTGCATGGCCGCTGACGGAGTTATTGAAGAAGGATCAGTTTCATTGGGGGGAGGAGGCGACGACAGCATTTGAGGCCCTGAAAAGGGCGATGACCACTGTGCCGGTATTGGCGTTGCCTGACTTCTCCAGACCCTTCGTAGCAGAGGCAGGCGCATCAGGACATGAGCTGTGAGCAGTACTGATGCAGGAGCAGCGGCCCATAGCTTACTACAGCCAGGTGTTGACCGCGAGGGCTCGACTGCGGTCGGTCTATGAGAGAGAGCTGATGGCTATAGTGCTGTCCATACAGAAGTGGATGCCATATTTGTTGGGGCGGAGCTTCATAGTTCGCACGGATCAGCGGAGCCTGAAGTACCTGTTAGAGCAGCGGATGGTAGCGGAGGAGCATCAGAAGTGGCTGCGAAAGCTAATGGGGTACAGATTCGAGATTGAGTACCGCCCAGGATTGAAGAATAAAGCAGCTGATGCTTTATCCCGGTGGGAGGAGGATGCAGAGCTAGCGACACTTGCAGTGTCTATCCTGGAGGATTGTGGCCCACTACAGCAGGAGGTGGAGCAGGACCCGGAGTTGGCAGCTATACGAGAGGCCCTTCTACAGGGGTCAACTGAGTACCCATGGTATTCTCTTCAGGATGGTTGGCTACTTTACTGGGAGAGGCTTGTGATACCGAAGACATCTGCATTTATACCGGACATACTCAGAGAGTTCTACGGCAGTGCTATTGGAGGACATTCTGGGGTCCTCAAGACCTACCAGCGGCTGGCGAGGGAGGTCTATTGGAAGGGACTGAAGAAGGAGGTGGTGATGATGGTGGCAGAGTGTGATGTGTGCCAGTGTCACAAGTACCAGGCGATGTCTCCAGGAGGACTACTACAGCCGATGTCCTTACCAGACCGGCTTTGGGAGGACCTCTCTATGGACTTCATAGATGGATTGCCAAAGTCGGGTGGATACACCGTCATTTTGTTGTGGTCGACTGCCTCAGCAAATATGCACATTTTGTCCCGCTTAGGCATCCTTACAGCGCAGTTTCTGTGGCGGAGGTTTTTGTGAGGGAGGTCATTCGTCTGCATGGACCTCCAAAGTCCATAGTCTCGGATCGAGACAAGGTGTTCCAGCGCAAATTTTGGCAGGAGCTTTTTAGACTACAGTGAACAGCATTGAAGCGGAGCACAGCTTACCACCCACAGACTGACGGTCAGACTGAGGTGGTGAATAGGAGTGTGGAGACCTACTTGCGCTGCTTCATTTCAGAGAATCCTAAGGAGTGGGCACGTTGGCTAGCATATGCAGAATACTGGTATAATATTTCTTATCACACGACGGCGCAGTACACCCTTCAGGATTTTGTATGGCAGAGATCCTCCGCACTTACTTCATTATGGTCATGAGACGAATCCGGTGTCAGATGTGGAGCAGTACTTGGCAGAGAGGGACCGGATTCTGGAGGAGCTGAAGCTCCATTTGGCGAGGGCACAGCAGGTGATGAAGGCTAGGGCAGACCTACACCGTCGGGATATATATTTTGAGATCGGGGACATGATGTATCTGAAGCTGAGGCCCTACAGGCAGATGTCGGTGGCTCATTGGAGGAATAAAAAGTTGGCATCACGGTTTTTTTGGGCCTTTCGAAGTTGAGGTGAAAGTCGGACCGGTGGCCTATAGATTGCGCTTACCCCAGGATCCACCATTCACCCAGTCTTCTATGTTTCACAGTTGCGCCAGGCCATTGGTGACCACACCTCTTCCCCTACTCTACCAGAGACCCTTACTGCTGATATGGAGGTGAGATTGGAGCCCGAGGTCCTGAAGGGAGTTCGGCGGAGTGACACAGGTGGACGTCAGGTTTTGCTGCAGTGGAGGCGCTTGCCAGAGCATGCTAGCACGTGGGAGGACATGGACGAGATGGTGACGCGTTTTCCAGACTTCCACCTTGCGGACAAGATGGCACTTTGGGGGAGGAGTATTGATGTGCTTTCCGGCCCATCCAATAGCCTGCGGGTTTATACCCGCAGGAAAGGGGTGCGGGCCCAGGCCCAAGCCCAGGCCGCACCCCATGCCGCACGTCCCAACCCTAGCTGGGCCCCCCTTTGGCTGCATGCACTAGCCCCCTAGCCCTAGTTTTGATTATAAATGGGGGGCTAGCCGCTTGGTTTTATCTATGCTATTGATTATTGATATTGTGTGATTCCATAGGTAGACGAGTGCGGACGTCCTCTTCGGCGTCTTGGGAGGAGAGCGCACCTCTTTTGCGTTCAATTATCTTGTTATTCTTTATTAGTTTGCTATAAAAATCGTATCTTTGTTAGTTCCTAACAGATGGCTGTTGCACCGTAGGTGAATCCGAAGCCGGTCTGGGACTTTGCGGTGTGAGGGTCAGACCTGTATCCAGCATCTGCAAAACCAACTAAGTTGGAGGATACACCTTTCTTGTAGTATAGTCCTAGATCAACTGACCATTGGAGGTAGCACAGAAGGTGCTTCACTCCGTTCCAGTGGCGCTTTGTGGGCGTTGAACTGTATCTAGCTAGTAAGTTAACTGCGAACACTATATCGGGACGCATGCAGTTTGCCAGATAAAGGAGTGCTCCAATTACACTTATGTAGGATACTTCGGGACCTAGTGCTTCCTCCCCCTCTTCCAACGGCCGGAAGGAGTTCTTATCCACATCCAATGATCTGAGGACCATTGGTGTACTCAGCGAGTGGCATTTGTCCATAAGAAAGTTTTTCAGCACTTTCCTTGTGTATGTGGATTGATGTAACAGGATTCCTCCGCTGAGGTGTTCAATTTGTAAGCCAATGCAAAATTTGGTTTTGCCAAGGTCTTTCATCTTAAATGTCTGTGTAAGTTTCTTGGATATCTTAGTTATCTCTTCAAGAAATCCGATGAGGTTTAAGTCGTCTACGTCGACGGCAATTATTACGAATCATGTTCCTTTTGTTCTTATAAAGATGTAATGGCAGACTTCATTGGTTGTGAATCCTTGTTGCACGAGGAATTCACTGAGTCTGTTATACCACATTCTTCCCGATTGTTTTAGAGCATACAATGATCTTTGGAGTTTGACATAATAGACGTCCTGATGTCTTTCTGTCATTTTTGTTGGAAGTTTATATCCGTCCGGAAGTCTCATATAGATGTCATTATCTATATTGTCATATAGGTATGCAGTCACAACGTCCTTGAGCTGCATATCCAGGCCTTCCATAGCTGTTAGGCTAATTATGAACTGGAAAGTCATCGCATACATGACCGGAGAATATGTATCATCATAGTCTATTCCTGGTCGTTGGGAAAAACCTTATGCAACAAGGCGCACTTTATAGCATATGATCTTATTATTTTCGTTTCTCTTTCTTACGAATACCGATTTATATCCCACAGATTTAACACCCTTTGGTGTTAGGACTACAGGTTCAAAAACTTTGTGTTTCGAGAGTGAGTCCAGTTCTACTCCTATTGCATCGTTCCACTTTGGCCAATCCTCTCTGCGTTTACATTCTGCTAGAGAGCGTGGATCGATATCATCGTCATATTCAGTGACATGATTAGCAATAACGAACGCGAAGTTATCATCGATGGTAAACGGGTCAAGGTGGATTGGCCCACACTAGCACTTCCACGTAACAACTCTACTAAAGGCGATCCTATTACAGGAATAGCTTCAAGTACACCTGTCACGATTTTGACTGCCCAATAACCAATTTGGTCCCGAGGTAAGGAATAACCAGTTACACCAAAAGATGCTATCAATGCAGCCAGAACCACACCTGTAACCCAAGTTAATTCACGGGGTTTTTAAAACCCGCCTGTAAGATACACACGAAATACGTGCAGAATCATCATTAGAACCATCATACTTGCTGACCATCGATGAACTGATCGAATTCACGTACATAGTTTAATGATATTTCTCCTATATTTTCCTCTTCAGGTGTTTTAGGAGGGGAGAGGTATTTGGGCTGAGCTCAACATCCTGTGGTGGTATCTTTATAGTTTCTCCAGGAGTTCTCCTCTTTCGAAGGAATTTATCCTTGGAGCTTGGGGGTCCTCTCTTTTGTTGAGGTACAGCCGCTTCTGTTGCAGGTGGATTGCATCCATTTTTGGGTATGTCAATCCTAGCTGGCATGTTTGCAGCAGGGACGTGTGATCTGACAATCTTCTGGTTGTCAGTGAATTTGTCCGGTAAAATGTGAACTGTGTTCTGTATTTGGAGAATCTTCAGGATCTCCTCTTCACATTGGTTTGTACACGGATCAAAGTGAGATAAAGTTTTGGTATCCCATGAAATGGTCTTTGAAGTTTCTGGCTTCTCTGTGTTTATGTCTAGTTTGGAAAAAGTACTTTCGTCAAGCTCACAGTCTTCTAGACGTGCCTTAAAGGCGTCCCCCGTTAGGGGTTCTAGGTATCTAATGATCGATGGTGAGTCGAATCCTATGTAGATACCTAGACGACGTTGAGGACCCAACTTGGTCCTCTGTGGTTGTGCGATAGGGACATAAACTGTGCATCCAAATATCCTCAAGTGAAAGATATTCGGTGGAGTTCCATATGCGAGTTGCATCGGAGAATAAGATTGACTACCAGACGATCGTAATCTTATTAGTGATGCATCATGCAAGATGGCATGTCCCCCTGCAGTCACAGGCAACTGGGATTGCATTAACAATGGACGAGCAATCCCTTGTAGTCTCTTTATAAGAGATTCAGCTAATCTGTTCTGGGTGTGAACATGTGCTACATGATGTTCAACTTCAATGCCAGTTTCTTGGCAGTAGTCTAAAAAAGACTTGTGATGTGAATTCCCCAGCATTGTCCAGACGTAATTTCTTAATCTGGTTGTCTGGAAAATGTGCCCGCAACTTAATAATTTGTGCCAGTAGCTTTGCAAAGGCTACGTTGCGGGTGGACAGGAGGCATACATATGACCATTTGGAAGATGCGTCTATCAGTACCATGTAGTACCGAAATGGACCACTTGAGGGGTGAATAAGCCCGTAAATATCTCCATGTATTCTCTTTAGGAAGCTTGGAGACTCTGAGTCCACTTTAAGTTGAGATGGTCTCGTAATCAATTTCCCTTTGTAACAAGTGGACAAGAAAACGCACCATTTCGAAGTACCTTCAGGCTCTTCGAGATAATACCACGAGATTTGGATATGATGCGGTGCATCATTGCCGATCCGGAGTGTCCGAGTATGCCAGAGTTGGAATTGTGGTTGATTCTTGCACTTCTGGTGCTCAATTGTATTAGCTTCCATTGCTCGAATCTTTGTATGGTAGAGACCCGACAGAAGTCCCTCGAAACGCTCAATGATGGTTTTAGCACCGTTTTAAGAGTCCTTACATACAAGTATTCTTTGTCTTGTTTGTTCACCGTTTCTAGGTGGTATCCGTTTAAACGGATATCTTTGAAACTTAGCAAGTTTCTGTTCGAGCTTGGAGAGAATAGAGCATCTTTTATTAATAGTTGTGTTTTATTGGGGAGCAGAAAGTGTGCTTCCCCTGATCCTTCTATTATTCCTGATGGACCGGAAATAGTATTCATGGTTCCATTGTATTTGTGTATGCTTTGAAAAAAGCAAATAGCTTGAAGGATCGAATGCGTAAAAGCACTGTCCACTAGGCATTTATTATTCATCTATAGCAAGAGAGAAAGCATAGCAGTAAAAGGCACAAACATAACTAAATTTCATTCAATGTCTGAAAATTAATTAATCATCTATAGCAAGAGAGAAAAAGCATAACAGTATAAGGCACAAACATAACTAAATTTCATTCAATGTCTGAGATTAATTAACATGCTGAAAAACAAACAACTAGAAATTAAATTGTTTCAACTACAATAGATTGCAGAATTAAAATAGATAAGGCATCAGTCGAGCAGGTCATCATTCGAGAAGTCCTCTGTGATGAACCTGATTGGTGCCAGGTCTTCATGTTCCACCAGATTTGTTTCAGCTGGCTTCTGGCTAGCTTTATACAAGTCCTGGAGGTGGCGTGGAGTGCGACATTTTCTGGACCAGTGTCAAGTCATACCACATCTGTGGCATTTGTCTTCCCAATCTTTCCTGGTGCAGATGTCTGATCGCTGTCTTTCTTCTTCCACACATTTTTTCTCTTCCCCTTATTATAGGTCTTTGGAGGGGGTCCTCTAGCCCGCTTCTTTGTTGCCTTTTCCTTCTGGGGTTTGCCTCTGAAGTTGATCTTCTTCTGGGAGGAGATGGGTGCTCTTTAGGGCAGGTGCAGTGCCGGCAAGGCGCAAGTTATGAGTGGCCAGTAAGAGGTCTATATTCTGTTCTGCCATCAGAAGGCATGAGAGAAGTTCTGAGTATTTCGTGAACTTTCGTTCACGGTATTGTTGCATGAGGATGGCATCCTTCTCGTGGAAGGATGTATAAGTTTTCTCCAACGTGCGTTCCTCCGTCACTTTTTCACCACACAACCTCAGGCGTGAGGTGATACTGAAATGTGCCGAGTTGTACTCGGCAATGAACTTAAGTCCTGTAGACGGAGGTTCTCCCATTCATATCGCGCTCGAGGAAGGATAACCTCTTTTTGATGTTTGTATCGATCCTCGAGAGTGGTCCATAATTCGTAAGAGTCTTCCACAGTGAGATACTCGGCCTTCATGGTCCGATCGATATGGCGTCTGATATAGATAATTGCTTTCGCTTTATCTATGTTAGAAACCGTATCGCCTACAACAATGGCATGACTCAATCCTTGTGAGCGCAGGTGGAATTTGATATCCAACTGCCAGCTCAGATAGTTCTTGCCTGTAGTATCCAATACGTCGAAGTCGACGCTCGCTATTTTTGCCATTTATCAAAACATGTTAAAATGAGCAATAATTAAATACTAAAAAACATGTAATTATGCATTTCAGACACAAAAATTTGTTGTGTGGATCGGCTAGTCACCATTTAAAAAGGAATAAAGTCCATATTCAGTCCTATAAAATAGAAAATACAACTCGAAAACCCTCATGGGGCCCTTATTCTTCTGGAAATAGATCTTCATCTTCATAGGACGTCCGCCAGTCTTGGAATTTATACAATTAAATCCTCACTATAATATCTCTCAAAATGAAAAAAAATGCGAGAAAATTAAATGGTGTAGATAGCCGATCCAAAACCACAACAGAATATCAACATACATCGCAGAAAATGCAGCAGTCATTTATTCATCACATGCATTTATTTATTGCAGGCATTTAATCATCACATGCATTTAATATTTTTAAATGCTAATTCATGCTACAGGCAATGAAAAATATGCAACATCACATGCATTTTATAATGGAATGAAATATTTTTGTTTTAATAATTATTGGACCACTGGGCAACATCATACACTGTTAGGTTAGCTGACTAACGGCAGAGCGGTCGCAGGATATTCCTAATTATTAAACGTAGAAAAATAATGGAATAATCCAATAAAAGATGCGATGATGATTTATGCATATAATTAATCAGGATTAAAGAAGAGGAAATCTTAATTAATATCTGAAAAATTGAATTTGATAAAAAAACTTTTTGGGGGAAACCCCAGTTAGGGTTTTGTAGGCGATCGGTCGTGTGAGCCCGTGCGGGCGGCTAGGTTTTGCGCCGCGACGGGGGCGGTTCAGGTGGCTAGGCGGCTGCCGCTCGAGGCAGCAGCGGCCCAGGCTGCCGCTCCAGGCGACAACGACACAGGCTACCGCTCAGGGTGGCAGTGGCTGCTGTCGCTTGAAGCGGCAGAGGCACGTCGCCGCTTCAGGCGGCGTTGTAGATCACAAAGGGGGTTTTCGTGCGCGCGCGTGGCTGTCGGCCGCGTAGCGGCGAAGAAACCCCTTTAGGGTTTGAAAAATTGGAGAAGAAGATCATAAAAACAGGATTTTTATTAAAAAAACTATTTTTAGTCTTCAAATCAGCGTTTTAATCGTAAAATTTTGATTTTTAGTGATAAAATGTCGAGTTATAATTCAAAAGTTGATCCAATCACATAGATCTAAGATAAAAATCTAGATCTAATTAAATAGATATATATCTAATCATATGCGCATAAATTTTTAGATCTATGGGGTTTGGATGATTACCTCTAGATCCTACCCTCCGGATCTAGTGAAGTTCGGTGAAGGAAGCCCGTTCGCGTAGCGATCCGTCCGTCTGCAGGGGTTCGGCTCAGCTGACGAGCGTGTTGATAACGTGTTATGAGCTTATTGGCTACGGAACTCGTAACCTTGTATTTATAGAAAAAGGTTACATAATGGGTGGATACCCAATACACTAATGTGTACCATGCGGGCCTACAAAAGCCTGCTCATAAAACTAACTATTTTGTTGATTTATTTTCTATTTATCAAGAATTCGTATTGTATAACGTTCTAATTTATAGAGCTTCAATTTTATTGAGATTGTGTAATGCTATACTCTTGTTTTCTAAACAAATACCAATTCTAATCTTAATATGAATTTCTATAAATATTTTTTATGCTTCGTGTTTAAGTGAATAGAAATTTTATTTTTTATTTAAATTTTTACTTATTTATTTATGCATGATATACTAAATTACAAATATGCACCGGACAACAAGAACATAAGATTGCAGAAATTCACATTGCACATTTTGTTGCTCACCTTTCATCTATTTATTGCCATTATCTTTTACAAGTTTACCAAAAAGGACGGGCAAACTTGTAAATAAAGATAACTGCAAAATGTGTAATGTGGCTAGAACATAATGGGAGTTTCTATGCACATAGACCCTATTGCTGGATATACAGACCCTTTTACTTACACGTTTGCTATTCAAAACTGACAGATTTGCCATTGAAAGTATTTCTTCTTTTACCCTCCGCTTCCTCTACTCCCAACTGTCGACGTCGGTCGCCGCTACGTCCCCATAGCCCCCACCGCACCTCGTTCTGCGCGCCACCGAGCATTCACATCCTCGTCCGCCTCCCGACTCCATCCTCTTTTGCCTCCACACTCTTTCTTCATCCTACCCTCCCCACTTTCACCAACGTCACCAGCTACGATGACGTGACGGTGGTTGGGAGTGGCGGATGATAATGGGGAATATGAAGAGGGTGGGGTAATGTGGGGATATGGGGTTGTGTAAAGTAAAAAAACAAAATTTTCAACATTTTTAGGTGTGTAAAATGGTCTGAGTGCACGTCAATTAGGTTTGTGCGCATAATAACTCCCGAACAGGATCCCCAATCATCCCCTCTTTATTTTGTTTTCCCGGTTGATATCAAAAACTCCGTCCTTCCTTGGGGCTTGGGATGACGAGGCTATCCAAAACGGTCCCATCCCATAAGAATCCTCACCCAATTCCATCCAGCATCAACAAAGCTATAAAGATCTCTTCATCATCATTATCGTTATCATCTCCGAAATCCAAAGCAAATGACACGAAGAAGAATAACAAGAAAACCTCGCAGTGGTCCGTATATCTTATCATCTCCTCTGGGTTGCCCAAGACTTACGTTGGGGTCACCACCAATTTCTCTCACATGTAATATATGTGAGTACCCTCTCTTCCCTCATTTATTTCAATCACAATTTCAATTTGAATTACTCATAAAGATCTATTTTTACCTAATCCCAATTCAATTTGGGACGAGCCCACGTGAGAAATTTGAGAAAATTAGCTTGATCCATTTTACTGCCGCTTATGATCGATATTAAGGATATTACCAGCTGTGGATGATAGGTTGGTTGGTGCCCATCTATGATAGGAGCCGATTGGGCTGGACCCAGAAGAGCTCGGAAGGGCCCGTCAGCAAATGACACACGACCCCATGAGTTGTGACTGGACCCCGACTGCAGTTGTGTGTTCCCATGGCAATGCAGCGTAGCTCCCTGGGGACGACCTCCTACAGGTCGGCCCTCTCCAAACGATGGCTCTCTGTTGACCGACCCTCTGAGATCGTTCCGCTCGACTCCCTTCAAGTTGCTATCCATGGACCCCATGTGGGTGACGGTCGGCTTTCTCAGAGGGGCATGCAGTCTGTCCCATCAGACGGCACGCGACCAGCCCTATCAGAAGTAGCGGGTGACTGCTTTGTCAGTCGACATGCAACTAACTCTGTCTGGGGTGGTTACGTCTGTGCCCCGTTGAAACCCTTGACAATTCAGTTGCAAAAGATAGTGAGGGACCACTTGACGTGGCAGAAGTGTCCTCCTAATCCGATAAATAGAGGTAAAACCCCCCTCTATCAGGCATGCTAATTTTTCCTCTCAGGAAAACCAAGTATCTTCATCCTCAATAAGAACTTAGCGGCGGCTACTCTACCCAGCGTCCCTCCTTTCTCCGTTTGAATCTAACTTAAGTATCGAAGTTTGATGGAGGGCCATCCCCTTCGGTGGAGCTAACAAGCTTTTTCTTTGTTTCATGCGTTAGACGAAGGATCTACACCGTCAGTCCGTCGAAACACACCTGTCCGAGCTCAACCTGTTGCGAGAATACTCATACCCACAGCTTGATCCATGCCTAATGAGATTCTGTGCATCAACAGTAGGCGCTAGAGAAAGAGCCTTATGACAACTCTTGTTGCAAATGCTCTCTACCTAGCGATTCATGTAGCTCTGTTCATCCTTTTCTTCTTCGGTTGCCACCTCCCCATCACCTTCTCCAATGGTGGAAGGTGAAGGCAAGACCGGAAACGACACACCTAGCATTACACCCGAATCTGTGCCACGGAAGAGGCTCACCTCCGAGATAGCCTGGATGCCATGCAACCATCTGCAGCCCCTTCTCATCATTGGGACCATGAAGCTATTTGGTGCCAGCTGGCTCGGTGCCAGCTGGCTCGGCACAAAGTTAGAAAGATACAAGAACCTCCGCACTAGACGGTTGAAGGAAAGACGTATCCCTGCCTCCAGCTACACAATGCTCATGGTGATGGTGAGGATGATGGTCGGAGGTCCCATCCAACTCGCCCGGGGGTTTCAGAACCACCGAAAGAGGAATCACATAACTCTCCTGGATCTGTTCCAAATCAATCGTCCCTCCCTGAGAACGGAACATTTTCTCTCCTAATCGTGGGGGCATCCACGTGGTTATTTTCCCTCTTAATTCATCGACGTCAGCGATTCTGAAAGCATCGATCACTTCCTGATCCAGGTCTTCAACACCTGTCATGATCCCATGAAGGAAACAAAGCGTTGAAGGGGCGGACCAGAAGGAAAATCCATCTCTCCGGATTTGAGAATGTTGCAGTAGATAAAGACGAAAGCCTTTTCTGCTTACCTTAGGCACGAAGAGGCAAGGCGAGGGCACATCTGTCCGATTCTTTAACACTATGCAATGAAATCCAGCCGTTAGGCACGCTCGGCTTCTGTGCAAAGA
The DNA here is from genome assembly GCA_030789695.1 of Scilla litardierei. Lineage (NCBI taxonomy): Eukaryota > Viridiplantae > Streptophyta > Magnoliopsida > Asparagales > Asparagaceae > Scilla > Scilla litardierei. The sequence continues at coordinate 25,478,205 of CM061137.1, forward strand.
CCCTCCAACAAACCGGCACTTGCCACATCAGCATCTCCTTGGAGAGTGGACGCGTCCCTTCACATCCTACATTAAATACGGATCTCGGCAAATCCGTCTCTTGTCATTTCAAGGAGCATGTGCGAACGTTAGAAGGCGTAAGTAGCTCCCCAATGGAGCTCAACAACCTTGCGTGTCCAACTCGATGAGGTACGCCTTGCCCCTTCTGTATTTCGTCTTATCGCCCCTCCCATCCCGACCTCACTGGCATAGCTCAAGTCGGACTTGCGGAGCCAGAAGACGATATACCATTATAGATGATAGGTCAGCTGGGGCCCACCCATGGTAGGAGCTGATCGGGCCAGGCCTGAAAGAGCCCAGAGGGGCCCGTCAGTAAACCACACGCGACCCCATGAATTGTGTGACCCGACACCGGTGGTAGTTGGTGTGTTCCCCTTAAAAACGCGGCTAAGCTCCTCGGGAATGACCTCTTACAGGTCGTCCCCCCCAAACGATGGCTCTCTGTGGCCTGACCTTCTGAGATCGTCCCGCTCAACTCCCTCCAAGCTGCTATCCATGGACCCACCCCATGTGTGTAACCATCGACTTTTTCAGAAGGGATGTGTAGTCCGTTTTGTCAGACGGCACGCGACCACCCTGTCAGAAGTAGCGCACGACCATTTTGTCAAGGGCGTGTAGCCAGCTTTGTCAGGGGTGGCTGCGTCTGTGTCCTGCCAAAACCCCTGGCAATTCGGTTACAAAAGAGCGGGGACCGTCTAACGTGGCGGAAGTGTCCCCCAATCCGATAAATAAAGGGAAAATCCCCCTATATCAGGTATGCTAATTATTCCTCTCAGGAAAACCCAAGTATCTTCATTCTCAACAAAACCTTAGTGGCGGCTACCTCTAGCCAACGCCACTCCTTCCTCCACTTGAATCTAACTAAAGCATCAGAGTCTGATCGGAGGGCCACCTCCTCTGGCGAGGCTAACGAGCTTTCTGTCTGTTTCAGGTGTTAGACGAAGGATTTCCACCCTCAGTTCGACGAAACCCACCTTTCTGGGCTCAACTTGTTGCGAGAATACTCGTCCCCGCGGCCTGATCCGTGCCAAACGAGATTCTATGCATCAACACTAATGATTGTTGAACTGCTTAAGTATTTAACATATGCATCAGCTTTGACTGAGTTAATGACAATTCTTGATAATTTAATGGAATCTAATATTTATGGATGATATATAAGCGAGCTTAAAGGAAAATTTTGAGGAAATGAGGTTGACGTATTTTGCTACTGTTATCAATATTAAAAATATTGCCAACTAAGTATTGTTGTTTAACTACTTATTTACTCTTATCTATGCAACTACTTTGATGACCATTCGACATGCATTGTTATATTATAAAACTGCATCCGAGTATATCTTAATACGTATTAGAACCCTTTAACGCAAACAAAATTGGACTAATATTTGTTAGATTGGGAAGATTTGGGCATTATGACGTGCAAATGGGTTATTCAACATATACAGTGTACCTTGCGATTTTTTTCTTTATTAGGTGCTTCTCCATAGCACGGTACAAAATACCCTATACCCCCATATCGTGTGCCACATTGGGAGCTATAAATGGTTTCATTAATTGATTGGTAGTGGCATATTGTTTGTTCGAAGTCAAATCTTCTTTAATGACACGATGATAAGATTCCATTTTTGCAGAAGCTCTTTTTTATAACAGCAATAGTTTGATAAATGAAAATGTATTTGGCAAAACATACAATAAGTCTCATCACATATCAACATTTCAAATGTCACAAGGACTTCAAGCTAAAGATGAAAGATCAGAATCATAGTAGGACATATTTAATTAATATTAATATTAAGGTAACATACACATGAAATTCACAGTGATCAAAAGAAACAAACTTCGGTGTACACAAGCCTATGATACTTGGTACATGGAATTCTGTAAATTTGCTGAAAATCAAAACATTGAACCATCTAATTGATGGCAAAATAACCATCTATCTTAGAATCTGCTTCAGAATGCTTGGAGAAAAGCCTCTTAAGAGCCAGTTGTAATTGGGATTATTGGAGCTATTCCACTTTCTGTTTCTTTGTTCTAAGTGAAATTGTCTAGACATCTAATTTATTTGATTTTAATACTTGTATTGCGTAGGACCATATTGACGATGTTATAATTGACAAGGGATTGGCTTGGGAACCCTATTATATGCTGATGCGTTCTGCAATTTTGGGGAGCCATGGTGTTTTTGTAATTTCCAATTTTCAGGACATTTTCGTAATTTTCAAAGTCTATGAGTATTTTTGTAATTTTATTATTTTCTGATTAGTATTTATATGAGGTTGGGGGATTAGAGGGGTGGGTTGAATATTGTGAGAGAAACTATCGATCTTAGAGGTTTATGCTTTTTTTGAAGTAAAAGCTAGTTCTTGGAGAATTAGGCCTTGATCTTGAATCTAAAGATATGTGAGTGAGTTCCTCTCGAAATAACTCACATTTATCTTGTATCCACTTTTATTATCAATTAACAATTATCTTTTTTCCCAAATCATCTCATCAAACCCTAAAAATCCCATCTATCTAACAAAAATCTTATTTTTATCCATCAAACCCCTAAAAAATCGTATCAAATTGGTACCAGAGCACTACAATCCACGATGGTGACAGAAGCAAAGAAAAAGGTGGAACTTTTAGAGAAAAGACTCAATGTGGCAGTTAAAGGCTGAAGAATCGATGGAAGAGATGAGATCCGACATGAAGGCATTAGAAGTAAGTACGAATCGGATATTAGAAGCCCTCAAGCAATCAAACTAACAGCGTATGCAATCAATCCAACAAATCAGTTAAACACACCAATAAATCTCGCAACAAATCGTCATGTTGTTAAAGGCAAAGAATTCAAATTTAGACGACATCCCAGATTTAGGGCAAAATGTGCAATCTTTGACGAAAGAGAAGGAGAAGAAGGAAGAACTAAGAGAAGGGCTTCTAACTGACGCGGTGGAGGATTCTAAAGCAGCAGAGGAAGACCTCACGAGAGGTGGGGACCCTGGGAACCCGCGACCCCCTGCAGTGCCTGCCAGCTAACCTGCAGGGTTTCCATATCCCTACAGTGACCGACAGCCAATCTATAGGGCCACCAGGGCCCTGCAATGCACTGGCAGGGCCGCCAGGGCCCTGCCGGTCACCACCAGGGCCCCCGCGGTCCCCTGACGGGGCCGACAGAGGCCCGATGAGCTAATGGTAGAACATCCGGGCTCGTCGTGGGCCATCAAGACTTCAACGATGATTTTGGGCCGTTTCAGGAACCTGAGGATGACGTGGAAGAGCTCCAGTGGCTTCGTGGGCCTCGGTTTGCTGCAGAAAGGCGATAACATCGAGTACTTCTCGCCTACAAGGATTTTCAGGATGCTTATAACGAAAACCCAGGCTTTGAGGATGATGTTGGCATTTACGCCTGGGATGAGATGATTATAATGAAAATGGAGACAGAGGCGGCAGCCGGTTGAGAGGCTATGGGTGACGTCCAGAGGCACGACACGACAGTTATAATCTCCCCCATTACTATAGACATGCAGGAGTGTGAGCGGGCCAGGAGAGACTTGGAATTTATGACAGGTTTAGGAAATTAAAGATGCCAATATTTGAGGGAGAAGACCCGTATAACCTGGATGGATGGATCTACAAGCGAAGAAATACTTTGAGGTAACACGCCTTACTGAAGCAGAGAAGCTGAAGGTGGTGGAAATATGTTTAGAGGGTAAAGCCTTATCTTGGTACCGATGGAGAGAGCAGCAACATCCTGTTCATTCATGGGAGGAATTTAAAGATTGCATGCTAGACCGATTTCGTGAGACCCAAGGAGAGACCTTTATGAGTAGCTCTACGCACTGAGACAGTAAGAGACGATCAGTGAGTATATCATTAGATTTGAGACGCTGACAGGCTGTGTTTGGAAAGTGTTAGGAGAGTCTTTGGAGGCATGTTTCATGAAGGGTCTCAAACCAAGCATACAGACAGAGCTATGTATACAGAGACCCAAATGGTTGCTAGACGAGATGGGTTAGGCTTGGATGGTGGAGGATAGGCTCACAGAGGAGCGGCGCATCAAGGAAGCATGGAGTGAATCCTCTTTCCACCGCCAGGCGCTAGCAGTAGGGCCTGAGGTGTCGTAAGGAGGGAACTGGTCCGGCTAAGAGAACAATGAGTTTTCACCAGACAGCAGGATCAAGTTGCTGACACAAACCGAGATCGAGGACATGTTCATAAAAGGTTTATGCTTCCGATGTGATGAGAGGTTCGGGCTATGACATCGTTGACGGGATCGTGCTCGCCAGATGCTGACAGTCGAGGATTTCGAGATAAGGCAATCGAAGATGAAGAGTCGAGAGGGGACGCGCACCTCCATTTAGAATAGCATGCCTCATTAATTTCGTGACACCACCTTGAGGATAAGGTGTTCTTCGTGGACGAAGTAATGATGCGTCTTGCAATATTAGGGAGCCATTGGTGTTTTCGTAATTTTTAATTTTCAGTGTCGTATTCGTAATGTTCAGGGTGGAGGGGGTATTTCTTTAATTTTATTATTTTCTGATTAGTATTTATGCGGGGTTAGAAGGTTTAGACCGGGCGGTTGAATATTGTAAAAGAAACCCTAGATCTTGGATGTTTATGCTTTCCCTTTGGAAGTAAAAGCTAATTCTTGGGGATTTAGGCTTTGATCTCGAATCTAAAGTTATGAGAGCAAGTTCCTCTCGAAAGAACTCACCTTTATCTTATTTCCTTTTTTATTATCAATAAAAAGTTATCTATTTTCCCAAATCATCTCATCAAACCCTAAAAATCCATTCTTTCTCATAAAACCCTATTTTTATCCATCAAAACCCTAGAAAAATCATATCAAATTGGTATCAGAACACTACGATCCATGAGGACGGTGGAAGCAAAGAAAAATGTGGAACTTATGGAGGAAAGACTCGATGTCGAAGTTGAAGACTCGAAGAAATCGATGGAAGAGTTGAGATCAGACATAAAGGCATCGGAAGCAAGGACGAATCAGATATTAGAAGCCCTCAAGCAATCAAACCAACAGCTTGTGCAATTAATCCAACAAATCAATTAAACAAACCAATTGATCTTACAAGAAATCATCATGTTGTCAAAGGCAAAGAATTCAGATCTAGACGACAATCCAGATCTAGTGCAAAAGGTGCAATTTTTTACGAAAGGAAATGAGAAGAATGAAGAATTCAGAGAAGAGCTTCTAACCGACGTGGATGAGGATTCTAAAGCAGCGGATGAAAACACCATGAGGGGCAGGGACCCCGGCCACCCTGACCGGGGGCCCCGCGACCCCTGCAGAGCCCGATAACCAACCTGCCGGGTTGACAGGTCCCTACAGTGCCCTGCCAGGGCCATTCAGCCAACCTGCAAGGCTGACAGGGCCGCGCAATGCCCTAACAGAGCCCTGGCCCTGCTGGCCACATGCATGGCCGCTAGGACCCCGCAGCGCCCTAGCAATGCCACCAGGGCCCTGTCGGCCACCTGCAGGGCCGCTAGGGTTCCCGCGGTCCCCTGGCGGGTCTGCAAAGGCCGGATGAGCTATGGGTAGAACATGTGGGCTACATGGGGCCATTGAGACTTCAGCAACGTTTGGGCCGTTTCAGGAACCCGAGGATGACATGGAAGAGTTCTAGTGGCTTCATGGGCCTCAGTTTGCGGCAAAAGGCGACGACGTCGAGTACTTCCGGCTTACGAAGATTTTCAGTATGATTATGACGAGAACCTAGGCTTTATGGAGGTCGACGACTACGCCTAGGAGAGGATGCCTAGGGCAGAAATGGAGACAGAGATGGCATGTGGTTGAGAGGCTGTGGGCGACGCCGAGAGGTACATTACGACAATTATCATCTTCTCCATTACTATAGACATGCAGGATGACGAGCGGGCCAAGAGAGACTTAGAATTAATGACAGTGTCAGGAAGTTAAAGATGCCAATATTTAAGAGAGAAGACCTGGATGGGTGGATCTATAAGACGGAGAGATACTTTGAGGTGATGTGTCTTACTGAAGCAGAGAAGTTGAAGGCAATTGAGAAATGTTTAGAGGGTGAAGCCTTATCTTGGTAGTGATGGAGAGAGCATTAGTGTCATGTTCGTTCATGGGAGAAATTTAAAGATTGCATGCTAGACCGATTTCATGAGACCTAGTGGAGACCTTTATGAGCAGCTCTACTCACTAAGATAGGAAGGGAATGTCAGGGAGTATATCAGGAGATTTGAGATGCTGGCCAGCCGCGTTCGAGGAGTGTCAGTGGAGTCTTTGAAGGGATATTTCATGAAGGTCTCAAACCAAGCATATGGGTAGAGCTATGTATACAAAGACTGAGAGGGTTGCTGAACAGGATGTGTTTGGCTCGGATGGTAGAGGATAGGGTCACAGAGGAGCGACGCACCAAGGGAGCATGGAGCGGATCCTCTTTCCACAGTCAGGCGTCAGCTGTAGGGCAGGAGGCGCTGTCAGGAGGAAACCCGTCCAGCCAAGAGAAGAACAATGAGCTTTCCACATACATCAGAATTAAGCGGCTAACACAAACCGAGATCGAGGGCAGGCACCAAAAGTTTATACAACAACAGGAAGAAGACACAAAATTACTTGGTTTAATATTAAAGGCCTACGTCCACTGAGGAAGGACAAAGATATTTTGTTAACCAGAATATTGTTAACCAGACTTTATTAACCAGAATATTGTCAGAATATTCTGGTTAACCAGAATATTTTGTTAACCAGGAAGGACAAAGATAATTTGTTAACCAGAATATGTCAGGAGTAAATCATCAAAAATTCTGTCAAAGCACCCTAGTCTCGTAAGTACACACCATATAAAACTCCATCAAATGCAAAGTTTTGAGAACTCGGCTTTGTTTTGATTTCTCATTGGATTAAAGCTTTCAACAGGTTTTGTTAGTTTTGAAAGGTTCTAAATGGAGTTTCAGTTCTGTTCTTGCTGTGTAAAAATACACAGTGTCCATAACATCGTTAGTTGTTTGCATATGTAGTGCCCAGATATATGATATAAGCATGTATGCTAAGTGGGAGTTAATCAAGAGATCTCAACTTCTAGTTCTTAACTAGTTAACCTAAACACCAATCAAATCAATATGAAAGTCGTCGATTGAAGATTAAATTGAGATCATAATCAAAGTTAAATTAAATATTAAATTAGGAAAATCATTGATGTATGAAAGTCTGTTTAGTGATAGAAATTGGAGCAAGATTATATTATTAACCATTAGGAATATTAAGATTTCACATTTTCTTCTTTTATTTTTAAAGTTTTGGTAGGCTTTGGCAGGTTTGTCTGAAACTTAGCGAAATTATCCGACAGTGGTTGATGACAATTGTGTTTATGTCAGTTAGAGACTAGTACTCAATGAAAATGGGAGAAAACAGGCGAAACGAAATGAGACAACAAGGCCATGTTCCTTTTTGATAAAAAGTGTTAAAGTTCTCTCAAAACAAAAGAGAGAGCACTAATAGAGGAAGAGACTTGACCTTTATTTATACATTTGTAATGTGTCAAAGCCTTCTATAGAATTGGAGTAGGCTTGTTAATTTTTTTCTGATTCATTTTCTCACTCCAAATTGGTCCAACAACTGTATGACTCCTTATCATAATTGGACATGTATTGAATTCCTTCTGAAGTTTGTATTGGGTCGAGTGTTTTGAGTCGAGCACAATTATCTATATATCTCTCTTTTCTAATATGCCCATGGGTGTGTAAGCACACGCACACGCACACGCACACGCACACGCACATATGCATACATCACACACAGTTCACCGGCTGCAAAAATTCCATGACCCGCCGTTGTATTTCATGTGCCCAACATATTATTGGCAACTTAAAAGAGGGAATAACTAGAGAATTCTTCTACTGAAACAAAACAAGAACAATCATGTCATTTTCACAATGCCTAGATACTGAAACCAAAATGACTTAAGAGACCCTATTGTGCTTTGAAGAAACCAAGGCATGCACACACGTGCATGTGCACATTCAAGAAAAATAAAAATAAAAAGAAAAGAAAACCACAGACTTCGCCTACATCTCATAATACTGTGCAGTAGGAAATATTTATCCCTGTTCTCGTTATTTAAATGGTTCCTATATTTCATAGAATTTTGCATTCTACCCATTTGTGGCGATATTTTTCTCATCAACCTCTAGATATTGCCCTTACTGTTAATAAGTGGATTTATGGGAGTAGGTGTATATATATGGTATGACCTAATGCCAAAAATATACTGATGAATCTCTCAATAAATGGTACTTTTGATGGCTTGTTGCGTCATTCAGGAGTGTCACATGAATTATGTGAGTCCCTGACACATACTGTTGTATTCCTTGTTTTTCAGATTATGTGAGTACATATGTCACATTTTTGAGACAAGATAGAAGAAACTACTGATGCGGACTAGGGTTCGTTTGGTGGAATTTGGGGATTTTTATTGAATTAGAAATAGGGAAATAGGGTTACAAAGGGGATAGGTAGCCAATTTTGGGAGAGTTGGCCCCTCTCCTAGCTTTTGCTAAAGGGAAAAGCCTAAACTCTCTTCTAAACCTCCTCGGAGAACTCTAGGAAATGTCAAAAGACGGCTACAATATTCGATGCTCTAACCCTAGCCCACGCCATCACTTATATAATGATTAGGCATGTGCGTACAACAAAAATAACAATACTAATTGTGCCTAAAGAACTTCCCCCCAAGTCGGAGGTGCACACAGCAATTACAATAGATCGCATCAACTACCAATTATTTTTTCAGTGATTCAATTATCTTGCATACTTCCCCTATTTCGTCAGATATCTAATGCTGTCAGTATTCCGTTAATGAATCAAAATTTAGCTTTCTGATTTCCCGTCTAACTTCTTGGAGGCATTAGGTTATTAATTTTAGCTAATCAATCAGGACAGTTTATAAGCTTAAATAGACGGACGACAGACTTTTTCATATACTACTACTACTGATCTCTTCATTTGAAGTAGCTTAATTTTTTTCCCCTCCGTCTCTTTTCCATTTTTTTTCTTATTCAGGTGGGGGATGATTTTGAAATACTACACTCTCAGGAGCTTCATCAAATTGGTCTCATTTTTTATTGTCGTATCTGAAAAATCCTATAATTAATTGGCATTGCTATTAAGCTTAATTCCTACAGGCCCCTGAATGTTGTGGCATATAGCCTGTAACCTGTGCCAGCAAGTTCATATAACCGTGCATGTCACTTCTTAACTATAGAGTTTTAACATTGCAAATGTAAAAAATATTAGTAGTTTCTTCCAACTATCTGTTTGCAATTAAAAAAGGCTATTATGCCTGCATACAAGTATATGTGGACTTACTTCACAAGTGAATTTGTTTACTCAAACTTGTACCTTTTCCCAGTTAATAATAATATTCCTTCAGTCTGAAACAGCACAATGGTGAATTAAAAGGTGGGGCTAAAGCATCATCAGCAGGAAGGCCATGGACTCTTGCATGCATTGTTAGAGGATTTAAAGACCGAAGTGAAGGTAACTGTCTTTGGTTTTTGAGTTATCTGTGAATAGTCAACTCATCGTTTTGTTTACAGTTGTTCTTTAAGTTGCTTATGGAATTAAATATCATGGCAATACATAGCTTAAAGCTATCGTTTGAGGAATTATTTTTATTATGTCTAAGCCCTTCAATAAATAAAAAAATCTCCTTTCTTTTAATCTTTTTTATTTATTTTCTTTCTTCTTTTGTTTTTGTTTGTCTAAGTTAACATTCAGTTAGGATACAAATGCTCTTCGTAGCTTGGCCAAGCCCCCATCACCACTCAACATGTGGATACAAATAATTGAATAGTTGCAGGCATAATATTGAAATATTGAAATAATTGACCTTGTTTCAAAGCTGTCACTTCCTCCAAAATCTCACACACTATTCAACATGGGGATACAATTTCTGCAGAAATAAACATTGAAATAATTTAGTTGAACATATATAGTTGCTGGCTAGATCGCATTTATATGACGGTATCTTGTTCTCTAGCATCCTATACGATTATTATCATGTAACTGAATGTTCGTTCTTTTCATTGCCATCAACTAGGAGAAGCATCTTGATAAATTTGTTTCTTTTATGATTCTTAGCGTGCGAATTCGAATACAAATGGAAGAGCGTATCTCGGAAACTGACTCGAAAGAAAACCGAGGAGGATCAAGCCTCGAATTCATTATTGCAGCACCGCGAAGCTGCTTTGAGCAAGGTCAAAGCATCACTTGATTGCAGACATTTGCAAATTGATTGGCAGTCCAGTTCACCATGATTGGCACTCATTTGTGAATAAGGCTAGAATGTCTTTAGCATTATCTATCCTTTATACACTGTACAACAAAAACAAAACATTGTATAACTTATGCATTTATAAGGACGAGTTCTTAACGAGTCTGAGAGAGGAAATTGCTTTAAACATTTGACCATAACTTTTAATTGTAACCTCAAAACAACATGAAATTGTATGACTTGGAGATTTTAGAAATAAAACTTCGACTGGATTATTTGATATGCTGGCCTTGTCTGTCAACGTTTGAGGTTTGCTCCCATTGCTGAGACCTTTCGAACATTAAATTATGTTCCATTACGGATGTTATCCTACTTGCATCTGAAACTGCAGTAATTGTCCAAAGTTAGAAGAAGTGGCACGTGTATTTCTATGGAGAACTGCTTTCCTCAATTACACTATATCCGAGAGTTATATCAGTTTCTTTGTGAAAAATAGATTTGAGAGGGAAGCATTGCATAGAAATTTCAAATTTCCTTTTTTTTTCTCCCAAAATCCACACTTAAATCATTCATATTTAGATATTAGTCTTTGTAGTTTGAAAATGGTCTCTTAAAAGGATTAATGTGTTTCCAAAATTCTTAAAATGGTCTCTTAAAAGTGATTAGCTTGGAGATTTTTGATGGAACCTACTTCTCTTTGGGTTCGGCTTTTGAGAGCTAAGTATAAGCTTCCTGAAGATACTCTTTCTTTCATTTCCATTCTGCAGTCTTCTCCTACTACTTGGTCCTATTCTTGGCGCAGTTTAGCCCATGGCTTGCAGGGTTAAGTCGCGGTCTTGTGAAGAGAGTGGGTGATGTGTCTTCTATAGATTTTTGGCATGATAATTGGCTGGGCCGACCTCTCTCTTCCCATATCTCCCCTCCGACAGACTTGGGGGCTACTCAGGTGTGCGTTCGAGAGATTATACAGCATGGTGCGTGGGATGTGGCTAAGTTACTTTTAGCAGTACCAGAAGATGTGGCTCAAATGATCATGGCTTACCCATTACCACAGGTTGCATGCATCCAGGATAGCTATATTTGGCAGTTCACCTCTACTGGATTATTTACAACTCAGTCTTCTTATCTACAGCTACTTGAGGCCTCTTTTCCCAGTTCGGAGTTCAGATTTCCATGTATATGGAAGTTGTATCTACCTTCCAGATGGTTGCATTTTCTCTGGCTAGTATGTCGGTATAGAATTGTTACTAATGAGCTGTTCAGGCGGGGAATCTCGTCGTCTAGTGATTGCATGATCTGTGATCCTGTTACCGAATCTACTCTGCATGTTCTTCTACCGAATCTACTCTGCATGTTCTTCGTGACTGCCCAAAAGCGACGATGATTTGGGATACTTTCTTCCCTTCTACACTCTATCCTGATTTTTATTCTTTACCGCTTACTGAGTGGCTCACGGAATTTCTTCATCAGAAGGCCACGCCATTTCATAAAGTTGCACTCTTCACTACCTGCTTATGGAAGATTTGGGGAGCCAGTTGCCGACGAGTATTTACTCTGGAGATTGTTGGCAACTATGAGTCTTTTATTTTCGGCCATATTATTGTTGCTGCGAATGAGGTGGATCGTGTGTTTGGGAGGTATTCCGTATCAGCTCCAGACACTTCTTTCATTCGGTGGATTCCTCCTCCTAGGGGGGATTTTGAAGATTAATGTTGACGGAGCCAGCAAAGGGGGATTTTGAAGCTTAATGTTGACGGAGCCAGCAAAGGGAATCCAGGCCTCTCAGGTGCTGGGGGGGATTTTCAAGATGTGCAAGGGAATTAGATCCTTGGTTTCTCCGCGTATATTAGTTGCTGCTCCATTTTGAATGCGGAACTTCAGGCCCTCCGCTGGGGATTAGAGATTGCGTGGAGGAAGGGCTTCCATGAACTTATTTGTGAATCGGATTCCCAGGTGGCTTTACTCTTGACTCCAATTCCATTTCCTTCCACCCTCTACTCAGCTTGATTCTAGACATCAGGCAGTTAGCCTCCAGATTCCATCTATGCTCATTTCGCCATGTTCTACGTGAGGCGAACTTCTGTGCCGATGCTCTTGCTATCATGGGCTGTCACTTAGATGTTGAACTCCAAGTTTGGGACTGCCCTCCACCTTTCTTATCACCGTTGCTACTTATGGATGTAACCGGGTCGGGGTTACCTAGAGGTTTCTCCCTCTGATTGATTTGATGTATTTACATTCCGATGTAGCAAAAAAAAATTTTAAGTATGAAAGTCAACGAAAACTTACTAATTTAACTTAAATTTTTTTGAATGATTATTTTAAGAATACGAAGATTTGGATGAATAATATTAAAACACGGATGATTTAACAAACGGATATTAAGAAAACCGTTCAGATAATAATAATAAGATGTCTATGTTGAGAATCAATCCTCTATGGTGACAACCATGTGTGTGTGTGTGTATTGGAATTAGCCGTTAAAAAGGGATTAATACCAAGGGTCTCCACAATGATGGTGGATACCAAGGGTATTTAGTGCCCATTCATAACACTTCCCATTATCCATCCATCTTTGTAAACTCGTTATATGAATACTTCAGGATTCATAGTGCTTATGAGTATCACAAGGGGTGGATACTTCTAGATCCTGAGTTAGAGAGCATAACTCTCTTTAACTTCCCATGTTCTACGGATACAATTATGGGTGGATACTTCTTGAATAAGAGTTAATAAGGCTGCCTCATTAAAACCGTTGGCTATGGAAAACCCAGTGGGAAAAACCATAGCTAAGGAAAAAGAGTACAACTCTACATTTAACTCCCACTGATCTGTACAAGCTTCCGGCTTGCAGATCTCCTAGGCATCTATACATCAATCTCATCTGCAACATTCTGAGAAAAAAATACAAAATAGAAGCATCGCTCATCTATACAAGTGTTACTTATATATGGCAGTTACTGAATCCAACGGAGCTCCTCTGAAGAGATGTGCTCGTCTCATCGCCTTTGATGTAGCCTTCTCAAGGATGAGCTAAGAAAGTGGCATAGTCTGCAGACTGGGTAGATAGCTCTACGTCTCTAGTCTCTGACTCAGTCGTCACTGTGTTCGCGAGGTACTTCAGCACGTAGCTATGCATACTCTCGATTTGCTTCTTGGATGATGAGCTTCTCGGAATGGTAGGATGATGTTGCCTTAATCGCATGCTTTGCGATGATTTATTACATGCATCTGCAAATAAATTTAACATGGAGGATGTTCCTTTATAATATTGACCATTGGAGGTAGCGCAGAAGATGCGTAGCTCCGGTTTAGTGGCACGCTGCAGGCACTGCAATGTATCTGGCTAACATATTTACTGCCGACACTATATTGAGAAGCGTGCAGTTGGCCAAAAAAGAAGTGTACCAAAGACACTCAAGTGAGGTACTTCAGGACCTAGGATATCCTTCCCCCTTTTCCAGCAAATGGAAAGAGTCTTTAGTTGTATCCATACAACTAGTATGTGTATTTGGTGGGATACAATTGTCCATGTTTCTCCGTCAACTTCGGGCGTATGAAGTTCAATGTAAAATGATTTTCATCTTCTAGATGATATTGTCATCTTCAGGATGATGTTTTCATCTACAGGATGATAGTTTCATCTACTAGATAGTATCATCTACTAGATGATAGTTTCATCTTCTAGATTATATTATCATTTGCTGGATGATATTTTCATCTTCTGGATGAGATTTTCATCTTCTGGATGATGTGTTCATCTACAGGATGATAGTTTCATCTTCAGAATAATAAGGCTGTAAGCTAAGATTTTTGCATGGGTCTTTCATATCATATTTGATAGTTAGGCTTAAACAGATAATTCGGATTTCTCTTCAGGAGATCCGATGAGATTTGACTCAATTGAAGATATAATCTCAAATCAGTTAATTTGCTCTTTTACATATGCAAAGACAACCTTTAGTAGGAGTCCTTATTTTGATAAGAAACTTTATTGGGTGAATTATATATATATTTCATAGAATAGATGACCCAAAGTCTATTCAGGCATGTAATGAAAATAGGAATAAATCCATAAGATTATGCTGTCACAACATATAACAGCAAAAACCAAATTTTCCTTTACCAATCGCAAGAATTTCACAAACATAACCAGGGATCCTGATGCATCAGTTTTATGTCGTAAGTGAGTCAAGCTCATCTTACTTGCTTCCTGGTTTCAGCAAAATGAACCTCTAAGCTATAACATGTCGCTTTTAGCACACAATTTTATTTATTCATTATTTGTGTTTATTCAATACTCATTATATTCACAGGTTTGATATTTTTTGATATCAGGACTTCAGGTCCAAACACTTCACATTTCATAAGTAAGTCCAGCTCAACTTATTATTGCTTCTTTCCACATTTTTGGCCAATCTCTACCTTTGCTTCAGGAAACGGAGTGTGGAACTATATTTATAATTATCATTTAAACGACAAAATGAAATGTGAGTAATTGTCGACAAGTGTTTTTTTACCAAACCCCCCTGTACGTACATTATTCAATTATATTTCAATTTATTCCAGATTCATCTCTTCTAGAGGTTCTGGAAAGTGATAGGATATGTAGATGAGCTCACGTTCTTGTGGTGGTATTGTTTAAAGGTCTCCAGGAGTTTTTCTCTCTGTGGAGCCTCGTGGTATGTCCTTTCATTCATGTAGGACATCCATTTCTGCTACTGGTGGATTGCATCCATTATTTTGGGTATGTCAATCCTAGCTGGATTTTTAGCAGCAGGGATGTGTGTATTTTGACAATATTCAGATTGTATATGAATGGCAATATTGCGGGGCGGGGCGGGTATTTAACTACCCAAGCTTGCCCCGACCCATCTACAGGCCGGGGCGGGGCGGGTCGCGGGCCGGGGCGGGGCGGGTTCTTTCTTACCAAAACCGGGTCGGGCCGGGTCGGGCCGGTCGGGTCAAGTTATTAATGCCATCCATATGAATCCCAAATAAAAATTTTATTTTGTGAATTGGGATAATTTTGATTTATTTGGTAATTTGGAATTGGGAATTGGCCCAATTAGGAGAACCGTGGAATGGAGTATGAGTTATGGGCTATTCGCTGAGTGCATGGTCTGCATCAAAATAGTAAACCTCTATAGTTTACCGGGGCGGGCCGGGGCGCATACAAAGCCCAAGCTTGCCCCGACCCGGCTGCAGGCCGGGTCGGGTCGGGTCAGAACCGGGTCGGGCCAGGTCGGGCCGGGCGGGTCAGACCATTACTGCCATCCCTACGATTGTCAATAAATTTGTCCGAAAAACTATTTAACAGTTTCATAAGTGTGGATCTTCAGGATCTCATCACGATTTAGATATTTGAAATGGTCAAATGAGCTTCAAGCTCAGGGACAATGGTCATACCCATGTTGGACCTAATACTGGAAAATTAAAGAGCTCTGAATTTGAAGGATCTTCAGGATCTAATCTTGACAATTGATTCTTTATATTATGACTCATCAATGCACAATCTATGAGATGTGCTCTAAATGCTTCCCCGTTTGGAGTGCTCGAAATCTATTTAGCTGAGGTAATTACTTCCGATAAATAGTTCTAAGACGGCATTCTGATGGTTTATAGTAGTGCTATGGGGATTTGGACACATCATGGCACAATCTATAAGATGTGCTCTAAATGCTTCACCCCGTTAGGGGTTCTCGAAAACTGTTTATATTTGGTGATCATGCACATATAAATAGTTTCTAAGGAGGCATATTCATGGTATGCAGGATAATTGCATGTCCCCATGAAGTCAACATCAACTGGATTTTTAACGGATGAGTAATCCGTTTTAATCATTTTAATGATTAATTCATATAACCCATTTTGGGTGTGAACACAGACTCCAGGGTGTTCAAGTTTACTCTAGATGCAAATCATGGCTGATTTTCCAGTGTTATCCAATGTTCCCGCCATTTAGTAATGTGTCATATATGCTGTGAAAAAGCTTACTGTGGTTGGATGATAGGTTTGATTATGACCATTTTTAGAGATTATACGAATGAGTCTACTAATGTACATCATCGGCCCTATGTGGGGAGTGGATAAGTCCACTTTAATCTCTCAAGTACTCTCAAGAGACGTATAGGTCTTATTATTTTAATGATGATAGTAAATATATCATCTTAAATTCTGTTAGAGGAAGTTTTGATAGTCAATGTCCACGCGTAGTGGATATGAGCTCGTAATCTTTTTTCACGTTAAATGGGACAATGATAACGCACCCTTCTGAAGAAACTTCGTGTTCTTCAGAATTATAGGATGGGTTAATGATGTCTTGCATCATCAATCTATGGTGACATATTATATCGTTTCAAATTTAAAACTTGGACGATTCTGTACACTTCAGGTGTTCCATTTACCTCCTCTTTTCGAATTTATGTAGGACCTCTTAAAATCCATTTGAATGCTCAAGGATGGTCTTCAAGGCCATTATATTTTGAGTCATTCATTAGAGATTTTGTTTTGACGAATATCCATGAAAACTTGGTATGTTTCTTCTTTAGAGAGTACTGGGCATCCTCATATAGGGTATTCAGGTTTGCAAAGCCTGAATCTCAAGTCAGACGTCCCAAAAAAAAGTTTTCTATTGGACTATTATTATGGTAAAATGCTTTTGAAAGTATACGTCTACAACTATGTTGGAAAAAATACTCACTAAGAATTATGTTATGGCAACAGATTAAATTTGTTTTCAACAGTTTATGTTTTCTCCGGTAATTGATAAGTCACAATGACGGTGGATACCAAGGGTCTTTAGTGCACATCCATAACAGTCTTAAAGGGGAAGGAATTTTTATTTATAAATAATTAAAGGGACGGTTTCGAAAGGGAATTGATTTGCAAACCAACCGTTTTACTTTACGCATATACAACTTATTTTCAGTTTGCCATTACTCTCCCGCGCACATACCGTTTATTTACAAGTTTACCGTTAAAATTACTCACAGCGCATACCCATTGGGTAAATTTCTGAAAAGCCCATGCGTCTATGCACGAGGAGTAAAATGGCTGCTCGAAGGGCGAACGGCAGGGGCGGCGATGTCGCCCCCTCCTCCGACCTCTCCAACCCACATCTCCCTCTTCTCCAGCCCCCTCCTCCCCCGCCCTCACTGCTTATTCCCCTCCACCGCCCCCTCCCAATCTGCTTCTGATCGAGCTCTTGATTGTTAATAGGGTTAGGGTTAGGGGTTTGCACGTGATCCTCCTCCAACAAACCAATCAACCCAATCCAAGATCATTGATGAGAAGCATCTGAGAGGGTTAGGATTAGGAGTTTGTGCATGTTAGAGGATATTAAGGCTTTTTGATGTCGATGTGCAGGCTTAAAGGGTAGGCTTTGCACGGTGCTTTGATGATCCGACATCTGATATGGTTAGGGTTAGGGGTTTCCCGCATTGGGGGGGGGGGGGGGGAGAGGTCGTCTGGTGCTTCGATGTCGTTACTCGAGGGGTTTCTTTCTGACAACGGCATTGGATGAGGTTAAAAAGAGGAAAATATTTGAGAAAGTTTGAATGGAAAACTTGTAAATAAACATTATGTGCGCGGGAGCAAAACGGTGGGTTTGCAAATCAATTCCCTTTTCAAAATTATGGAAACCCTTCAAATTACCAAAATAACCGGAAGTGAGAAAAATAACAAGGGAATTGATTTGCGCACCCACCATTTTACTGCGTGTACATACCACTTATGTACAAGTTGCCATTACTCCCACGCACATACCACTTACTTACAAGTTCCCCACTAAAATTACTCTAGCGCATAGACCAATTTCTAAATTTCCGAAAAGCCCCTAAGGCTCCATCGTTGCTGAAGGAGGGGAGCAGGGGATGTGGACGGGGGTGAAGGAGGGGGCGGGCGGAGATGGATAGGAGGGCTGGGGAGGTCCGGGGGGGGGGGGGGGGGTTGGGGACTGGGGCGGAGGAGTGTGCGGGCTAAGATGGAGAGGATGGCTGGGGATGTCTGAGGAGGGGGGATGAGGAGGCCGGGCCGGAGGAGGGAGGTAGGGGCAAAGATGGAGAGGAGCGCTGGAGATGTCAGAGGAGGGGGTGAGGGGGAGGTGGCGGAGGTCTGAGGAGGGAGAGGGGGCCTGGGGCGGTCGGAGGAGGGGCTAGTGATGGGGGGATGCGGCTAGGGAAGAGGGGGAGGATGTTGGGGAGGGCGGAAGGGGGTGGGGGGCTGAGGGGCTGGGGAGGATGGGTGGGTGACGGAGGATGTCTGGGGATGGCAGGTGTGTGTGTGTGTGTGTGTGTGTGTGTGTGTGTGTGTGTGTGTGTTGGGGGGGGGGGGGTGACGGAGGAGGTCTGGGGATGGCAGATGTGTGTGTGTGTGTGTGTGTGTGTGTGTGTGTGTTGAGGAGGGGGTGAGGGGGAGGGGGCGGAGGTCTGAGGAGGGAGAGTGGGCCTGGGGCGATCGGAGGAGGGGCTAGTGATGGAGGGATGCGGCTAGGGAAGAGAGGGGAGGAGGTTGGGGAGGGCGGAAGGGGGTGGGGGGCTGAGGGGCTGGGGAGGATGGGTGGGTGACGGAGGAGGTCTGGGGATGGCAGATGTGTGTGTGTGTGTGTGTGTGTGTGTGTGTGTGTGTGTGTGTTTGTGTTTGTGTTTGTGTTGGGGGGGGGGGGGGGGGGGGGCTGGGGAGGATGGGTGGGCGATCGAGGAGGTCTGGGAAGGGCGGATTTGGGGGGGGGTTGGGGAGGATAGACAGGCGATAGAGGAGGTCTGTGGAGGGCAGATGTTGGGGGGGGGGGGGGGGGGGGGGGGGGCTGGGTTAAAAGAGGACGACGATGCCTTGGGGGAAGGTGGTTTTGACGGCGGGGGATGACGGCCGAGTAAAATGGTGGGTATATACGAGTGGTAAAAGAGGAAAATTTTTGGTACGTGCGCGCGTCAAACTTGTAAATAAGTGGTATGTGCGCAGAGTAAATTGGTGGGTGCGCAGAGTAAATCCCTAACAACAACAACAACAAAGCTAGCTTGCTGTCCGTTTGTAAATTCTCTGTTCCCCAAATCACAAAATCCCGTTCTCCAGCTTCCCTCCGCCGTCCGCCCGGAATGGACACCCTGCTCCCAGCAGCCGCCTACAAAGACTCCGCCGCCACCAACGACGACGACGACGACCTCTTCTCTGACGCCGTCGATCTCCTCCCTCCCCAACCCCAACCCGAACAACCCGAACCCGATAACGCCATCAACGACACCGAGCCCCCACCGAAGAAAGAAAAACACCTCTCCTCATTCACCGCAACCACCCCGACAGCAGCCACCGCCACAAAGAAAACCAAGAAAAAACCAAACAATGTGTGGACCAAATCAACATCAAGAAAGGGCAAGAAGAAGACCAAATCCACCCCCAACACACCCGCCCTCGCCCCCGAAGACACCGTCCTCATAACCCCCATCCCCCGCTTCCCCGACAAGTCCGACGACTCCCTGGACTCCACCATCCTCCTCTCCCGCGTCCAGAAGGCCGAGAAGGTCGACCTTTCCGACGACCGCCTCACCGCCGGCAGCACCAAGGGGTACCGCATGGTCCGCGCCACCCGCGGGGTCATAGAAGGATCATGGTACTTTGAGATCAGAATTTTAAATCTCGGGGAGACGGGGCACACAAGGCTCGGGTGGGCGACGGAGAAAGGGGACCTGCAGGCGCCGGTGGGGTACGATGGGTGCAGCTATGGGTATAGGGATGTGGATGGGAGTAAGGTGCATAAGGCATTGAGGGAGAGGTACGGGGAGGTGGGATATGGTGAAGGGGATGTGATTGGGTTCTATTTAAGCTTGCCGGATGGGCGAAGATATGCGCCTAAGCCGCCGAACTTGGTTTGGTATAAGGGGCAGCGATATATGTATTCCGCCGATGGGAAGGATGATGGACCTAAAATCGTGCCCGGTGAGTTTGTTGAGCTTACATTAACGTAGTTATCTTCTTTGATTGGGGTAGTGTTCTTTTGTTTTTATCATTCTAATTGTTCAGCACATCTCAAATGCAGTAGTTATGTTAAATGGATTTCGCTGAATCAATTTTGAAATAATACTATGAACAATTTGCTTGATCAACCTATTTCTAATTCCAAACCACCAATGTTGACAAAATTGAGCTACCATTTCAAGCCGTTGGAATTACACACATAAGAACTTTGCATTTAAGATTTTTTAAATATATATTATGAACCAACGAGCTAAATTTCTGAATTGAGATTAAAAAGGAGTACAAATTAAGGATTGTCTTTTATAAGTATTTCCAGTAGTAAACATATAGAAATTGGGAACTTTTCATTCTAGTGCTGCTAGGAAAGTTTTGGACATAATCATTTTTATTTTGTGTCTACACGTGGTTATCAGGGTCAGACATCCCTAGTAGTTCCTTTGAAAGAGCAGGACCCTTGCATTGCAGAAAATGCAAGCTCCAGTAACTAAGGTCAACACATCTCCCATCTCATCTTAGTAAATTTGATAGGGCAGAAGGGGGCTTTAGCAATTTTAGGACATCTTATTCAAAGTAATGTTTGGCTGCTTCACAACCCTTTTGATCTGTTGTGAACATCAAAAGAAGGATGATATTCTGATGGCTAACCTGCCTATAAAAATAACCTAAAAAATTAGAGCGCTTGATCTGTTGTGAAATGAGGTACCTTTCTCTTGGCATTGCATTCTCATGAACTAAGAAATTAGATAAAACTAACAATAAAAATATGAGTAAAAGAATAATATTTGAGTAAGAAGGTGCATTACATACCCTAATACGAGTTTGATTGTTTGATTTTGTATTTGAATCGAATCCTAGTCCTAAATTTGGAGGGTGCGATGAAACACCTCTTCATATTCTTTGAACACATTGTATATCACTTGACCTATCATAGTCGATTGGTTTGCGCGTTTTGTTTCTCACTTCTATTGCTCTAATTTCTGCGACTGCCAGTATTTCATAGCAAACTGAAATCTACCAATTTTTTAAATTTTGCTCTGAATTCATTCCCTCATATTGCATCTTTCCGAAGGAGAATATTCATCATGTGAGTATCCGCGAATCTTTCTAAGACAATTATATACAATAAAATCTCAGTGTATGTGCATCTTGCTCATAGAACGTTCCATATATAAGGTTAGGTACACACTGTTGCCTGCATGTACTTGGTACTTGCTGACTGCGTGAACTGTTGCTATCAAATCAAAATGACTTTTATTTGGAAGATTACAGGGGCTAGATGGAAAGTAGCACCCACTTATGTTAGTACTGTACATCCAATCAGATCTTAACCTGGCTCAATTAACTTGAATAACTTCTAAAATTTTATTTGGTGCTGTGTCCAGCCAAATGTTTGTTCAATTAAGGTTTGCACAAATTTATCTACGTTTTCCCAACTCTTCCACACTTATAACCATATGTTATGACAAGAATGATCTGTCCACATGACCCCGTTGTAGATGATATCATCTAGATGAAATCGTTTTAATGAAGTGTGGTTTATGATTAGGCTAATATGACAAAACATTGGCTATCATGGGTTTAAAATTGACTACAACTTTAGGTTAGTCTAAAATGCAGTAAATGTAGCATGGCTAATGTGAATGCAGAAGTTCATGTGGATCAGCGTGCACATATTGTCTCAACTTCCACTAGAAAAGTAACAAATACCTTCATCTTTGGCTTAGGATGATGGTTAAAAAGTGACCTTAAAAGAGGCTTACTGCATAATGTTCTATTGTAAATTTTGATCCAATCTTGTAACTTAATTGAAGTAAAAAAAGGTCATCAAACCATAGGGATTTTTGCATGATAGTTTGAAGCCCATCCATTAAATTTGATTGTCTGGACCTACCTAGTTTGGAGCTATAAAAGTCTAGACTACCTCAAACCAAACTGTATTTAAGCAATGCCATGGTTATACTCCACTTTTACTGGGGATTTTTTCTTGTTTGGTACATTCAAAATACGATTGCTTAAAGGTGAATGGAAAGGACATACCCATATTTAATACGTATTTCGAACGATATATCTGGAATGTGTGCCCCCATATCAGACATTCCTATTGCACCTTATATATAAAGAGATGTTGACTAGAAGCCACGTGAGAGAATCAAATATGAATATCATTTCATCCCAAATTTAAAAATGGCAATTTGGTGCCTAAATCGAAAATCCTTTCCATTTGATGCAATCACATTTAAACATCTTATAAACAAAACTATGATTCTGATGTGTTTTTCTCATGCATCAAGTGGCAACAAATTAGGTAGATTCATGACAATTTTGAAACGTTGTTTTGTCTTTACTTTAATCATAGGTAAAACATATTGAAATGATTTGTAGATTTATTTTTAAGTATTTTAAATGTGTTAGCTCACATCCAACGAAATGGATGTTCGATTTAAGTTGGGATCGACATCTTTGATCCTTTTGAGTGGATTCTAGTTAAACTCTACACACACACACATAAATATAAAATTTAAAGTCATTTGTAATGTCCTAGATGTCATCTAATAAAGGTATTATACCATGCACATGACGACATTCAAGGATAATAAATGAAACTGAAAAACATGCAATCAAAATTTTTACTACTTGGAACTGGATGTATAAAGAATGAAACATTTAAGAAATGAAATTACACTGTTTCAATTAGGCTAACTATTATCCTGCATTTATGTTGCTCCAATTAGGCTACCTCATTCTCATCATTTGGTCATGTAAATTTTATACTAATTAAAGCTTTTTCACCTTCCCATTTTCTTCTTATCTTCGTTTCATCTTCGGTGCTTTGTTGCCGGGTAGACTTGATTTGGATTAGGACAATGTAAAGAGAACATGAAAGGAGAGCCTCTGAAAATCGGGAGTTTAAAGTTGTTGGATATTCAGTATTTACGTTAAAACATAATGGATAATTGGTTTTAGTTTTAGTAGTGTTGGGTATTCGAGACGTTTTTAAAATCCAAATCCATTTTATTAATTAAATTCAACAGAAATCAATAAAATCCGAGTCAACCAGTATTTACTGAGGATATACTGGCCTAATACATTGGCCAATACAAAATATCATCTGATATGGGAGCAGATTAGTTGCCTTTTTTTCTTTATTGTACCAACAAATTGTTCAAAATGATATAGCACAAGCTTAAGTCACCAAGTGGATTTGCTGCTTTCCAGCCACAATTGCATTATGCCTACTATCCACGACCTTTTAATTCGCAATGTTGATTTCACCTAGCCCAGAATAACTTTACGGATCAAAGTGCCAGATAATAAAGTAGAACCTGCCCAGCTCTACCTTCGGCTTACCCTAGTCGATGAGCTTAGTATGAGTCTCATTCACTTTTAGTGAAGGCAACAATTCCATTGTGATTTTACCATTCTACAGAATCAATTTAACGAAAATAACGTTGTATATCATCTTTTTGCTTAGATATGTGAAACCGTACTCTACAACCATGGAGAGAAGATTGCAACGGGGTTTTTAAATGAATTTTTTCCTCCATTTTGAGTAGTTTTCTGAACTAAAGACATGTTTTTGTTGGACAAGTACCAATTTGCAAATATTTTCTAGATATACTAAAAATGCAATTCTTACGACAAATGTCCTATTGTTCCACGCACTCATTGCTTGATGCACATCTCACAATAGTATGAAATCTATCCCCATGTGAAATTAATAAACTCCAACGCTCTCATTGAAGTTTAATTTTAAAAAGCTCACATTGATCACATTGTTCTAAATCTCCAATCCTTATATTGTTGAAGTATGCTGGGGAACAGAACAAGCTATCTGTGGTCACATAATTAAAATCATCGCCCCCCTGATGTCATTTTTACTACTATTGTTGGGTTTGCCTTCTAGGAAAAAAAAACCTTTCCCTCTTTTTCGGTATTTTTCATTGTCTGGGTTGTGTCTTTTTTTGTTTTTTGTTTTTTCTTGTTTGTTTGTTTGTTTGTGGGGGGCGCCAGGGGGGGGGGGGGGGGGGGGGGGCATATTCGATTTTTTGAAAACCGTTAACTAGGCAATTCATAACAACATTCTGCATGCAATTTGCCTTGGGTCTATTATGTACAAAAGTTAATTTTAATCTCATCATGTGTGAGCAATTGCTACCTAGGCATTTCATTGTCCTTGTAGTCACTAGCATTATTCTATTGACTAAGATTTCATGACTCTAATGCCGCTTCCCATATACTATCCATGGTGGTTATTAAAGTATATTGTTGAAGTAGAAATCAATCACTGCTGGTTTGGAGATGGATAAATCCAGTGAAGAGAAGTTCGTGTGGCAACGAAAGGTATGATTAATAGCATAGCGTGTTATGGCCTGAAATGCTATAATGGTGCTATGATATGCTATTTGGAATGCTGCTTATGGTCAGGGCATCCCTCCCATCCATATGTTCCTTTTTTTATCTTTTCTTTTTTCATCTGCCTCACTTTCTCTTTGGTCTTTCCATTGTGCAAAGATCATGGTTATATGCTTTGACTTGTCAGCAACCTATCTACTTAATTGATCCCAATGGGAAGGCCAACTGTTATTACTTTGAAAGCCAATTTATTATTTTGGAATGAAAGGAATCTCTTGTTATTCAAGGCCCATCATCACTCATTGTCCTGATCTTTTTCATATAAAGGTCCACATGTTAAAGGATGCTCTATTTGGGGGCATTTCTTTTATCATCATCTTCCTTTTCATTGTTTGTCATAGCCGATTCTCTCCATATCATATTATTTGGGAGTTGAATTATTTTAATGTTTGAGAACTCGGTTTCATTTTCGGTTTTGACCGTTGATTTTAGGGGTAAGCATCGGTTCGTTCGGTTCGGTTCAGTTTTTGCCAAAATTTCCAAAACCTAAATCGAACCGATCTGGCCAATAAACTGACCGAACCGAATCGATATAGGTTACCAAAATTGTGCTGAAGAGAACGGTTCGGTTCGGTTTGGTTTCAATGGGTTGGAGTAGTCGACTGCTGCTAAGAAGCAGTCGATTATTTCTGTATTACAGAGACAACTGAGCTGATTCAGATGTATGTGACAGGCAGTAGTCGACTGTTGCAGTTTTGAAAAGCAAGTTGTTTTTAACGTGTGTCCTTATTGTGTAGATTTTCTTCACATGGCTTTGCGTCTTTAGTGTTGATGTTCCAGTTTGTTTAGAATTTGCCCAAAATTCTTGCCCACAATTGTTGCATCTTGCTAAGTAATGATTTTTTTATCATTTTATGTAAAGTGATTCCATATCTCAGGCCTATTCTTCAGTTGCTTCTCACTCGGCTTGCTTATGGACACGGCTTGCTTATGGACACGGCTGTATTCACATTGTCTATTTCCCGAAAACACTATTATTGGAAGTTGATTTTTCTCTTGCCTCAGACATCTATATGCCAAAATAAGATCCAATTAAAATCAACAAAATATACAAATAAAGCAATAGAATCAAACTAATAATATTATAGACTCAAAATCAAATCAAAATCATACCGTAGGGATGTGGTCGGCTCCCTTCTTGAATGAATATGTCCGCTCGGAAGTCGGATGACCGGATGTGAGAGAAAGAATTAAGATTCTAGAAGAAGGAAACTTGAAAGTTGGTAAATATTGAAGAAAAAAAGGGAATGGGAAGACTGATTAGGGCGACTGGGAAGGGAAAAAGAAATGAAGAATAAATGTGAAAAAGATGGAAAAGAGGCGCCGAAATCACAGAATTTCCCACCATTGAAATTATACATTGAGTAGTCGACTACTACTTAAGCAGTAGTAGACTACTCAATGAAAACGTATACTCTATTTCTAAAGCCTGGGACGCAGTAGTTGACTAATCTCTCCCAACTCCTATGTTCGGTCGGGTCGGGTCGGGTCGGTTCGGTTGGCTGAACTAGAATGACAACCGAATCGAAACCTATATTTTTCCTATCAAAACTGAACCAAACCGACTAAATTCAATAGGTTTGGTTTGGTTTTGTGTGCTGTTTGGTTCGGTTTCTCGGTCAGGTCGGTCTTTCGGCCAGGTCGGGTTTTCGGTATTTTTTGCTCACATCTGGTTGATTTTAGGTTTCGAATAGTTTCACATATTTTAAAGTTTCGAGTTGAGTTTTGGTTTTGGATTTATATTCATTTAAGTTATATTTATATAACAATGCATTTATAATAAATTTTTATAATTTTACTGAATTTTAAGAATTTAATTTTTAGAATTTCAACAAAATTTTAGAGTTGTTACAATTTTTAAAATTTTAATAAATAATTTTTAAATATATGGTTTAATCAAGTTTGTGTATTTAAACTTAAACACATATTATTCTAAGGAGTTAGATTTCGCCTGGTTTCGGCCGGTCGAAATCAAGTTTCAACAGTAGCTTTATCTCGCCCCTTTTAAAGCCTAAATGGTTTCGAATGAACTTGGTTGCCGAAATCTCATTCCTAAAATTTGATGATTGTTTGCTCTAGTTTCTACTAGTTCTATACTGGATATGCCTATTAGCGTAATTTTGTTTGCATTTTGGTTAGAGGATTCAGCCGATACCCCCTGAGTATTGACCAATTTATTGTGGTCTTTAAGGGTAACAAGGCCAAAACCCAGACTATAATTCGGTATAGGTCGAAATCGTACAGTTTTTGCATGAACTGAGGAAGAAGAAGAAGACCGATAAGAAAAAATTTAAAAAATTCTTTAAAATTACATGTAATTAAAAAATTCATATTTCGTGAGTGAATAAAATCACATGAATGCATGGTGATTTGTTTATGAAGAAGCAATAAAATATTTCTATAATAATCTAGGCATTGATTCACACTGATCACAAAAGTTAGGGGAGAAATCATACCTGAGAGAACGAAACATCCCCAAATTTTTATTACCCTTAGCGCATTTGAAGCACATTTCATCGTTGATCTCCATTGATTGCGATCGCCGATGAGCTTCTTCGAGTATCGTCGAAAGGCGCTGATCTTCTGGTGATCTCCATCGATCTCGACATTTGATGGGAATAGAAAAGTGAGGCCGAGGTTGCGATCGTGTGCGAAGTGGCATCTTGAAATCCTAGGTAAAGGGGTAAATTTTGCATGTGAAATGAAAAAGCGAGAGCCCGCTCATTTTACAAGGGCTACCATTCACAATACACATTTTGCTTTGTTGGGTTTTCTCACACCTCGAATATAAGTGCAATAAGCTGGTCATAACCACTAATTTGAGAGGTTGCTAAACCTAATTTGCAATCATGTTATCTGAAACAATTATATTACACTTCTCAACCAATCACATATGAACCTCCTTACACGATCAGTTATTCCTGGTACTTAGTGGTGGTAAAATGAAACCGACTAGACCCGAACTGAACCCAGCCTCTTTAATCAGGTATGTACAGAGGGTTAACCAGGTCGGGTCACATCCGGGTCGACCTAGATGAAATCCAGGTTGGGTGCGGGTTTGACCCGCCAAACCGGATTGATCATGACCTACCCATTTTAATTTATTTTGGTTTTTATATTTATATAAAAACTTGAGTACACAAGTTGCATCGGGAGTTTTGGATGGTGGTTTCAATTGTTATTCATATGTTTAATTGGTCTGGGGTTTGAATCCCGTCATTGAAACTATTTTTTGACTAATTTCACATCATAATTATTATTTTACATGAATAAGTTGATATTCTTTACAAAACATGAGACTATTTAGTTGAGTTGGTTGGTACATGTGTATTCATTTGCATGATCATGGCTTGCTATGAACAATTTATTTCAAACACTTCTTAAATTTAACCGAAATGAATCCAACCTGAAATGAAATCCGGGCTGGGTTAGGGTGACCCGGATTATACCCGGGCCAGGTATGTATTTCCTAACTCTGAAGGGGATTCAATCCGGTTCGGGTTCGGGTTTAACTCTATCTGGGTCGGGTCAAACCTGACCGGACCCGAACCCGAACCGACCTGGGTTTGACCCGACCCGAACTCAAACCCAAACCGAACCAACTTGTTTGCCACCCCTACTGGCACCAATAACAATCCAACTACTTCATATTCCGTAGGATCTGAGATCCATTCCTTGCTTAATGATAACAACTATCCAAGACCCACAATAGTATATTCCAAAACATATGTATACATCACCAAAATTAGTTGACTTAGATGCATGCCACACACACATGCACATGTATTGACATGAAGTTTGTCTTTCCAAAAACCATAAGTAATATACGTAAGAGTTCCCAAAAATTCATCAAACTAAAAAATGGTCTCTCCTAAATTGACACACAACTTCCAAACAACATTTCTCTATGCATGATGGATATCCCATGTGCAGTAGAAGCTGTTTGCCACAAAAATTTGAAATTTGAGATATCACAGATTCAAAGGTGAGCTGGAAGTTCAGTAAGCAAGAATATACAGTAGTTTATATAAATAGACGGCTTAATTTAATCATGTACTAGCAATGAACGGTTATGAATGAAAAACAAAATAGGCAAGTGTATACGCACTGGATTGTTTTGGTCAATTCAGACTCTTTGCATGCATATGCTTCTGGAACTACTTTCATTGGCCATGACCAAATGCTAAGGAAACTAAGCAATGTTGCATCCCATGAGTTCCCCCCCTGGACCTACAATGGAAATACCATCGGGTGGGTAGACAATGGCCTCCCAACAACGACGTAGATCCCTTGGGCTCTTGCAATGGCACACCAGCAAGGTGTTACACAGCTAAATGAGTTGCACTTTGCTTAACTTCCACACATGCACTTACACAAACACTAATGAGATGCTTGGGTAACATGAACCAGACAATGAAGGTGTACCATTTCCTTGATAGATATGATAACATCAAACCAGGAGCAATCATAAGTCAAACCACTTTATACTATTGCAAGCAAAATTGCCTCATTGTAGACAATCATCCAAGTCAAAGCTTTTTAATAAACATCCCAACCCAACCATGCATGAGTATCATTGTACAAACTACATAACATAGGGATTCACTACTTAACAATCTTCACGAGTTGCCAAAATTAAGTGTAGCTGTTCCCTTCAAGCTTTCCTTGAATTTTCTTATATTTATATAATTACAAGGAGTTATATTTTAGAAATTGTAAAATTCTTCTCCCAAAATAAACTTGAAACTCAAGCAATCTTTCAGGGTCCTCCATGATTTGGGAAAATCATTTAAGAATCATGGAAATTCTTCTCTCTTGCTAATAATTTTACTTCTTCTCTCTTTTTGATACATATAATCTTAACAAATTGAAAATTTGAAACCTAGAATGTATACTTGAAGAGAAACCTCATATTGTTGCAAAGAATTCATCTTTCTATTTAAGATGATCATTTAATTTATTGAAACCTTAAATATCTGCAAATTAATTTCTTAGAACCCTAATTTCTTATAAGATGAGAACCAATAAATTTTTGGTATGTTTTTGTTCGTTTCCTTTTGAACCTTGGGTATATCTCTCCTTTTTTGCTTCCTTTTATATTTTTTTGTTGCTATATTCATCTTTCTCTTGGTCTCTTTTTTTGCTTCGTCTTCTTTTTTTTTTCGTTCTTTTTTGTTCTTGGTTCAGGATGTAGAGGGGAAGAGATTGGCATGGGGCTCCAACTTATTCCCCTGCCACCACGTCGCCTTTTCTTTTTTAATATAACAATTTGCAGATAAATATCTGATAAACCAAAAATCACGCAATATGCACAATCTTTAATAAATTGAGTTTATATTACTAAAGAACCAATATTTTAAAATTAGATGCAGTTACCCAAGTTTATTTCATATTAACCATATTATTTTGCAGTATTATTGTAATTGGATGCGATTAAATGGATAATTAGCATTAAAAGTTGAGGTTATTACTGGTTTTACTTGATTCTTAGGGTGCCATCCTACTCCATCTTGGTTTGAAAAAGTTTCAGAGAAGTGATTATTGATAGGACAATCCCATAAAGTACCGTCATTGAGCACATAGCAACATGCCAACATCATACTGGACTATATGGATCCACGTGAATTATAAATATATCAATGCATACAAATGCAAAGTTACAGACTCATCAATATGTTTGTTCATACTACTGCCTAAAATTTATTGTGCAAGTATCCAAATGCATCCGACAGGTCTCCAGTAAGCATCCAAAATGAGATATATTTTAAACTTTGAGGATATGTTTGCAAGATGTTGATACTAATCTGAAGAGTGTCCAAGAAGTGTTGGTGTGACTTGTAACATATACTTCCAGCTTTTTGGTATACAAGTTACGGACATGTAAAACACATTAGTAAATAGAATCATCCGATTTTCATACCAAAATGATATGCTTCCTTGCTTAAATCGAGTTTGTGACTACTCTGAATTAGGTTTAAGTGTGGGGTTTTATCTTTTTCAGTATTTTAGTAACAAAGACCCATATCTGAATAGGTAAATTAAAATCTCTTTCTCGACAATCCTATAAATTCTTTCGTCTCACGTTTTTCCGTTTTTCCGATCCTTGTTTCCACCTCAGGCTTTGTTGACCTAATCAAGTCTCAACATCACTTCAAAGGCATTATTGAGCCTTGATCACTTTTTTCCAACCTGATGGAGCCTCAATGTCACTCCACAGACCTCATCGAGCCTCTTGAGATTCCATGGAGACTCGTACCTCAATGTGCCTTTCAAGACCAAGGAAAAGGCTTCTCTGTCTTTGTCAAGATTTGTTGTTATCCTTGGGCCTTGCCGTGCCTTGCCGTGCCTTGCATGTTTCATGGTTTTATCATTTCTCCATGGTAATATATTGTTTACTGTTTTTAAATACGCTCGTGTTATATAGTTGTATGATTAATTATTTTATTATTAAATGGCAGTTTACGAACCTTCTAATTCACGATACAATATGATATGCGATATGATACCTAAGAAAAATGATATCTAATACATATCACGATATGACAACATTGTTAATGAGTTCATTAGCTTTGACTGGTTTATGTGTTACATCAGGTTTATTACTTGAATTGAATACTTTTTATTTGATAGAAAAGACTTAAGTGAGTGATCAATGAGCTCAAAGCCAATAAACAAGGCTTTTATGAGGCAAAGAGCAACTGAAGACAAAGAACCAAGCAAATGCTGATAACGTTGATTCACTTGTCACATTGTATGTGTGCTCAATAGTTTAGTGGTAGTCTTCCATATACGTGTTCTGATGATGCCTGTATTCTTGATTGGCTATGATGAGAAGCATATGTGAGGAGACAAATGTAAGCCTGCCCAGAATAGTCAACCAGGTTCAGGCAGTCGAGAGGCAAATCCTTCTCTGTGCATGAAGGGAGATGTGAGTTGGACAAAAGGTGACAAGAAGAATGTGAGAAGAGAGAGATGAAGAAAGTGACATGTTTTCATTGAATGTACAAGCTTCACATCCTGTTAAATATTCAGATAATAGATAATGAATATTCAGAGTTCTTATCAAGGGATTGTATAGAACAACTTGTTGCTTGGGCGTCTTACAAAGCTACACAGTGAGTTACTACTAACAAGAAAACGGGGTATGGATTTAAAATGTATTCCTTAATTTAGTGTGGGTTTTTGTCCTTGGCTTTTTGACTGACCTTGTCAACTATATTTCAGGACTCTAGTTTCTATTTTTTGGGTCTACAAGTTTGTTTTTTTTCGCCGTCAATGATTCTGAGTGTGTTATCCTTGTATATGAAGCTTGGACGTTTTATCATTACATCTCTAGCCATGCCTTTATATCCCTTTTATCGGCTGCCTTAAAAAGCTTGGGATCATTTGAAAGGAGCCCTTTTAAAGTTGCATAAACTCTATTAAAAAAATTAATTTGCAGAAACTAGGGTAGTTTTAACTGTAAGAAAAGTATTGTTGCATGCTAGTGGGTGACTACAATTTAGCGCAAAGCGTTCTACCTGAAAGCTAGCGGATTATGTTTGGCACAAACGGTTACTAATGGATTGATAATCAAGGTAGCTTTGCATCTGTGAACAAGTAGAATGAGTTGGGTTCTCCCGACTTTTCTTGTAGTTCTAGATGGTCTTTCTACCAAACAATGTGAATGCTGGCTTTTCTTTTAGCATTGATCCCAGGATGCATGCTCATAGTGTTTTCTCTGGTCTTTGACTAGTTATGATATGCAAATGAAAGAATCATTGTCCCATTTGAAGAAATCTTCAAGTTGAATTTCAGTGTCGAGACTATAGGTGCCCAACTGATCAGCATCATACAACCTTGTGCACTAGATGCTTGTGTTCTACAACAACACTGATGTCCTCATTGTATTGGAGGCTGTATTGCGTTGTCAGAAGACGGCACTTGGCTAGATGTGTGTTCTCGGGTCTTTGGCTAGTTTCTGAGATGCAAATGAAAGAACCTTGTTCGACTCAAAGCAATCTTCAAGGTAGAACTTCTAGCGACAATAGGTGCCCAAATGGTTAACCGTCAACCTGATACAACATTGTCTACTATATATTTCTGTTGAACAATACTGATGTCCTCGCTGTATTGGAGAATATATTGTTGTGCCAGAACACGGCACTTGGCTAGTTCTGTTTTCTCTGATCTTTGGCTAGCTTTGGAAATGCAAATGAAAGAACCATTGTTCGACTTGAAGCAATCTTCGAGGTAGAATTTCTAGCATGGACAGTACATGCATAAGTGGTCAACCTGATATAACCTTGTTTTCTAGATGTTTCTGTTCGACACCACCTATGTTTGCTACTTCATGGTTAGAGAAGATGGTCCTTGGATAGAGAGCGTGAAATCTTATCTACTGTTGAATTTGAACAAGAAAATTAAAAACTGAAATATTTTTCACTTTCAAAGTCAAATCCTTAGCTGAACACTAGGTGTCCAAGAGAGTCTATACATAACGTATACCAGGACAATGGAAGTTGGGTTATCAACATGGTGTCCAAGTAGCAAGAAACATTAGTTTGAACATGTCGGATATGATACCCTATTGATGTGAGCTGGGTAGAAATTTAAGGCTTGTCAGCAAGTATGTTACTTGTTTCTGCTTGCTTCCTTTTAGCTGAAATTTCAAGAGCTGTAACCTTAAAAAATTTGTCCATGGTCACCATTAGGCATGTGTGGTGGTAAATTATTAGATTCTCTGATTTCTATAGTTTGCTTCAGGTAAGGGTTGCTTTAGTTAGAGGAATTATGTGCATCTAGTTTTGGAAACTGATGCTCATGGACTGCGTTTTGTTTTAGATCGCATATGTTAAATCTCAAGACCCTTATATTATGGATGCTATGCATCACGGATGCCTCAATCATGAAACCATATTCATGTTAGCAGCACCTGTCAGATGCCAACACTACTTGAACACTATGTAGTCATCTATATGGCACTTCTAAGTCATGCCCACACTTATGTGACTAACTTGACTTGTTTTTCTTATCCCTTTGTTATTATATGCTCTACATTTTTAATGCGTTTGTCAGTCCGCACTCACATTACATGTCTGATGTCTGAGATATTTATTTACGGCCATTTGTACATCAAAGACCTCAATTAAGGGAGAATGCTGTCAAAATGTTTATTTGTATAAGTCTATTTTTAGTTCACGTGTGTCTCACTGTAAGAAATGATATTACTTTATAGAATGTTGAAGGGTCAAAGCTGTTAAGACCGTTGACTGTAGAAGAGATGCTTAAACACTGAATAGTAACGGTTAGCGTAAGCTTCTCAACAACATAATTTTCTTAATAAAGATTAGCAGCAGAAATATTAGGAGAATTAACACATTCGTAACATAATAAAAACTTAGGAAGATTAAGAAATGTAAACCACAAGAGCAATCGAAAGCACGATTTCGAATAACTTGTTGACTTACATCCAGTCCGCATGTCCCACATGAGCTTTTCCACTATAGACTTCTCAATTGGAAGAATAGTACAACCTACGACTTGACGAACAATCCTCTTCTCACCAATCACAATCCTCTCCTACCGAGAGCAACACACCTCACACGTAAGGTGGGCAAGCACAACCACCTCTTCACTTGAGGTAAACTTGTAGAGCAAAGATTACAACTTCCATGAGCATTAAAAATGAAGCTCATATGTTATGATGTGCTTAAGGGAATATGTTTCTATTCACTAATATATATGATCTTAGCTAAGGAATAGAAACAATGGCTCAAACATAAAGAAATTGAAAGCTTGAGCACTACAGGACACGATGAAATTTCTTTTTCTTCTTTCTTTTCCATATACATCTCATGTATTTTCTTGTATGAAAATCCCGAAGAGATCATCTATAAATAAACATGAAAACCCACAAAAGAGAATCCTTAAAAAACTCTCACAACGACTAGAAAACGGTTAGTTATGGAAATTATGTTTTGTGCAACAGCTAGTTGATTAGTTAACTATAGTACAACAATTAGTCGTCTAGGAGCTATAAGTCGATTAGGAGTTGTGTTATCAGTTCAAAATGCATCTGGTTTTTTTGTCAGGAATTAGTCGACTAGGCTTAATCATTGGCCGACTAGAGGATTGGTTAGTTGACTAGGAAGTGTTCACTAGTCGACTAGTGTAGACCAATTAGTCCTCTAACTAGTTCCACTAATAGATCAAAATCTGGTTTAATTCCAGTATCTTATTAGTTGAGTAGGGTATTATATTGGTCAACACACAAAAATGCATTACTTGGCTATGACCCTAGGGGTTTATGCATGAATTAATTCCTCTTAATTCTAGTTATTTTTTTGGGTTTCATGCGTGTGACATATACAAGGTCTTAACAATATTCTAATACAAGAAATAAAACATTACATCAAATATATGAATTGTCTTCAATATTTTCTTGATGTATAATTTGATCTTCATCTTCTTGTCATAGAAGTTTTCCTCTTCATCTTGTTACCTTAGAGTCACATTCTCATGATTATTTGTCAAGCTTAGCTTGTGATCTTGTTTTGTTGTCCTCCATGCTTGAACAATCTATACTTAGTCTTTTTGTTTTTTTCATAATAAAGAAATTCATTAGACCAAAAGATAATATTTGCTCATCATCAAAACATGTGTTGGGGAATCCAATACCCAACATTCTTTCCCCTTTTGATGACAATAAATATATATCAAAATAAAAAAACTTAATTAAATATAAACAAATTTAAAGTATACTCACCCTGACTATATGTATGCTCCTCCTGATTTGATGTATCCTCTTTGATTTTTGATGATGCCCATTGAATTTCTTCTACCCCTTTGGCATCAACAAAAAGATGAGAGTCCAAGTGTTAATGGCTTCACTCCCCCTTTTATTCTTAGAAATTGCATGAACACTGTATGCTTCTCCTATCAAATTTGGTACCTAAAAGTAATCATTCAAGAGAATTGGCACCCATGTAACTTTGGGTCACTGGGTTAGTCATTGGGGTTAGACAATTCGAGAAAATTGGGTAAATGCCATCGGTCAACCATGGGTTTTAATTTTTACCACCAACTTTAAAAAGTTTGCTAGAATAACACCCCAACTAAAAAAGAGACGAAAATACCCCCGTTCGTTCTCAAACATTAAAACACAACAAAATTAAATACACCCGTTCGCCGAACTCCGACCACCCCGCTTCGCCGTACTCCGATCACCCCACAACTACGGCAACGCCTCGCCGTACTCCAACAAAGCCCTATGAGCCAATATAACCCAATTTGCGCCAATTTGCGCCAATATACGCCAATATACGTCACGTATATTGGCGCATATTGGCGCAAATTGGTGCAAATTGGGTTATATTGGCTCATAGGGCTTTGTCGGAGTACGGCGAGGCGTTGCGTAGATGTGGGGTGGTCGGAGTACGGCGAAACGGGGTGGTCGGAACCCAACGCCGAAAGCACCCCGCATCTACGTCGACGCCGAACTCCGACCACCCCGCTTCGCCGTACTCCGACCACCCCACAACTACGGCAACGCCTCGCCGTACTCCGACAAAGCCCTATGAGCCAATATAACCCAATTTGCGCCAATATGCGCCAATATGCGCCAATATACGTCACGTATATTGGCGCATATTGGCGCAAATTGGGTTATATTGGCTCATAGGGCTTTGTCGGAGTACGGCGAGGCGTTGCCGTAATTGTGGGGTGGTCGGAGTACGGCGAAGCGGGGTGGTCGGAGTTCGGCGTCGACGTAGATGGGGTGCTGTCGGCGTTGGGTTGTGGGTTGGCGGTGATGAGCGGTGTCGAGGCTGTCGAGGGGAGTTCGAGGCGGTGCGAGGTGCTGGGCTTCGCTCGCCGGAGGGAGAACGTCGTCCGCTGCAATTGTTTTCGCAGAGGGATTTAATTTTGTTGGGTTTTAATGTTTGGGAAGGAACGGGGGTATTTTCGTCTCTTTTTTAGTTGGGGTGTTATTCTAGCAAACTTTTTAAAGTTGGTGGTAAAAATTAAAACGCATGGTTGATCGATGGCATTTACCCAATTTTCTCAGACAATTCAAATACTTTGAACTAAAAATAATTTAATCTTATAAAAACTATCAAATTATATTTTAATTTTTTAAATTAAAAGTGAACATCCTTTAAAATAAACATTAAGCATGTATACTCAAATATTATTTGGTTCAAAAAGATGATCACTTAATAGGAACCCAAATTTGTTTAGGATTTTCTAGAATGCATATACATATGCTTATTTGAAAAATGCACTTTTTTCATAAAATTATTGACATATTCATCATTATCAAATTTATCCAAATTTTTTGGAATCCAAATTTTAGAATCATGCAATTTTCTTTAAAAATTAAAATTCTTTTTATTACATCAATACATAAAAACATGATTTTGTACGTGATACTCTTTATGTGGTTTCTGGGTTAGTCATTCAAGAGAATTGGCACCCATGTAACTTTGGGTCACTGGGTTAGTCATTGGGGTTAGACAATTTAAATACTTTGAACTAAAAATAATTTAATCTTATAAAAACTATCAAATTATATTTTAATTTTTTAAATTAAAAGTGAACATCCTTTAAAATAAACATAAAGCATGTATACTCAAATATTATTTGGTTCAAAAAGATGATCACTTAATTGGAACCCAAATTTGTGTAGGATTTTCTAGAATGCATATACATTTGCTTATTTGAGAAATGCACCTTTTTCATAAAATTATTGACATATTCATGATTATCAAATTTATCCAAATTTTAGAATCATGCAATTTTCTTTAAAAATTAAAATTCTTTTTATTACATCAATACATAAAAACATGATTTTGTACGTGATACTCTTTATGTGGTTTCTGCAAATACTTATGATGCACTTTTATTATTAGCAACAGATTTACAACTCTTGTTGCATTCTTATACATAAATGCATAATTCTTTTTTTATTTGTATGCAAATTAACGTGTTAGTTTTCATTTTTGTGACCTAAATCATGTTTAGTAATCATTCAAGAGAATTGGCACCCAATTCAAATACTTTGAATTGTCATTGGGTCACTGGGTTAGTCATTGGGGTTAGACAATTCAAATACTTTGAACTAAAAATAATTTAATCTTATAAAAAATATCAAATTATATTTTAATTTTTTAAATTAAAAGTGAACATCCTTTAAAATAAACATTAAGAATGTATACTCAAATATTATTTGGTTCAAAAAGATGATCACTTAATAGGAACCCAAATTTGTTTAGGATTTTCTAGAATGCATATACATATGCTTATTTGAAAAATGCACCTTTTTCATAAAATTATTGACATATTCATCCTTATCAAATTTATCCAAATTCTTTGGAATCCAAATTTTAGAATCATGCAATTTTCTTTAAAAATTAAAATTCTTTTTATTACATCAATACATAAAAACATGATTTTGTACGTGATACTCTTTATGTGGTTTCTGCAAATACTTATGATGCACTTTTATTATTAGCAACAGATTTACAACTCTTGTTGCATTCTTATACATAAATGCATAATTCTTTTTTTATTTGTATGCAAATTAACGTGTTACTTTTCATTTTTGTGACCTAAATCATGTTTAGTTCTAGAAACATGGTGGTGTGATGAAATTTTATTTAAAATATCTCTTCTTTTAAATTTATTAACATTAAATGCAATTTCATCATTCTTTGATTTAATTGAAGACAAGGTTGCATCTATTTTTCAATTTTATTGTTTTTCGCATGACATTCATTTTTAAGCAATGCGTTTTTCTTCTTTCAATTTTGTATTTTCTTAATTTTTTCATTACTTAAAATAATCACTTAAATTTGACAAAATATTGCTATGTTCATTTTTCAAATTTTCATGATGACGAATCTATGCATTATGATCATTTTCAAAGATTTATGCTCATGCTTCAATGATTTATACTTATTTTTAAGTAATGTATAATTCGTAATTAATCTCATATGATTATTCTTTAATTTAAATGCATATAGTAAATCACTATTATCATTATCGGAGTTAGAGTTTACATCAGCATCCATTTGCACCATGAAGCACATGGTTGCCCCCGACATGTTATTCTTTAGTGGATGATGCCTTGGATAATGACTCATCATGCTCAAGCATAGACCATAGTTGATTTGCAGTTCTTGCATCTGACACATGATTTAAAATATTGTTATTCAAAGAAGAAAATAGAATATCTATTACCTTTGCATTTTGGTTAGCCATTTCTTTTTCTTCTTCGGTATTTTGTGAGGAGGTAGGTGTTGGTTTGTGATAAGGCATCACCACAGAACTCTATAAATCCATGTTGATGGATTTGATATAGTACATCATTCTCCTCCAATTGTTGTAGTTGGAACCATCGAACCTTGAAGGTTTACTCGGAGATTATCCTTGAGAGAATGTGTTGCTTGTTGATGTCAGCCGTTAAACCACTCGAGTACCAATTGTTAGATTGAAATTGTCGGGAAGTTTAACATCAGAGATCTTATACCACTTGTTAAGACCGTTGCTTGTGGATGATATACTTAAACACTAAACAATAATGGTAACATAAGCTTCTCAACAAGATAATTCTCTCAATAAAGCTTAGCAGCGAAATATGAGGAGAATTAATATATTCGTAATATAATAAAAACTTAGCAAGATTAAGAAATGTAAACCACAAGAGTCATTGCAAACATAAATCTTTTATCTTAGTTTGGTCAACTCATTAACTCACATCCATTCCCCAGGTCTCACCTGAGCTTTTTCATTATAGATTTTGCAATTGGAAGAATAGTACAACCTATGACTTGACAAACAATTCTTACCAATCGCAATCCTCTCCTACTAAGCGTAACACACCTTAACCTTGTGGCAAACACAACCACCTCTTCATTTAAGGCAAAGCTCTTCACATACGGCAAACTTGTAGAGCAAAGATTACTTCTTTAAGCCATGAAGATGAAAGCTCATATATTGTGGTGTGGATAATGGAATATGTTCATATTCACTAAGATATAGTATTGGCAAGGGAGTAGAAACAGTGGCTCAAAGATGGAGAAAATGAAAGCTTGAGAACTAGAGTTATATCTCATGTATTTTCTTATATGAAAATCATATAGATATCTTTTATACATAGGCATGAAAACCTCTAAAAGAGAATCCCTTCTCACAACGGATAGAAAACAACTAGTTATAGAAATTGCATTCTGTGTAATGGCTAGTTGATTCGTCGATTAGAGTATAACAATTAGTCAACTAGGAGCTATTAGTTGACTAGGAGATGTGCTATAATCGACTAGTTAGTCAGTATAGAAGCCAGCTGCTTTTTTTGCCAGGAATTAGTCGAGTATGCTTAATTATTGGTCGACTAGAGGATTGGTTAGTCGACTAGGTAGTCTTTACTAGTTGACTAGACCAATTAGTCTTCTAACTGGTTCCACTAATAGGTCAATTTGGTTTAATTTCAGTATCTTATTAGTCGACTAAGGTGTCGTATTGGTCGACTAATTCACAAAAATGTATTGTTTGGTTACGGATTCTAAGGTTTTATGCATGAATTTGTTCCTATTAATTCTAGTTTTTCCCTAGGGTTTCATGTGTGTGACATTTTCAAGGCCTTAACAATATTCTAATACAAGAAATAAAAACATTACATCAAATATATGAATTGTCTTCAATATTTTGGAGATGTAGACTTTGATCTTCATCTTCTTGTTATAGACGTTTTTCTCTTCATCTTGTTTCCTTAAAGTTGCACCCTCACCATTATTTGTCAAGCTTAGCTTGTGATGTCCTTAATGCTTAAGCACTCTACACTTGGTGTTTTCGTTTCTTGCACGATAAAGAAATTCATTAGACTAAAAGATAATGTTTGCTCATCATCAAAACGTGTATTGGGAAATCAATACCCAACAAAAGTCTTTTCTTTTGTCCGCCATCAAAATGTTTGCAGGTCACAAGTTTAACTTATATGCAATGGAACTAGGTTATTGTTATGTGAATATGACTTCAGGATCGCATGGATATGCCTATGTATGCATGTATGCACTCCATTTACTCTTTATCTAAATTCATGTCATGTTGTCCAACTCGGCAAGGTGTTTGTCATGTTGTATTTCAGTGTCCCCCTTGTTAAT
The DNA here is from genome assembly GCA_030789695.1 of Scilla litardierei. Lineage (NCBI taxonomy): Eukaryota > Viridiplantae > Streptophyta > Magnoliopsida > Asparagales > Asparagaceae > Scilla > Scilla litardierei. The sequence continues at coordinate 25,519,042 of CM061137.1, forward strand.
GTCTAGTCTTGTTGGTATGTACCCTCCTGATGAAGAACCAATTTGGATTTGAGTGAGTCTTTTTAAGATTTTCTTCGATTTATTTGAGGTTTTTAAAATTTTTGTAAGTATTTTATAAGAGTTTCCGCCTTTTTGAGTTTTTAGTTATTTTTTATTTTGATATTTTCCTCCCACATCGGATGTGTTATGTGATGAGTCAAATTGTATAAAGGTTTCAAACTTATTTTTTCATTGAATTGAATAGAATTTGAGAAAATTGATGTAAATTTTTTGTTTTTTTAAATCAAAAAATCTCTTGCATTGGCCTATGAGTGAGCTTAATTACATATGCGTGAGGTTCAAAAAATCTCCATGTGCGAAGCATGTGAGTTTGTGATTATTAGATCTTGGGGTTGCATGGCTTGAAATTTTATCAAATACGTAAAATTTTCCCCTAAATTTTTCACAACCCGTTTTCTTCTGTCCTACTTATATCTGGTATCAGAGCCAAATCATGATCTTTTTTAATTTTTCATTCTTTTTTCTTTATCAGCATATGTTTTTTCTTTTCTTTTAGTTATGTTTTATATTAAAAAAGAGAATAAGAAAAATAAGAAACGAAAATAAAAAAATTACTTAAAATAGTAAAAGAGTGGAAAAGAAAGGGGAAACAAATCAAAAAACAACAATAGAGGATAAATTTTTTTAAAACTGTTCATCTTCCTCAGCGTCGTCTTCTCATAACTTGACTATAGCTACCACCCTTGCTGTCGTTGCCCTCGATCCACACCGCTACCGCTGTCACCCTTACAAACACCGCTACCACCATTTCAGTATTCCAACACCACCATCATTGCCCTTAACCACCATCACCACTAGCTTCACTATCGATTGGTCATGGCATCGCGGTCTCTTAGATCAGTAGCCTTGGACAGCGACACCAAAAGCTGTCACCTCAAAACAAACATGTAGTATCCAACTTCGTTACAAATCGATGATGAATTTAACCCAAAATCAATCAGTGTCGGGTTGCTAATGTACTAACTCCGATGAGCCGAACTCGACCTGACCGTGAACTTAGTTGATACTGTTCATCAGCTTACCCTAAGCCGCAGAGCCAAAAATGAACTCATACTATCCATCGGCTCAACCTGAGCTAATAGACCCGAAGTCGAGTCGACACTGTTCATCAGCTTAGCCCGAGCTGAGTTGGAGCCAACCCGAGCTGACTCGGAGCTGATTTCGAGCTGACTGAGCCGTTGACCAATGAAAGGCTCAAACTAGCTATTGAATGAGTAGAGCCGGAGCCCTGTTACAGTGCGGCTTCCTCAATTTTCAAGGTTTTTTTCGGATTTTTTGTAAACCTATATTATTCTAACCGTATTTTAAGAGTATTTTGACATTTCTTAGCTTTTTCCCGAGAAATTTTCAGCTTTGATCATCTGGATCAAATCTTTACAAGTCTTAGAGGTCTTACGTGGTACATCAAAGCTAATCTTCTTGCCATGTAATCTCTAATCTGGTCAAATCTATAGTTAAACTATGAAATTTTTTCTATTTCTTCTTTAAAATTAATTGATGTTATTAATTATTGCATAATTTTATAGTGTTGCTCTATGTGCTGCATTAGTATATTTATGGATCTATTTTTAGTAAATAGATTTGTACATGAAGATTTTGATGTTTATTTGCATAATTAGTGTAGTCATATAGTTTGTATTAGGATCTCGCATTAGCATTCATATGTATTATTTGACATTGCATTTTGTTACGTAGTAGCAAAATCTTAGGATCAAATATTAAGATAACTCAATCCAGAGGTTAGAAAGTTAATTTCAGAAAGATGTTCTTAGAGCTTAAAGCCGAAATAACTAAACATGATATCGCTTAGAAGCCATAGAAAATAAGTTTACAAATTTTTTTGAGGATGAAGCATATAACACATTTGATGATGAACCTGATAGCAAAATGATTAGAAATAGAAACAATAGAAATCAAAATAATAGGAGACACGATAAGTTTGAGAATGCCGTTAGGTGAGATAACATCATACACTAAGTTATGATAGATACTTCTAAATTTGATGGACTATATAATTCTTAGTCCTCAGATTAGAGAGATGGAAAAGTTCTTCGAATGGTACATGTTATTAAATGAACGAAAGATTCAATTTGCTAAGGTAAAATTTATAGATGTTAAAATTTTCTAGATATCAATAAGGAGACAACAAGAGAAAGCATCTAAGACATTTACATCCGTGGTATGAGGTGAAACTCAAACTTAAAGAAAAATATCTGCATCCTATCTATAGAGATCGTCTCGTAATATAATTAAACGACATACATTAAGGACATATGTTTGTGGAAGAATATATAATTAAATTCAATGACCTATTTGTTAGGAATGTGCTACATGAAGATCATTGATATACATTTGCTAAATTTTGTTTTAGTTTAAGAACAGACATTAGGCGTTATATCATTTCCTATAATGTAGACAATATACAACACATATTCAATCTAACCTTAAATTTAGAATTCATAAGAGCCTCCATCAACAGGAAACCTATTTTTAAAGCCGAATAGCTAGTTAAGCGGCACACTGACAACAATACTGAATCTGAAACCATTATCGTTAAGGAGACAAATGGACATGCTAAAATTAGAGAACCATTACAAAATCTAAAGTAATGCAATGTTTTAAATGTCACGACTTTGACAATTTAACTAGTCAGTACTATAATAAGAGCTTGCTTGTGAGAAAGATTAGGAATAATGATGTGTTAATCGAGAAAGAATACATTTCACATGAGGGTGCTGTTGAGGAAGATAATAATCTAGAGGAATCAATTGCTCGTTTGCATGTCATAGGTGTCTAAGTACTACGTCTAGGAGCGAGACAAATTGATAAAAGATAAATTTTTTACTTACATCAAAATTGGAGATATATCTTTTAAAATGATAATTGATGGATGTAGTTGTATAACTTTACTTACCAAGTCAGTTATGAAGAAGGAGATATTAAAAGCTGAACATTACTTACAGCCTTACAACGTTGCATAAGTTGATAAGTCACATTCTATTGCCTAATGTTGCCTAGTGCATATTCGGTTTTTGTCAGGGTAGCATCCGATATGATATCGTACCAATAGATGCTACATATATTTTGCTAAGTAGGTCTTGGCTGTATGATTTTAATGCAGCATATTTTAGGAGAGCCAATACATGTTTATATTTGGAGGAAAGAGAATTGTATTGACCCATTACAGATCCATGAGAATAATTGAAAATCAAAAGAATTGGTTGATCTGTAGAAGCTAGTAGCTCAAATACCTTATCATATGATTCTGATTAGAGTTATGCTTTGATCTTATCCCTATTGTATTCCTTGAGCATTTTACATATCATTTGAGTGCTTGTCATCTGAGACTTATGAAATTCCTGCAATGAATAATGATACAAGTTTGATGCAGAATCATATATAAATTTACAGTATAGACGACGAGATGCTTAGAGTTTACTCGGTTTGTCCTAGAACCAATAATAAGGTTTTTGCATGCATCATACAAGTTCTCAATGACATATACCGAGACCGAGTGATGATCTTGATACAACTGAGTCGAATATTTCACGGGAGCTTGATGACATCTATTGCATTTATTGTTCATTCTTTACTTGTGTCATTATGATGCTGAACGTGTTCTACTTGGTTATGTTATTACTGTCGTCATTCACCATGTGATCAAGTTCTCAAAGCTAGAGACAATGATGATGATCGAATTTGGATTTCAGTGGAGTTTTTTAAGATTCCATTTCAGTTTATTTTAGTCTTTTAAATTTTTAGTTGAGTATTTTGTAAGAGTTTGAGTCGTGTTGACTTTTTTAGTTATTTTCTTGTTTTGATATTTTTAAGCACTCATTGGATATATTATGAGATGAGCCAAGTTCTAAGCCTATAAAAGGCATCAAATTTATTTTCATTTTCATTGTGATTGAATAGAATTTGAGAAAATTGGTGTAAATTTTTGGTTTGTCAAATTTTGAAAAAAAAATCGTTTGCATTGGTATACGAGAGTGTGCTTGATTGCTTGAGCGTAAAGTTCAAAAAGTCTTAGAATGCGAAGCTTGTGAGTTGGTGATTGTCAGATCTCCGATGGGTAGATCTCCGATGGGTGAGGCCAAAATTTTATCAAATCCTTAAAATTTTCTTCCAAATCCTCTACCACAACCCTTTTCTTTTTCATCATGTGTCACCAACTTTTCTACTGAGTCAGTCTGGCATGAAACGCTTAAGCATACCAAAATTGGTCTGTATCATATGCAGCAAGCGTGAGTAATGGTTTTGTCCTACCTAGTAATATGTTATGGCTATATGCATATTAAGAACAAAGTGCATTTAGTATTGTTCTTGTCATGTTTGAAGAATACGGGATTGTGTAGTTTGTTTATCTTTATCTCTGTTAGCAGGAGTGACTTATTAAGTTAGTGATGTTAAGAACCACTTCAAGGTGGTAATATGTACATATATGTTACCTTTTCTTGTCGCTCAAAGGATCCTTAAATGCTTGACCAACTTGAAGGTCATTGCTTTCATTTCCCTCGGTGGGAACAAAGGAGTGAGAAGCATGGGGAAAGTAAGTGAAGCAAGAACAGTAGAGAGTAGAAGATGTGTAGGAAAAGAAACGGTGGATAATTGATAGGGATCTAACGCTACACTACAAGACATAATGAGTCTTTTGTCTTTAATTTGTCATTTGCAATATTAGGGTTTTAAGTTTCTATTTTGTTTATGTATTTTTATTTACTTTTAAGTCAATTTTATTTTATTATTATTTTGGGTTGCTTAGAGCCCCTATTTAGCTCATAGGTATTTCTGTAAAATCTGACCTTATATATTATTACTATTTGGTTTTCAACTGGATTAATTGGATAGTTGAAATTGTTTAATGAATGGATGAGGAGGAAATTTTTTCTTCATTATTTATATGATGTGCAATGTGTTATATGATGAAATAGTAGCTTGCAGTGTGATGTTGGATATGGGGTGTGAAATCCTTACCAAAATACAGCTGTGAAATCTCACTTTCCCCGCTTTTCTAGTTTCCCCCTTTATTTTAGTAGAACTGTAGCGAATCAGAAAAACCATTATCTAGTCTGTTTAAATATAATAGACCTAAGCTTCCTATTTCATTGCTTTTTCCCTGGGGTCAGATCCAAAAACTGAATCAAAATAGACCTTTTTGATATTATTTGATTAGTTTTATTCCATAAATTCTAAGCCAATTCTTTAACTATCACCTCAAACAACACTTACAACTCAGATTTTTAAGAAAACCCTACAAATCATAGTTGAGCATATCTGAATAAAAAAAGACTTGAATTCTAATTTGTCCCATGTCAAGAAGAGGAAAAGAGGGAAGCTCAAAGATGGAAAAATGGTGCTATCTCGATGATTCAATGACTAAATGTGTCATTTTAGTGCTATGAAGTGCCCAAAAATGACATTAGCAGTATCTATCAATTTATTGGGTAAAATGGATTGGACTTTGTCCCCTTATTGATCACTGGAATATTTGGAGACTATGAAAAACCTGTACATCCTGTTTTGTATTTGAGAGGAATATTGTGTTCCTGTTGTGGTCAAACTGTTCTGATAAGCCAGTCACTATTTCATTGCCCTATAGTTTATGTTTAGCAAGATACTTGTTGTCTTTCATTTACTCAAATATTTAATTAATTGCCTTGTTATGTTGGTATACAACAAATGGGCACTCTTTTTTGGATTACACATGTGCCATATGATAGAACCTTATGTTTTGATAGCAAGCTTGAGTTACAATGAAGAAACTGTTCAGGTACTTGAGAAATCGTGATAGCTCATTTGACATCAACAACTTTCGTTTTTTCACATGCTACAAGCCTATAGTTCGGTTTTGCTAACCGCTCAAGATGCTTCAGCAATTCTACTTTTGTTCTATTGGCTAGTTTTATTTAATCGGCACTTGCTATAATGACGTGTTACAAATATGAATGCAGGAAGCGAGATATCTTTCTTCAAAAATGGAGTATGTCAAGGTGTTGCATACAAAGACATTTTGGGTGGAAGATATTATCCAGCAGCCTCAATGTACACCTTGCCTGACCAGCCTAATTGTGAAGTGAGATTCAATTTTGGGCCTAATTTCGAGTATTATCCGCAAGATTTTGGTGGCAGGCCAGTTCCTAGACCCATGATAGAAGTTCCTTATCATGGGTATGATGTCAATGTTGAAGCCCCAACGGAAAATGGCTTCCATAATTAACGACATCAATGATTCTGTTTGTTTTACCGGAAGATGGAGCATAAGGAAAGCAATCATGCTGACATGAGACTATATTTTTTACTTTAACCATGTAACCAAGTTAAATTTGTAATGTGATGGTTTATTTACGCATTATGTTCCAATGATTTCGAAACTTCCTGTTACCTGACATTCGGTTGCCATTAATTTCTAAAATGGAGAGAGAGAAACTACTTGTTCTTGTATGGCTTTAGGTATTCTGTTGATCCAACTGCCTACCTGCAAGTTGATACGATAACTTATAGCATTTGCAAACTCTACTTATTTCTGCGGTGCATTCGATCTGAAGAAGCAGCAGCATTTGGAAGTTAAGCATGGTATAATTAGACAGCCGGCGATTCCCTGACATGTTGCATTTGCAAGCGAGTTTCTGCTTTCACTGACATAGAGCTGATCATAGATGTGCGGATCGCAAAATTGTGTGGACTGAGTTTGGACTGAGTTTATCAGTCATTTGCTGCCTGCTTTCATGCTTTCATGTGGTCTCAGGCTTAAATCCTATCTGCGGTTACAAAAAGAGATAATTGATAGGATTTCATCCCGTGGTTTCAGTGTTGGTCCGAATGCAGTGCCTGCACTTTTTGAGAGAATGAATGATAGGGAGAAGTGTCAAAATTCTCAACCCAAGTGCCTTATCTTTGCTCCCATATAAAAACAAACAGCAGGAAAATATCTTAGCAGTGGGGAGAGACAGGGAGATAATGTCATCTCCTTCAACACAGAGGAACCAAAACTCCAGCACCAAGTAGCCATGCCTGCATGCCCCCTTAACCGTTCTCTCGCTGCACTATCCCTTCCCCTTTCCCACGCCGTCTCTTTGCCATCAAAACCTTCACTTCATCAAATCCCACAGCCACCTTCTCTATGCTCTACTTACACCATAGCCAACCACAGTTCCAATGTAGTAGTCCCAGATGACTCCTTTACCATCGCAGCCATGGTCGAAGCTGTTAGCCTTGCCAACGCTGCCGCTGAAGCTGCAAAGGACGCTGTTTCTTCGGCCCTTGTGCTTAAAGAGCTCGGTGATGGAGAAGATAGTTGCTGGAGTGAAAGTGCTGGGGTGGCAGCTCGGAGGAGGAGGAGAATGAGGAAGATGAAGAAGTCTTCAGCATTCTATGATAGTTCTGATGGGGACGCGGATGCAGGGAGGGGCTTAATCAAAGGATGCTCAGACAGGTCCAGGTATCTCACCCGGAGAGAAGAAGCCGACTTCTCCCTCTATCTCAAGGTAAACCTCCATGCATCCTAGGAGTATACAACCAATATATATATGTGTTTCATGATAATATACTGCAAAAGAGAGAAACAAAAGGAAGCAACCAATATGATGATTAGTCGTTGGCTGCGGAGTTTCTTTAGCAGTATTTATCATATTGTGTCATGTGAATGGAGTTGTGATTGTGAAATTTAGCTGCCAGAAATTATTCTTCAGGTGCATGAAGTAATGCAAGATTGATTGTGGAATTTGTCAAGAGCGTTGAAAGAGATTATTCTTTCAACATGATTATGGAACTCAACAAATTTCCCTGCAAGTTGACCTTGCAATACGTTATGCCCAGATTACAGAAGACAGAATAGTAAAAAGAAATTCAGTAGTAATATTTGTGACATAATCTTAACGAATCTTAACTTTTGAATGATGAATATGAAGTGAAAGAAATTCGATAATTCAACATTGCATGAAAAAAGTGTGCCTTTATAAAAATGCCGTCGAAATCTTCCAGTAAGCATGAAGGGGTGACTGCTGCAGGTTGGAGCCATGCTGGAGGACTCGGACTCGAGATGTTCCACAACATCTGCAGGAATTGGGAGGAGGGGAGAAGCAGATAAAGCTTGCTTGAGGGCCAGAGAGTGCAGGGAGAGGATCACTCTCAGCTACAAACGGCTTGTAGTCTCCATAGCCACTCCATATCAAGGCAAAGGCCTTAGTCTCCAGGACCTCATCCAGGTTGACTCCCATGTTCCTCTAAAATTTTCAGGTAGGAAATAATGCCCGATGTCTAAATCGTGCTAACGAACTATTAGCTGCCTCTGAACCTTTCAGTTAGACGACGTTTAGTTGCCATATTTGGCATTAGGCTCAGGTTCGTCTCTCATTTATAACATAATCGATGTCAAATACTTGTTCACTGCCACTGGCCGCATATTGAAATAGAAAGACAAGTACTGAACTTTACCTATGAGCTATCATTTCTTAATGTGACTGCTATCAAAGCATCATTTTGTGCCTGGCCATCACTACTAGAGTTATACTTCAACTTTCTCCAAACGATATCTCAGTTCTCCATGTTTGTCTGATAACAGATATCCTGGACAGTGATCCACATGTAGTCACATTTGCAGTTTAGGAATTGGCAACATCAGTAAAACTTACCAACAAAACGCACTCCTACGCTAGTTTAGGAAATGGGAACGTCGATCCTGAAGATAAATTCACTGTATTTCAGATTCTGTATTGTCTGTAGAAATTTTTTGCTCTAATTACTTGGTCGCGTAAATGTACATACCTGTTGTCTGTTTACAGGAAGGGTGCATTGGGCTTCTTCAGGGAGCACAAAGATTCGATCATAGAAAAGGATATAAGCTATCTACGTATGTCTACTGGTGGATAAAACAAGCAATCATCAAAGCCGTAGCAAAGAAATCGGGCATCATGAGATTGCCAGTATGAAGTTATCACAAGTTACAATAATTTCATAGCTCAGCATACTATCTGTCATGCAATATGTGTTAACAGTTGCTAATATACCATTCTGTTCGCTTAGGGGAGCTTGCGCGGTGTCATGGCCAAAGTAATTGATGCTAAATCTTTGTTACGAAGGAGACTAGGGAGAGTGCCCACATACGAAGAGATCGCAGAGTTTCTTAATCTCACTGCTTCGACCGTGCAACTTGTATGCGATAAATGTGGGCAACCTGTGTCTGTCGACAGAGCTCTTAATAAGGAAGGGCTCACACTAAAGGTAATCTTCTTCATATCTCATAAAACTATGTTGCGTAAATTTCAGGACTCAATATGTCATTTTGGATGCAGGACATAATCCCAGGTTCGGATGACGACAGACCAGAAGTGATAATCAACAGACAGATGATGTTGAAAGACTTGGACAAGCTCCTTGGTATACTAAACGAAAGGGAAAGGAATATCATTGAACTACATTATGGGCTGAATGGTGAAAGGGCTCGATCATGTGAAGAGGTTGGGAGACTACTGAGCCTATCGAGAGAAAGAGTTCGGCAAATACATTGGATTGCTCTATCAAAGCTTCAAGCGGAGAAGAGTATTATTGAGTGCTTTGCGCCAACTATTGTATAAATATATGTGCCTCTAGGCTCTAGCCCTCCAAATGATAATTCTTTTGACAGTCTTATCATGAAATTGCCATTCTTCTGTACACCCATTGGATGGTTTTAAAATACAACCATAATCTTTTTTTCTTGCTTTAACATGTAATTTGGATAAATAATTTGATGTTATAGTGCATAAATGGATCTTTCACCATCGCGTGTGTAAGGTGTCTATGATGATTTCCTTCCACCTATCACGTGTGCACATAACTTTTTTAAACATCACCTTAGGTCATCACGCAGATGTGCACGCACCATAATCACTAAAACGTTAGTGAGTCGAACATGAGGTAGGGCCCCCAACTTTGACGCCTCTAACGCTCAAGTTAGGACTTGAGAGATGGAATACATAATTTGGGAGTTGGGTGTATTTAGAGGTTATGAAAAAACATTTTAGTAATTAAACTTAGATGATATGCCTTCTATTTAAGTAAGGCTTTTGCTGGGACAGCTTTAGCTCATGAACCCATGAGCCTTTGTTAATGATGGGACTTGATGCCACATTATTGGGTGGTATGTCATCACTAGATCTCCTCCATTTCAATTCCTAGATTATGTGGAGTTAGATTAGAATGTAACATTTTTGTTGATTTGAGCTAGTAGAGAGTTTTGCTTGTCTTGTCATGCTGTGATATTTGATCCAACATGATGGTTTCAACCTGACGATTGGATGTGTGGCTTCAAATATAACCTTAGGTTGAGAGGGGGAGGCTCGTTGAGAATGTTAGGAAAAATAGAGGAATAGAACAATATCTCAAACACAAACAAATTGAAAATGCAAGAATAAAAGGTAGAAGGATGACACCGAATATAACATGGTTCGGCAATGTGCCTACATCTACGGGGAGCAACAACAAGAACTTCCACTAACGTCAATAATGGGTACAAGAGAGCACACTACTTCAAGAACACCACTTGAAGGAAACACTCTCTCACTCTTGTTTGCTTCCTACACACTACAACACTCTCAACTTGGAGTGGACACTCTTCACTCAACTTGGAGAAGATGATACTTGGATGGAATGAGGTGCCTTTGGAATGAGCAAATGACCTCTCCTTATATAGGCCTAAGGAGGAACCCTTCACATGCCTTCATCAATGCTCCACTAACTCCACCATTACACATATCCATTACCATCACAATTATCATAGGTCCATTCACATTCTATATTCAATGTGAAGAGACATTTCAATTTCCCAACTCATGGAAAACCAAACGACACAAATGGGAGAATGAATGGCTGGAATTATTAACAATCTCCCCCTCCAGCCAAACTGTCTTATGTGGTTGGACTTACTTAAAGTCCATCCCAGCTGCCTTGCAACAATACTGCAGCTTCTCTTGCGGAACAACCTTTGTCAGCATATCTGCGATGTTCTTGTCGGTATAAATTTTTCCCAAATGGAAAATCTTCTTGGATATCACATCTCGGATCCAATGATATCACAACTCAATGTGCTTAGTGCGAGGATAATGAGCTGAGTTCTTACTCAACTGAATTGCACTTTGACTGTCGCAATGTAGCACATAACTTTCTTGTTTCATACCCAGCTCTTGAACAAACCTTTGCAGCCATATCAACTCCTTGCCCGCTTCATTAGCTGCTATATACTCAGACTCTGTGGTGGATAATACTACGTACTTCTGTAACTTGGACTGCCATGAAACAGCTCCCCCTGCAAAAGTAAATAAGTAACCAGAAGTAGACTTTCGATTATCAAAGTCTCCTGCCAAATCTGCATCCGTAAAACCTGCCAAAGTTGGTTTTGATCCACCAAAACTCAAGCAAAACTTTGAGGTTCCCCTCAAATATCTGAGTATCCACTTGACTGCCTCCCAATGCTCTCTTCCAGGATTAGAGAGATATCCGCTAACAATACTAACTGCATGCGCAATGTCTGGACGAGTACATACCATCGCATACATAAGACTACCTACAACTGATGCATAAGGAATACCTGCCATCTTCTCTTTCTCCTCTTGTGTAGTTGAGCACGCCAATCTGCTTAACTTGAAGTGATTACCCAGAGGTGAGCTCACCGCTTTGGCTCCTTTCATGTTGAACCTCTCAAGCACTCGTTCAACATACCTCTCCTGTGAAAGCAACATCTTGTGCTTCTTTCTTTCTTTCGCGAGTAATCTCCATGCCCAATATCTGCTTAACTGGCCCGAAGTCTTTCATGTGAAATGCTTTTGAAAAATCTGCCTTTAGTTTGCGAATCATGCAAACATCTTACCCTACAATCAGCATATCATCAACATAGAGTAGTAAAATTATGAATTTACCTCTAAGGAACTATTGGATACACACACATAGATCTGCATCAGTGTGCTTGTACCCATGGCTCACCATGAACAAGTCAAACTTCTTGTACCATTGCCTTGGCGCTTGCTTTAGCCCGTATAAGCTTTTCTTTAACTTGCAAACCATGTGCTCCTTTCCCTCTACCTCAAATCCTTCCGGTTGCTCCATGTAGATCTCTTCCTCCAAATCTCCATGAAGGAATGCCGTCTTCACATCTAGTTGCTCCACCTCCAGATCCATGCTAGCCGCCATGCCAAGAATAACCCTAATAGATGTCATCTTAACAACAGGTGAGAAAATTTCATCAAAATCTATACATTTCTTTTGTCCAAAACCTTTCACAACCAAGCGAGCCTTGAACTTTGGCAGCTGCTCGTTTTCGTCCCTCTTCAGCTTGAACACCCACTTATTCTTGAGTGCTTTTCTCCCTTTAGGAAGCTCCACCAAATCATAGGTGCCGTTTTTCAACAAGGACTCCATCTCAGACTTCATCGCCAACTTCCATTTTTCGTTGTCTGCATGAGTCATTGCTTCCTTAAAGCATTCTGGTTCTCTATCACTAGTCACCAAAATGTACTGTGAAGAAGGATACTTGGAATTTGGTTTGAGAACCATGCTGGATCTTCGAACCGGCTCTTGAGAATTTTCTGCTTGCTCCCCCTGATTTGGACCCTCCTGGATTTGTTCCGCTTGATTAGGATCCTCCTCGTTTAGCTCCTCCTGATCATGATTCTCCTGATCATTATCCTCAACTTCAGCTTCCTCGTTGCGAACATTCTCATTTGCAACATCTTGAGCCTCGTCTCGCGATTCTCTTAAGAGCGATGATGAATCATATGCGAAGCGTTCAACTTGATCTATCACTTCTTTGCCAAAATCCGCAACCGTTTGATCTTCTTGAAACACCACGTCTCGACTTCTGAACAACTTGTTGGACTTTGGATTCCATAGCCGGTATCCCATCTCCTCATTTCCATATCCGAGAAATATGGCTTTATCGTCAAGCTTTGATCTTTCTTGCTTCGAAACATGTGCAAAAGCTTTGCATCCGAACACCCTCAAGTGAGAATAAGAAGCATCCTTACCGGTCCATACGCTTTCTGGCGTCTTTAAGTCCAACGATATACATGGTGATCGGTTGATGAGGTAGCTTGTCGCTATCACTGCTTCTCCCCAGAACTGTTTTGACAGGTTAGCGGTCTTCAACATACTTCGGACTTTCTCTAAAATGGTGCGGTTCATCCTCTCCGCTACACCATTATGTTTTGGGGTGCCAGGTACAGTCCTTACATGCCTGATGCCGTGCTTCGAACAATATTCTTTAAACGCGATCGAAGTGTACTCTCCGCCATTGTCACTACGGAGACACTTGAGAGTCTTTCCAGTTTCCCTCTCAATCATGGCATGATACTCCGTAAAGGTCTGGAACACATGGTCTTTTGTTTTCAACAAATACACCCAAACCTTTCGTGAAGCATCATCAATAAAGGTAACAAAATAATTATTGTGACATAGTGATTCAACTTCCATGGGGCCACATACATCAGAGTGTACTAGGTCTAACACATTTTCTTTCTTAGAAAGTTTACTCTTGAAACTCACTTTATGTTGTTTACCAAATAAACAGAAATCACAAGAGTCGAGTGAGGTACCTTTCAAAAGGGGAATTAGCGACTTCTTAGCCAAGACTTGCAATCCCTTCTCACTCATATGACCTAGCCGCTTGTGCCATAGATTTGGAGATGAACCATCCGAAATGTTCAACTCCCCTTTACATATCTTGCCATATGTCTTGTAGAGGGTACAACACAGCTTCCCTCTAGCCACCACAAGCGATCCTTTCGTAAGCCTCCATTTTCCATCACCTCCATGATGATGAAAACCTTGTTTATCAAGCACACCTGTTGACAACAAATTGAGACGCGGGCCCGGTACATGTCTCACATCCTTCAACATAAACTTGTAGCCCATATCGGTCTCGAAACAAACATCTCCAATTCTGGTAATGTGGGAATAGCTCTCATTCCACATCTTCACTCTACCAAAGTCACCGGCTTTGTACGTAGTGAAGAACTCCGAGTTTGCCGTTGCATGGAATGATGCTCCCGAGTCAACAACCCATCTGGTTCCATCACAATCATCAAAATGTAAGCATTCACTTTCAAAGCAAAGGAAATCAAAGTCACCTTGAGACACGGCGGTAGTGCTACTTGTGTCCTCCTTTGATTTGTTGGCGTTGCCATCACGACTCTCATTCGAACCTTTCGCCAACTTGTTGCAGTTTCTTTTCATATGTCCGAAAAGGCCGCAATGATGGCACTTCCCATTGAATCTTGCCTTTGATTTGCTTACGCACCTTCCATGGCCTTTGGGTCCTCTACTCTTGCTCCTTCCTCGGTTGTCCGCAAGGAACACTTGAGTATGATCCGAGCTTGAACTTATAGACTTCCTTCTAGTCTCTTCATTCAACATGTTATCTTTAACATTATTTATAGACAATACACCGTCAGGGGCAGAGTTACTTACCGTCACGACGAAGGTCTCCCAACTATCAGGTAGCGACCCCAAAAGCAACAATGCTTGCAGCTCGTCGTCGATCATCATACCCATTGTGGCCAACTGATTGATCGTGCTTTGAAAGTTGTTGAGATGCTCGGTCACTCTAGCACCTTCTTTAAACTTGACATTGACCAACTCCTTGATTAGAAAGGCTTTCTTCGCAGCGGTCTTCTTTCCAAACAAGGATTCCAACTTTAACCATAATTGATGTGCGTTAACTTCGTTGGACACATGGTGAAACACGCTATCATCCACCCATTCACGAATATAACCAATAGCTTTGCAATTTAACTTGTTCCAATCTGCATCCGATGTTGCTTCCAGCTTCGCCTTATCGCCTTCGATTGGCTCATGCAAATCCTTGCAATAACGGATGTCCTCCATCCTCGGCTTCCACGTCACCCAATTTGAGTTGTTGAGACGATTCATGGTACTCTTTGAACCCTCCATTGCTCTGATACCACTGTTAGGAAAAATAGCGGAATAGAACAATATCTCAAACACAAACAAATTGAAAATGCAAGAATAAAAGGTAGAAGGATGACACCGGATATAACGTGGTTCGGCAATGTGCCTACATCTACGGGGAGCAACAACAAGAACTTCCACTAACGTCAATAATGGGTACAAGAGAGCACACTACTTCAAGAACACCACTTGAAGGAAACACTCTCTCACTCTTGTTTGCTTCCTACACACTACAACACTCTCAACTTGGAGTGGACACTCTTCACTCAACTTGGAGAAGATGATACTTGGATGGAATGAGGTGCCTTTGGAATGAGCAAATGACCTCTCCTTATATAGGCCTAAGGAGGAACCCTTCACATGCCTTCATCAATGCTCCACTAACTCCACCATTACACATATCCATTACCATCACAATTATCATAGGTCCATTCACATTCTATATTCAATGTGAAGAGACATTTCAATTTCCCAACTCATGGAAAACCAAAAGACACAAATGGGAGAATGAATGGCTGGAATTATTAACAGAGAAAGAGTCGCTGGCTTGCAACTTTATCATAACACTTGGGCAAAGCATTTAGATAATGCAGTTTTGATAGCTTACCTAATTATGATGTTCGAACTAGATGTTTGAATATGACACATTGGCGTGGTTCTTGAGTAGAGATCTTGGATACAAAAGTATTATTATGGTAATTTTACAGTTACGTCTCTTCCGAAGTTAATGGTGGTCTATCTAGTTGGTCATCCTGCGAGGATTAATGGGTCAGTATCCCTATTATAGGGGTTGAGGGGGTATCATCCCCCTTACGATGGTTCAAGGATAGAATCTCCAAAAGCCGAATGATATCCTTTAAGGTTGGCGAGTTTGCACATCAGAAATTAGACGATACAGCTCCAACATTCCATTAAGGAATGCTGCTGCATAGTAGCATGTATTAGTTAATGATTTAATGTATATCATTGATTATGATACTTCAATGATCACATAGCTGTAACTCATTTGCATGCATGGAGGGCCCCATATCCATGAGCATATGAGCTCTTCAAAAGCATAATGAAGATGCCACAAGCATCGTTGAGAGGCTCTATGTGATGAAGCATAGGGTAAACGATCATCATCACCTAGGTGGCACAAAGATGACAGAAGGAGGGTGGAGGAAGTACTATATATAGCATGTTCATAATCAAATGGAGGCAAAGGAGCTAAGTACTACACCTACCCATCTGAGGGGTGGGGTGGTCGTCCCGGAATTTAACTCCAGAAATGTACCGCAAGTGCACGGTGTCAAAGCTTTGTAATATAGAAAGATATCAATCCCATATGGAGGCGATTGGTTTAAAGTCTTGGGTCTATTCAAGGTCGTGAAACAGTGTCAGTTATATGCGTGTTTTGAATGTTGTCACAGGTATTCCCTATCTCAGGTCAACAATATAATAAAAGCTAGGGCAATAGGAGTCACCACTAGGATCGTCGGTGTCGATGCTAGGTTACATTTCTATGTTGAATTGGTTTTATAAGGATAGATTGTCGCATCTAAAATGTGGAATTCATGGCCAACTATCATTGTACCACTCATCTAACGTATCCCGTGCTTAGCCCCACCATCATGGATGGCCTTGCATGCGATCCGTGCATTACGAATGCCAACTATTCTCAATCTCTACTCACGTCACCATCGTGGGTTAGAGATTCGATCTGTGATTTGATGGCTCTCATTGATGCTACTATCGTGGATCACCAATTAGTAATATAGGACGATGGTGGAAACTGTCAAAGTGCTTGCTACTATCGTGGATCACGAACTCCAATTGAATTCACTAACAAGCCTAATTAAGTTCATAGGATAACTCCTACAAACTTAGCTAGATCAATCAAATCACATCCTGTTCATACCAAAACAACATAAAAATCGTAACTTTACATCTAAATCCTAAGATCCTAGGGCTTATCCATTAGCCCTAGAAACGACTACTCGCAATCCATGGAAATATAACCAAAAGTAATAACAATAGCAATAGTAGTCAACATCGCAACAATAGACATCAAAACGATAAGAAAAGAGATGAGAGATCGTTACCAAACCAATGAAGACGAAGAAATAAACTCAGAGAATTAAGATCCAAAGATTCCAAAGCAAACACAATAATAAAATCCAATCTTTGTCTTCAAAGCAATAACGGCGGCTCAAAACTCTCTCTAAAACTAAAACTAGAATAATAAAGTAAGCTATTAAAACCTATGAATTAAAATAAGTTTATATACAAGTGGGATGGGTTCCACCAAAAATTTTCGCAAAAAGGCCCAACTTGACCCAATCTTTGGCTGCTACGTTGCCCTACTCGATCGAGTGGATGTCCCACTCGGTCGAGCAATAGGGACCCAAAGCTAGGCTCTAAATCTTCGTTCTGTCCTCCATTCAGCTTGGTCGAGTAGCTCAACTACTCGGTCGAGCTGTCGTGTCTGCTCGGTCGAGTGGCAGATGTTGCAGAGGGCCTTGGAATTGTCGTTCTGTCTCATATTCAGCTCAACTGAGTATCATCCTTGCTCGATCGAGTATTGGACTCAATGTTGGCCTGAGAGATTGAGTGCTGCCGTCGAGTTCATCGGACCGAGTAGCATGGCTACTCGGTCCAGTGCCACAATTCCTTAAGTGCTGGAGCTCCTTCTTTTGGGTGTAGTTGCTCGGCCCGAGTGTACAAGTCCACTCGGTCAAGTTGGCTGGGAAGGCTGATAAGCTATGTGAAGGCTCCATCTTCAAGCTCTCCTTCTCCTTTCTCTCTCTTCTCCTCCTCCAATTTTCTTCTCCACTTCATCAAGCACCTAGTGGGCCTTGTCATTGATGCTCCGACTAGCTTGGATGCGTCCATGTCTAAGATTTGCTCCGAATCGCTCCAAAGCTCCTGAACATCCACAAATCTCCACGAGAATCAAATATATCGTAAAAAGCACGATAATGTATAGAAAAGTGAAATTTGGACGATGAAAATGCTATGAAATCATGCAGTAAAAGTATAGAAAATATGGACACATCAAAATTCCCCAAGCTTACCATTTACTCGTCCTCGAGGAAGACGAATAGGAAGTTCACCGGGAGGTGAAAATAAGAGAATGAAAAAGAACGCAAAGAGGAGGGGGCGTTAGATTATTCTCTCAGATCTCGTGCCATTCACCACATATCACAACTACTCAGAAAATAGATCACATGCTATCAAGAGATTTCATATCTTTAATAAATAAAGTACTTGAGACTTTAAGATCGAATAAAAGGATCTCTCTAAAGTTCATGCAATCGGCTTAAATCCATATCTTGTGTTTAAGAGTGTCAAATATACGCAACATTGGCAACACACTTTTCAATCAAAAGCTATAACAGAAGCATGGAGAATTCACACCAAGCATGCAATAAAAAATAGAATAGGAGTCAAGACATACACATACTCGTATCAAATCATAGGAAATCCCCATAACTTAAATTACTTTGCTATGTTTCAGCTTTATCAAACTTTCATGTTCGTGCACAACTCCACTCTAATGTCATGCTCATTCATATGGTCAAAATATTTCCCCTCTAAGCTTGGATTGAGGCGTCACATCCAAAGTAATATTTGTGGGATATGAGATTTTGTTTTGGTTTCCCCAAAAGTATACGTATTGCTCCAAATAACGAAACTTTGATTTTTTTCTTTTCTTTTTTTCTTTTCATTTTTGTTTCTTCGTTTTCTTTTTGGACTTTTATAGGAGCGATATGGTTTGTATTTTTGATTTTTGGCTCCTTTTTGACTTTTTGTACTTTTTGGAGCGAATTTCTCAATTGTAGGGAATTTTTTGAAATGGATGCGGTAGTAATAGCATTGGGGACTAAAATCAAGTGACATGTAGAGAATATAAGATATATGTAGAGAAGGAATTAATATAACACTCGGTTCACTCAAAAGCATGTACAAACAGTTCAGTAAGATAATACATCAACTAAACTCTTGTATAAGCATGGATATTCCTAATCATATCACTAAGCAGTGAAGTCAAGTAGTAAATTTTTTCAAACATATCAAGCATGCAACAAGAATGCGAATAAAAGATAAAAGCAAAGCTTCAGATATGCTAATGATGCGTGAATCTTGGTGTATTTCCAACGAAAGCATACTAGACACTACTTTACATATTCAATTTCAATAAGCTTCATGCCTGTACTCAGAGAGATCATCAAAAGAATTATAGGTGCAAGTACTTATAAAGGGTAAGATTTTGAAATAACTCTAAGTAGCGTGGCGTGGAAAATAAGCATCGTGATGGCAGTGAGAGTATAAGAGATATTATCACAAAGAATTCATCCTAGCAAAAGAAAGAAAAGGGAATAGAGAAAAAAAATAAAAACAAGCATCAATGCATACGAAAGGAAAAATATGATGCTAAAAAGGAAAAAAAATGAGGTGGAAAAGGATGGAAAAATAAGGCAAAAAAGTGCAAAATAAGAGGAAAATAAATAAAAAGCGATAGCGCTCATCCTCCAAGCTAAACACAGTAGTGTCCTTACTACTGAGAACACGTGATAAAAGATGAAAAATGATGCTAGGGATGGGTGTGTGGGATAAAATAAACAAAATCCTAGAATCACAAAAAATAAAAGGAAAATCTAATGAATGCAAATGCATGGTCCTAATGTCTAATGCAAGAACAAACATGCAAATGATGCTATGATATGTATGCAATGGATGAAATGGTTCTCCCTCAAGCTATGCAATACTAGGCCCCAAGTGGACAGATGGGCACTAAAAAATGAGAGGGGAGAACAGGAGCAAAAAGATGAATCAGACAGCGACACCCCCTCTGGAGGTGGTGATAGGTCCCGCTGCTGTGGACCAGAGATATCATCGGATGGTGGTGCTGGAAGATCAGGAGGTGGTACAACAGGTGGTGTGACTGGTACAGAAGGAACAGCTGGTGCAAGTGTGACAGGTGGTGCACCTCGTGCTCGGAGGATACCAAGAATCTCCCTAATGTCTCGCCACACTGACTGGTGGGGGGTAGTGACTGTTTGGGTGAAGGCGAGGAAATCACATCTCAGCCCAGCAACCTTAGACTCAACCGCTGTCACGCATGCATCAGTGCTACGGGAACAGCCATGCTGTCGTGCACCACTAGGCTCACCACTCTCTACATGTGCTCGTGCGTGTGGTGCATGAGGTCGAAAAATATAAGCGGGAGAGGTGACCTATGCGGGATCTCAGTAGAAGCAGAAGCATGAACATATGTGAGATCAGGTACAGATGTAGGGATATGGATATCAGTAAGTAGAGACGTCGTGGTGACAGACGTAGTGACAGATACCACGATGCTCTCAGTGAAGATGGCAGTGGTGGGGATAGAAGTACTGTTAGGAGGGAGTGTAGACACAATAGGTGTGGACTTGGAGGTAATAGGAGTGCTAGTGATGGAGTCCACATATGCAGGTGCAGCAGAGGTAAGGACAACAGCAGTAGCAGGCTCAAAAGGGACATGTTCAGTAGAGATGTGCTTTATGATAGGTGTGTGGGCAGTAGACACAGAAATTCCCTTAGAGGCAGGCAATGCAGATGATGGTGCAATGAACTCGGGGACAGATGTGGAGGCTACCTGGGAACTCTCGGCTGGGATGGTGGTGGGTGGAACGGTAGTAAGAGCACTGGAAGAAGTAGGGATAGAGGTGCTCTCTACTTGGGCAGAAGTGGTAGGGACAGCTCTCTTGGGCTCCTTATCAGAACTAAGAACCCAATCATCATCTCCCTCAGCTGCAGCCTCTCGAGGCTCAAGCTCGTGAATAGGTGGAATAGGTAGGACGCTAGGAAGGAGCCAGTCCAAGTAGACAGGCTCAATACGTGTGAGGTCAGGGCGAGGGACCATGTGTGACTCTCGTATAGGACATATGAGGTAGACCCAGTGGCGCTCACCATGGGGTTTAATGATATACATGCATGCAAGCACGTCAAGCATCAGAGTGGTGGGCCCAGGTGCAACTAAGAGGTCAGTAGGAAGGTCAAGTCCTAGCATGAGAGCGAAGAAAGTGAAGAAACTGCCGCAACAAATCTCCTTCGAGGAGATGGAAGTGGAAACCAGGCGGGTGTACAACTAATGTGCTGTGTATGACAAGAGGTGAGGGTGGAGGGTACCATCATCATCACGTCTGATGGGTCTAGTCATCCTACTAAGGTGGAGCAACTCGTGAAATGAGATAGTGCCAAGCTCAGGCCTAGAGAATATGGTCGTGGCGAGGTGGCGCTAAGCGTAGCGAAGATAGGGATGAATGACGGAGGAAGACTTAGCCCTGCTAGGGCTGAAATGTGGAAGGCCAGCTATCCTACTCCAGAAACGGTCGGAACTGAAGGAGGACAGAACTAGGTGCATAGACCTGAGTAGGATCTGGAATAAGGGGGCCAACTAAACAAGGCTTGGATCATGGTGAAAGTGACCTCCACGTCACGATCAAAAAGCCTGAACATGATGCCCTGGTCGGTCCACAAAATAGAACTAATCGCCTCGTAGGTGAGGCAAACATATGTAGTCGTGGTCATTTGCAGGAAGTGCTCCCTGTTGGATCTGGATCTAAGCCTAGAGGGGGAGGGAATAGGCTGTTGGATCCTGTGGATGGCAAACAACACTAGAAGGGGGGTTGAATAGTGTTGTGCAAATAGTATACTTTTTCAATTGTTAAGATTAGCACAAATAAAATCCTTCTAATGTTGCCTAAGAAGCCAAGTAGAGTGATCTACGCTTGGTTCTTAATCAACAAAGTGATCTTACAAATATGATAGAGAAAATATTACAATCAGATATAAATCTTTACAAAGAGATCTTTACACACCGGTAATTAAATAAACAAGGAATTACAAAGATATAAGATTAGCAAATGAAAAATGCTTGTACAAGAAATATAAATAATCACAGAAAAACAAACGCAGAGACAAGCGATTTTATCCTGGTTCCCCGCAACCCGGGTACGTCCAGTCCCTGACCAATCCGGTACGAGATTTTCCACTATCTGCCTTGGCAAATACAAGTACCTAACTTCACTCGTTAGGATTTTCAACGACCTAGTCTCAACCAGGATTTCCGACTGGCAACACCTAGACTTGTCTAGTGTTCCAACAACAACATAATGAAACTTATATCCAATACACCACAATAAATTGATGGAGATTGGTTTTTACACCCGATTCTATAGCCAATCAATAATAGACAAAATTGTGTAGTGACTTGATAGAATAAGAGTCTAGGTCACACAAAGATACGAGAGAATTCTTTGTGATCTA
Organism: Scilla litardierei; assembly: GCA_030789695.1. Taxonomy (NCBI): domain Eukaryota; kingdom Viridiplantae; phylum Streptophyta; class Magnoliopsida; order Asparagales; family Asparagaceae; genus Scilla; species Scilla litardierei. Next base: position 25,541,335 of record CM061137.1, read on the forward strand.
GATCTAATGCTTTTCAAAAAAAAAATCCTTTAAACAAAATAAAGAGAATAGCAATAAGGATTTTGAAAAACGTTTAGCCAATAAAACAAGAGTATGATCTTTAAAAAAGTAGTAATAGAATTTTGCAAGATCACAAATAAAAATAGAATTGGCTAGAGAGAATGAGAGCTTTGAATTAAAGAGCGTTTGCACGAGAGATTTGATTTTCAATAGATGTTGTGTTTTTCTCAAATGAAATTAGCTCTTATTTATAGGGAAAATTCTGAGATTTGAAATTCAATTTTTCTTTGACTTTTGTCCCAAAAATCTCGGAGAAAATCACTCAACGAATTTTCAAAATTCAAATCAAAACGTCAGAATTTTACAGCTGGTAGTCGACTCCCTCATGTAGGTAGTCGACTCCCAGAGTGTTTCAGGGAATCTTGAATCCCAGCTGGTAGTCGACTCCCTACTGTTGGTAGTCGACTCCCAGAGGAGTTTTTCCTGCAACACTTCTAGTCAGACAGGTAGTTAACTCCAGGGTGTGTGGAGTTTTAATACGGAAGTTATAGGATGACTAGAAAAAGCTCTCTAAAACATTTTGAAGATATCAAAAAGATTTTCAAAAAGCTTTTTCAAATTGTTTGTGTGCGTGTGTTTTGTCTATACGATTTGGCTTTAACAAATACCCTAAAGAGACACGACACACTCACTATAGACTTAGGACACATCTTCGGAAGCTTGATCAATTTGATGGAGTAGAAGTGAGCTTCACTTGAGCTTCTTGTTCTGTTTGATCTTTGAACTTCATCATTTGACTTAGCCACGTTTGTCCTTGTCTTTGAGCGTAGATTTGTGTTTCTTTGAGTATGAGTAAAGCTTCGCATATTCTGCACACTTCAGTGTAGTATAGTTAGTACACTAAGCTTTCATTTGGTATGCTCATCATCAAAATCACTTGGGGTGGAATTCAATTTCCATCACTCTCCCCCTTTTTGATGATGACACCCAAATGAAAAATGAAGTAAGTTTGAAAAAATGAAGATTCATGAAAGTATACTTACTCCCCCTGCTTTGATGCGGTTCTCCCCCTGCATCGAAGCTGTTAGCAATACAATTCATATAATTTCATTTTTGCATTTCATATATTTTTCTCCCCTTGTCATCAACAAATTTTTTTTTCAAAAGATCATAATATAATCAGGAGAGGAATTTAATTTCATATGCCTGCAAGAGAGATGTTAGTTTATAGGAACAACTATAGTATTGCATAGAGGATAAGTTCATGATAGGTAGCACCATACGATAAAAGTTATTACAAGCCATAAGTCTTAAGGACATAGTTTTTTTTTTGAGAATCATTGTTTGAAAGAGAACCATTGTTTATGAGAGAAGCTAAGGATGACCGCTGTTCTTCTTTAGTTCCTTGATCTCTTCAAGGATCATAACAAGCGTTTCCTCAGTCATCTTATTTCTTTTCACGACGATCTCCTTGATGTCGTCCACCTTTTGATTGAGATCTTCAAATCCTTTCTCTTGTGAGATCTTCAATTTTCCAATCTTCTTTAGAAGCATTTCTTAAAGCTCAAGAATATACGCCGGTGCTTCTTCTTCTTCTTCTTCTTCGCTTCCTTTTTCTTCTTCTTCTCCTTCTTCTTCTTCAGAATCTGAAACCACAATTTTCTTACCTTTCCTAGAGGATGAGGATCCTCCTTCAGCTGCAAGTTTTTCTTCAGGGATGTTCTCATCAAGGTCATGGTGAAGATTCATTCTACCAAGTACATGAACATCAAAAACTCGAGCCGGTTCTAGAATAGAGGTTTCATGATCCAAAGGCACATTATAGCTAATAAAAAATATTATGAGATAGTGCCCATGAGCTAAGGTGGAAGATGGTTTATTAGAAGAAGCTGAAGCAAGTATAGAATCCATGATAACTTTGGCCCAATTGATGCGAATGTTACCTAGTATAGCATAGATGCATTTGGCTTGCTTTTCTGATAAGATCGAATGACTTCCAGACTTTTGAGTGATATTATAGGATAATATATTTGCCAAAATTCTTGTCGGATAGCGACGATCGCTACATGGCAGTTTAGTCTGAAAATGTCGTCCTGGCAAATACATTCTCTCTAGAATATTTCCTTCAGTCATTTGTACTTTATCAAGAAGCATACCAGAATATGGGATTCCTAGGGCTTCTCCTAGAGATTTGACAGTAATGGCAAGCTTGGTGTCAAGGACTTTGGTTATGAAACAGCTTTTAGCAAGATCGTAGTCCATGTTGGCATAGAACAAGTGCACAAGCCTTGGATAGCAAAGATAAGTATTTTCAGAGGAAAATAGGTTGGCCAAGTTCTGAAAATCTAGTAAGCTATCAATGCCATAATTTATAACATCATTATGTTGAATATTGGACTCCCCGGATTTGGTTTTGGATGATGAGCAAACATAAATAATTCATGAACTAACAATTTGTGAGCGCAGTATTGGAGATCGTCGCCAATTTCACGAGAATATTCAAAGCGACATCTCAACACTTCCAAAAGCTCGTATTCAAGCCTAAAGCTTCGTTGAAGCTCCTGCAACGCTTTGGAAGTTATGAAGATTCAATCGAAGCTCTCAAAGACCGTTTATTAAGGTTTTATTTATAGTCTTTTAGTTTCGATTGATAGAATGTTAAGCCTTGAGTATATCTTACGTTTCTATCTTCATTACGCTCATTTCGTAGCTCTAGGATCCTTGCACAAGTTCATTCTAACTTCCTCGAAGCTTCGCGCTTCGATTCGGACTTTGTTGTGCATGTTAGTTGGTACAAGAACAAGTACTGACCGACTAGATGGTGATCTAGTCGGTCGGCAACTGTTCTTGGACCGACTAGTTTGATTCCTTAATTTCTTGGACTTTACTGTTTACAGTTAGTCGGTCTACGTTGACTCACCGACCGACTAGTTTGTGAACTAGTCGGTCAGTGATGCTTCTTTGACCGACTAGTTGTGACTTACTGTTCACTCTAAATTTCTCCTGAGCTACTGTTTACCGTTAGTCGGTCTAAGAACGTTTGATGACCGACTAGTTGACAATCTAGTCGGTCAACTTTTGTTCTTGGACCGACTAAGTCAACTTGCCTTCAGACTAAGTTATTTTGCCTCTTAGTCGGTCTACGTTCATTGGATGACCGACTAGTTGTGAAACTAGTCGGTCAGACAGTGTTCTTGGACCGACTAGATTTCTAGGTCTGAAATTCTCTTTCTTCTCAGATCTACTCTTAGTCGGTCCACGTTGTTTGGCTGACCGACTAGTTGATGAACTAGTCGGTCAGTGAGTGTTCTTTGACCGACTAAGTCTCACAGATTTCTATCCGTTGGTGAATGACCTAACTTGTTTTTATGGGACCCTATAAATACGAACCTAGGTCATTTCTATCTAGGTTAGAGCTTCCATTCAGAGATTCATTGAGATCAAAAGAGATAGCTATTCTCCCTCAAATCTAAAGCTCTCTTCCTCACAAGAAACCCATTCTCTCTCATTTCTAGATCTAGAGAGAAGCTTGTTCTTGGTGAGCTCATCAAGCTATTGCTTGATCCAAGTCTCCAACTCATCCCTAGGCACCGATTGCTGGTCATTTCCTTGGTGCTAGGTATTGGTGACTTCATCTTCCTCAAATCCTTCATTCCACCTTTTGGGTAAGAAAAACTCAAGGTATAGGATTTTGTGGTAAGCTTGTTTATTTCATATTAAACTCTTTAATATTGCTTTGTGATTCTCTCGGTTGTGAGAGAAGGTTGTGATCCCGGGTTGTGGGATTCACTTTGCCATTGCATGTATGATTTGATCTTGTGAAGGTTTTTCACAAGATATTCATAGTGGAAATCTTGAGTTAGGGTTTCTAACTCAAGTATCCGGAGGGGATCCGGGTGGTTGGGACGTAGGATCACCGGGAACAAGTTGGGGAGACTTGGGTGGATCCGAACCCATTAACATCGTTTGTTAGCATTGTTAATTTCGTTGTCGTCATTCAATTTAAGCTTCCGCAAATTGATTTGGTAGTTGATTGCAATTTAATTTGGAATTATACTCCTTATTATTTTAAAGTACTATTCACCCCCCCTCTAGTACTTGTGCAGTAGCTGGTAGGGCATTACATTTGGTATCAGAGCCAGATACTCAGCTATGTCTGCCAACGACAACAAGACCGTGCCTCCACCTTCCAACTACGACACCTTCAGGAACCGTGAAGGAGCGTCATCGGTGATGGAAGGACATTCCTCTACAAGGCCTCCATTCTTCAACGGTACCAACTACGGGTACTGGAAATGTCGGATGGAAACCTTCCTCCGAAGTGCATCTTTATGGAGGACTACAATGAAGGAGTACATCGAGCCCGAAGAAGAAGATTTTGAGAAATGGACTACCGCGGAGGTCGCCGCGGAGGTAAGCAATGCCAAGGCAATGAACGCCTTGCAATGCGCATTGGAGCCCGAGGACCTCAATAAGATATGCACATGTAAGAGTGCATATCAAATTTGGAACTCTCTCCTCATACTACATGAAGGGACGAGTCGGGTAAGAGACTCTAAACTAGTAGTCGTAACCAAAGATTACGAAATGTTTTATATGCAACAGGGTGAGAAGATGAAAGAATATTACGCTCGCTTCGTTGACATAATAAACGAGTTAGAGGCCCTCGGCAAGATCTACACTCAAAAGGAGAAGTGCTTAAAGCTTATTGAAGGACTTCCCTCTTCTTGGGAAAAACGTACCTTCGCCATCGAGGAAGGTAATGACATGAACAAATATACCGTAGTTCAACTAATGGGTACTTTGATGTCATACGAGGTACGCAAAGATAGCAAGGTGAAGCTACAAGAAAAGATGAAGTCATATTTGAACCTAGATGCGCCTAAGAAAAAGGCGATTGCATTCAAGGCGGCTTCATCCACATCTTCCGATGATGAAGACTCGGAAAACGAGTTGGACTTGGAGTCCATGGCACTCATGGCCAAGAAGTTCAACCGTTTCTTCCGGAAAGGTAACTTCAAGACCAAAGGTAAATTTGGTTCTTCTAACGCCTCTTCCTCTCCTTTGTGTTTCAAGTGCAATAAGCCAGGACACATGAAAGCGGAGTGTCCTCTCAACAAACAAAAGGAGAAGTGGAAGGCGCCAAAATTCGATAAGTCCAAGAAATACAAAAAGGGGTACAAGAAAGGACTTGTCGGAGCAACATTCACCGACTCCGAGGATTCCTCAAGCGGAGAGTCGGATGATGAGAAAGTGGAGCAAGCACATATGTGCTTCATGGCAAGAGAGGAGAACGATCAAGGATCCTCCTCTTCCGATGATAGTAATGACGAAAGCGATGAGGTAACGATGGATGATCTTAGAAATGCTAACTCTCAACTTTGGTCAAAATACACTAAGTTAGTAAATAGATATACTAAGGTAAAAGATGACCTAGCTAGCATTCAAACATCGCCTAAGAATATCATCACCAACAACGACACCGTTGTTGAAGAGTTAAGAAATGAGATTGTGAATCTCAAATCTAAACTCGAACATGTTAGCATTGAGGATGCGGAAGAACATAAGATAGCGGATTTAACTTCTCAAAACTCAACTTTGAGTATTGAGAACGAGAATCTTAAATCTCGTGTTTATGTGCTCACATCGCAAGTATCCTCTTTAGATACTTCAATGCGTTCTCTCAAAGAGAATTATGAGAACACATTAGGCCGAATCAATAGATTCAATAAAGGTAAGGACCATTTGGATAAAATCCTAAGTGACTTACTTCCGGCCAATCACCACATTGGTTTGGGGTATACGATGGGATGTCCATCCAAAGCGGCCACTACCTTTGTTAGGCCAACTTCCGGTGACTCTACGAGTGGTAGCAAACACTCTATTGGTAGTTCATCTACCAATGGTGCTTCCACCTCGTCCACACCCTCTTTCGGAAAGAAACCCACTATGGGTGGACCTCCAAAGAAGGGCCATGCTTATATGTACACAAATACCATGCCACGTAGGAACACACGTCCTACTCCACCATCTCACACATATGATGATTTTTATGCAACACATTCTCGGGCACGTGCACACCATGTGAGACACCCTCACGCACGTGTTCCCACACATGCATATGTTCACCCACCGCATCATATGAATAATTCTCGTCGTGCACCATTCCATCATGTCCCGTATGCCTATCCACAACATGCATCACGTAGAAATCAACGTCGCATGCATGCACCCAATAGGATGATGGCTCCCAAAATATTCACTATTTGGAGCCCAAAGGACACAAGCATGGACGAAAAACAAATGTACATGAATGCTTATTTTTCGGATGTTGTGCATAGTAAGAATTATGTGGGGAAGTCTAAGTCCACTTGGACTTGGCTTCCAAAGGTCTAATCCCTTGGACCCAATGACCTTGGGTACCATGATATGAAAGTGTCTATCTTTAGGTACTCAAGGAAAAGAAAAAGGGAAGGAGCAACAAAGTTAAATTTAGCTCCAAAGGGAATTGGATACTCGATAGCGGGTGTTCAAAACACATGACGGGTGACGCTCGATTGCTCTCCGGAGTGGTTCCCATTGCGAATGGAAACCGCGTCGTATTTGGAGGCAACGAGAGCGGAACCATCATAGGTGTTGGTAAAGTCGGTAACCCCTCTAAACCCCTAATTAGTGATGTTTATCTTGTTAGTGGTTTAAATCATAATCTTATTTCAATAAGCCAACTTTGTGACAAAGGTTACAAAGTTAGCTTTGCGAAAGGATTGTGTCATATTTTAAGAAAGGATAATGATAAATTATTATTTTCCGGAACTCGTCGTAAAGACATTTATATTTTGGATCTTCCTAAGTCATATGAACAATGTCTTGTTGCCAACACAAGTGAACAACACTTATGGCATCGACGCTTTGGACATGTGAACTTTGGAACACTATATAAGCTTTCAAAATTGAATTCTATTAAAGGTTTTCCGAAGCTTGTTTTTGAAAAGAAAAGTTTTTGTGATTGTTGTCAACGTGGCAAGCTTCCTAAATCTTCATTTAAACCTAAGAAAAGCATCTCTACTAAACGGCCACTAGAGCTATTACATCTAGACTTATTTGGGCCAACTAGAGTAGCTTCCTTAGGAAATGCAAGGTATGGACTTGTCATCGTAGATGACTATTCAAGATTTACTTGGGTATTTTCATTGTGTAATAAAAATGAAGCTTTTGAAAACTTCACAATTTTTGTTAAGAAAGTACAAAATCTCTTAGGAACCACCATTGTCACTATTCGTAGTGATCATGGAGGTGAATTTGAGAATGAGTCTTTTGAGACATTTTGTGATGAAGTTGGTATTACTCACACCTTCTCTTTCCCTCGTGCACCTCCTCAAAATGGTGTAGTTGAGAGAAAGAATAGGACGCTAGTGGAGTGTGCTCGCACTATGCTTGATGATAGCCAACTTGGCCATCAATTTTGGGCGGAAGCGGTACACACCTCTTGCTATGTGTTTAATAGAATACTTTTGAGGCCCGGCACTAAACAAACTTGTTATGAATTGTTGTTTGGTAGGTTGCCTCAAGTTAAACATTTTCGTGTTTTTGGTTCGAAATGTTTTATTAAGAACACATATGGTAGTTTGGACAAATTCGATCCAAGATCCGATGAGGGGATTTTTGTTGGATATTCTACGCGTAGCAAAGCCTACCGGATATTCAACAAACGAACCTCAACGATCGAGGAATCGCTTCATGTCTCATTTAATGAAGGATTTGTTCCAACTAGAATTTCAAATGATAATGATTCTATGGATGTTTTATGTGATTTGTTTGATAATTCTAAGTCTAATGATTCTATTGATTCTATTGAGACTAACCCAACTAATGAAGTTGTTGAGAATGTTCCTAGTGATCAAGGTATTCCCAAACGGCTTCATTCGGTTCGTGACCATCCCCATGAGCAAGTCATTGGCAATATCTATGATAGTGTCAAGACGAGATCGCAAGTTCACCACTTCGCAAATTGTGCCTTTGCCTCATCGATAGAGCCAAAGAATATTAATGAAGCATGCGAAGATAGCGCTTGGATCTTAGCCATGGAGGAGGAGCTCATTCAATTCGAGAGGAATGAAGTTTGGGAGCTTGTTCCATTGCCATCGAAGAACCACACCGTCATAGGGACAAAGTGGATCTTCAAGAACAAAACCGACGAAAACCAAGTCGTCGTCCGGAACAAAACTCGGTTAGTAGCTCAAGGCTATCGTCAAGAGGAAGGTATCGATTTCGAAGAATCTTTCGCTCCGGTAGCTAGATTAGAATCAATTAGATTACTTTTGTCTTTTGCATGCCATAAGAATTTTAAATTATTTCAAATGGATGTTAAAAGTGCATTTTTAAACGGAGATGTCGTTGAGGAAGTTTACGTTTCTCAACCTCCGGGCTTCATAAATGAAAAATTTCCAAATCACGTTTTTAAACTAAAGAAAGCTCTTTATGGTTTGAGACAAGCTCGTCGAGCTTGGTATGATCGCCTAAAGAATTTTCTTTTGGATTTGAATTTTAAAATGGGCGAAGCCGATTCAACACTTTTTATTAAGCATGCGAATAATGATATTTTATTAGTTCAAATTTATGTTGATGATATCATTTTCGGTGCTACTAACTTCGCTCTTTGCGAAGAGTTTTCTAATGTGATGAAGGAACAATTTGAGATGAGCCACATGGGCGAACTCAAATATTTCTTAGGTCTCCAAATTCGCCAAATGAACGATGCAATCTTCATCCACCAAACGAAGTACACGGTGGAGTTGCTAAAGCGATTTGGAATGGAGAATGCCTCCGGGAAAAAGACTCCAATGAGCACGACTACGCATCTTGACAAGGATACGGGCGGTAAGGATGTAGACATTCGTCTATATCGAGGTATGATAGGTAGTTTGCTTTATCTTATCGCAAGTAGGCCCGATATTATGTTTGCCGTATGTATATGTGCTCGCTATCAGTCTCAACCTAAGGAGTCTCACTTAGTAGCGGTAAAGCGTATTTTTCGCTATCTAAGTTACACTTTAGATTTTGGATTACTTTATCCGAAATCTAGCACATATGAGTTAGTCTCATATAGTGACGCTGATTATGCGGGATGCAAATCCGACAGGAAAAGTACTAGTGGCACTTGCCATTTTCTAGGAAATTCTCTTGTCTCTTGGTTTTCCAAGAAGCAAAGTTCGGTATCACTTTCAACCACCGAGGCGGAATATATTGCCGCCGGTGCCGCTTGTGCCCAGGTTCTTTGGATGAGACACACATTGAAGGATTTTGGTATTCATTGTGATACTAGCCCTATCATGGTGGATAACCAAAGTGCTATCTGTCTTTCAAAGAATCCGGTGCACCATTCCCGATCAAAACACATAGATGTCCGCCACCACTTTTTAGATGACCATGTTGCTAAAAAGGACATCATTTTAGTGTACATTGAAACCCAAAAGCAAATCGCCGATATTTTCACGAAACCCCTAAAGGAGGACTCCTTTGTGCGGTTACGTCGAGAATTGGGGATTATGGGTGAATCCGAGATATAGGATTCATATTTTAATTCAACTATCTTGCATGCTATTATATTTCGAAATATTTCATTCATGCTAGATTTATTGAATTTTTTTGGGAATTTTATGTGATTTGTTCGAATTTATTGCTCGAATTCGTATTTCAATGTCGTATTTAAGATTTCGACGTTTTATGGGGTAATTTAGATGACTAATGAGTGAGTTATGATGTTTCATCCAGTGGTTTATGAAGAGAAATCAAATTTCAATTTTTGGACTCTTCTAGTCGGTCTAAGTTCACTTGTCAACCGACTAGATGCTCATCTAGTCGGTCAGCAAATGAACTCAGACCGACTAGATCAAGCCAATATCCATCTCCTATCTTTTTCTTTCGTTAGTCGGTCATAGTACACTTACCGACCGACTAGATTGAAAACTAGTCGGTCAGTGAATATACTGCGACCGACTAAATCTTGCCCTAAAAATCCCTCTGTGCCTCTGTTTCGGACTTAGTCGGTTCAAGCTCATTGACCGACCGACTAGATCGTAATCTAGTCGGTCAGTGCTTGAACTGTGACCGACTAAGTGTGTTAGGGCAGTTGAGTCTTTTCGTATCCCGACCGACTTATTCTCTACTTCTTCCGACTAATCTCTCTATTAGTCGGTCTTCTCTTTTGCTCCAGCCCGAAAACCCCAAACCCCCTCTCGAGCCCTTTCAACTTCCGTCGTCTCCGGCCATATCTCCGGCCATCCCCGCCGTCCGTCGCCGTCGACTCCACCCCCTAGGTATCTTCCTCCCTCTCCTAGGTCGATTTCTTGCCCTAGGGTTCGATTTCTCCTCCTAGGTATTCTAGGGTTTGGTTTATTTTCGAATTTCTTGATTTCTAGGGTTGTTGGCTTGTGATCTCTAGGTTGCTTGTGATTTTCTTCGATTGATTGTGCTCGTAGTACTATGGCTAAGACTCGCATTCCGATCGCCTCTTCCGGGGCCTCTCCTATGACCGTAGGGCCTTCCGACCCTAGGAATCCCCCGAAGCCTAAGCGTCGTGCCAAGTCTACCCAAGCCTCTCCTTCGTCGCCTCCTCTTAAGAAGCCTAGGACTGCCATAGTCAAACCCCGTAAATCCAAGACCAAAAAGCCTATTCTTCACACTCCGGCTACTCCTCCCGATTCCGACACTGATTTTATTCCTGAGGATGAGCCTACTAGGGAACCCACTCCACCTCCGAAGACCCGTAAGGCTAAGGGTAAATCTCCTATGCCAGTCGGCGGTGTAGACATATCGTTGTGCCGCGATGACCCTCAGTGTCTCGCAGCGTACAACCGTGTAGAGCACTGTCCACTGTTGTTGGAGCATTACGTTCAGTTCTCTGATTTTCTCGGCCTTGCTGATCTTCTCTCTTATAGTGGCCTTCTAGATTATCTCCGATACGACCCCAAGGCCAATCCCAAACCGTATCCCCGCCTCGTGAAATTGTTCTATGCCAATCGTGTTCGAGGCCAGTACGATGCCAGCCACTCCATTGAGACGACTGTCTTGGGAACTCCTATAGTTCTCATGGCAGAAATCTTAGGGGAAATTCTTGGTTGTGCATCGTGTGGTCTCCTCCCTTCGGACATTTCCGTAGACGACATTTCTTCCTTGGATCAGTCTATTCTTTCTGAGATTTTCCAGGTTATCCCCTCTGCATTCATTGGTGTTCCATCGAAATCTTTTAAGCCGAATGCGTGGGTTCTTAACCTGATTTTGAAGTCGTGTCTCCTCCCCAAGTATGGATCCTCTTCGCTCCCATCCCAGCCGTTCTTGAAACTCATATACGCTCTTTTCTTGGGGTGCGAGATTAATTGGGCTCGCGTGATACTCGATAAGATGGATTCTTTCGAGTGTATACGCAAGACCAATAAGTCTGCGCACATTCCATACCCTTGCTTGTTGACTCTCGTATTCCTTCATTTCCGTGTCCCCCTCCCTCCTGACGATGAGCGTCCTTTGGGTACGCCTCTGAACGTGACGGCCGTGAAGAAATCTCTAGCGGCTCTTCGTCACGTGCAGAGGTCTACCGCATCTGCATCTCAGTCTACTCTGTCAGCTGCTGCAGCCCCCTCTCGTCCTGCTACATTGGACGATGTCGTACGCCTACTTCGTCAGCACGACTCCCGTTTGGCTCGTACTGAGGAGGTAGTCTGCCGTATGGCGCATATGATGGGGATTGATCTTCCTCCGTCTGTGTCTGAGGCCGAGGAGATGGACGATGAGGAGCTTGACGAGCTTGTCACTTCTCTTGCCCGTGGCGATGAGGCCACTGCTGCTGCTGCTGCTGCTGCTGGTACTTCCACTTCTGCTCCTGGAGTTGCCACCTCTTCTGGTGTTCCAGAGCCATCTGCTGCAGCTCTTCAGCCTTCTGAGCCTGCTGCTGACCCAGTTTCTGAGCCTGCTCATGCATCTGCTGCTGCTGCTTCTGTCGAGACTCATGCTGCTGTTGAGCCTGTTACTGAGATCTCCACTCCTGCCCCGACGATTCCATCTGTTGAGACACCTCTTCTCCCTGCAGAGCCTGAGTCCACTCCGTCGACTGGACCCACGGACGCTGCAGATCTAGCCTCCTCCTCGTGATCGTCTGTTCCGAGGACTCTCCACTGCATTCTGGATGATATATTTTAGTGAGAGTGTTTTGGGTTAGGATGGGGTTGAGAGATGTTTTGATGTATTTTTTTTGTGCTTTCTGGTTGTCGGTGTTGGATTTTATGATATGACGATGTTGATGATGATGATGTATTTTTTGTTGTTTATATAGATGATGTGTCTCACTTCATATGATGTACCTCATATATTCGATGTGATATCTTTTTGGATGTACTCATGTTGTCTCTATATATATATATGTTCATCATCGTTCACTTTGTCTTTTATTCGTCGTGCAAATTTTAATATTCGTTGAATACATTTGAAATGTGATTTCGTCGCTCGACGCATAAAAACTTGGTTAAATGGATTTAAATTCTGTAATTGTATAGAATTGTTTTCCATGCACAAAATTAACCAAGAATATTGAATATTGAAGAGTATGTTTCTTTATTCAAGAAATGAATAATTATTTGGTGTTTTTGATGATTTTGATTTTTTTTTTGATAATGGACATTTTGGCACACCTTGATTTGATTTCCACATTTTTTTCCCTTGGTGTCAAAATTAGTTCCATCGTCATTGTCTACGACTCCCGATGTTGGATTTTCCATTTCCTAGTTGTTGTCGTTGTATGCCCCCCCATTTTTGGGATAATGCCAAAGGGGGAGAGATAATGATAATAAATAGCGCAAATGAAAATTTAACTCAATATCCAAGAATCTAGTTTGATATGTTAGATTCAGGGGGAGTTAAGATACATATAAGGATTTTCAAAATCCGATATTTCGAAAACCGATTCTCTTTATTTATCTTACTCGTCTGCTTGATGCAATTCATATATATTCATTTTGGAATTAACGTGTCATCAATGCAGGGGGAGTAAGTATTTTACATTTGAATTATTATCTTTGATTATTATTTATGTTGGTTTGTCATCACCAAAAAGGGGGAGAATGTTGAATATTGGACTCCCCGGATTTGGTTTTGGATGATGAGCAAACATAAATAATTCATGAACTAACAATTTGTGAGCGCAGTATTGGAGATCGTCGCCAATTTCACGAGAATATTCAAAGCGACATCTCAACACTTCCAAAAGCTCGTATTCAAGCCTAAAGCTTCGTTGAAGCTCCTGCAACGCTTTGGAAGTTATGAAGATTCAATCGAAGCTCTCAAAGACCGTTTATTAAGGTTTTATTTATAGTCTTTTAGTTTCGATTGATAGAATGTTAAGCCTTGAGTATATCTTACGTTTCTATCTTCATTACGCTCATTTCGTAGCTCTAGGATCCTTGCACAAGTTCATTCTAACTTCCTCGAAGCGTCGCGCTTCGATTCGGACTTTGTTGTGCATGTTAGTTGGTACAAGAACAAGTACTGACCGACTAGATGGTGATCTAGTCGGTCGGCAACTGTTCTTGGACCGACTAGTTTGATTCCTTAATTTCTTGGACTTTACTGTTTACAGTTAGTCGGTCTACGTTGACTCACCGACCGACTAGTTTGTGAACTAGTCAGTCAGTGATGCTTCTTTGACCGACTAGTTGTGACTTACTGTTCACTCTAAATTTCTCCTGAGCTACTGTTTACCGTTAGTCGGTCTAAGAACGTTTGATGACCGACTAGTTGACAATCTAGTCGGTCAAATTTTGTTCTTGGACCGACTAAGTCAACTTGCCTTCAGACTAAGTTATTTTGCCTCTTAGTCGGTCTACGTTCATTGGATGACCGACTAGTTGTGAAACTAGTCGGTCAGACAGTGTTCTTGGACCGACTAGATTTCTAGGTCTGAAATTCTCTTTCTTCTCAGATCTACTCTTAGTCGGTCCACGTTGTTTGGCTGACCGACTAGTTGATGAACTAGTCGGTCAGTGAGTGTTCTTTGACCGACTAAGTCTCACAGATTTCTATCCGTTGGTGAATGACCTAACTTGTTTTTATGGGACCCTATAAATACGAACCTAGGTCATTTCTATCTAGGTTAGAGCTTCCATTCAGAGATTCATTGAGATCAAAAGAGATAGCTATTCTCCCTCAAATCTAAAGCTCTCTTCCTCACAAGAAACCCATTCTCTCTCATTTCTAGATCTAGAGAGAAGCTTGTTCTTGGTGAGCTCATCAAGCTATTGCTTGATCCAAGTCTCCAACTCATCCCTAGACACCGATTGCTGGTCATTTCCTTGGTGCTAGGTATTGGTGACTTCATCTTCCTCAAATCCTTCATTCCACCTTTTGGGTAAGAAAAACTCAAGGTATAGGATTTTGTGGTAAGCTTGTTTATTTCATATTAAACTCTTTAATATTGCTTTGTGATTCTCTCGGTTGTGAGAGAAGGTTGTGATCCCGGGTTGTGGGATTCACTTTGCCATTGCATGTATGATTTGATCTTGTGAAGGTTTTTCACAAGATATTCATAGTGGAAATCTTGAGTTAGGGTTTCTAACTCAAGTATCCGGAGGGGATCCGGGTGGTTTGGACGTAGGATCACCGGGAACAAGTCGGGGAGACTTGGGTGGATCCGAACCCATTAACATCGTTTGTTAGCATTGTTAATTTCGTTGTCGTCATTCAATTTAAGCTTCCGCAAATTGATTTGGTAGTTGATTGCAATTTAATTTGGAATTATACTCCTTATTATTTTAAAGTACTATTCACCCCCCCTCTAGTACTTGTGCAGTAGCTGGTAGGGCATTACACATTAAGCTTAACAAAACGTTCATGCAAGATGGGTTTCTTAGTGACCTTAACGAATTGTTCATAAGTGGTGGTCTTGAAAAGATAGGGTAGAATGGTTTCTTTTTCAGAATCAATTTCAGATGATGTTTTTCTCTTCTTGGTGAAATTCCTTTGATAGGCATCTAGAAAGAGTAAAAACAGTATTTTTACAATGCTAGATAAGCAAGAGAAAAGAAATAATGAAATAAAGATCATGAAGTAACAAAAATTTTTACCTTGGGTGAAGTTTGGAAGGGATGAAGTTTGGAGGAGCTTCAAATGAACCAAGCACCAAGAGAATTCTCAAGAGAGGAGGAGCAAATGAGGTAGTCGGCTACCTAGGGTTTCTCTTGGGGGGTTTTAATCTTTGGATGAAAGATGGGAAGGAATGAGGGCCTTAGGATCAAGAGATGAAGGGTTAGGATGAAGTTTTAGCTTATTGGGTATAAGTTGCCTTGAGGATATGAATCCATTTACTTAATAGAACCCATTAGGAGTTAGCCAAAAATAAACCCAGAATTTCGAATATACTCTGGTATTCGACTCCCTCATGGAGGTAGTCGACTCCCTACTGGGTTGAGTCGTTTTCTCATCCCGAGGGTTTTTGATCCAGGTCGAGTGCGATTTCTGAACAGAAAATGTTATTAAGAGTATAACACAAATACATAAGATCAAAATAAAAAAAATAAAAATAATAAAAAATATTTATTAAATTTAAATATTTTAGCAAAAAAATTGAGTCGCGCAAGAAAATTGTTGATGTTGATTCTTTTACAAAGCGTTTGATCTTGTTTTCTTCATTTCTTTGGAGTACCTGAAAAATAAAACGTTTATGGTACTCTTTTTTTTGAGTCCGAGAGGTTAGTCCTTAGGAAGCCAAACCCAGTATGGTTTAGTTCCCTCATGAACAATATATTTGTAATTTTTGTTTAAATGGACTTGCTGAACAAAGTCGATAGCGTACCTTTTCCTTCGTTGATCAGATAGTTTCTTTGGTATCCAGATGCTCAAAACATTATTGTTAGAATGATGCATCCTAGTATGCTTAATCCGTTTCTTGGTATGATGTGAATCATAACCGAGACCGGTTTTGCTAGATGAGGCTTTTTGATTATCTATTAGACTGTCTAGCTTCCCTTTTCCTTTGTTGAAATTCTCAATAATTTTCATCGTAGCGTCGTATTTATCTTTGACAGATACGAGAAGATTATTCAGATTCTCAACTTTTTTCATGTACTAAAGAAATATCTTTTTGCAGAAAATCATTCCTTTCTTTAAGGAGACTATTTTCTTTAATGATTTCCTCTTTTTCTTTAATATCCTTTTTAATATTTCTAAGTGTTCTTCTATGTTCCTTTATGAGCTTTTCATGCATTTTGCATAGCTCCTTATATGCTCCCCTATAATCCATGTCTTCATCATCACTTGATGACGAATCATTGTCGCTAGATGAATCATGATGCGTGCTTACCTTGGAGGATGTGGATGCCATGAAGCACATGTGTGCTGTTTCTCTTCTTTCATCATTATCTTCCTCTGAGGATTCATCGGATGAGGAATCGTCGCTCTGGTCGAAGGCTGCGTAAGCTTCTTTCTTTGGTCGTCGGAATTTGTTTCTTCCGTTGTTTCGCTTTTCATTATTATCTTTGTTCTTTCCACGATCTCTGGAATCACGATTGTTTCTCTCCAATGGACAGTCTCTCTTGACATGCCCTAGTTTGTTGCAACCAAAACAAATAATACCGTTAGTGGGTCTAAAAGATCGTTTTCCATACTTACTTGTGATGAACTCTTTAAAGTTCTTTGAGATGAACGCGATATGGTCTTCTTTGTCCGTGTAATCGGAATCTTCCTCTTGGGCTTTGAACGCGAGATTCTTCTTCTTTGGTTTTTCTTCGATCTTCTTGTCTTCTTCAAGCTCAGTCTCATATGCCATGAGATTTCCCATTAGTTCTTCAATGGTGAGGTCTTTAACATTATGAGCTTCTCGGATGGCGGTTGTCTTTCCCTTCCATTCGGGTCGGAGGGATCTTAGTATCTTCATTACCTGCTCATATTCGGAAAGTTTCTTTCCTAGTCCTGCGAGCTCATTTGTAATATTAGTAAAACGAGTATTCACATCGGTGATACTCTCTCCTTCTTCCATTTTAAAGGATTCGAATTTTGAATGTAAAACATTTATGCGGGATTTTTTTACCTTTTCGGTTCCTTCGTGACTTACCTGAAGAGTATGCCATATTTGGTCTGCTGTCTCACATTGGGAGACTCGATTGAACTCATTTCCTGTAACGGCGCAAAATAGTGCATTCATTGCTTTTGCATTGAGATTAGCTCTCTTCTTGTCGTCGACAGACCATTTTCCAAACTCAACGTCGGTGGGTGCAATGTACAGGACTTTAGTAACGGTCCAAGCTTCAATGTCTAATGACTCTAGGTGAGTCTTCATTCGGATCTTCCAGCTAGCGTAGTTGGTTCCGTTGAACAGTGGTGGTCGAATGGTATTCAGTCCTTCAGAGTGAAAGGATGTTGACGCCATCACCTTTGTAGCCTCGCTCTGGTACCAAGTGTTGGATCCTGTGGATGGCAAACAACACTAGAAGGGGGGGGGGGTGTTGAATAGTGTTGTGCAAATAGTATACTTTTTCAATTGTTAAGATTAGCACAAATAAAATCCTTCTAATGTTGCTTAAGAAGCCAAGTAGAGTGATCTACGCTTGGTTTTTAATCAACAAAGTAATCTTACAAATATGATAGAGAAAAGATTACAATCAGATATAGATCTTTACAAAGAGATCTTTACACAGCGGTAATTAAATAAACAAGGAATTACAAAGATATAAGATTAGCAAATGAAAAATGCTTGTACAAGAAATATAAATAATCACAGAAAAACAAACGCAGAGACAAGCGATTTTATCATGGTTCCCCGCAACCCGGGTACGTCCAGTCCCCGACCAATCCGGTACGAGATTTTCCACTATCTGCCTAGGCAAATACAAGAATCTAACTTCACTCGTTACGATTTTCAACGACCTAGTCTCAACCAGGATTTCCGACTGGCAACACCTAGACTTGTCTAGTGTTCCAACAACAACACAATGAAACTTATATCCAATACACCACAATAAATTGATAGAGATTGGTTTTTACACCCGATTCTATAGCCAATCAATAATAGACAAAATTGTGTAGTGGCTTGATAGAATAAGAGTCTAGATCACACAAAGATACGAGAGAATTCTTTGTGATCTAGATCTAATGCTTTTCAAAAAAAAATCCTTTAAACAAAATAAAGAGAATAGCAATAAGGATTTTGAAAAACGCTTAGCCAATAAAACAAGAGTATGATCTTTAAAAAAGTAGTAATAGAATTTTGCAAGATCACAAATAAAAATAGAATTGGCTAGAGAGAATGAGAGCTTTGAATTAAAGAGTGTTTGCACGAGAGATTTGATTTTCAATAGATGTTGTGTTTTTCTCAAATAAAATTAGCTCTTATTTATAGGAAAAATTCTGAGATTTGAAATTCAAATTTTCTTTGACTTTTGTCCCAAAAATCTCGGAGAAAATCACTCAACGAATTTTCAAAATTCAAATCAAAACGTCAGAATTTTACAGCTGGTAGTCGACTCCCTCATGTAGGTAGTCGACTCCCAGAGTGTTTCAGGGAATCTTGAATCCCAGCTGGTAGTCGACTCCCTACTGTTGGTAGTCGACTCCCAGAGGAGTTTTTCCTGCAACAGTTCTAGTCAGATATGTGGTTAACTCCATGGTGTGTGGAGTTTCACTACAGAAGTTATAGGATGACTAGAAAAAGCTCTCTAAAATTTTTTTGAAGATATAAAAAAGATTTTCAAAAAGCTTTTTCAAATTGTTTGTGTGCGTGTGTTTTGTCTATATGATTTGGCTTTAACAAATACCCTAAAGAGACACGACACACTCACTATAGACTTAGGACACATCTTCGGAAGCTTGATCAATTTGATGGAGTAGAAGTGAGCTTCACTTGAGCTTCTTGTTCTGTTTGAGCTTTGAACTTCATCATTTGACTTAGCCACATTTGTCCTTGTTTTTGAGCGTAGATTTGTGTTTCTTTGAGTATGAGTAAAGCTTCGCATATTCTACACACTTCAGTGTAGTATAGTTAGTACACTAAGCTTTCATTTGGTATGCTCATCATCAAAATCACTTGGAGTGGAATTCAATTTCCATCATAGGCTAATAAAAATTTCTCGTGCAACCCATGAGATATCACAAGCAGAGTAAATAATAATCAGACACAGATGCACATCTGATTTACACTGGTTCGGTCGATCACCACGACCTATGTCCAGCCCTCGAAAGTAAATATTATATTAATAGTGTATAAGCACAACCGTAATAGCTAGAGAACCAACGTCTCTACACTCACCAGGATCAGTACCCCAATTACCGTGTTCAGCACTATCAATCCTAATATATGCTCTCACTTGACGACACCCGTCACGTTCCTCTTGTCTAGACCACAACTAGACAAGACCCCAAATAGTCACAAGTAAACGGTAAAGTTTTCCCTACAGAGATCAAACAATACTACACAAAAATAATAATAAGAGTTTAGAAAGCTCAGTTTTGTGTAGCCGTCGTCGTCTCTGTCAATTAGCATGGGCCAGTTCTCGTCTGGCAAGATGTAGATGTCTTGTCTCTCTCTGCAACTCAAGTTGTGGTTCTTGGCTCTCTCTGAAAGTTGCAGCACTTGAGTTGTATGGGACTTGTATGTTGCAGCCTCCCCTCTCCTTTGTTGAAGACTTGATGCTTGTGGCACTTGTAGGAGCTTGGGTCTTCAACTTGCAGCCTGATGGATGAATCTATTTAGTGCGGTAGCAGTGCGTGGCCTGGGTGCAACAGTGCACGGCCTGGGTGCAGCAGTGCTCGAGCAGTGCACGTGCAAGAGGAGTTGGTACTGCAACAGTGCATGCACTGTGGCTGAGAGTGTTGCTTGGGTGCGTGCGCAATGGCTCTCTCCTCCTTGGTTCTTCAACTTGCGGCTCTTGGAGAACCCCCCTTGATGTAGACTTGCTTGATGTGATGATCCTCCCCTTCTTTTGCAATGGTGTGGGATGATGAAAGCTTGAGCTTTGCGTAAGTGTGAAGAGGGTTTCTTTGGTGTCTTGCGCAAGGTGAAGGGTTTGGCTATGAGAGCAACTTGCGGCCTTGCTTGAGGAGATGGATTCTAGGGCTAGCTCTTTGATAGTTGCAGCTATGATGTAGAAGATGAGATCTTTGAAGCTTGGGGCAAGAGGAGGATAATGAAGCTTGGCTCTTGGAGAGGAGGAGTTTTGGCCTTGAGGAAACTTGCGGCAAAGGAGCTTGGAGAGGTTGAGCAATGACCGCAAGTTTTGGCTTTTGGAGCTTTTTTATGTTGGCCGCATTACTCTTCCCCTTTAAATGCTTAATTTATATAGGAAAGGGTATGGAGACGTTGTGGCTAAGGAGAAATCCTAATGGAGATAGGAGTAGGAGATTTGGAGGGATTCTATTTGATCTCATTGCAATGCTAATGGGATTAGGATTAGAATAGAATCTTTAATTGATTTGAATCAATCCAAATTAATTTGTTCCAATTCCCATTAGATTGATCTTTGAATAAGTCTTCATCTCTTTCCATGTTAGAATAGGATTTGAATGGCAATGGGGATATGAATCAATCTTAAATTGATTTGGGTATGATCCTTTCTAATTTGACTTGGTCCAATATTTGTAGCTATAATCTCCATCTCTTTGACCAAGTCTAAGTTGCTATATGAATAGCAATTTCTCCATCTTCCAATTTGCTATGTGAATAGCAATTCCTCCATCAATTGACTTAGTCATCACTTTGAAGATTTACAAGCGTGCCACTCCTGAAAACACTTAGCATACACATTAGAACGTTCACACACGTTTGTTATCATCAAACACGAAGTTATCGATCGTTGTATCTAATATACATTGTATCCAATACTCCCAACCTATGGCCTGATATAGTCGCCATACACCCTCTAATAATCCTAGACTCTCCAGGGCTGGGATGTCAGCAAATCTGGTGGGGGATAATGGGGCATTTAGATATGGTCGCGAACCTATCGCGATGTGCATTATCCTTAAAGACAATACCATATGTCTTCAAGGTCCCCTGGGGTGGCTGGGGTGGAGGTGTGGATGTGGGAATGACGGCACTAGCTTGTGGTCCCTCTAGTGCTAATGGTGTGGGAGATGGAGAACGTGAGGGTGGTGGAGATGGAGATGGAGTGGGAGATGGTTAGTGAGCACATGTCCGGAGAGAAGAGTAAGCACCTAAGTCATCAGTTTTCCTCTTCTTTGCCTGGGCTTCCTACCTCGTGTCCTAGGAGGCATGGTGTGGTGTATGCGAATGAATGCAAGCACCAATCAAGAGTACACAAAAATAATACTCGAGTAAAGGAATGAGTGTACCGAAGACTTGTGAAGCGAGACGATTGTAAGAAATAGGAACGAGCGATGCCTCGAAGAGAATATCATCCCCCAAGCTAGCTCCAAAGTAGTCCAAGCCCAAGCATAGTCTCCCTACGCTCCAGGTATACCTGCACGATAAGATAGAAAAAATATTAGTTGCAGATTAACGAAATCGATATAGATTAGGGTTTAGAATTTGAAAATTTTGAGATTAGGGTTTGAAATCTAGTGAGTGAGTGAGAGAGAGAGAGTTGTGTGGATGTGGGGTGAGGTGGAGATGAAGGGGGGATAAGGGGCAGACCGAGCGGATGGGGATTGGTCGAGCTCGGGCGGCGCTGGAGGTGGTTGGAGGACCGAGTCGAGCGAGTTGGGGAGAAGAGGGAGCTTGGTCGAATTTTAGGGCTGTGGGTGAGTAAGAGAGAAGGGAAAATGGGGGTTAGGGCTTTATAAGTTCGGCCGAGTCGAGTTAATCAACTCGGCTAGGCTGGGTTTAGTTAAGTGTCCCCCACTCAGTTAGTCGGTTACTCGGTCGAGTAGACAGGGTTGCTCGATCGAGCAGAAGTTAAAACAGAGTGAGCTTTTCCCCTTTATTCTGCAGGTTCCTCTGCTCGACCGAGTATCTACTCAGCTCAATCGAGCTGAAATGCATGACAGAAGGCGTTTTTTTTTTGCTTTTTTTCATATAGACTGCCGCTCGACCGAGTTGCTTACTTAACTTGGTCGAGCTAAATTGGTGAAAGAGTGGTGAATTTGAGTTGTTCACGCAGAGTTTGGCGCTCGACCGAGTAGTTCACTCTACTCGGTCGAGCTGAATTAAAATCAGAGTGATGAAATTGGTGCATCTCTGCATGCTTCTGAGCTTGACTGAGTAGCAATGCCACTCGGTCGAGTAGGCTCCTCTTTCTTCTACAGCCTTGTAATGCAATTACGCTCTTCTCCTTCCAACTCCTTCGTTCCTTCATCGTTTTTTGTGCTCACTTCATTGATCACATGCACAAGAACATATACGTCAGAAATTTTTATATTTTTATATTTTAGGATTTTTAAATGAAATAAAAACGTTTTTATTAGGGTTTTTTGAATGAGAATGAAAACTAAGGAAGAAATGAAAACTAAAAGTAAAAAAATATTTGGGTTGCCTCCCGATACGCGCTTGTTTAAAGTCGTAAGCTCGACTCCTCTAGATTTTCACATGATAGAGCAACATGCTGCGAAGCTATGAGTTTCCTGCCCTCAATTGGCTCGTCTGCTATGTAGGGCTTTAGTCATTGCCCATTTACTTTGAATTTCCCATTTTCCCTTCAATCTCTATCGCTCCGCCTGGAGATATGTTTGTTATCTTGAAAGGGCTGGACCATCTTGATTTCAATTTATCGGAGAAGAGTCTTAGCCTTGAGTTGTAAAGAAGTACAATGTCACCAACGTCGAATCATCTCACGGTGATTCGCTTGTCGTGATAAACCTTGGTTCTTTCCTTATAGATCCTTGCGTTCTCATAAGCATGTTGCCGGATCTCTTCAAGCTCATTGATGCTCAAGAAACGTCACGTGGTCGTGCTCTTGTAATTGTAGTTTAGCTTTTTGATTGCCCAATAGGCACTATGCTCCAACTCAACCGACAAATGACATGCTTTTTTGTAGACTAGCCTGTAAGGGGTGGTCCCGATAGGAGTCTTGAAAGCCGTACGGTATGCCCAAAGAGTGTCGCTTAGTTTTTGGGACCAATCCTTTCTTGACCCATTCATCGTCTTCTCTAGGATGCTCTTGATCATCCATGTTGGAGATTGCAACTTTGCCGCTTGTTTGTGGATGATAGGCGAGACCAATTCGGTGATGGACTCCATATTTCTTGAGCAATGCCTCGAATCCCTTCTTGATAAATTGACTCCCTCCGTCACTTATAACTGTTCTTGGAACTCCGCAACGGGGGAAAATTGTATGTTTGAAAAATTTGGCTACCACTTTCGCATCGTTTTTTGGGGTGGCTATGGCTTCTAGCCACTTTGAGACGTAATCGACCGCCACTAAAATATATTTGTTGCCGTGGCTCGACAGAAAGGGACCCATAAAATCGATTCCCCAGCAGTCAAATAACTTTATCTCTAGAATGTTATTCAGAGGCATCTCATTTTTTCTTCTAATATTGCCCGTTCTCTGACACCTGTCACATACTCTGATGAACTCATGTGTGTCCTTCAAGATGGTGGGCCAGTAAAAACCACATTGGAGGATCTTTGCCGTAGTCTTAGTGACTGCCGCATGCCCGACATAAGGGTGGTCATGGAAATGTGAGATGATGTATTTAGTTTCCTCCTTCGGGATGCAACGTCTGATAATCCCATCGGCGCATGTCCTAAATAAATATGGATCATCTCAGAAGTAGTGCTTGGCATCATGGAGGAATTTTCCTTCTTTGATAGGTTACCATTCCATGAGGCAATATACCGACCACCAAGTAATTCACTATATCGGCATACCATGGTGGTTGAGAGTGAGCTTCCACGAATAACTGTTCTCCGGTGATTGAGTCATCAATTGGTAATTCATCGTTTCCATGCTTGAGGATTAACCTTGATAGATAATCTGCCACTACATTTTCTGCTCCCTTCTTGTCCTTGATCTCTATATAAAATTCCTGAAGGAGGAGAATCCATCGTATCAGTCGTTGCTTTGCATCCTTTTTGCTCAATTGATATTTCAAAGCCGCATGATCTGTGTGGATGATGACCTTAGATCCCAAGAGGTAAGATCTGAATTTTTCGATGGAATACACCACTGCTAGTAGTTCATTCTCCGTCGTGGTGTAATTCTTCTGAGCGTCATCCAAAGTTTTGCTAGCATAATAAATAGCATGAAGCTTCCCATCTTTTCTTTGGCCTAGGAAGACCCCAACTGCTTGATCACTAGTATCACACATAAGCTTAAATGGTAGACTCCAGTCTGGAGGTTGGATGATAGGAGCTGAAATGAGAGTCTCTTTTAACCTGTTAAAACCTTGCAAACATGCATCAGAAAACACCAAAGGGGTGTCCTTTACAAGAAGTTCAGTGAGGTGACGTGCAATACTAGAAAAGTCTTTGATAAAACAGTGGTAGAACATGATGTGTCCATATTTTCTATGTTTTTATTGCATTCATATTCGCTATCCAAAGTTCACTTATATATATATATATATATATTATCTCGCTTTTCATGATATATTCGATTTTCGTAGAGAATTGTGGATTTTCAGGAACTTTGGAGTGATTTGGAGCAATTATGACATATGGACACATCCGAGCTATCCAGAGCATCTATGGAGAGGTTCATTAGGTGTTCGACGAGGTGGAGAAGAAGATTGGAGGAGGAGAAGAGAAGAGGAGAAGAGAAGAGGAGAAGAGAAAGAGAGAAAGGAGCTCAAGAAGAAACAAGTTGTTTTCCCAGAGTACTCGGTCGAGTGCATCAGCACTCGACCGAGCTGACATCCAGACCAAAAGGAGCTCCAGTTGAAGAAGTATATTCCTCACTCAGACCGAGTAGAGAGGCTACTCGGTCGGATCAACTCGACTGACTAAATCTCATTCCCATTCCTAATCAAAGTCGTAGAGCGCAAAGGCGAATCGACCAAGCACTGCAGCCACTCGGTCGAGCTGAATCCAAACAGAACGATGTTTTTGAAGGCCTCTCCAGCATACAGTAGCTCGACCGAGTAGACCAGTGACGCGACCGAGTACGGCAACTACTCGGCCGAGCGGAATCAATTACAGATCAAAATTTTGAGCCTCGCAACAGCCCTCAGTGACTCGACCGAGCACTGCATTGTCTCGATCGAGCAACACATATCTGAAGCCGAACAAAGAATAGAGGAAGCGACAGCCTGTATCAACACTTAACCGAGCGGCGCTGCTACTCGACCAAGTAGGGCACCGCCGCCCAACTTATTGTGGGCCCAAGAAGCCCTTTTTCAGATTTTTGTGGGGTCCATCCCTATTGTATTTAAGCACACTTTTTACCCTAGTTTTAGCGAGGAGGCAATCCAGATTTTATTAGTTGCTAGTTCTTAGTTTTCTTAGAGAGTTGAGCCGTCGTTACTGTTTTGGAGGCAAAGATCGTATTTTTATTATTGAGTTTGCTTTGGAATCTCTTGATCTTAATTCTCTGAGTTTGCATGTTCGTCTCCAACGGTTTGGTAACGATTTCTTGCCTCTCTATGCTTGTTTCAATGCCTTTCATTGCGATGTTGATTTCTATTGCTATTGTTAATGTTTCTATTGATATTTCCATGAATCGTGAGTAGTCGTTTCTAGGGCTAATGGATTAGTCCTAGGAACTTAGGATTTAGAAGTAAAGTTAGGATTTTTACGTTGTTTTGGTACAAAAGGGATGTGTTTTGATTGAGCTAGCCAAGCTTGTAGGAGATCTCATATAGGGTTTGCAATCCACGATAGTGATTAGTGTCACACATCCTAAAAGGGTATCCTATTATCTTAATTAGGCACGTTAGTGAATTCAATTAGAGTTCGTGATCCACGATAGTGGCACACACATTGATGGTTTCCACCGGTGTCCTATATTACTAATTGATGACCTACGATAGTAGCATCAATGAGAGCCATCAAATCACAGATCGAAGCTCTAACCCACGATGGTAGCAAGTAGAGATTGAGAATAGTTGTCGTTCGTAATGCACAGATCGCGTGTAAGGCCATCTACGATGGTGGGGCTAAGCACATGATACGTTAGACGAGTGGCACAACGATAGTTAGCCATGAGTTCTACGTTTTAGATGCGACAATCTCGCCCTAATAAAGCCAATTCAATGTAGAAATTGTAACATAGCATCGACATCCGATGTTCCTAGTGGTGACTCATATTGCCCTAGTTCTTTATTCTATTGTTAATCTGAGATAGTAACCATTCGTGACAACCTTTTGAGTACGCCCAACTGACGTTTTTTGAGATTAAGAATAGACCAAAGACTATATAAGTATCTCCCTCCCTATGGGTTCGACATTTTTCTATATTACAAAGCATTGACACCGTGCACTTGCGGTAAGTTTTCGGAGTTACAATTCGGACCAATCAAGCTTTTAGTGCCGTTGCTGGGGACGCAAACGGTTTATTCTTGGGTTATTTTCTTAGTTGAAGAACTGTTAGTTACTCTTATCATCTCTTATCTTTCCATATTTTTATTCTTTTTTCATTTTATTACTGACACCTTCCTCCATCTGGTTCTCTCTTGAAATAAACAGATATTATGGAGATGTAGGTGTGTTGGGTCAGTGATTCTGATAGTAGCTCAGATGGGTGTGGTTCTCTTCCATATCAAGCATACGTTTCTCAAGATCCATATAGGGAGGGAACTACAATCGAAATCACCGCTAGAAAGCTATTGGATGCAGTCCGATTCGTCGGATCAGGAACCTACACGACAGGTGATGAGTCCCAACAAATGGTTATGGATTATATTGTGAACATCGTTTCTGATGTAGGTATCATTGAGGAAGACATCCATATTAGCTTTGAGGGGGATGTGATTCATCTCTACGCTATTGAAACTCCACGAGCTGAAGCATACGAGCCACCGAGCGACTCCCAATTCTTGAACATCTTGAAGAACGTTGTGACTGATGTTTGGGATGTGGGTTCAGTTCATTTTCATGTAGAAGACCCTATTGTGCAAGGATTGTCGATCTTCATAGCAACTCACTTCAAGGATGAAAAATTCTTAGATGGCGTCCCCATTTCTGATGGAGTCTATGTACGGTACGAGGGCCACACCCTTCATTTTTATGGCAAGAATATCCTCCAGGCCGAGACATGCGAGGATTTCATTCACGAAGAGTACGCAGAACATGAGCAGCTTTACAGAGATACCATTCAGGGAAGCCCGCTTGACTCTACACCTATACATGCATGAATGAAGATCTTGTTTCTGTTGACAGGTGCACTGTGGAATCCAGTCCCATGGAGGTAGACTCCACAGATGTTTATTACGATGCACCATCATCACCATGCTCATCTTATGAATCTTCTGAAGAAGAATTCACAACAGCTGAACCAACGATTGAGGAGCCATCCTTATCACAGGTAAGTGATGACGGGGTACAATGCCCCCTCAGGTAGAACTGAAACCTCTTCTTGCAAATTTCAAATATGCCTTCCTTGGGTAGAACTCCACATACCCAGTCATTGTTAACGCTTCCCTTACCGAGCCAGAATTAGAGATCCGTTTGAAAACCCTTAGAGCACACAAGAAAGTGATAGGGTATAGCATTGCCGATCTAAAAGGCATTAGCGAGACTCTATTCACCCATAGGATCGACCTCGAGGATAACGAATCTACTTTCATTGAGCCTTAAAGGCGACTGAATCCTAATATGAAAGAAGTAGTTAGAAAGGAGGTCTTGAAATTGCTCGAAGCCGACATTATCTATCCCATTTCTGATAGTAAATGGGTTAGTCCTGTTCATGTTGTCCCCAAGAAAGGGGTTATGGCCGTTGTGAGTAACGATAAGAATGAATTGATATCCACTAAGACTGTCACTGGTTGGCGGATGTGCATCGACTATAGAAAACTTATAAGGCCACCAGAAAAGACCATTTTCCCTCCCATTCATTGACCAAATGCTTGAGCGACTTGCCAAGTATAAATATTTTTGTTACCTAGATGGATATTCCAGATTCTTCCAAATCCAATTGCATTGTAAAGACCAAGAAAAAACGATGTTTACTTGTCCTTACGACACATTCACATATCTAAGAATGCCGTTTGGATTATGTAACACACCCGTGACATTTCAAAGGTGCATGACGTCCATTTTCTCAGACTTCATTGAGAATATAATGGAACTTTTCATGGATGAATTTTCCGTTTATGGCACAGATTTTGATGCTTGCCTAGCAAACTTGACTAAAGTCCTAGAACGTTGCTATGACAATAACTTGACATTAAATTGGGAAAAGTGCCTTTCATGGTAACTGAGGGAGTAGTCCTTGGCCACGTTGTTTCCTCTAAGGGAATCGAAGTTGATAAGGCCAAATTCGAAGTCATCAAAGTTTTACCACCTCACACTAATCTTAAAGGCATCCATGGTTTCCTTGGCCATGCAGTATTTTACCGCCGCTTTTTCAAAGATTTTTCTAGCATTGCTCACCTCTCACTGAACTCCTTGTGAAGGACACCCCTTTTGTGTTTTCTGATGCCTGTTTGCAAGCTTTTAACAGGTTAAAAGAAGCTCTCATTTCAGCTCCTATTATACAACCGCCAGATTAGAATCTACCATTTGAGTTGATGTGTGATGCTAGTGACCAAGCAGTTGGGGTCGTTCTAGGCCAAAGAAAAGAAGGGAAGCTTCACGCCATTTACTATGCTAGCAAGACTCTGGATGAGGCTCAAAAAATTACACCACGACAGAAAAGGAACTACTAGAAGTGTGTACTCCAACGAAAAATTCTGATCTTATCTCTTGAGGTCCAAATTCATAATACATACGGATCATGCGGCATTGAAGTACCTGCTGAGCAAGAAGTACGCACAGCCACGACTGATACGATGGATTCTCCTCCTTTAAGAATTTGATATAGAAATCAAGGACAAGAAGGGGCAGAAAATGTAGTGGAGGATCATCTATCACGGTTGATTCACAAACATGGAGATGATAATTTACCAATTGATGACTCATTCATCGGGGAACAACTATTTGCAGCAGCTCCTTTTGACACACCTTGGTATGCCAATATAGTGAACTACTTAGTGAGCGGTATGCTACCCCATGGGATGGCAACATATCAAAGGAGAAAGTTCCTACATGATGCCATACATTACTTCTGGGATGATCCATACCTATTCAAGACATGCGTCGATGGGATCATCAGACGTTGCATCCCGAAGGAGGAGACTAGATCCATAATTTTACATTGCCACGACCAACCTTGCGGCGGGCATGCAGCAGTCACTAAGACCACATTAAAGATCCTTCAATGTGGATTCTATTGGCTTACCATCTTCAAGGATGCGAACGATTATATTAGAGCATGCGACAGGTACCAAAGAACGGGAAACATTACAAAGAGAAGTGAGATGCATTTACAGAGTATTTTGGAGATATAGCTATTTGACTGCTGGGGATTGATTTCATGGGCCCCTTCTCGTCAAGCCATGATAACAAGTATAATTTAGTTGCGGTTGATTATGTCTCAAAGTGGGTGGAAGCCATAGCCACTCCAACAAATGACACGAAGGTGGTATCAAGGTTTTTCAAGCAAACGATCTTTCCCCGCTTTAGAGTTCCACGAACAGTTTTAAGTGATGTAGGGAGTCACTTTATCGAAAATAAATTCGAGGCAATGCTCAGAAAGTATTGCGTCCACCACCGAGCTGTCCTCGCCTATCATCCACAATCTAGCAGCCAAGTTGAAATCTCCAACAGAGAAATCAAGAGCATCCTAGAGAAAACGATGAGCAGATCAAGAAAGGATTGGTCTCAAAAACTAGGTGACACACTTTGGGCTTACTGCACGGCTTTCAAGACCACTATTGGAACAACTCCCTATAGGTTAGTATATGGGAAGGCATGCCACCTACCGGTGGAATTGGAGCATAGAGCCTATTGGGCGATAAAGAAGCTAAACTATGATTACAAGAGCACTGCCATGCGATGATTTCTAGATATTAATGAGCTCGAAGAAATCCGACAACATGCTTATGAAAACGCAATGATATATAAGGAGAGAACCAAGGTCTATTACGGCAAGCAAATCACGGTGAAGTGCTTCAACATTGGTGACTTTGTGCTTCTCTACAACTCAAGGCTACGACTCTTCCCCAGAAAGTTGAAATCAAGATGGTCCGGCCCCTTCAAGATAACGAGCATATCTCCCGGCGGGGCAGTAGACATTGAGGGGAAGAATGGAAGATTCAAAGTGAATGTGAAATGATTAAAACCTTATGTAGCAGGCAAACCGATCGAAGGCAGAGCGACATATAGTCTCGTCACATGCTGGTCCATCATGTGAAAATTATAGGGAGTCGAGCTTACGACTTTAAACAAGCGTTTATCGGGAGGCAACCCGAATTTGTCTTTAATTTTCTAGTTTTATTTCTTAATTAGTTCTTCATTCTAACTCAAAAACCAAATAAAAACACTTTTTATTTATTAGAAAACAAAAAAATATAAAATATAAAATATATAGAAATTTCTGAAGCATTCTATCATATGCAGGTGACCAGTGAAGGGAACACTTAAAACGATAAAGAAGCGGAGATGGAACCAAAATGAGATGATGAGAGGAGCTATACTTGCATTGTAGATCAAGGGAAGCCTACTCAACCGAGCAGATACAGTGCTCGGTCGACCTTGTGGAAGATGAAGGAGAAGACTAAAACGGCGCTCTGTATTCGACTCGACCGAGTAGCTACAGTACTCTGTCGAGCTCATGTGCAGCCAAGGAATAGCTGAAAACGTCTCTCTGTCATCAATTCGACTCGATCGAGTAGCTACAGTACTCGATCGAGCTCAGTGTAGCAACGTTTCAATTCGACTGAGCTGAGTAAGCAGCTCGGTCGAGCAGCTTGGCCGTAGAATGTGGGATTAATTTCGCTAAGTCTCATTTTTCAGCTCTACTGAGCAGCTTGAGCTGCTCGACCGAGCAGCAACTTAAAGCAGTGGGCCCATTATTTTTGAAATTGTAACGGGACCAATCGAGCATCCCTAGCTCGGTCGGCCCCATATATAAATGAACCGACCCCCTTCATTCCGCCATTCAAAAGAAATCAGCTCGAGCTCCCCCGCCCCTCTCTCAAACCCTCCCTCACTCAATCTCCATCTCGCTCGACCGCGCGCGCAGCCCGAGTGCCGTCTGACCACTCGGTCAAAAACCATCATTCCCTCCATCCCACCACCTCTCTCCCCTCTATCTCCCCACATCTCTCTTCCCCCTCTCATTCCTTAATTCAACCCTAAAATCGGTTTATTTCTAATTTTGAACCCTAAACCCCATTAATTTTCTAAATCTGCTACTAATACTTCTCTTATACTCTACTGCAGGTACATTTGGAGCGTTAGGAGGCAACGCTTGGGTTTGGATTATTTTTGCCGATTGGGACTAGCTTGGGGGATGTTTGACTTGGAGGCTACGTGCTTACATTACCGTTGCGATTGCCACACTTCATGATATTGGGTACACTCGTTCCTAGCATTATTTTATATATCCATATCTTGTGTTTGCATCCGTTCGCATGCTACACTCACTATACCACTTAGGACACGGGGTAGGAGGCCCCTAGCAAAGAAGAGGAAGGCCGATGACCCCGGGCCCTCCTCTTCTCACCGGACATGCCGACGACGTTCATCTCCCACACCACCACCCTCATGCTCTCCATCCCCTACACCACTTACACTAGAGAGACCACACGCTAGTGCCTCCACTTCCATTCCCACATCCGCTCCACCACTACCTCTTCTACCCCAGGGGACCCTGAGGACATATGTCATTGTCTTCAGGAACACCGCACACCGAGAGATCTTTGCTACCATTTCTTCTCGTTCCATCGTCCCTACTAGGTTCGTGGACATCCCAGCCCTGTAGAGTCTAGGGAAACTCTAGGGAGTCCAGTGCCTTTACCAGGCCATAGGTTGGGAGCACTTCCTGCAGATGCACACCACCACCTATTTTCGCCTTACCTACGAGGTGATGAGCTCCATTGCATGGGTAGGCTAGGGCATTAGATTTCGGCTCCTGGATGTGACGTTGTCGTCACCTACGACATGATCCGAGACTTCTTCAGCTTCCCACCCATCCTGCTTAGGCTTTCACATTGGACACTGAGGTCCCATCCTCTAACACCGAGAGTTTCTGGAGATTGATTTCCGGCCTCCCACATTTTAGCCCTAGTAGGGCGAAGTCCTCATCTATCATTTACCTGTGTCTGTGCTACGTTCAGCGCCACCTCGCCACGACTATCTTTTCTAGGCATGAGGTTGGCACCATCTCACATCCCGAGCTTATACATCTTAGTGGGATGACCAGACCTGTGTGACACACTGATGATGGTACACTTTGACCTTACCTCCTATCAGACGCCGCCCAATGGCTGTGTCACTGCCTGATTTTCACTTCCACATCTGCCTCAGATATTTGTTGCGGTGGGTTCTTCACTTTCTTCTCCCTTATGCTTGACCTCGACCTTCCAGCCGATCTCTTGGTTGCCACCGGGCCCACCTGACTGACTACCGATGTGCTTGCTCGCATGCACATCATCAAGCCCCACGGTGAGCGCCATTGGATCTATCTTTTTGGCCCACATCGAGAGCATCACATGGTCCTCCCACGCCCCGACCTTACACATATTGAGCCCGTCCACTTAGACTGGCTACTTTTCGGCATGCTCCATATTCCACCCATTCATGTTTTGGAGCCCAGAGAAGCTGAGGAGGGCGATAGTGATTGGGAGCTTAGCTCTGAGGAGGACCGTAAGAGAGCAGCCATCCCCACCTCTTCCGCACCTTTAGCGAGCACTTCTGTCCCCACTTCTGTCAGTGCTTTTACCACTACGACACCTTCCACCACTCCAGCCGAGAGTTCATGGGTAGTCCACATTTCTAGCCCCGAGGTCACTGCACCATCATCATCACTACCCGTATCTGAGGGCATTTCTGTATCTATTACTTCTAAGCCTACACTAGAGCCCACATATATTGAGCCTATCGACATTGAGCCTACTGACACCATTTTCCCTACCACAACTATCTCTGCACCTGTGGACTCCACTTCTATCACTCCTATCATTCTTGAGTCCACACTTACACTGTCCACCCCCTTTAGACTGCACTTCTATCTCTACTGCTGCCATTTTCATGGAGAGCGTCGTGGTATCTGTCACCACATCTGTCGCCACGATGACTCTGCCTACTGATAAACTCATTCCGACCTCTACACCTGATCTTACATCCCATCTTGTTTCGTCTTCCGCTGAGATCCCACCTAGGCCACCCTCTCTTGATTTTGCTTTCAGACCTGTGCCCCTAGTGATGCACGTCAGGCTAGTAGTTCCTACGCCACTGATGCACGCTTGACTATGGTAGAGGCCGAGGTTACATGGATGAGGTGTGACTTTCTTGCCTTCATTCAAATGGTCACTACCTAGCACCAGTCAGTGCAGCAGGACATTCGAGAGATCTTAGATATTCTGAGGGCACAGGGTGCACCACCAGTCACACTTGCACCATCACCACCAGCTACACTAGCACCAGCCCCTCCTGTCATACCAGCACCACCTACCAAACCTGTTGATGCACCACCTGTTGACCAACCATTTGATGTCACTTCTGGTCCACAGTAGCTGGACCCATCACTACTTCAGAGGGTGGTGCCGCTGCTTGATTTGCATTTTTGCTCATGTTCTCCCCTCTCACTCTTTAGTGCCCATCTGTCCACACAAGGCCTAGCACTGTATAGCTTGGGGGAGAATCCATTTTCATCCATTTGCATATACACCATCATATCATTTGCATGCTTGTTCATATATTAGGCATTAGGACCATGCATTTGCATCCATACATTTTTTTTCTTTTTCTTCTTTTTTCATTTTGTATAGTTTTTTATGATTTTTCTTTATCCACCCATCCCACCCAAGCTTCATTCACCTTCTTTCACGAGTGTTCTCTGCAGTGAGGACACGGCTGTGTTTAGCTTGGGGGATGAGTGCTATCGTTTTTTATTTATTTTTCTTTCGCTTTTCATACTTTTTACTTTATTTTCCATCCATTTTCCATTGCAATTTTTTTCTCTTTTAGCATCATATTTCTCATCTTTTGGTATGCATGTATGCTTATTTTATATTATCCCGCTTTTTGCTTCTTTCTTTTGCTAGATTAGTTCTTTATGATGATATCTCTTATTACTTTCGTAGCCATCACGATGCTTGTTATTTCATACCATGCTACTCAGAGTTATTTCATTATCTTGCTATTCATAAGTGCATGCAAAATACATTTCTATTGACGACTTCTCTAAGTGAATGCATGAAACTTATTGAAACTGAATGCGTGAAGTTGTGTTTAGTATGCTTCTATTAGAAATGCACCAAGATTCATGCGTCATTAGCATATCTGAAGCATCGCTTTTATATTATCATTCGCATTCTTGTTGCATTCTTGATACGATTGCAAATCTTTACTGCTTGACTTCACTACTAATTGATATGATTAAGAATATCCTTGCTTATATACGAGTCTAGTTGACGTATTATTTTACTAAACCATTTGTGCACACCTTAGAGTGAACCGAGTGTTATATTAATTCTTTCTCCACATATACCTTTTATTCTCTACATGTCACTTGAGTTCACTTCCCAAAAGCTATTTATACCGTATCTATTTCCAAAATCCTTAACAAAAGAAAAGCTTGCTCCAAAAAGTTCAAAAAGCCAAAAAGGAGCCAATACAAACCCTATTGCTCCTATAAAAATCCAAAAAGAAAAATGAGAAACAAAAGTTCAAAAATAAAAGAAAAATTCTCAGTTTCATTACTTGGAGCCACAAATATACTTGGGAAAACCAAAAAAAATCCACAATTATTTCCTTCTGGATGCGACGCCTTAAGTTAAGCTTGTGGGGTGAATTCTTTTGACCAAATGAGTGAGCATGACATTAGAGTGGAGTTGTGCGCGAATGGGAAAGTTTGATAATACTGAAACTTAGCGAAATAATCTAGCTATGGAGATTTCTTATGAGTATGTGAATGTCTTGACTCTTATTCTATTCTCTATTGCATGCTTGGTATGAATTCTTTGTGCTTCAGTTATAGCTTTTGATTGAAAAGTGCATCGCCAATGTTTTGTATATTCAATACTATGAAATGCATGACGTAGATATGAGTTGATTGCATGAGCTCTAGAAAAGTCCCTTTTGTTGATCTTGAGCTTGCATGTACTATATTCATTTAAGATATGAAATCTCTTGATAGCATGTGATTCATTTTCTGAGTTATCGTGATGTGTGGCGAATGGCGTGAGATATGAGAGAATAATCTAGCGACCCTATCCTCTTTGCATTCTTTTCTGTTTTTCTTATTTTTACCTCCCAGTGAGCTTCGTATTCGTCTTCTTCAAAGACGAGTAACATGTAAGCTTGGGGGATTTTGATGTGTCCATAGTTTCCATGTTTTTATTGCATATTTTCATTGCATTTTCGCCATCCAAAGTTCACTTATATATATTATCGTGCTTTTCACTATATATTCGATTTTCATAGAGAATTATGGATTTTCAGGAACTTTGGAGCGATTTGGAGCAATTATGACATATGGACACATCTGAGCTATCCAGAGCATCTATGGCGAGGTTCATTAGGTGTTTGACGAGGTTGAGAAGAAGATTGGAGGAGGAGAAGAGAAGAGGAGAAGAGAAAGAGAGAAATGAGCTCAAGAAGAAACATGCTGTTTTCCCAGAGTAAGACCGAGCAGACATCCAGACCAAAAGGAGCTCCAGCTGAAGAAGTATATTCCTCACTTGGACCGAATAGAGAGGCTACTCGGTCGGATCAACTCGACTGACTAAATCTCATTCCCATTCCTAATCAAAGTCGGAGAGCGCAAAGACGACTCGACCGAGCACTGCAGCCACTCAATCGAGCTGAATCCAAATAGAACGATGTTTTTGAAGGCCTCTCCAGCATACAGTAGCTCGACCGAGTAGACCAGTGACTCGACTGAGTACTGCGACTATTCGACCGAGCGGAATCTATTACAGAGCAATATTTTGAGCCTCACAACAGCCCTTAGTGACTCGACCGAGCACTGTAGTGACTCGACCGAGCAGCATATATCTAAATCGAACAAAGAATAGAGGAAGAGGCAGCCCGTATCATCACTTGACCGAGCGACACCGCTACTAGACCGAGTAGGGTGTCACATCCCAACTTATTGTGGGCCCAAGAAGCCCTTTTTCCAGATTTTTGTGGGGTCCATCCCCATTGTATTTAAGCACACCTTTTACCCTAGTTTTAGCAAGGAGGATATTCAGATTTTATTAGTTGCTAGTTCTTAGTTTTCTTAGAGAGTTGAGCCGTCGTTACTGTTTTGGAGATGAAGATTGTATTTTTATTATTGAGTTTGCTTTGGAATCTCTTGATCTTAATTCTCTGAGTTTGCATGTTCGTCTCCAATGTTTTGGTAGCGATTTCTTACCTATCTATGCTTGTTTCAATGCCTTTCATTACGATGTTGATTTTTATTGCTATTGTTAATGTTTCTATTGATATTTCCATGAATCGCGAGTAGTCGTTTCTATGGCTAATGGATTAGCCCTAGGATCTTAGAATTTAAATGTAAAGTTAGGATTTTTACGTTGTTTTGGTTGAAAATGGATGTGTTTTGATTGATCTACTCGTTCTTATCATTCCTCACAACGGTCATACCCCTTTTGGGGACGACCTAAATGTGACTAACCTATTTACTGTCGAAAATAGCAATTTTAGGACCTCTTTTTACTACTTCTTTCATGTTAGGGTTTAACCGCCTTTGAGGCTCAATAGAAGTAGATTCGTTATGCTCGAGGTGGATCCTATGGGTGCATAGATTTTCACTAATGCCTTTCAGGCCATCAATGCTATACCATATCACCTTCTTGTGTGCTCTAAGGGTTTTCAGAAAACTTTCTAATTGTGGTTCAGTGAGAGAGGCACTAACAATGACGGGGTAAGCGAAGTTGTACCCCAAGAACGAATATTTTAAATTTGTAGGAAGAGGTTTCAGTTCTACCCGAGGGGATGTTGTACCCCCGTCATCGTTTTCCTGTGATAAAGATGCTTCTTCGATCGTCAATTCATCTACGTAAATTCCTCCCCGGTATATCCGTCGGATGAGCTTGGTGATGATGGTGCTTCATAGTAAACGTCTGCAGAGTCCACTTTTATATGGTTAGGTTCCACTGTGCACCTGTCAACAGAAATACGGTTTTCATTCATGCCCGTATCATCGGGTGTAGAGTCAAGAGGGCTTCCCTGAGTGGTATCGCTATGGAATTGCTCAGGTTTTGTGCACTCTTCATGGATGAATTCCTCACATGTCTCGGCCCGGAGGATATTATCACCATAGAAATGTAGAGCGTCTCCCTTGTAGAGTATATAGACTCCATCAGAAATGGAGACGCCATCCAAGAATTCCGCATCCTTGAAGTGACTTGCGATGAAGATTGAGAGCCCATGCACAATAGGATTTTCCGCAGGAAATCAAACCGAACCGGTGGTCCAAACGTCAGTCACAATGTTATTCAGGATATTCAAGAATTGGGAATCACTCGGCGGTTCGTATGCTTCGGCTTGTGGAGTTTCAATAGCACAAAGGTGCATCACATCTCCCTCAAAACTAATGTGGATGTCATCCTCAATAATACCTGTATCAGAAACATTATTTACAATATAATCCAACACTATTTGTTGGAACCCATCACCTACCGTGTAGGTTCCTGAACCGACAATCGGACTGCATTCAGTAAATCTCTCACTGCGTCTTCGATTGTGGCTTCCTCCATATATAGATCTTGAAAATTGTACACTTGATATGGAGAAGAGACATGCCCATCGGAGTCGCTATCAGAATCACTAATCCAACACACTTGCATCTCCATAATACCTGTTAATTTTCAGAGAAAAATCGACTGGAGGAAGGTGTCAGTAGCAAAAGGAAAGAGAATAAAAATATGGTTAGATGGGAAATGGTCAGAAAAATCGACAAGTCCTCAACTATGAAAATAACCCAAGTAAAAACCATTTGCCTCCCAGGCAATGGTGCCAAAAGCTTGGTCGTCCCAGAATTTAACTCCGAAAATTTACCGCAAGTGCATGATGTCAAAGCTTTGTAATATTGAAAGATATCGATCCCACATGGAGGCGATTGGTTTAAAGTCTTGGGTCTATTCAAGGTCGTGAAACAGTGTCAGTTATAGGCGTGTTCTGAAGGTTGTCACATGTATTCCCTATCTCCGATCAACAATGTAATAAAATCTAGGGCAATACGAGTCACCACTAGGATCGTCGGATGTCGATGCTAGGTTAGATTTCTATGTTGAATTGGTTTTATAGGGAGAGATTGTCGCATCTAAAATGTGGAATTCATGGCCAACTATCATTGTACCACTCATCTAACGTATCCTGTGCTTAGCCCCACTATCGTGGGTGGCCTTGTACGTGATCTGTGCATTACGAACGACAACTATTCTCAATCTCTACTCATGCCACCATCGTGGGTTAGAGATTTGATCTGTGATTTGATGTCTCTCATTGATGCTACTTACGTAGATCACCAGTTAGTAATATTGGACACCGGTGGAAACCGTCAAAGTGCATGCCACTATCGTGGATCATGAACTCCAATTGAATTCACTAATGAGCCTAATTAAGTTCATAGGATATCTCCTACAAACTTGGATGGATCAACCAAATTACATCCCTTTCATACCAAAATAGCATAAAAATCGTAACTTAACATCTAAATCCTAAGATCCTAGGGCTCATCCATTAGCCCTAGAAATGGATACTCGCAATACATGGAAATATCAACAAAAGTAATAACAGTAGACATAGTAGTCAACATCGCAACAATAGACATCAAAAAGACAAGGAAAGAGATGAGAGATCATTACCAAACCAATGAAGACGAAGAAATAAACTCAGAGAATTAAGATCCAAAGGTTCTAAAGTAAACACAATAATAAGAATCCAATCTTTGTCTTCAAAGAAATAACGACGGCTCAAAACTCTCTCTAAAACTATAACTAGAATAATAAAGTAAGCTCTCAAAACCTAGGAATTAAAATAGGTTTATATACAAGTGGGATGGGTCCCACCAAAAATCTCTGCAAAAAGGCCCAACTCGGCCTAATCTTTGGCTGCTGCATCGCCCTACCAATGCTAGGCTCTAAATATTTGTTCTGTCCTCCATTCAGCTCGGTCGAGTAGCTCAACTACTTGGTCGAGCTGTCGCGTCTGCTCAGTCGAGCGGCAGATGTTATAGAGGGCTTTGGAATGGTCGTTCTGTATCATATTCAGCTCGATCGAGTAGCACCCTTGCTTGGTTAAGTATTGGACTCAATGTTGGCCTGAGAGATTGAGTGCTGTCGTCCAGTTCATCTGATGAGTAGCATGGCTACTTGGTCCGAGTGACACAATTCCTTAAGTGCTGGAGCTCCTTATTTTGGGTGCAGCTGCTCGGCCCGAGTGGACAAGTCCACTCGGTCGAGTTGGCTGGGAAGGCTGATAAGCTATGTGAAGGCTCCATCTTCAAGCTTTCCTTCTCCTTTCTCTCTCTCCTCCTCCTCCAATCTTCTCTCCACTTCATCAAGCACCTAAAATGCTATGGCTAGCTTGGATGCGTCCATGTCTAAGATTTGCTCCGAATCGCTCCAAAGCTCTTGAAAATCTACAAATCTCCACGAGAATCAAATATATCATGAAAAGCACGATAATGTATAGAAAAGTGAACTTTGGACGATGAAAATGCTATGAAATCATGCAGTAAAAGTATATAAAATATGGACACATCATGGGGTACCCTTGCTCACTAACATAGGGGGATGCACATGGATATGAGTACACCAGCTACCTAGGCAAGGGTCAGGGAAACACATATCTCAATCATACACACTTATCAAGACAATAAGGCAATAGTTAATTTGATAAAGCATTCTTGCAACGATGAAGCAAAAAAGGTGACATAAAGTGGTGAGGAGGGGAACCCATACTTCTACCCACCCAGAGGGTAATGGTACAATGGCTTCCCGGGGTAGGCTACCTTAGCTCTGATGGAAAGGGGGATAAGCTCATGAAGTTAACCATTTAGCTAGTGTCATGATGAAGTGGAGAAGCATTGAAGAGCCATACTTCCGCCAGGGAAGGGGAACCTAAGGGGGAAGGAATATCTCGGTTCCCTTAGGGTAGGGGTGGGTGTGCACTTGCACCCCTACCCACTCAGGGGAGAAGTACCACCATTCCATTTAGGGTGAGGGTCCACTGGTTGACTCGGAAAACGCGCAAGTGCACGCCTTCCACTCCCAAGCGTAGGAGCGTCAATGCAATATAAAAATAACCGGTGAGTACCGGGTCGGATCACAGGGACAATTCGTTCTACGTTCACAAAATTTTGATCGATAAAGAAAATAATAGCGTGCTACAATAATCTCAATTACGATGGGTGGAAGTGTGAAAAACGTGTGGAGAAACTAAAAATCCTAACCTATATTGGTAGGGTTAGAGAGCCATAGGGAGAAATTAGGGTAGCAAGGCGAGGAGCATGGGTTGTGAATTCACTAATGTTGGTGTTAATTAAGCACAAATTACCCTCATATACTTCAATTGGTCATCCGGCTAAGGAAGCCCAATCGGAGAATTTAACATTAAAGGACATCACAATTAGCAATAGGGATGGACGTATAATCGAACACTAATCAAATTACGAGCATGACATTTTCTCAAATTGCCCTCTCGGGACTTGGCCAATGAAATTGTGCCCTAATTATACATCCAACATTAACAATATAATAGGCAAGAGGGAATTAGGGCAATAATTAACACACAACATCAATAAATCACATCCCAAGCAATCCTACACTACTCAATCATTATGAAATCAAAGATGGAATTCTCATTCAAAAATAACCCAATATTCAATACAAATTGAGAGATGTGAAATTACAAAAGGGAGAGGAATGATTTCACCCAAATCTCTCCAAATGAAGCATCCCCTTTCACTTTAGCTCCTCCTCCTAGCTTCCTTCATCCTTTAATGGCCTCTTCCCCCTCCAAGCACTAGAACATTGGAGCTAGGGCTCCAAGAACCCTAAAAAACGCAAGCAAAAGCCCCAAAAACCGAGTGATCCTGAAAAAATCCGAGTCTGGGCCTGTTTAACAGCATTGCGGGTCGGGTTTTCAAACACCCGACCCGCTGAGAACTAACCCGCGCGCGCCTGCTCGCAGGGAAGCGGGGCTTCCGCCCGCTCAGTTTGAGCGGGCGCTGGGCCCGCTCAGTTTGAGCGGGCGCTGGGCCCGCTCAAATTGAGCGGGCGCTGAGCCCGCTCAGTTTTTCGGCGGGCCGGCCAAACTGGGCCGGCCCGCAAGTTTTAAAAAAAAAACAAAATCTTTTTTTTTAATTTTTTTTAAGCGCGCGCCTGCAGCTGCATCACGGCGCCACGTGGCGCCGTCTGATTGCGCCACGTGGCGCCCCCAGTAATATTATTTTTCCTGATTTAAAACCCCCATTTCTCCTCCAAATAAATCCAAACAAATACCTAAAAATCTCAGAAAAATCCCAAAAAATTCTGGAAAATCCCTAAGACTCCCAGGAGTACCTGAAAAATATGAGAGGGAGAAATTAGTCCATTTGATAAGAAAATAAATATAATGATGATTAAGAAACACAATATTGACTTCCAATAGGCTATATAAAAATATCCCAATGCTCAAATAATTCCCAAAAAATGGAGATATGATCGAAATAATGGCAGGAGCATATGGAAAATAATAGGAAGTTAATAACGACGATAAAAACCGTATTTTGTGCCAAGAATGAGAATAAGCCCCGAAATTGATATGAAATGAAAAATATACCCAAAAAGAGCACAATTAAGCCTAATCTTTGGCACAAAATGGGGGTAGTTAGGGGGGAAAATATGCAATTTATATCCCGAATCACACCCCCCAACTAGCTTTTTGCTAGTCCCTAGCAAAATATGCGATAAATTCGGATAAAATTGAAAAACATGCACCAAATCCTCGATATCATCACGGCATACTCCAAAATGGGATTTCCAAATGATTTCAAAGCCAATATACCAAATATATGAAAGTAAATAACAAATGACATTCTCCTTAATCCAATTCAAAGAAAAGGAAGGAAATAAGCCCCGTATCACACGTATCGGGATATCACGATGTCAAAATTTCCAATTTTCATGAAAGTGGCCAAAACAAAAGAAATTTCCTCTAAGTTGTGGGAGATGAGATTGCATCACTCATGTTGCTTATTCTTTCATTTTTTTTTTCATTAATTTTTCTTTTCTTTTCTTTTTGTTTTCTACTTTTTGGATTTTTTTTTTTTGGATGTTTATGTTTTGCATTCACGCGATAACGCCATAAATGTAAACACCGACACATTTGCATACACGCGATGACGCTATATATGCAAATGGATGGAATGATATTCTAAATCTCATCTTTGGCGTCCTCCCCAATGTTTCGTGGGGCACCGGCTACTCAATTTGATTAGAAAGAAACATTCACTTATACTAACTCTCTTTTTCATTATCCAACACGAATTATCAACTCATCCACCCACTCCTAAGAGGAAAACAAAGCATGCACAATTGGCCAAATCCAATCCAATTAAAAACGACATCATTCATCCCAACACATGCAATCGCTTACACCAAACTTTTCCCAAATTGTTTCAAAAAGATATCACGACGTCAAAAATAGTTTCATACATGGCATATTAGCAATTGAATCCAAATTGGAAAAGAAATGAAAACGTGCCAATCAAACATCGAGAAATCGATACCAAATTGATAATCCGAAAAAAATTGCATGGCATTAAGCATATAGGGACAAAACAAAGCTAATGGCGTAGGAACGAGAAAATATGATATGCAATGAATT
The DNA here is from genome assembly GCA_030789695.1 of Scilla litardierei. NCBI lineage: Eukaryota > Viridiplantae > Streptophyta > Magnoliopsida > Asparagales > Asparagaceae > Scilla > Scilla litardierei. The sequence goes on from CM061137.1 coordinate 25,584,287, forward strand.
CATGGAATGAGGCGAAACATGGAGGGATCTCAAAAAAAAAAAAAAAAATTTAGGCCAACATCCTAACAATCCTAAAGAATCTAACACTCTCCCCCCAACTTAAAATAAACATTGTCCTCAATGTTGGGAGAGTACTAGATCTCGGCAAAAGATCCTAGAAAAGAAAAAGAAAAGCATACGAAAGCAAAATGCAAAAGCAAACTAACTTTTAATTTTATTTATTTACACTACATGGAAAGAACACACCGTGGCAAATGGCGGATCTCGAATGTATAACGGTGGTGGTAGCTGCTCGATCATATCCTTTTGCTCCTCCGCCAGCTGCTTTGGAACTAGGCCACCACCGGCCTCCTTGGATTCCAGCAATGCAACTCCAAGCATCTCCTTTGGATAATATGGATCACGTGGGAGACGAGCTGCATCAATCCAAGTCATGTCCTCATGCCCTGCAAAAGCATTCCAAAACGGGTCGTCAAAACAAATAAAAGAATTTAAATGCAATGGACGACAATCTGAAACAAATGTATATGGAAGTGAAAATTTGGTTTCAGAAATGCAAGGCATGAGATGGTGGAAACTTCCCTGAATAACGGTGCTAGGTGTGGAATGATGCACGGCCTCAGGAGGAGGTGGAAGTGGCTGCAGAGAGAAAACTGGAGTAAGAGGGAGCTCGGGCTCAATATATACCATCTCGCAATCCCCGTCGCTATCATCCTCCTCGACATCCATATCAACATCAACGATCTCTGCGGCACTCCCCACAACTGGTAAATGCTCCTGACAAACCTCCTCGATGACTGGCAAGTGCGCATCCTGAGGCGAGGGAAGTGACATCTGTGATAGGACTGGAGGTAGACATGTCTTGGGCAAATCCAAGCACGCATCATCCTCGCCATCCCAGAAATAGCTCAGCTCAGTCGTCCTCCCAACATACTCAATCGCCTCGACCTGCGAAGCTAACTCTGAAGTGGAATGTGGCTCAGGTCCCATGGTGTCCTCAATCTGCTCTCGGCCATCATGCACATCCGCTTCATCCTCAACCTCAAAGTGAAAATGCATCGTGTCACCGTCGTGGTCGACACGCACTCCATCATCTATCTCATCCGACTCATCAAAATATAATCTGTCAATATCCTCTACCTGGCTCTCATGCAACCCATCCTCCTGCTCTGCTCTATATCCCATAGGGTCGCAAGAAAAAGAGCCCAAAGGTGGCTCCTCAAGCTGACAATGGACCTGCAGCTCTGTATCCTGAAGTGGAAACTGGGACTGGCCATCATCCTCATAACCAAGTGACGGCTCTCCAGATGGCTCAGTCTGCTCCCACTCTGCAAGGTCTCTCAGGTACAACCAAGAATCCTCGGTCGAATAATCAAAGAACTCTCCACCGCAGCTCATCTGCACCAAATCTCGCCCAGATGGCGATAACCCTGTGTAGAAGATCTGCAGAAGATGATCCTCGTGAAAGCTCTGGTGTGGGCATGCAAGCACCAAATCAGTGAACCTCTGCCAAGCCTGATGGTAGGCCTCCCACTCAGCCTGGATAAAGCTCGCTACATGCTCCATGGCCTGCCGCCCATTTACCTGCTCCAAAAAGATAGGCAAAAACACTCGGAGAAATTCAGCCTGAACTGACAACCAAGTAAAATGTGAGTCCAGAGACAATGAATCAAACCAAAGTCTAGCATCATCCTGTAAAGAATCGGGAAAGAATCTAAAATATATGCAATCATCATCGATATTCCCACCAAGACATGAATGCATCCAATCTTCAAAATTTTTAATATGTAAGTGAGGGTTCTCCCACTCCGTGCCATGAAAGTATGGCGGAAGTGGGATATCCTCCAAATCAAAGTCCGAAAAATCCGAAGAAGATGCCATGGTTTTAAAAAAAATTTCTCAAAAAAATGAGAATAAACAAGCAAAAAGACTCAATAAGTGGAAAATAAACAAATAGAAAGACACACACTAAGAGATAGAAGTATCACACTAAAAGTTTCAAAATCAATCAAAGATTGCTAATGATAAAAACCGTTGTCCCCGGCAACGGCGCCAATTGGTTGACTCGGAAAACGCGCAAGTGCACGCCTTCCACTCCCAAGCGTAGGAGCGTCAATGCAATATAAAAATAACCGGTGAGTACCGGGTCGGATCACAGGGACAATTCGTTCTACGTTCACAAAATTTTGATCGATAAAGAAAATAATAGCGTGCTACAATAATCTCAATTACGATGGGTGGAAGTGTGAAAAACGTGTGGAGAAACTAAAAATCCTAACCTATATTGGTAGGGTTAGAGAGCCATAGGGAGAAATTAGGGTAGCAAGGCGAGGAGCATGGGTTGTGAATTCACTAATGTTGGTGTTAATTAAGCACAAATTACCCTCATATACTTCAATTGGTCATCCGGCTAAGGAAGCCCAATCGGAGAATTTAACATTAAAGGACATCACAATTAGCAATAGGGATGGACGTATAATCGAACACTAATCAAATTACGAGCATGACATTTTCTCAAATTGCCCTCTCGGGACTTGGCCAATGAAATTGTGCCCTAATTATACATCCAACATTAACAATATAATAGGCAAGAGGGAATTAGGGCAATAATTAACACACAACATCAATAAATCACATCCCAAGCAATCCTACACTACTCAATCATTATGAAATCAAAGATGGAATTCTCATTCAAAAATAACCCAATATTCAATACAAATTGAGAGATGTGAAATTACAAAAGGGAGAGGAATGATTTCACCCAAATCTCTCCAAATGAAGCATCCCCTTTCACTTTAGCTCCTCCTCCTAGCTTCCTTCATCCTTTAATGGCCTCTTCCCCCTCCAAGCACTAGAACATTGGAGCTAGGGCTCCAAGAACCCTAAAAAACGCAAGCAAAAGCCCCAAAAACCGAGTGATCCTGAAAAAATCCGAGTCTGGGCCTGTTTAACAGCATTGCGGGTCGGGTTTTCAAACACCCGACCCGCTGAGAACTAACCCGCGCGCGCCTGCTCGCAGGGAAGCGGGGCTTCCGCCCGCTCAGTTTGAGCGGGCGCTGGGCCCGCTCAGTTTGAGCGGGCGCTGGGCCCGCTCAAATTGAGCGGGCGCTGAGCCCGCTCAGTTTTTCGGCGGGCCGGCCAAACTGGGCCGGCCCGCAAGTTTTTAAAAAAAAAACAAAATCTTTTTTTTTTAATTTTTTTTAAGCGCGCGCCTGCAGCTGCATCACGGCGCCACGTGGCGCCGTCTGATTGCGCCACGTGGCGCCCCCAGTAATATTATTTTTCCTGATTTAAAACCCCCATTTCTCCTCCAAATAAATCCAAACAAATACCTAAAAATCTCAGAAAAATCCCAAAAAATTCTGGAAAATCCCTAAGACTCCCAGGAGTACCTGAAAAATATGAGAGGGAGAAATTAGTCCATTTGATAAGAAAATAAATATAATGACGATTAAGAAACACAATATTGACTTCCAATAGGCTATATAAAAATATCCCAATGCTCAAATAATTCCCAAAAAATGGAGATATGATCGAAATAATGGCAGGAGCATATGGAAAATAATAGGAAGTTAATAACGACGATAAAAACCGTATTTTGTGCCAAGAATGAGAATAAGCCCCGAAATTGATATGAAATGAAAAATATACCCAAAAAGAGCACAATTAAGCCTAATCTTTGGCACAAAATGGGGGTAGTTAGGGGGGAAAATATGCAATTTATATCCCGAATCATCCACCGGCACCCCTTGGGCAGGAATATTTTAAAGTTCATGAGGCAGGGGCAAGGGATCGAGGTAAATCAACATGAAAGCCTATGGATGAGCTTGCACACTTGGGTATTAAGAAGACAATGTGGCATCCCTTTAAGACTCAACGTGATGAAGGGATCATGAGCTAACCATTTTTCACGTTAACATGGGATGCACAACTATGTCAGTCACTATGGAATATGTTGGAAAAATCCAAAGGGATAATCATCGCAACAAGGAAGGGTGCAAAATCACACAAATGTTTTTGACAGTAATCTCGATCGTATAACCGATCAACCCACGAGGTCTTATTAGAGTAATCCCTGATCGTATAGTTAGGTTGTCTTGTAAGGGAGTGGCCCCTACTCGTATAGCCAATTAGCCCATGAGTTCTTCTGATATCCCCGATCGTTAACTAGATCAGTCTATGAGGGAGTGGTCCCAAATCGTATAACCGACCAGACCACAAGTTCTTTCGATATCCATGACTGTATAGCAAGATCAGCCCACAAGGGAGTAGCCCCTGATCGTATAGCCGACAAGCATGTGAGTCTTCTGATATCCCTGATAGTATAGTTAGATCGGCCTGCAAGGGAGTGGCCCCCGATCATATATCCAACCAGCTTACGAGGTCTTTTGATATCCCCAATCGTATAGCTAGATCGACCTGCAAGGGAGTGGCCCCTATCGTATAGCCAACCAACCCATTAGATCTTCTGATATCCTCAATCGTATAGCTAGATAGGTACGCAAGGGCATCCCCCTGATCATATAATAAACTAGCCCACGAGATATTGAGAGTAATCCCTGATTGTATAGCTAAATCGGCTCACTAGGGAGTGGCACCCAATCTTATAGTCTATCAGCATGTGAGGTCTTCCAACATCCCTGATCATGTTCTTAGAATTGCCTGCGAGATGTGGCCCCCGATGGTAAAGCCGACCATCTCATGAGATCGTCTGATATCACCGATTGCATAGCTAGATCAGCCTGTGAGGGAGTGACCCCCTGATCGTATAGCTGACCAGCCCGCGGGGTCTTTTTATATCCCTGCTGATCTGAAAATCCACACACTTTAGAGAAAGTAAAATGGGAGAATCCGTTTATGATCTTTCCGTTAATGCTCCCTTGGAGTTATTAGCTCGACAAGATATAATTTTCTTTGAAATGAAAAACAAAGAAACCAAAAATAAACAGTACAAGCGTTTGCTCGGTTTAGTTGTCTTTTATTGAAAATACTTTCGTGGATGCTCTACATTCCAAGGGTGGACGAGAGTATCCCTGGGAGCTCTTCTGGCCAGAGTATATCAGGTAGCTTTTATATGTCGCCATGTCTGACCAAAGTGTCCATGGGAGCTCTTATGGCCAGCACCTCATCTGCCACCATATACCGCTCCATTTTGGTAAGTGTTGGATATCGGACATTAAGCTCAATATGGTTTTGATGATGATCACCATATTATGTTGTTACTAATAACTCTACTTGTTTAAGTCACAGAAATTTGGACGTAATTAGCAGTATGGTATTGGTATCTTCATAGAGTCAATGTGATACCTGGGATGATGAATCAAAGGGAAGAATGTTGGTTCAAGGCAATGGCAAAGCATGCATGAAGTAAAGACAAGCTTGAAGATGTATTTTTATGTTTTTCTTTGTGTAATTTACACCTTATTCTTAGATGTTTTGTATGCCTTGTTAATGTTGGGATAATGAGACCTACCCTAGTGGATGTATATATATTTGTTTGTTGATTGGAGTCATTGCGATGTAAATCGGTGAAGCTAAAGCCACGATTAAGAACTCTACAACTTGAAGTATATGATGATCTTAGATCATGATTCAAATGAAGAACTGAGAACAAGAGAAGTTAGCTCAAGATCAAGAATAAATATGAAGTGCTAAAGCTATGGTTGTGTGAGTAATTGCATAGAAAGGTAAAGGCATGGTATGTTACACACACACACTTCCAAAATTCAGTGAAAAAATGTTTTAAAAATACATTACTATATATATTTCTATAATATAAATTTTATAGAATTGTTTTGAAGTATTTTTAAGTATATATTTGAGGGTATCCCAAAATAGCAGACTATTTTGGACTAATAGCCGACTATTTCCTATAAAGATTTTCTCAAATCTCTATGTCAAAATAATAGTGGCCTATTTGATAAAATAGCTGACTATCTGGAGCTGATAGCCGACTATCTGGGAGGATATCCGACTATCTGGTCAACGCAGGCCAGATTTGGAAATCTGCATTGATTTTTGCTAGCCGTTAGAATTGACTCTTAGAGCTGATTTTAAGCCGGTTTGAGCAGATTTCAATCTTCTATTTGCCTATAAATAGATGTGGATTTCAGAAGTTTAAAAAAACATTATTCTAATTGAAATATTCTTTCTATTGCCCAAAAGCTCCCAAGCTCTATTCTTTGTGTTCTAAATTCAAAAGGCTACTGTTTTTAAGTTGTGTTCTAATCTTTTCTAAAGATCTTTTTCAGCTATCTTATGTAGTCTTTTTGATTATACTTGTTTATTTTGATCTCCAAGCTTAAACGCTTTCTTTTGAGATTAAAATACAAGTCTTTTTTATTTTATTCTTTGTACTAGTTTTAAAAGTTCATATTTTTATCAAAGATTAAAATACTTGACTATTGATCTCTAAAGTCGAAGAGCTATATTTTATAGAATCGATTTTCAAGACAAAGTTTTCTTTTGATCAAATCATGATTTAATCGATATCAAATATTTGATCAAAACTTTGATTTTCTTTAGCTAAGTTTCATTCACATATACTATTGGCTATAGGAAAATCTTGTACTTCTTTTTATATTTGTTGAAAGTCTTTGAAGAAGACTTGTGTTGTAATTTCCCGTGATTATAAGGGCAACTCGTGTAAGTGGAAATCCTAATTGAGTAAAACTAGGTACTGGAAATTCCTAGCGAGTTGGGCTAGGTGATTGTATGAAGTCCTCTTTGTTTGTGTTGAGGCAAGGTTTGCTCTCGTTGAGAGCTAGTGGATTGGTTGATGGAGTAGTATACAGTGGGAAAGTGGGACTTGCGTATCTGAACCAGGGTAAACTTGCTGTGTGTTTGCGTTGTGACTTTAACTCCTTAACTCTTTTATTGTTGTGGCATGAATCATTTATTTTCTGCTGTTATTCTAATCTCAGATCAAGCAAATTATATTGTTGATTAAGTTCAAATTCGAGGAAACTCTATTTATAACTTTGGCAACACATAGAAGGATTGTTGTTTATCGAAAAAGTTTATAATTGTTAACAACCCTATTCAACCCCCCTTTAGTGTTGTTTGCCATCCATATGATCCAACAGTTAGATGATGTAGATGCATTCATTCTTAACTTATATCATCATGAAGAAGACCTAGGATTATTTAACATCACTTTTTAAACTCTCAAAAATATTTTGAAAATGTTTTGAAAAGATTTAAATTTTTTTTGAAGTCATTTGAGTTATTTTTCTGTCTATCATATAAATGGCCAAATACTTTTTATATAGTAGCTGACTACTTTGTATGGGAATAACGAATGCTTTCTCTATTGCTTAAAATAGACAATTAAAGTTATGGAGATAGTGGACTACAGTTATGGAGATAGTCGACTACTGATAGAATTGTAATCGACTACTTTTGCCCTAACTGCTTGAAAAAAAACAGCTTCATGTTTTACGGAGAGCTGTAGATTTTTCCATTAGGAGGGCATTTTAGGAATCATTTTCAACGGATTTTTGAGTCCTATTTAAGCTGCATTTGCTGTGAGATTTTGTAACTAGTATTGAGCATATTTTTAAGATTTCCAAGCTCTCTAAAATTCTCTCTCTTTCTCTTAAAAAAGGTTAAGCTTTGAATCTTCATCTAGAGAGTTTTTCTTCCAATTGTCAAGCCCATTCATGCACTTGGGTTTTCACTCATCTTAGCCTTCTTTGCATGTGGTAAGATCATCGACAAGTCTTATGTACGAGTGTATTTGTTTACATTTCATTTTAACCTAGCGCTCGGGTTGTGAGAGCATTTTCGAGGGTTTACTCCAATTGAATGGTTTACTCCAACCTAGGAGGGTTTACTCCTTTGTATCCTAGTTTAGAAATTGTAACTCGTGTTTGAATTTTGGTACCTGGTTAGAGTGAGATCGGTGGAAATCAATAGCTCGGGTGACGAGGGTGGGATTGGAGTAGGCATAACCGAACCATGATACATCTTGTGTTTGCGACTACCTTTGTCTCTTTATTGTTTGTGTTGCAATTATATTTCCGCATTTCCTCAATTATTTTTAATTTGCATTTTAATTGCAACTACACTATTTACCACCATCTAGTGTGTTGCTTAGTGTTTAGCAATCCTAACAGCAAAGGGCTAACCCAAGTTGCTGGACGGTTTACGATGAAGAGATTTTACCAAGTTTTCGCTCTGGACTCCCTTCTTGAGTGCAGTGATGGTCACCTTGTCACTGCAGTGATTGAAGAAGCTTCTTAATATCTCCACCTCTTTTTGTGCCAAGGAGAATATGTGCCCCGAGCTTTACTTCCCTCTTCTCCCTACTGTGAATTGTTGGTAGAAGACTTGGGCCAAGCTCTTAAAGGACCGAATAGACCGATTGGGAAGTCCATTGTACCACTCCTTTGCGACCTTCCGTAGGGTTGTTTGGAATGCCCGATAGAGGAGGGAATCATCTATCCCTTGTATCTCAATTACTCATTTATAGTTTTGAACGTGTTCACGTGGATCACCCGAGCCATCATACACAGTCTAGGTTAGCATCTTGAATATGGGCAGCAATGGGGCCGGGGTGATTTTCTTCTTCAAGGGGGTTTGCTTCTCATCCGAACTATTGGAAGAGCTCAGATGGTGGCGGCTGTATCTCCGAGCCTTCCTCTTGAGGCCCTTGTAAGACCTACGATGAGGGTTGCAACTTCATCCACGATGGCTCTCTCTATGTCGATCATCCACCAGAGTATGGGGGCAGTCCTCAGCTTCACTGAGTGAGGGCAGCATGTTTTTGAGACCGGTTGTAGTTGAGATGTGGCCCCCAATCTTATCGTCCTGGGCTCCTTCAGGACGAGAGGAGATGTGGCAATGTCGCTGTTGTTGAGAAGGAGTTGGAATGACTGATGGGCTTGCAGTTGGCTGGGGCTGCATACCTATCAATCGTTCTATTACGGTAGTCAGTGCTTGAATATTGGTGCACACCTCCCATGAGATAGCATGGAATTGCTCCAAATTCATTAATTACGGCTTGAGCATTCCATTTGTGCAAGAACTGGGATCCATGTGGTGAGACGTAACATCTGTTGCCCCTATGGTAGTTGGCCTTTCGAGTCCTTGATTAGTCGGTCGAGTTATCTTAGTTTGGCTGAAGAAGTGGATGTCGACTCGCTTTTTTCACAGACGACGTCAAATGTTTACATGTGATTTCTCATCACTGATGATATTGGATGATCCTTGATGATGGTAGGGTTGTAATAGCTGAAGTGGGATGATACTGGTAGCTGATAGGGCACTGGGCGAACTTGCCTCAAGTTGAATAGACATCAATTTGAGCTGTTGGAGCCAAGTCTGAGCTGTCTACAGGATGCCTTCAGCTTCCTACAACACGAGAAGCTCATTAGGGAGAGTCGGATCCGGGGTCCGACCTAATCCCCGTCGATTCTTAAGTCAGATAGTTACTTAAGAAGGCTCATGGTAACTATATCTGATCTGTTGGAGACCAACCGATAGTTATCGTGCCAAGCTTTGGACGAATATATAGTTTAGGTGGAGCAAATATCGGTAGGGGGAACTTGGTTGTCAGAGAATGTCTGGGAGAATGTCAGGAATCGTCCACTCTCTTGTTGTCTGAGAGACTATTTATAGGTGATGGCTTTTGAGCGATGTTAGAGGGTAAAGTCTGAGCTTTTATGGCCCTTTATTGCTTTTGGTCTGAGCTATCTGTATTGATGACGAGCTTAACTGTCTGTCATTGAATACCTTCATTCTGAACTGGTGCTTTAAATGGAGGAGCCCAACGGTGAGTCGAGCTGTCACTTTAAATGAGGAGACAGACGGCCTCGCGCCGGGGCCTCTGCGCTGTTGGGCCGAAACTGCGGGCTTTAATGGACTTGTTCGTGCAAATAAACAACTGAGCGGTCATTAGGCTGGACCAGTGTTGTATCAATTATTATTGTTTCTGATATTAGCTTTTTAAATGTTGACATTATTGTTATAAACGGGCTTTTGGTGGTCCAACCCGTTAGTGGGTATCCACCCATTATGTAACTCTATTGCTATAAATACAGGGCTATGGATTCCATAGCCAATAGGTTTACAACACGTTATCAGCACGCTCGAGGCTGAGCCGAACCCCTACCGATGGACGAACGCGACGCGAACGGGCTTCCTTCACCGAACGTCACTAAATCCGGCGGGTAGGATCTAGAGGTAACCTTTTCCCCTAGATCTAAATTCATGTGCGCATATGTCTAGATCCAAACTCTTGGATCAATTGTTTAAATGAAAATCAACGTTTTTATTGTTAAAAATCAACTTTTTTACAATAAAAAACGCTTTTTTGGAAGATTAAAACTGGGTTTTTCCAATAAAAATCGGGTTTTATCATCTTTTTCCCCCAAAACGCGAAAACCCTAGGGAGATTCATCCTCGCCACGCGACCGGAAGCCGCCCCGCGACCCGCGCCGCTCGCAGCGACGGGAGATCCCGCTGCGTGCAGTGGCGGCAACCCCCGCCGCGTGCAGCGGCGGGCTCCCCCGCCGCCTGCGACGGCGGGGATCTCCCGCCGCCTGCGACGGCGGGGCTCCCCCGCCGCCTGCGACGGCGGCCTGTGACGGCGGGGCCCCCGTCGCCTGCAGCGGCGGCCCCTCTCCCGCCGCCTGCAGCGGCGGCCCCTCTCCCGCCGCCAGCTGGACGGGCCTCGCCGCCCGCAGAGGCCCCACCCCCCGTTGCACGTGCATGTTCGAAAACCCTAGTCGCCTGAAGCGGCAATCCGCACGACCAAAAACCCTAACTAGGGTTTCACCCCGAAAATCTCCTATTTTCAAATCTTTTTCAGATTCAATTACGATTTTTTTCATTAAAATCTGGACAAATTACATGTGATTTTATTCATCACATTTTATTCGGAATATGTGATTCTTAAACGTTTAAAAATTAGGAAGATCCTGCGACCGCTCTGCCGTTAGTCAACTAACCTAACGGTGAATGACGGTTCCTAGTGGTCCAATAATTTTTAAACGAAAAATTTTCATTTTCTATTATAAACTGCCTGTGATGATTAATTACCTGTAATGTATAAACTGCCTGTGATGATTAAATGCCTGCTGCATTTTTCTGCCTGCGACGAATGTTCATATTTGCTGTGGTTTTGGATCGGCTAGTTATCACCATTTTTTCCCCTTGCATTATTTTCCTTTTTTTAAAGAGAGAAAAATGTAGTGAGGATACTTTTGTAAAACTACAAGACCATCGGACGCCTCAAGAAGATGAAGGGCCATTCCAGAAGAATAGGGGCCCCACGGGGGTTCCCGAGTTGTACTTTCATTCTTTTTGGGACTGTATGGACTGTAATTAATATAGTGATTAGCCAATCCACGCAGTAAATATCTGTGTCTGAAATGCTTAATTATTTATTTTTCTGCGAAAATACCTAATTATTGCCTATTTTTATACATGCTAGAGAGATAAATGGCCAAAATCGCCAGCGTCGATTTCGACGTGTTGGATGCTACAGGCAAGAACTACTTAAGCTGGCAGTTGGATATAAAATTCCATCTTTGAGCACAGGGACTGAGCCATGTCATCGCTGTAGGCGATAAGGTTTCTGATATAGATAAAGCAAAAGCAATTATCTATATCAGACGCCATATCGATCGGACCCTGAAGGCCGAGTACCTCATGGTGGAAGACTCTTATGAGTTATGGATCACCCTCGAGGATATGTATAAACATCAAAGAGATGTTATACTTCCCCGAGCGCGATATGAATGGGAGAACCTCTGTCTCTAAGACTTTAAGTCTATTGTCGAGTACAACTCGGCACTCTTTAGCATCACCTCACGCCTGAAGTTGTGTGGTAAAAAGGTGACGGAGGAGCGCATGTTAGAGAAGACGTATACATCCTTCCACGAGAAGGATGTTATACTAATGCAACAGTATCGTGAACGAAAGTTCACGAAATACTCAGAGCTTCTCTCATGCCTTCTGATGGCAGAGCAGAATAGAGACCTCCTTCTGGCCACCCATAACTCACGCCCTACCGACACTGCTCCTGCACCTGAAGCGCATCATAGATCCTCCCAGAAGAAGAGGAGCAACTTCAAAGGCAAACCCCAGAGGGGTAAGGCAATGAAGAAGCAGGCTAGAGGACCCCCTCCAAGAACCAAACATGAGGAAAAGAAGAAAAATGTGTGGAAGAGAAAGGACGATGGCCAGACTTCTGCCCCCAGAAAGGACTGTGAAGATAAGTGCCACAAGTGTGGCATGACTGGACACTGGTCCAGGAATTGTCGGACTCCACGCCACCTACCGGACTTGTACAAAGCAAGCCAGAAGCAAGCTGAGACAAACCTGGTGGAACAAGAAGACCTGGCACCAATCAGGTTCATCGCTGAGGACTTCTCAAACGATGACCTGCTCGACTGAGGCATTATCTACTTTTACATGCATTGTAATTTTTGTTTGAAAAACAATTTACTATCTGCTTGTCTTAATTTCTAGCATGTTGCATGAACTTTTCAGACATTGAATGATTATTCGTAGTATATCTTCTCTTGTGCCTTATACTGCGATATTTTTCTCTTATAAATAGATGGATTATAAATGCCTAGTGGACAGTGCCTCTATGCACACGATCCTCCAAGACATCTGCTTTTTCCAAAGCATTGATAAATACGATGGAACCGTGAATACAATATCCGGTCCATCAGAAATTATTGAAGGATCTGGGGAAGCACATTTTATGCTTCCCAACAAAACACAACTACTAATAAAAGATGCGCTTTTCTCTCCTAGCTCACATAGAAATCTGTTAAGCTTTAAAGATATCCGTTAAAACGGATACCACCTTGAGATGGTGAGTAAACAAAACAGAGAATTCCTGTATGTAACGTCTCATAAAGACGGTGCTCAAACCACCGTCGAATGTTTTGAGGGACTCCCGTCGGGTCTCTACCATACAAGAATAAGAGAAATGGAAGCAAACACACTCGAGCACTAGAAGTGCAATAATCAACCAGAATTACAACTCTGGCACAGTAGGCTAGGACACCCTGGGAGGAATATGATGCGTCACATCATATCCCAATCCCGTGGAATTAACTCGAAAAGCCTGAAGCTACTTCGAAAGGGTGCATCTCCTTGTCCCCCTTGTCATAAAGGGAAATTGATTACGAGACCATCCGCCCTGAAGGTGGACTCTGAGTCTCCGAGCTTCCTAGAGAGAATACATGGTGACATTTGCAGGCCTATTCACCCCGCAAGTGGACCATTTCGGTACTACATGGTATTGATTGACGCATCTTCCAAATGGTCGTACGTGTGCCTCCTGTCCACCCGCAATGTAGACTTTGTAAAGCTACTGGCACAAATCATAAAATTGCGGGCACATTTCCCAGATAACAAGATCAAGAAATTGCGTCTGGACAACGCTGGGGAATTCACATCACAAGTCTTCCTACACTACTGCCAAGCAACCGGCATAGAAGTTGAACATCCTGTAGCTCATGTTCACACCCAGAACGGGTTAGCTGAATCTCTTATAAATAGACTACAATGGATTGCTCGTCCATTGTTGATGCAATGCCAGTTGTCAGTAAATGCATGGGGACATACCATCCTGCACGCTGCATCGCTAATAAGATTATGACCATCAGGGAGTCAATCTTATTCTCCGTTGCAACTTGCATATGGGAACCCGCCGGATATCTCTCACCTGAGGATATTGGATGTGATGTCTATGTCCACATAGCACCATCCCAGAGGACCAAGATGGGTCCTTAACGTCGTCTAGGTATCTACATTGGTTTCGACTCACCATCGAACATTAGATACCTAGAACCCCTTACGGGGGACGCCTTCAAGGCATGTCTAGCAGATTGTGAGTTTGATGAAAGCACTTTTCCCAAACTAGGCATTAACACACAGAAGCCAGAAGCTTCAAAGACCATTTCATGGGACACAAAAACGTTATCCCATTTTGATCCGCGTACAAACCAATGTGAAGATGAGATCCTGAAGATCCTTCAAATCCAAAATATAGTTCACATTTTACCGGACAAATTCACTGACAACCAGAAGATTGTCAGATCACATGTCCCTGCTGCAAATACGCCAGTTAGGATTGACATACCCAAAGATGGATGCAATCCACCTGCAGCAGAAGCGGCCGTACCTCAACAAAAGAGAGGACGACCTCCAGGCTCCAAAGATAAGAACCCTCGAAAGAGGAAAAATCCTGTAGCAATAATAACGATACCACCACAGGATGCTGAGCTCAGCCCAACTACCTCTCCCCTCATACCAACCCCTGAAGAGGAAAATGTAGGAGAAATATCATTAAATTATGTACGTACTGGGGAGGTACTGGACAGAAAAAGCACAATCATCGATGATAACTTCGCGCTCATTATTGCCACTCACGTCACTGAATACGACGATGAGACCGATCCACGCTCTCTAGCAGAATGTAAACGCAGAGAGGATTGGCCAAAGTGGAACGAGGCAATAGGAGTAGAGCTGAACTCACTCTCGAAGTGCAAAGTTTTTGGACCTGTAGTCTTCACACCAAAGGGTGTTAAACCTGTGTGATATAAATGTGTACTCGTGAGAAAAAGAAACGAGAATAATGAGATCGTGCGCTACAAAGCGCGCCTTGTTGCACAAGGCTTCTCCCAACGGCCAGGAATAGACTATGACGATACCTATTCCCCGGTTATGGATGTGATCATCTTCCGTTTCATCATTGGCCTATCTACAATGGAAGGCCTGGATATGCAGCTCATGGATGTTGTGGCTGCATACCTATATGGAAATATAGATAAGGACATCTATATGAAAATCCCAGACGGATATAAACTACCGACAAAAATGACAGAAAGACCTCGGGACGTCTATTCTGTCAAACTCCAAAGATCACTGTATGGTCTAAAACAGTCAGGTAGAATGTGGTATAACAGACTCAGTGAATTCCTAGTGCAACAAGGATTCACAACAAATGAAGTCTGCCCTTGCATCTTCATAAGAGCAAAGGGAACAGGATTCGTAATTATTGCCGTCTACGTAGACGACCTAAACATCATCGGATCTCCTGAAGAGATAGGTGAGATATCCAAAAGTCTCACACAGACTTTTGAGATGAAAGACCTTGGCAAAACGAAGTTCTGCCTAGGCTTACAAATCGAACACTTAAGCGGAGGAATCCTGTTACACCAATCGACATACACAAAGAAAGTGCTGAAAAACTTTCTTATGGACAAATGTCATCCGCTTAGCACACCAATGGTCGTCAGATCATTGGATATTGATACAGACCCCTTCCGACCGCTGGAAGAGGGGGAGGAAACACTGGGTCCTGAAGTACCCTACCTAAGTGCAATTGGAGCACTCCTATACCCGGCAAACTGCACGCGTCCCGATATAGCGTTCGTAGTTAACCTACTAGCCAGATACAGTTCAGCACCCTCAAAGCGCCACTGGAACGGAGTGAAGCAACTTCTGCCCTACCTCCAAGGGTCTGTGGACATGAGACTATACTTCAAGAAAGGTGTATCCTCCGACTTAGTCGGTTATGCAGATGCAGGATACAGGTCTGACCCACACACCGCAAAGTCCCAGACCGGTTTCGTGTTCACGTACGGTGGGACGGCCATCTCATGGAGATCCGTGAAGCAGACATCGATAGCGACCTCATCCAACCACTCCGAGCTCATTGCGATCCACGAAGCTAGCAGAGAATACTTTTGGCTTCGATCAGTCATCCACCATATCCTCAAGACCACCGGCCTGAAGACGGGAGATCTTGGACCAACCACCATGTATGAAGACAATGCTGCATGCATCGCTCAACTACGAGGTGGCTACATCAAAGGTGACAGGACGAAGCACATTTCCCACAAGCTCTTCTGGACGCATGAACAGCAAGTAGACAACCAGATCGACATCCAGCAGATCCAATCTTGCAACAACCTGACAGATCCATTTACTAAAGCTTTACCTCGCAATACCTTTAGAAAACTTGTACTAGGGATTGGGATGAGACAGTTGAGAGATTTACAAGCCTGAAGCTTGTACTTTTCAGGGGGAGTTAATGTAGTGTTGTACTCTTTTTCCTTGGCTATTGGTTTTTCCCACTGGGTTTTCCATAGCCAAAGGTTTTAACGAGGCAGCCACATCAACTCTGGATCCAGGAGTATCCACCCCTGATGTTATCCATCGATCAGGGAAAGTTACAGAGACTTGTACTATTTTCCCTTAAGCCAATGGTTTTTCCCACTGGGTTTTCCTTGGCAAAGGTTTTAACGAGGCAAGTACTCTTAAACTTGGGATCCAGAAGTATCCATCGACCCATGATCAGATAAGCTCTGCGAACCCTGAAGTGTTCATCACGGCTTACAACAATGGATGGATAAGGGGAAGTGTTATAAACGGGCTTTTAGTGGCCCAACCCGTTAGTGGGTATCCACTCATTATGTAACCCTATTGCTATAAATACAGGCTATGGATTCCATAGCCAATAGGTTTACAACAATTATAATATTCTAACGTGTACCCCTTTTATTTTTCGTATTGCTCTTATTTGTGTTTTTATTGACTTGGCTGCTGCTGTAGGGCAGCCTATATTATCTTGCCCGCGTACATAATCTTGCGTCCTAATATCAGGCATTTGTCAATTTGGTTACTGCAGTGTATCCAGAGATCTCTACGGTTCAGCAACGTGCTTGTATTAGGAACACAAATAACTTTCTGCTGCCTTGAAACCTAGACTACCTGAACATGGGTATGGATATCTGTTTCAATATGCCTTTTTTCTCGGGTAATTTTTTAGTGCCATCTAAAAGTCTCCGCTTATCCGAACACTGTGAGATTGCAGCGAGAGTGGAGGGAGGTATTACCACAACCTCAAATTCCAAATTTTATTGAGCAACAATATTGTCACTGTCCACCCCCATCATGTTATCTCAACATCATCTCTTCAACTCTTCAACGAGAATAGTATATATTCATTCTTAAGCATTGTGTTGATTATTTAAATCATCAAGCCTTACCATCACGATTATAAGTCTACCGAGTGTCTCATTCACTTGAGTCTGATACTTGAAGTTTCCGTGCCTGCCTCTCTCTTCTTTGTCACGGGTGTGTCATTTAATTAATTCCATCTAATGGGATTATGGCCATGCTAATCTTCACTTAAGTAGTGGTCTTGATATCGTATGCTCTACTTTAATATTACGATAAATGTCACCAAATTCTCTAAAGGTTAAATCAATGCAAATGGTTGGACTTGTTCAAAGGCATGCCAAGGCAATTCTAATGGAAGCCGTGATACCCAACGTCGCTGGAAAAGGACGTTCTAATTCTATCTGGAGTGCTGCAATGCCAAGCTCCATAGCTCTCAGCCACATACGTAATCTTGATAGCATGGCCAGCCATTTGAATATTTTCGGGATTTATAGGCGAAAAGGATTTGGATCTTCAATACTACAAGAGGAACGATCACAGCATCTTTAATAAAAAAAAATGGTAGTTATATTTTAAGAAAACAATATACTAAAACCTCATCAAGTTGAATTTCGATATGATTTTACTTGACTAAAATAGTGGTTTGTAATATTTTTTAGAAAACTGTAATCCCAAAACCTTATCAAGTTGAAATTGGAAGCTGATATTAATAAAATAATTATTTGCTTACCGCATGCTATTAGAATATTACACTATGGACGTCATGATTAAAATTGACATTGTTCTTGAATCATATTTCATGCTAAAAACGAGAGATGGACCGAACGAGGAGTTTTCAAGGCAAGTTTATGGGTGGCGAATGGATTTGGATGTTGGGCATCGAACCACCGGCGCAAACGGACGTCCTTGTGATCCAAGCGGAAAATAGCAACCCTAAAAGTTGATCAGAAATCTAGGGTTAGCAATGACCCCGATTCACCCAACAAAAATCCCAATTTGACCTTGCAATAGAAAGTAGCAAACGAATCAACGCAACAAAACAATCAAACGCATACACAAGAGAATTTACACTGGTTCTGTTGTAAACAACCTACATCCAACATTCCGAGACGATTCCACTGTCAGAGAGATCCATCAAACTAGGGTTACAAAGCTCGCTTTCTCTCACGTAAATAATAACTTGTCAAACCGCACAATCCCTCACTAATCCACTCAAGGAAGATGAAAACAATGGAGGAATAGAAAAAGAAAAACCTCACCTTTTCTCAAGAACTCCAAACCCCTAAAATAATCTCCAAGGGGGTGGCTAGAGGCTCTCCCAAAACTCTCATAATACAATAGAGTCTTCTATTAGGCTAACAAATAGTTAGGTTTAAATAGTATCCCCAAAACCTGAGAAAACAAGATCTG
This sequence comes from Scilla litardierei, assembly GCA_030789695.1. Classification (NCBI taxonomy): domain Eukaryota; kingdom Viridiplantae; phylum Streptophyta; class Magnoliopsida; order Asparagales; family Asparagaceae; genus Scilla; species Scilla litardierei. Next base: position 25,602,632 of record CM061137.1, read on the forward strand.
GCCGCTGGATTTCTCGGCTGGGCCCGCGTTGACTCGGTCGAGTCGGTCGGCAGGTCGAGCTGCTCGACCAAGCGGACACGCGCTGCTTCCGCCGCTGGGTGGAGTCGAGTCGATGCGGTCGAGTAGCATAGCTACTCGACCCGAGTCAGTATTCCCTTCAGAACAGCAAACTCTCGGACTTCTGAAACCCCCAGAATTCCTCTGCAGCTCGATCGAGTAGTAAGCTACTCGACCGAGTAGCCCCCTAATCGACCGAGTCGGGGGTCGCCCGAGTAATGGAAAAAACACCCCACAACTCTCTGTTTTCTGCTGCTTCTGCTCTGCACCTGCAGCTCGGTCGAGTAGCAAGCTACTCGACCGAGTCCCCTGGGAAACCTTCCATATGATGCTTGAATCACAAAAAGCAACACTCTACATTGATTCAAATCGCATCACCAATGACTCCTGCATCTCCACGCTGCACACCATGACCATTTCTCTGATTATCACGATTGTCTTGGAACATGCGCCCTCCGGCGCCACCTAAGCTAACAATGAAATCAGCTCCATCCAAACATGGTGCTTGACGGTGGAAACTAGCTTGGTAAACATGTCTGCATGGTTCAATTTAGTCGGGATCTTCTGAAGCTCTATTTCCTTCTTCTCCAAATCCAGGAAGGAATCATGCATCTCAATATGCTTCGTCCTCGAACTGTACGCCTGGTGCTTTGCCAAATGAATGGCACTCTGGCTGTCACAATGCACATGTGACGAACTCTGTGACACCCCCAAATCTCTCAGCAGACTCCTAAAATACTTGGCCTCCTTCACAGCTTCCACTGCTGCAATCAACTTGGCCTGTATGGTCGATAGCACAACCACAGACTGTAAGACCGACCTCCACGATACCGAGGCAGTGCACAAACTAAACACATACCCCGTAGTAGATCGCAGCATGTCTCTATCACCTGCATAATCGTTATCGCAGTACCCTGTCAGCACCTTTCCGTCTCCTCTTCCATAGAGGATCCCGACACTCGCTGTGCCTCGCAGATATCTTAGAATCCACTTGACGACTGATCACTCCTTATTTTACACCTTTTTTGCATGTTTGCATATCATTTTGATCGCACTTATCGCGTTTTTCACGATTATTCGACGATATCGCGTTGCTTTTCACTATTTCTTGTTTTTGTCAGATTTCAGGAGATATGGAGCGATCGGGAGCATAAATGAGATCAAGGGACTTGCACGCATACCGGAGCATCGCCTACGGCCCTGACATCCCCACGGTTTTATGTGATCATGTGCAAGGTGCAATAGGATTGGGGGCGCGATATTTAAATATTTATAACCGCAAGCGCACGGTGTTGTAGTGTGGCTTGGGGGTCGAACTCAGGGAGGCGTGGTTGTGCTTGTGATAGAAAGGACCAAATTCACCCCATGGGTGAGCTAGCCCGAATCGGTAGATGGGTTGTCACGGAAATAGAATGAGAGGGATAAATAATATAAAGGGAAACCCGTGACTTCGGTTTCCACCCTAACGTATGATTCTCGCTAATACGACCGGCGGATAGGATAACGACCGGAATTAGGGTCTAATGGTGAGACGTTGCCTCTAAGAGTTATACAAGCATCCCATGGGCCCAGGATGATACGCCGGACTATCTGGGTTCGGTCAGTGGGTGCACAGGATGATACGTTGGATTACCCGGGTTCGGTCAGTGGGCATTCCCATGTCCGTTAACACTGACCGACTCCGGGAGCACTAAGCTCGCAACGATAACTCCCAACATCTCGGCCTGCCATTTCCACGTGCTAGGATTCGATGTCTATGCTATGGGCGTGAGCTATGGCTAGGGAGTCAACCGCCAATTTTATCCCCCCTTAGCCCAACGGTCAAAGGCGGTCTTTTCCCCGTCAATGATAATGAAACACCCCGCGTAACCAATAGAGTCCTAATCCTTATCGATTTCCTAGTCCTATAGAAGCATTAGGGAGAACCCACGAAGGGGTTTCCACCAAAATCCCAGATTTGGGAACTACTCACACATTTTGGGTAAAAAGCAATCTAAATGAAAATCGACCGTTAAAAACATAATCCGGCGATTGAAAAGTAGTAAGAGCAATGCAAATAACACTATATTAAAGTTAGGTAAAGATTAGACAACTTACAAATATCAAATAAATTCCAGCCGTCACAAAATGGAGAGAAAACAAAAAAAAATACAACAGCTCCCATTTCTGAAAACCTAGGGCTTATATTTATAGAAAACGACGTCACCCGATCGGGTGAAGAATCACCCGATTGGGTGACCTGCTACGATCTTCGGCAGCGGTCTTCAGAAACTTCACCCGGTCAGACGACACGATCGGTTGGAGGAAGCAGCTCGTCGTTTGGATCTTGGTATCGTCGGGTGAACCAATCGGTTGATAAATCAACCGATCGGTTGGAAACGTTGCCCAAAAGACAGTAAGTCGCGACGTTTTGGCACGGTCAGCTGGCGATCGGGTGAGCTCTCCGCATCATGTCTTCGGGGAATCGGCTACAGATGAACCGATCGGGTGAAGGTCACCCGATCGGTTAGAATTCAGCTTCAATTTCCAGAGAGATCTGTTGGGCTGAACCAGTTTCTGACCCGGCCGGTTGATGCTCTCATTGCTCCAGCGGCTGTCCGGGTCGTGCATGCGTGCATCACCCGATCTGTTGGCTTTATCCACCCGATCGGGTGGGGGCTGAAAGATAGCGATCTTGGTCGTTTGACCCCTGGATCACGCATGACTCCTCCCGTTGCTCCGGGGATATGTGATATCGTTGTTATGTGTCCCCTACGTTGGCAAAATCCTGCAAACACGTAAAAACACGGAGAAGTGAAAGAAAATAAGAAAATACGAGAAAACGGATACGAGACGGCGGAAAATAACGGAAAAACACAAAAGAAGACGTGCGTGAATATATGAAATATAAACGCACGTCAGACCCTATCGAGGAGCTAGCAGCGCTAGATGATGAGTGGAAGAAGAAGAAGTTCGATAGAATCGATGAGGAAGCGAGGAGGAGGAGATGCGACTCCAGAAACAAGCCACTCGGCAGAACAGACAGCTCACTCGGCTGAGTGAAGGAACCCATTCGGCCGAGTACAACTGATACGAGAGCGCCCGGAGTCAAAGTCTACTCGACCGAGCAAATGATCCCACTCGATTGAGTGGAGAACTTCACTCGTCCGAGTGAGTCAGAGCTTCCCAAACGAAATTTTAGCCGACACTCTGGAATTTGGAGAAGCACATCAGAAGACTCACTTGGCCGAGTGAGAAAGTCCACTCGACCGAGTGAAGGAACCCACTCGACCGAGTAGCGCAGAGCGCCAGACCTCCAAAACACCCGACTTCTCTGTTTTCTTTGGGTTCGTCACTCGGCCGAGTGATAGTTCTACTCGGCCGAGTGGCACAGTCTGCCTGTATCGCGAACTAAGGTTCTGGGCTGCACCAGGGGCAAATCTGTCAGGATTTTCTAGCCGTTTTGGCTTGTATTTAAGGCTAGGTTTCATCCTAGTTTAGGGAGAGACCAGAAACTAGGTTTTAACTTAATTCTAATTGTAATTCCCAGCTGGAGATTGAGGATTGGAGATCTGGTTTATTCTTCTTATTGAAATTTCTCATTTTTGTGAATTGCTTTTCTCCAACTATGAATTGCTACATGTTTTCATTCATTTATGCTGTTGTTTCAATGATGAATTGCGAGTAGTTCCGCTGTTCTAAGGTATGGGGATGAGCCCTATGGATTCGATTTTAGAATTGTGATGAGTGGATTCATATGTTGCTAGAATAGATTGAAGGTTAGGTTGTGATTAATTTAGTACGGATATCTAGGAATTTCCATCGATTTGGGGTTTGCAAGAGATTGGAGTCTAATCGATGGGAAGGCTTAGATCTTCGATTTAGGTTTATAATTGAAATCCACTAGACTTGGTTTGCAAGAGATTGGACCAAAGCTAGTATTTTTTATTATAAACCTATGCCCATATTCGTTTGCAAGAGATTGGACGAATACGAACTATCACAACCTAGATCGTAACTCAAGTTTGCACGAGAGTGGGCTCGAGGAGCGATTGGACGATGATGTCGATCCTAATGCTAGTGGCTTAGGCTAGGGTTTGCACAAGAGTGAGCCCTAATCTAGGTTGCTATAGGCCGGCAATAGCGCGAGAGCGTGAGCTTGGTTCTCTATTCAGTTACGACTAGTTCACCTCAATTCAAGTCTTGCAACATTGAGATTCATGATTCACGAAGCTAAATGACGATCTGTAGTGGAGATTCCCTAGCTCTAGATGCCCTTATTATATTGAATTCGAATTATTAATTGAAGGATTGTGACAACATTCTCAAAACCATTCTTCCACCAATAGCTAAGTGATCAAAATAGAGTACCGTCATTAGTCCTCCTCGTGTTCGATACCCTCTCGCCACTACATCGTGCGCTTATGGTAAGCCTACAGTCGTTCCCCCGGTGTGTGTATCTTGGGGGCCGATCAAGTTTTTGGCGCTGTTGTCGGGGAGGCGACAGTATTTTATTTTCTTTACTTGGCTATTTTTTTTATTTTTTTTATTTTTACTCTTTTATTCCTCTATTGTGCTAACAATTCTATCTAGACTCTCTTTTTCTGTGCATGTACACGAGATCGAAGGCTTCCCAAGGAGAAATATTATTTGACCCAGAGATCGAGCATACAACAAGAAGGCTTAGAGCTGAGAGGAGATTTGCTATAGAGGAAATTCAAATGGCTGCGCCGGAAACACCAGAGGAGCTAGCGCAACGTATGGCTAGGCTTGTCTCCATCCGAGATAGGCTACGGCCCAAGACCATGTCTACCACCTCTTCTATAGTCATGCCGGAGTTGGTCGCCGACAAGAACTTTGAGTTGAAGACATGACTCGTAGTGTTGATGCAACAAGACCCATTCCATGGGAACTCTCAAGAAAACCCGCACTACCATTTGCAATTATTCTTGGCAAAGTGCGCTACTTTTCAGATGCCTGGCATGCCAGCAGATGCTATTCGACTGTGCTTCTTCCCGTTTACTCTTCGCGATAAGGCTTTGTATTGGCTGAGGACGCAACCCGAGGAAATCTTCAACACTTGGGATGAGCTAGCGAGCGTATTTGTCAACAAGTTCTATCCGTCATCCAAGACTGTGAAGATACGAAGCGCCTTGATGTCTTTCAAGTAAGGCCCTCAGGAGACTTTATATGAGGCGTGGGAGCGCTTTAAGGACCTCCAGCACCAATGCCCCCACCATAGCATTGAGCCGTAGGAGTTAGTGCATAGCTTCTACAATGGGTTGCAACCGAGTACCAAATAGATTATTGACGCGACCGCCAATGGAGCCATTTTGGCAAAGACACCAGATGACGCTACTACTTTACTTGAGAAGATGGACTCGAATAATCAATAGTGGGCCGATGAGAGGGGACACTTCTCGTTGTCCTTAAAGCTGGCTAGCATATATGAGGCAAAAGCGGTGGCAGAACTTTCTACAAAATTTGATTCCCTTCTAAAGCCGTAGAGAGACTGGAAAAGTTAGTTAGCGAACCACATGGAGCTTCCAACACGTCTGCACCCAGAGGAAGCATGAGCGACAACTGAAAAGTTGGGTGAATTAGGGTCCCTCAGAACATTATCTGATAACGACAACTGAATCGCGCTATACGCCTTCCTCTCCATCTCTGCCTTAGCGGATTCCTTCACCTCCTTACCAATAATCGATACATCGAATACGATCTGATAACATCCCGTCTACATAAGAACATTCTTTACCTTCGTTTACCAGATCCGAAAATCATTCCGGCCAGTGAACTTCTTAATGTTCAAAGTTGCCAAAGACACCATCTTTCCTTCGTCACTAACTTCCTTTGCAAACGAACCACAAGCTCCGTTACCACTTGTTAAGAATAAAGCCACCGGTGTAAACAGACGCCCTTGGGATCCACGCAGAAAATAGCAACCCTAAAAGTTGATCAGAAATCTAGGGCTAGCAATGACCCCAATTCACCCAACAAAAATCCCAATTTGACCTTGCAATAAAAAGTAGCAAACGAATCAAAGCAACAAAACAATCAATCACAGACACAAGAGAATTTACCCTGGTTCGGTTGTAAACAACCTACATCCAGCATTCCGAGACGATTCCACTGTCAGAGAGATCCATCAAACTAGGATTACAAACCTCGCTTCCTTTCACGTGAGTAATAACTTATCAAACTGCACAAGCCCTCACTAATCCACTCAAGGAAGATGAAAACAATGGAGGAATAGAAAAAGAAAAACCTCACCTTTTCTCAAGAACTCCAAAACCCTAAAATAATCTCCAAGTGGTGGCTAAAGGCTCTCCCAAAACTCTCATAATCCAATAGAGTCTTCTATTAGGCTAAAACAATAGTTAGGTTTAAATAGGATCCCCCAAAACCTGAGAAAACAAGATCTGGCCACTGGATTTCTCGGCTGGGCCCGCGTTGACTCGGCCCGAGTCGGTCGGCAGCCCGAGTTGCTCGACTGAGCTGACACGCACCACTTCCGCCGCTGTGTGGAGTCGAGTCAACTCGATCGAGTAGCATAGCTACTCGGCCCGAGTCAGTATTCCCTTCAAAACAACAAACTCTTGGACTTCTGAAACCCCCAGAATTCCTCTGCAGCTCAACCAAGGAGCAAGCTACTCGATCGAGTCGTGTGAAAAAAACCCCACAACTCTCTGTTTTCTGCTGCTTCTACTCTACACTTGCAGCAAGCTACTCGACCGAGTCACCTGGGAAACCTTCCATATGAGGCTTGAATCACAAAAAGCAACATTGGACTCACCAACACGACCCAGATTTCCAAGTTCGGTTAGGGGATTGGGCGTCAAAACAACTTTGGTTTGTATTCCGGTTCACCCACCTAACCCGGATAAAATCCAGCCCACAGACAGGTTCGATACCATGACATGATTGCCAGTATCCAGCCTGTGACGAGTAACATGGGTGGGTAGAATGGCGATGAGTGATGAGGGATAACAGCAATGACGACGACAATGACAATGATGATTGCGACAAGGGGCTATGATGGTGACGGTGTATTGAGAGGGAGGGTGGGGAGGTGGCAGCGATGATGAGGACAACGGCAGAGGAGCGACAATAACAGGAGCGACAATAATATCAGTTTTGATTATGATCAAATAATTTTCTTTGTGCTAACATGTAATGCAGCATTAAGTGAAGCAAATATTCATGTGACAAGGCTTATAAACTAGGACTCAAGAACTTGGACAAAAGACATCTATTCATGCTCATCACTGGACTATGTATGCTTATTATTAATACATTTTCTTATATATATATTTATATCTTTTGTATATAGCCTTTATCTCTCTCACACACATTACAAATCTTAGAAGATTTATTTTAGAAATATCACCAAAACTATTTGGAATCAACTCTACTTGGTTCATAATCCACCCTATGAAAAATATAGTGTTAATCGACTATCAACCTATTATAGCCGACTAACACAGAACAAATTATCTACTCAGTTTATTTCAAATTGATTAGTCGACTATCACCGTATTCTAGTTAACTAATACAGAACACTACTTTTTAATTATGTGAACCATTAGTAGACCAATAGTATTATTAGTCAACTAATGCATATCAAGACTTTTTTTATCTTTGAACTATTAGTCAACCAACAGCTTTACTAGTCAACTAATACTGAATTGCTGCTTTCAGACTGTCAGCCATTAGTCAACTAATATCTCTTCTAGTCAACTAGTACAAACTTTGATTGTTATCTGTTTGTGCTAATTAATCAAATAATAAAACTATGAGTTAACTAGTCAAGGTGGTTTTATCTTTTATCCATTAAACATTTGTACGTTGATTGTAGTTGTAATTGCTATATTTTTGATGATTTAACAGTTGTAATTCACCTCTATATATAGTGTTGCTACCCCATTTCAAAGATGGTTTCATAATACTTCGCATTTAATTCATTCTCTCTTGAGAAAGGAATATTTGAAGTTCTTCATTTCTCATCTTAAAAGTCATTGATACGTTGAATAGAAATACACCACTTATCATCTCTTGATTAACATGTACACTCACTCAAGGCTATCCAAAGTTTTGTAAAATTTAGATTCTTGTAAGAATTTGTCAAGGTGTTAAGATAATGGAGATAACTTTTCTGGTATAAGAGATTGGCTAGTTGTACAATTGGTAATTGTGTGTTGTCAAGTTATATGTTGTATTTTTACAAGTTTAGAAGAAGGAGATAATGAAAAATCTCAAGCGAAAAGGCTTAAGGACAGGAGTAGGTTTGGAAGATTGAACTAGGAATTTTTTTCAATGTTTGTGATTGCTAAATCGTCTAGTTTATTATTTATATCTGTGAAAGTTGGATCAATTAAGGTGCTGAAGAAGTATTAGAGATGTGCAGACGAGCTACCTTGTGCATAGCTAGCTTTCCTGTGCTCGGATCCTGCCTACCTGACTTTGCACAAGTCAGATACAGGGATGCCGAGCTAATGGACTTTTACAGTGCATGGATTCTCAGTTCGAAGGATCGATGGCTTATAGTCAGCAACTCTACAATCTGAACTTCGGATAGCTCGACTCGGCACTTCGTCAACTCGGCCTTCTGTAACGACCCGCTCTCCAGGATACCCAGGAAGTATGAATCCTTTCCAAGTATTCACATATCAATGAGTGTTATGTAAAAAGAGAGAAAGGAAGAAAGTAAAACAAAATCTGCAGGTCACCACGCACGTGCTGGGAAGTACAAGAAAAGCTACATCACAGATATAACACTGAGAACTAAACAAAAGTACAAACATTTCATTTTATTAATACAATGATATATCTTTTACATACATCATCTTTGATTTGAGTACAAAAGGGATAAACAAGAAAATCCACCAAAGAGCCCAAAAGGAAAAACACTCACACACTGCAGAAAGTACAACTCACTTCATAACTACCCATGGGAATCATCTGTATAAGACCGCCCTCTATGGGCTCCATCTCTGAGTAGACTTCTGAGTCTAGCTCTGCTCTGACAATCCTACTTCTAGACCTGGAAAAATAAATGGGGCACGTCAATGCGTGACCTAGTATGATTCCTAACTAAGCTAGGTATGACCCAGTTTAAAAACCGGACTACCTATCTAAGAAGGGTAGTCTACAAAAGTAAGGTCACAGAGCTTATGAAAGTATTTACACCTTAACATGTAGGTACTGAAAAGAGAACTTAAATAATATGCATAAGTAGCTATAACATGACATGCAAGTGCAGAAAGTAAGCATATGAACATGTTAACTTAGGATAATGGCATTAAAATAAACAGAGGTGCAAATCACCATGAGATGACAACATTAAAGTAAACTGAGGAACAAATAGACATGAGATAATAACATTTATAATTTAAAAGACAATCACATTAAGTTATCAATTCACATGTTTGGGAACCCGTGTAACTAATAGGACACTTAAGGAGAAGGACTTCACCCAGGGTGGGTGAAAGTGGTACCTTAACCAGCGACACGGGTACTGGAGGGGCCTCTTGTAACTCCTCAGGAGGGAGTGAGAAGTCTCGCTTTTTCTGTGGAAAATAGAGCAACCCATCAGTTACAGTCATGGTGCATCACGAGTACACCACCGACCTCTCTAACTCTGCCCACTCCCCCTGTCGACAGGCGGGGGTGTGCGTGGGACTCAAGCTATGTTCGCACTTAGCCAACTCCATCACTCAGGAGTACAAGTGGGAACATCATTTGTGTCCGCTCTTTAAGACCAACTCTTTACACATGTCCCACCCAAAACTCATATCTAAACTCTCACCTATTTTGAATGGATCGAGAACTTCAGACTCTTGCTCTCATCCTCACTCTTAATTTTAACAGATCATTTTACTTTCATATTTCATATGAAACATTTCATAGAGCATCATACTTTCTTTCTTTCTCAATTTCACATGAATAAGAATTAACATGCTACACATATTTGCATCATTCTAACATCATGAATTTCACAATTTGTCATGGGTTTCTAAACAAACGAACTGAAGCATAGTACTTCATGAATAACCTCCAAAACATTGCATTTTGAAAGCATATGAATCAACAAAAATTAAATAAAATGGAGTTTTGTAATTCATTTCCTATTGAAGTCTTGAGATGTACGAAATTATTATTTACGTTGAGCTCACTAGCTGAGATACCTGGTCTACACTCTGATCTAGTGTAATTGGGAAGTTATAGGCTTGGTCAGATGGTTCATGCATGCATGATGACATACGTGAATGTACATGTGATTCATGCTCATATTTTGTCTGTACACACAACCCACATGGAGGATTTGATCCACCAACTAATTATTATAAACTTCATGTGATTATTAAAACAAAATATCTACTGCATGTAATATGCAGAATGGAAATTTTAAAAGTGAGTACTTTTAATTGTTTTTCTCACCAAGTAATTATAAAGTGCATGGTTTTTTATATCAGGTTAATGTTCATGGCATGTGTTATAAGCTAGAGAGTAAAGACCAGCACTTGATCTGCAATTGTTATAAATTCAACATCCAAATATTGTCGACTTTAAGTGGGAAAAGATAGGGCCACACGGCCGTATGGTGATTCCATACGGCCATGTGGAAAAAGCTCAGGTAATAATCCACACGGCCGTATGGTAAAATCCATACGGTCGTTTGGATTTGGGTGGCGAAGTGAAGTTTCCACACGGCCGTATAAAGTTTTATGATACCACCTTGTGAAGTTGGTGATTCGACCATACGGTCGCATGAATTTATTTGGCTGGAAGAGGCACACGGTCGTTTGATGCTAAGTCATACGACCGTGTGGATTTCTGGCTTAAGCTCCAAGGAGTGACACGGCCATATGTTTTTAGCCATACAGCCATGTGGATTAGTCTACTGAACTCGACATCGATGAATTCGAATCTTTACGCGAAACTAAAACGAACCCTTTCTAGCTTAATTAGAATCCTACCTCATCACTCCTCCAATAAGTCTAGGGCCCTTCTTCTCCTTGAAGACCCTCTGATGCTAAACTTCTTCTCCTCCAATAAGTCTAAGCTTGAAGATCTAGGGTTTGGTGTTGAGAGTTGGTTTCGGTGAAGGAAAGGCATCTGCCAAAAAGGGATTGCGTGAGCTAAGAGCTGGAGGGAGGGAGGGAGGGAGAGTAGGAGAGTTCTTTTTTTCCTTTTTCTTGCAATTTTTCTCCTTTTTTTCAATTTTCTTCCCTCTTAATCCTCCCACTGTCCTCATCATCCCTCCTCATTCCCCTAAGCTTACCACATGTCCTAGGGGTTAGGTGGGGTTTAATGTGCCAATGACACCTCAAGCTAGAGGTGTCTTCATTAGGCTATTTTGGGATTTTTAATTTTTGAAAAATAAGTATACACATATAATACTAAAGACAAGTATTTCATGCCATATACTCCCTTTTTTTAAATCCAATGACTTACAAAAATTATTCAAAGATACATTTTTAACTCCACAAAATTTAAGAAAAATATACAAAATTCCTAAAAATTTATACATACACATATACTTCCAAAAATACGTATTCATACATGTATAGTAATTTTGGGGTCATTACACTTTTCAGCAGGAAGTTCGGCAGCACGGAGGGGCACACCATAGAATGCGACGTCTTATCTGAAGTAGAGTTGTGGTTGGATTAGAATTCTGTTAGAGTCGGAGCTCTAATTAATTGGGAATCCTTCTTCTATTAAAAAACTTATTGTACCCTAGGGCTATTTATAGGGTGGTTAGGCGAGGGTTTCATATGAGGAACACATTGAGAGAACTTTGAGATGCTATTGTTGAGAGCCAACTGTGAGAAATTGTGTTAAGAGCTTTTGGAGAGATTTTAAGTGCTTTTTCTTCGTTGTGAATAGAGAAGAATTGTATTTGTTCTCTCCTTTCGTAATAAAGCTCATTGGTGTTTTCTTGACCGGTCAACGGCCTAAAGTCAAAATCTTCATAGCACTCTATTGTTTGTTGTGTGTTCTTCACCACCTGATCTTCGACAATTAACCACTAACACATAATAAACTGGTATCAGAGCTCACGGTTTTAGAGATCAACGTAGGAGGTGAAGATGAGTAACGATGGCGATGACCATTCTTCAAAGGTGTTGACTTCCAGAGAGCATGCTCTAGTGGGTCGAACTATCGTATCCAACACAAATTTTGAAATTGAAAAGTTTGTTAGAAAAATCAACTTCGGTATGTGGAGATGCGAAGTCTTGATGCATGTCTTGAACCGACTGGGTTAAGATATTGCATTAAATCAGAAATCGACAAGCATGTCGGATATATAGTGGAGAACTCTAAATCAGAATGCATGTGGTACAATTCGACTGTATTTGATGAAGGAGAAGAAATACCCTTTCATGGAGGAGACAAATGCATGGAAGTTTTGGAAGGAGCTCGATGACACGTACATGAAGAAGAACATTCAAAACCGACTACATGTGAAGAAGAAGCTTTTCACTTTGAAGTTTGAGTAGGGTGTTTTTATTAAGAAACTTCTCGACTACTACAACAAGCTTCTAACTGACCTGCGAAACGTTGATGTTAAGATTGACGATGAAGATAAATCAATGATTCTCCTCAATTCTCCACCCATAAATTATGAGTACTTGGTGTCGGTCCTTACATATGGTAAGGACTTGGTCACATTTGAAGTAGTTTCCAATGCTCTTATAAGCAATGAGTTTAGAAAGAACGATGGGGACATGAGATGCCAATCTAATGACGCTCTTACCATGTAGAGAGGTCGGAGTAATGAGATTGGTGGAGCTTAGAAGGGGTATTTTTGATCCATGTCCAGGGAAAAGAGTATATGCCATCATCAAAAGAATTTGTCGAAAGACCAAAGTGCTTTTTGTAAAGAAAGAGGACATTGGGTCAGAGATTGTCCGAAGGTGAAGAAGAAGCACGACGCAACATCCAATGTCGCCAAGGGTGTTGAGGTCGAAGAATGCATACATGTTGGTGCTTCAGAGGGTGTGACGTCAGATGGTTGGGTGCTCAACTTAGGATGTGCATTCCATACGATGCCATATAGAGAGTTCTTTACAACCTTCCATGAAGGAGGTAAGAGTACTATCCTATTATGCGATGACCGACCTTGCTGCACAGTAGGCATTGAGATAGCTTGTATGAAGATGGGTGACGGTGTTACACGAGACATCGACGAGGTATGTTTTGTTCCCCACCTAAAGTGTATCCTTATATCGATCGGTTCATTCGAAGCCAAGGGCTACCAAGTGACAATGGAGAATGGTGCTATGAGGGTGACCATATGGACTATGATTGTGATGAAGGGGAAGCATAAAGGCAACCACTACTATTTGTATTGTTCGGTCATGACTAGCACGACGGCACTGACCTATGAAGCTGATAGAGACGACTTGCTTCTTTGGCACATGTGTTTAGGTCATGTTGGAGAAAAACCTCTGCAGAAGTTTATCAAAGGAACTCGTCTAAAAGGGGCCAAGACAGGAAAGATAGAGTTTTGCGAGTATTGTATCTTCGAAAAAAAGACACGTGCTTCTTTTGAGACGACCATCCATAATACCAACGGACCACTTGACTACGTTCACATCGAAAAATAGGGGCTGACTAGGTTGGCCTCATTGAGAGAGTGGAAATACTTTAACAGGTAAAAAATTTAGGCCTCTCCGACGTGAGAACGATGGAGAGTATTGTTTGGACATATTTCAAAAGTTCTATAGATCAAGATGGTTAAGACTCAAACAGGTCAGAAATTTAGGCCTATCTGAAGTGAGAACGGTGGAGAGTATAGGTTGGACCTCTTTAAAAAGTTCTACAGATCAGAGAGGATTTAGAGACACTTCACCGTAAGTGATACACATCAGTAGAATAGAGTAGCTGAAAGGATGAATCAGACTTTGTTGGAGAAAGTCTAATGCATGTTATCTACTGTCGACCTATTGAAGGAGTTCTGGGTGTAAGCCTTGGCGTACATGACATACTTGGTTAATCGACTACCTTCTGCTGCATTGGGAGGAAGACCTCCTTTGGAGGCCCAGTCAGGAAAGCCAGTTCATGACTATGAGTCTATGAGGATATGGAGCTGTCCAAGCTATTACGCTGTGAAAAAGGACAGGTTTGACGCTAGAGCAAAGAAAATCATCTTCTTGGGCTTTAGCGATGGTATCATAGGATACAAGCTGTGGTGGCCAAGAAATAAGAAGGTGATCGTGAGTAGAGAAATGATGTTTGATGAGTCAGCGTTGTTGAAGAAGGAGCATGAACCAATGGTGGAGACTAAAGAGACAAAGAAAAGCAGGTCTAATTGGAATTGTTTAAAGTTCCAGATAGCTCGGCTACTTAATCAAGCCGATCTACACCAGAGACTATTGTACTCCAGACAGATGCTGGTGATGTTGGTGGTTTAAGCTCGGATGGTGAATACAGCTCGTCTCTACAGATTGCACAGCAGAAGGATTCCATTGTAGCTTCAAGACCAAGGCATGAGATACGAAGACATGCACAATACAATGAGATGGTCTTGTTCCACTTTTACCGCTGTAAGTATTGCCATACTCACTCCTTTTAGAGATGTAGGAGATTCTGAAGATCCAAACAAGTGGCAAAAAGCGATGACAAGGAGATGGAATCACAGATGAAGAATGAGACATAGGATCTGGTGGAGCTTCCTAAAGGCAAGAAGGTGATATGGTGTAAGTGGGTCTACTCCAAAAATGATGGAGCCGATGTTGGAGAAGTTTGCTACAAAGCTCATTGTAGCGAAGGGCTATTCATAGAGAGACGTCATCGACTAAATGAAGTCTTCTCTATGGTGGTGAAGCATTTCACAATTTAGATCATGTTGGCATTAGCGGTACAGCTCAACCTTGAGCAGGTGTAACTAGATGTCAAGACATCATTCTTGCTTGGAGAGCTCGAGGAGGAGATCTATCTGGCTCAGCCCGATGGCAATAAGAGTGCTGATGTGCATGCTTGTAGATTGAAGAAGTCATTCTATTGGCTGAAGAAATTACCTAGATAATGGTATAAGCATTTCAAACGATTTATGACGAATAATCAATGGTATATTTGTAGTCCCTATGATCATTACATGTTCTTTTAGAGGTTAGAAGATAGGTCCTTCATCTATCTCTTACTTTATATTGATGATATGCTCATCGCTTAATCAAATAAAGTAGAGATACAGAGACTACAGTCTGAGCTAAGTTGTGCATTAGATATGAAGGATCTAGGCAAATCATGTTGGATTCTTCGGATGGAGATCACAAGAGATCTAAGTGGAGGTATAGTTCATCTTTCATAAAGTCTTTATTTGAAATTTGTCATACATAGATTTGGTTGTGAAGGGATGACGTTTGTAGTTATTCCATCTGCACCTTATTTCAAGCTATGCATTGAGCACTGTCCGAAGAACGGAGATGAGAAGAAGCTAATGGGGAGCATACCGTATGCCAATGCGGTAAGAGCCTTGGTGTATTCTATGGTATGTACCTGAACTGACCTATCACATGCAATCACAATCCGGGGAAAGTACACTGATGAGCTGCTTAATGGATACTTAGATACATCAATGGTACCAGTGATGTCGTATTGACATATAGCCGACATGATGATGGTCCACAAGTTGCAGGCTATGTTGATTCCAATTTTGCATGCGACTTGGATGGAACGAGATCTATGATTGGCTATGTCTTCACACTGTCATGATATGTTGGTGGAGTATACTTTAGCCCATGGTGGCTGTACAAAGGTGATGCATTAAAGGCTGGTTGTATGACAAAGGCCTAAATCTCAGAAAGGTGGAGATTTGTGAAAGTTGGCTCGATTGATATGCTGAAGAAGTATTAGAGATGTGCAGCCAAGCTACCTTATGCAGAGCTAGCTTGCCTGTGCTCGGATCCTGCATATCTGACATTGCACAATTCAGATATGGGGATGTCGAGCTAATGGACTTCTACAGTGCATGTATTCTTAGTTTGAAGGATCGACGGCTCATAGCCAGTAAATCTATAGTCCGAACTTCGGATTGCTCGACTCGGCACTTCGTCAGCTCAGTCTTCTGCTGGAAGTTCACAGTGCATGGATTCTTAGTTTGAAGGATCGACGGCTCATAACCAGTAAATCTATAGTCCGAACTTTGGATTGCTCGACTCGATACTTCGTCAGCTCGGTCTTCTGTCGGAAGTTCAGCAGCACAGAGGGGGGCCCACTATAGAACGCGACGTCTTATCCGAAGTAGAGTTATGGTTGGATTAGAATTCCATTAGAGTCGGAGTTCTAATCAATTGGTAATCCCTCTTCTTTTAAAACACCTATTGTACCCTAGGGCTATATACAGGGTGTTTAGGAGAGATGGGGAACATATTGAGAGAACTTCGAGCCGCCAATGCTGAGAGCCAACTTTGAGAGATTGTGTTAATAGCTTTTGGAGAGATCTTTGTCTTCGTTGTGAAGAGAGAATAGTTGTATTTGTTCTCTCCTTTCGTAATAAAGCTCATTGGTGTTTCCTTGGTCGGTCAACGTCCTTAAGTCATAATCTTCATAGCGCTCTATTTGTTTGTTGTTAGTTCTTCACCACCTGATCTTCGATGGTCATCTGCTAATGCAAAACAATATCTTTGTGACAAGTATATATTTTATTCTGTTACTCATTTATAATTATATCTTAGGATGTATGATTATTATCTATTTGTGCTAATTAATTGACTAATAAAACTATAAGTTAATTAGTCAATGTATTTTTTATCAATTAGCCATTCAACATTTGTCTGTTGATTGTAGTTGAAATTCCTATATTTTTGGATGATTTGAATGTTGTAATTCACCTCTATATATTGTGTTGCAACCCCATTTCAGAGATGGTTTCATAATACTTCCCTCTTCGAAGTTCTTCATCTCTGATCTTCAAAGTCTTTGATACGTTGGAAATAAAACACACCTTATCATCTCATGATTAACATGTACAATCACTCAAGGTTATCTAGAGTTTTTGTAAAATTTAGATTCATGTAAGAATCTCTCAAGGTGTTAAGATAGTAGAGATAATTTTTCATGTATTAGAGATTGGCTAGTTATACAGTTTGTAACTGCATGTTATTAAGTTATATGTTTTATCCTTATAAGTTTAGAAGAAGGAGATAATGGAAAATCTCAAGTGGGAAGGCTTAAGGACTGGAGTAGGTTTGGACGATCGAACTTGGAAATTTTTCTTAGTGTTTGTAATTGCTAATTATCTAGTTAATTATTATATATATCATTTTGACATGTGTATATTTTATTATGTTGCTTTATTTAGATTTATAAGTATATCTTAAGATGTAAGATTGTTATCTATTTGTGCTAATTAATTGTCTAATAATACTATAAGTTAACTAGTCAAGGTTGTTTTTATCTATTAGCCGTTCAACATTTGTTTGTTAATTGTACTTGTAATTGCTATATTTTTGGACTATTTGAATATTGTAATTCACTTCTATATATAGTGTTGCAACTCCATTTCAGAGATGGTTTCATAATACTTCCCATCTATTTCATTCTCTCTTTGAGAAAAACTTCTTTGAAATTCTTCATCTCCGATCTCCAAAGTTTTTGATACTTTGAACAGAAATACACCCCTTATCATCTCTTAATTAACATATACAATCACTTAAGACTATCAAGAGTTTTGTCAAACTTAGAATCTCTCAAGTGTTAAAAGAGTAGAGATAATGTTTTTTGGTATAAAAAAGATTGCCTAGTTGTACAATTGGTAATGATGTGTTGTCAAGTTGTATGTTGTATTCTTACATGTTTAGAAGGAGATGATGAAAAATCTTAAGCTAGAAGACTTAAGGACTGGAGGAGGTTTAGCAGACAGAGTTAGAAAAAATTTCTTAGTGTTTGTGATTACTAAATTGTCTAGTTTATTATTTATATATTTATGATAATTATATATTTTATTCTTCTGCTTCATTTAGATTTATAAGTATATCTTAGGATGTAATTGTCTATTGTTAATAATTAAACCCTACTCATTATCTAAAGTGATTATCCCACATGATCCAATAATAGTTATCATAGGTCGGTGAATGATGGTAATAACATCTAATTAGTCTTTGTAATTTCCTAAAATATATTCCACTATGCGACCTCCACTATTCAATGGATCAAATTACAATTACTAAAAATTGAGGGTGATGTCCTATTTACAATCAATGAATTTCAAACTTTAGAACATCATGAAATCACCTTACAATAAACCAACCACTCCATACACTTGATGGATTGATGAAGAGAAAGCATCTGTGACACTTGATTAAAAATAATGAATACAATGTTTTGTACCATGGATATAAAGGAATTCAATCAAGTATATATATCTGTTAAGGCCAAAATTGATCGAGACAGTTCTCAAGCTGACGTAGACCATTGATGCTGAGTCGGAGACTCGTCAGCAAATTAAATGGGACCCTAGGTTGGAAGAACCAGGGTCGAGTGATGGTAATTGATGAATTGATGATGGTGCAGTGCTCAATCGACCTTCGAGCAGATGATGCATCGATCGTTTGAGGCTAGGAAGCTTGATAACGACCCTCGACACTAGATGATGACCGTCGATCTGCACCACATGGACACGTTAGGGGGGTCAGATTTGGGTTCTGACCCAAATCCCCTCTGATGCTTAAGTTAGTATGAGAACTTAAGAAAGAGAGGGAGATTGGTGCAGCTGAGATCGACCCACTGAGGTTCGTCTCAGATCTGGCGGCGCTAGCTCTATAGTATAAGAAATATAAGCTGCGAAAGTAGAGTTCTATATCTTAGACCTCGCACCTTGGAATTGGAACCCATTTACCTTTGTCCTCGTGTCCATTTATAGGTTGTTCATCTTTGCTTGCGTGTAACCATCCCTCATTGATTCGGTCACGATCTCCT
Source organism: Scilla litardierei (assembly GCA_030789695.1). Classification (NCBI taxonomy): domain Eukaryota; kingdom Viridiplantae; phylum Streptophyta; class Magnoliopsida; order Asparagales; family Asparagaceae; genus Scilla; species Scilla litardierei. The sequence goes on from CM061137.1 coordinate 25,621,595, forward strand.
CCGGGATTCGAGATAACTACTGCCCATTTACTCGGCCCCATTAACCTCCCCCTAAATATCAGTACCAACCTAACAATCAAGCGATCCATTTGCCTGACTCGGTAATACACCGCTATGACCGACAGGTATCAGGTTGCGAGGGCCAAATGGGCCGGGTATGGGGATACTCCAGCAGGATCCATACACGTGCACTAACAATGGCCCCCATCATTCGTGCCTCAAAAGCTGCGCTGATTGAGACCGAATGATGAGTAATCTCCTTAAATGTGCACAGTTTTCGAATCATTTGATTTGATTTGTGCCGCAAAACCCTTTCGTCTTTGAAGTGATCTCAGCCATTTTTGGTGGCTGGCTTTGGACACGTGTCATGCATCGGACATTAGTCAGTTGAATTCCTTCGTATAAAAAAGAAAAGCGATGAAGAAGAAGATATCTTTCTGCTTCTCCTTCTTCCTTGTTTCGAAAGCTTTCTTCTAACGTCGCCTTCTCGGAGATCGCCTGTTCTTTCTAAGGGATCCCCCCGTCTGACTTTGATTCTCTTTAGATCCGTCAAGTACGTTTGTTCCAGTTATAATGAAGGAGACGACCTACGAGGAGCTCATGGCATGCCTTCAGCCCCCTCGATGTGAGGAAGTTCCTGGAAAGGGAAAAGAAGTTTGGATTGAACCAGACCTTCCCATTCACCGGAGGAATCGGATCTTGAATGTTCCTGAAGTCATCTTAGATATGGCCCCTAGGTTTTCCCTTGATCTGACTGTTGAGGTCCGGCGAGGTTATTTCTGTCATCCTTTCCGGGTTAGAGTGCCTAGTTCGGATGAGGGTGTGTTTTCCAAGGAAGAGTTAGGTTGGGGTGTATCTTACAGCTTTTCGTCTAGGACTCCAGTTTCCCCTTCATCCTTTCATTGTAGAGGTTATGTGCTCTGTGGAGCTTTCTATTTGTAGACTCGCTCCCCAAACTCCCCCCCATTAGTTGGTTTCGTCGTGCTTTGAGAGCTCTGTGGGGTTCGACCATCCCTTGGACTATTTAGGTACTTCTTTTGGATAAAACCCGACCCTCACTGAGTGTGATACCATATTACCACTTGTCCGGGAGTGAGGCTCATATACGACCTTCCGATTTCCGACCATGGGTGGAAGGACAACTTAATGTTTGTCGTCATTTCCGACTTGGGTCCGTTGCTCAATAGTTGGAGTTCTCCAAATCCTGAGCTTGCGAAAGAGTCTCAGTTACCATCGGAGGAGGTCAGAGCCAGGTTGTCGCCAGGCGACGCTGAGGCGGTGAAGCTTCTTCTGGGTCGACCAAAGGCATAAATTCACACAAGAGCCAATCGTCACAAATAAAACAGCCTATGGTTCAAAACCCTAAGCTGTGGGGCCCACGGAGTGGGCCCCATGCTTGTCAGCCCGCATCCGGGCGCGGGCACCCGCACAAAAGGGCTCCCGCCCGCTGTGCGTGTGGGCTGGGATGCCCAGGCCCACATAGTGGGCCAGGGTGCCTGCCCGCAATGCGGGCCTGGGCACCCTCCCGCACATCGAGGCAGGGTGCCCGCCTGCACAGCGGGTGGGCTGGGGCACCCACCCACATTGCAGGCTTGGGCGCCCGCCCGCTTGCCCCCTTTTGATTTAATCAGCCCCTTGGGCTGATGTCAACATGGGCTTGGGGTTTTTTAATTGTTTTGGCCATAACTCTTGCGTTTGGCGTCCGATTTAGATGCTGTTCGAACATGGGTTTAGACCGGGACATTTCCGTCTTACTAGTGAACTTTTCCTTGCGTTTATTTCATTAAATATTGTTGTAAACTATTTACGACACATTTAATCCGGTTTGCATCAAATGCAAAATAGTCCTTATCTAAGCTTAAATTATTATATTGCATTAAATGCAATATTCCATCCCTTGCATCAAATGCAAATTATTCTTCCTAATGATTCTACCTATTACTTGACGAAGGTCGCACTCTGTGTAGGACCCTACAGCCTGACCCTTACTACAGGTTGGGCTCGAAGCCTTATACGACAGTGATCACGAGCAGTGGTTGTCGTCCCTGTTTCAGAATCATAATTATGTGGTTGACACATCGACATGAGAATTGTCGGGACCACCGTGACTGTGTCCGTGATGGGTTCCGCAGTTTTAGTCTCTTCATCTAAACTATGTCGTGTAGATCAAGTCTAGGGTGCGGTCAAACTGTCAACCCTAATAACTTGATTCCGGTTAGTTTTCATCGATCTTTAGTCAACTAATGTTGGACTTCTTCCAACATACTCTAATCAGAGATTTTACTAAAGACCGAACTAACTTTACGACAATAACTCCCATTGACCGGGAGAGGCGAATCCTCTCTTGGTCATTACTCTCCTCGTATGCTTCAAGTGACACCCAATCAAAAACTTTTCGACAGGCCTAGCCTCGAAGCTAGGTCGGTGATCTAAGTGGCACCATTCATGCACAGGTTTGTAAAATGACCTCAAGTCAAAAGACCAACTTGCATATCATCACTAAGAGTTATCATTGACAAATTGGTCAATATAACCATATGATAACTCTTGTGGATCGTTCAGTGAACTCGTTCTCTAATGAGCATACGTGTCTCGTCTTCGACTTCGCCAAGTCAAAACGACCATGAGATCATCGTCACCGCTATACGGTGAAGACTAAGACATAATGATCTATCCGATGTTTCGATATTGTCTCGAAACATCTACGACCACGAACCCTTTTAGACTTATGCTACAGACGGTCAAACATTTCTCTATGATCGAGATACTCATCTCAATACATGTTTGACCTTGCATAAAGTCTCAGGACTTTACCTAAGTTAATAACTAATGTTTATTACATTATAATATAACTTAGATAAATTATTACCAAGAGTGTTGGTATTCGCACCACAGAAATTTATGAATACACCACACTACTTGATTCACCACACCTATATTTTTAACATCAGATGTTCGGATTTGGAGATCTGAACGGCTCTAATACTTTTATTTTTCCGTTCGGAATTGCAAAGCCGAGCAGTATAATAAAATTTGTATTGTGTTCGGATTTACACATGTATTGTATTAGAGCCGTTCGGATGTCTAAATCTGAATATCTGATGTTCAAAATATAGGTGTCGTGAATCAAGTAGTGTGGTGTAATCATAAATTTATGTGGTGAGAATAACAACACTCTATTACCAAACAGCATACTATTATTTCGAACAAGACGTTTGTATTATTTACACAGAGATAAATTGCCTCGAGGGCATACATCTCTCTACAGTTAGGTGGTGGATTGGTCCACAATATCTCCTTGTATTCTTTCGAGGAAGCTTGGAGATTCATTACCCACTTTTAGTAGAGATGGTCTTCCAATAAACTTTCCCATATAATAAGGAAGACACGGAAACTCATCCTTTTAAAGAATCTTCTGGTTCTTCAGATTATGTCCGTAGGATTGGGATATGATATGGTGCATCATTATCGATCCAGGGTGGCCAAGTCTATCATGCCAAAGTAAAAACTTAGATGATTTTTGGCACTTCAGGTGCTTCGTTAAATTTGTTTCCTCTCTCTGAATTGTTGCTTAATAGAGACCCAATAAGAGTCGCTCAAATTGCCCAAATATAGATTTGTATCCATTTTCTTGAGACGTTACATACAAATATTTTATATTATGTTTACTGTCAGTTTCTAAGTGGAATCAATTTTAGCAGATGTCCATGAAACTCAGCAAATTACTTTTTGAATTCAGAGAGAATAGTGCATCCTTTATTTTTTTCATGTATTATTCGGGAGCAACAAAGTTGCATTCCTTGATCATTCAATTATATTGGATGGCCATGATATAGTATTCACAAGGCTATCGTATGGTATTATACTATTGAAATATCATTTATTTTGACAGATTGTATGTGTAGGGGCATTGTGCACTAGGTAATCACGAGAATAAGCCATCCAGTCAAAGATGAAATATATAAGAACATAGCAATGAATGCAAAACATAACTAGTTTATTAATGTAAGAAAGAATATACATAGTTATTTCAATGCATTTGTAATGTTAAAAATGTTCTCCATAACAAATTCATTCTACTAGTGATAGATAAAGGCAATCAATTGAATTTTCAAAATCTACAGCTTTGAGCTGTGTTAGAGCTTAGGAGTAATTGGTGGCTACCAGATTTGTCTCAGTTTTCTTCTTTAAGCTTTCTTCGTACAAATCCTAAAGATTCCGTAGAGTTTTGAACATTTTAGACTAGTGTCCAATCATGACATTGCAATGGCACTGGTCTTCCTAATCCTTCTTAGGTGGGTGTGCTTGATTGCTGTTATTTTCATTCCTCTGCGAAGTGAACTTCCTCTTCCCCGCATTTTTGCCATTCTGATGATTGTGTCATCTGGCCTGTTTCTTATTTGATCCCCCTTTTGGAATTTCCATTTTCTTTTGGTCTTTTACTCGGAAGATAAATTATGAGCTTCTGGGAGTGGGGCAGTACCAGTAGGGAGCATGTTATGAGTGGCTAAAAGAAGCTCTCTATTTTGTGCAGACATTAGGAGGTATGCAAGTAGCTCTGAATATTTTATGAACTTTTGTTCACGGTATTGCTGCATAAGAATTACATCCTTTTTATGGAAAGATGTATACGTCTTTTTTTCTAGCATGCGATTATCTAAGACTCCTTCACCACACAATTTTAGGCGCGAGATGATGCTGAACAGTGTTGAGTTATACTTAGCTATGGGTTAAAAATCTTGTAGTCTCATATTTTCCCACTCATAATGAGCCCTTGGGAGAATATCATTTTTTGATGTTTATATCGTTTCTCAAGGGCAATCCACAGATCAAGTGGATTTTTGACTGTAGGTATTCATCCTTTAGGGTCTTGTCTATATGACGACAGATAGATTATTACTTTTACTTTATTAATATTAGTCACTTTATTATCTTTGCTGATTGTTGCACTGAGGGCTTGGGCTTGCAAATGAAATTTTACATCCAATTGCCAGTTGAGATAGTTCATTCTAGAGGCATTCAAGATTTCAAAATCAACCCGCGTGATTTTAGCCATTTATATAGAAAAACACAATTGCATGAATATGAATACATATATGAAATTGTAAGATATTTCATGCAGAAACAACTTTAAAGTGAATAGGGTAATTGTGTGGATCGACTAGTCACCACAAATAAATAAAGTTCGCAGTCCAAATAATACTGCCATTTTTTACCTAAATGAAAAGTACAACTTTGAAAACCACGTGTGTCCCATAAAAATCTTCTTCTTCAGGGGTGGCAGCCATTTTCATGGAAGTAGTCATCGGTCTTAAGCATTAGATTATATTCCTTACTACATTTTAATCTCATAAAAAAGAAAAAGTGTAGGAAAATAAAAATGGGACTAAGGCCTATCCAAATCCGCAATATAGCCATTCATGCAGAAATTATGCTCAAAACATTTGCATCACATATCAGACACAAATATGGAAATTTAGATTTTTTTCACGCTTAAAAATTAATTGGACCATGCGGCAACGTTATACACCATTAGGTGACATAACTAACGGCCAAGTGGTCACAGGATCCGCATAATTATTAATCAAAAGCTCATAAAGATAAACCAAACATCTCCAGAAACATGGCATATGATATGTGATATATAGAATATGAACATGATCATAAGTTAAGAATTATGCTGGAAAGGAAAATTATAGGCATTGGTAATGTGGTATGGTTCAGAAAAAATTTGAAAACTGAGCAATAATCTATTTATATTTATATTATTTATTTTCTATCACTTACGCCTTTCTTCTTCTTCTTTTATTGTGGGCTGAGGCCGCAGCGAGGGCTGCGTGCTTCGGCCCGCCAAATTTTTTTTCTTGTTCTGGGTCGAGATCCGCAGCAAGTGCTAGGGGCTTCAGCCCGTAAAATTTTTTTTCTGACCAAACCCCTAATTAGGGTTTGGGCAAAGGAGGGTGCCGTCGATAGCGGCGGCAGCGCACCGCCACTGCAGCGGCAGGGGAGTCGGCAACATAGAGGCCTACGCTCCTGGGGGGTCCGACGGCTCGGTGGCAGCCGACCGGCCAAATTTTTTTTCTTTTCGGCAATGTGTGTATGGCTGGCAGTCGATTGGCCACCGTCCTAGGGTCAGCAGCCGGTGGCTGCCGCCCTCTCCTCCAAAAGGTGGGGGTGTGTGTGATCTAGGGTATCTATGCGCAAGAACATCTGATAATGATCAAATTAATGGGGTTTTTTAGACGTTCCTCTGATTGATTTGAGAGAAAGATGGTTGAGTTGGGTGAGCGTTCGCACGCGAAAAGGAGCTGATTCTTTAGCATCCAAACGACAACAATCTCTCGATCCTCAGTCGTCTACCAAAACTTTTGCAGCATCTACTCTCCTTCTCTCTCTCTCTCTCTCTCTCTCTCTCTCTCTCTCTCTCAAGTACGAGCATATTGATAACGTGTTGTGAAGTACTTTCTATAGGAGACTGCAGAGCTTTAGTTATAGGGAAGCGTTCATACAATGGTGGGATATGTAGTTTATGTAGGATATGAAGTACTGATCTGATACATGATAAGATAGGGCGTACATGGGCGTATGATAAGCCTACATAATACCATTCATAACGGTAGTTAGAAATATTATAAATTTTAGGAGGAGAGGGTTGAGAATGAACAAGATGTTATTTTGATAAACATTACAAATTTTAGGTGCATATCTGTCTTTTGTCATCACCATATGACACTAACGTATCAATAAGAAAGTTATGAGAAAGTTCAGGATAGCAAATCCCAAAAAAAAAAAAAAAAACCGATGTGATTTCTTTAAAATACCAATAGTTAAGGGCATTTTAGCGGAATTGTCCATGAAGATAGCTTTGACGAAGCTTAGACGTGTGGGATTGGTATTGTGTCCGAAAATCAGTGTGGAATTAAAGCACAAAGGTGGACCGCAATAAAATCGATTTAAGGGCATGGCTCGAGTGATGAAATGAACAAACTGAATATAAACAAACCAATAAGTTACCTTTGTAGTCGGAGATTTAAAAGCATTCGGCCATAAATAAACAGATAAACGCAAGGTCTGTTTCTTGCATCCTTGTTAAACGTCATCCATCCTTCCTCAATGTATTAAATGAACCCGTAGTTTAGAGTCAATTCAATGCTACTTATAAACGAAACTTTCTCATGTGTGATAAGGTAAGCCTCACTTGATTCCAATCGTAGGGAACTTGAGAAATTGAAGAACCTGGACAATGCCGAAATCGAAATCAAGCCATCTCCCAAAGTGGGAAGAAATTCCTTTCTTCAGCCTGAGTGTTTAGCTCGTGAAGGTGAAGCCTTCGCCAAACAACCCAAATCCTGACCGGTCCAAGCTTCGCAACTGAATCAATCTCCAGCTTCTGACCGTTTCAAGTCCCCGCACGCCATCCATCTTTTGTCCCTTTTCCCCTCATCTTCCCCTGTTCTCATATATCTTCCCTCTCTTTCTTGTTACTATACAAAAAATGGTGCATCATCATAGAAAGAACGATTTTGGTGAGTTGCACACCATGCTTTCTCTCATCCACTCCGATCGCTGTTTCATCAAATACAGAAAGGCCAAGCCCACCCTCCTCCGCCTCTTCTTCTTCCTCTTCGTCTTCTCCTTCATCTTCATGTCGATTGCCTTGTTCCTCTTCCCCTCTTACCACTTGCTAGACCAACAAACGCAAGAAACGCAACAGAACGAATCGCCGCCGTGCTCGTCCGCCGCAAACAATTCTATTTGCTGCGATCGCACTTCTTTCCGCACCGACGTTTGCTTCATGAAGGGCGATGTGCGGACTAATTCCGTATCCAGTTCTATATTCCTTGTATCTGCGGAGGCAGGGGAGGAGAGGATTCGGCCCTACACTCGCAAATGGGAGAAAAACACCATGAAAACAATCGACGAGCTCCGTCTTCGGCCCACCGCCAACGAGACCACCGCCAGCCCTTGCGACGTGCGGCACGACGTCCCCGCGGTCTTCTTCTCCACCGGCGGATACACCGGCAACGTCTACCACGAGTTCAACGACGGCATAATCCCACTCTACATCACCTCCCATCAATTCAACGGGAGGGTCGTGTTTGTGATCCTGGAGCACCACGACTGGTGGATCAGCAAGTACGACAACGTCCTCTCCCACCTCTCCGATTTCCCTCCCGTCGATTTTACCCACGATGAGCGGACCCACTGCTTCCCCGAGGCCATAGTAGGCCTCAATATCCACGACGAGCTCGCCATCGATCCCACCAAGATGGCCGACAACAGGACAATTCGCGACTTCAGGCGGCTGCTCGACGAGGCCTACAGGCCAAGAATCCAGTCGATCGCCGGAAAAGAGCATCGGGCGCGGCCTTCGACCGCGAGGCAAGGAACATTGAAGAGGCCGAAGCTTGTGATCATATCGAGGAATGGATCGAGGAGGATCGAAAACGAGGGGGAATTGGTGAGATTGGCGGAGGAGACCGGGTTCAAAGTGAGAGTCCTGAGGCCCACGCGGACAACGGAGCTGGCGCGGATATACCGGGCGCTGAACTCGTGTGACGCTATGGTCGGCGTTCATGGAGCTGCAATGACCCACTTCCTGTTCATGAGGCCCGGCTCGGTCTTCATTCAGATCGTGCCGTTGGGGACAGACTGGGCCGCAGAGTCGTACTATGGCGGGCCAGCCACGAAGTTGGGCCTCGAGTACAGTCGATACGCAGTTTTGCCGAGGGAAAGCTCGCTGTATAGAGAGTACAAGGAGGACGATGCGGTGCTGAGAGACCCGGAGAGTGTGAATGCAAAAGGGTGGGAGGAAACAAAGAGGGTGTATTTGGATGGGCAGAATGTGAGACTGGATCTGCAACGGTTTCGGAATAGACTCGCTAAGGCTCATCGGTACTTGGTGTCCAAGAAGCGCAGCGAGGTTTTGAAAGAAAAGAGGTAGCTTTTGGTGTTGTTTTTGGTGATGGTGAGTTACGTGCGGAATTCCTGTGGAATGAAGATGTTGTATATAAAAGATTGGAGGTTTTTGTTTAAGAATATGAGATAGCATACACATACACACATGTAAATCTTATACTTTTGTTTTTGTTTCTTCTCAAATTGAATATAAGTTTGTGTTTAACTTGCTTTCAATATTAGTGAAGTTTGTATGTTGGAATAATGCATATGAGAATTTCGGCTAAATGGAGATGCAACGCCTCAAGAACATGGCTGATGAGAAGCTCGTGGATTTCGGCCCATTCAGCAGCCCACGTCACAAAGGGATTAAGATGCAAGCCCACCTAAAAGCCTTGAAGTCCAATGTCCAGCAAAGCTCACCAAGCTTGAATTGCTTTTCAGTGAATACATTTTGATGAATATGGAGTATTCCGGAAAAATTGGAATTCTACTTGTTGAATCATTGGGCCGGCACTCGAGGAAACTCAGTCGACAAATGGCCAATGCCCACCAGGCTCAACATAGCAACCCGGTATCGAATCAGTCAAAGCACAAATGGCCAGTAAACTGTTAGGTCCGCTTCACATTGACGTGAGATTGAAGGCAGGCTCGGGTATCTCAGGGACGTGGGTAACGTTTACTCCCATTTATGGTGGAAGATCGTGGCCTCATTTTGGGATACCATTGTCTCCTCAACGTCTCTAAAGGGAGTCCGGACCTCTATAAATAGGGAGGTGTACCGCCCTCTCAAAAGGTACGAGATCTAATACAAAGAACGCTATCTTCTTACTTTGACCATTCTATATTCAAGCTTGCATCGTCAGTCTAGAGACGAACCTCCGTGGGTCGATCTCAGCTACACCAAGCTCACTCTCTTCTTTAAGTTCCATACTAACTTAAGCATCAGAGAAGATTTGGGTCGGAACCTAGATCCGACCCCCCCCCCCCCCCCTAAACGACTCCCTGTGATACAGATCGACGATTGCCATCCAACGACCAAGGTCGATATTGAGCTCTTCAACCTCGAACGACCAATCCGACGGTCGTTCTTAGGTCGATCGACGGTCGTATCATCATCAACTACCATTGGGTCGACCCCGGTCCTTCCAACCGAGGGTCCCACTCCAAAGGCTAACTAGGCTCCAGCTCAGCGCTTCGAGTCTCCGTCAGATTGACAACTGTCTTGGTCATTTTTGGCCTTAACAGTTTGACGCCGTCTGTGGGATACGTTAACCAGCCTGACATCCCAAAGAAATCTAAAAGGTATGACAGCTGGACCCAGCAACGTCGGACCAGTAGAAGGTCCGAAGGAGAAGCCTAGAGCAAACAGTGTCTTATTAGAAGACGTCGCGGACTCCATAACGCCCCCGCCCGACCAACGGGGGAGGCAAATGGGCCCGGGGTAACTCGGAGAGAATTCAACCAATTCACTGCACAGGTAGATAGGAGCTAAGGCCTATTGGCGGCTTTGATACACCAGAACCTAGGGAGCCCATCCCCCATAAATGCGCTGCCGCCGCCCCCCCCAATCCGTACCTGACGCCAACAAGGGGCTCAGCATACCTTTGGGATCTGGGGGACCCAAGGGCAGATATCAACCTCGACAGTTCGACCCCTCTGCCCCCCAATACAATGGAGCATGGGTCGATAATCGAGTTTTCGTACCTCAGCGAGAACCCACCCACTCCAATTATCGGGCAGCGACCCACAACATCTTGGATCATGTAATATACGGAGCTCCTCCGGGTTATAACCCACTAAACACTGCAGGTGGAGTTGCAAGAGGGGAGGAAATCCTGAATCGATCCCCCAGAGCCAACTTCTCTCAAGCCGGAGTAGGAGGATCTGTGTTGGTCCAATCCACCATTTGGAAGACTCCTCTGAAGGAGAATATCCTCTCTGCTCCTTTTCTCCCCAAATTCAAGCTCACAGCTCTACCAGCCTATGATGGTAGAGGCAACCCATGGTCGCACATTCAACATTATTTGAATGTCATGCTACTCCACAGGGCCGATGAACAGTACCTTTGTAGATCTTTCAATGCCACCCTGACCAAGAGGGCAGAAAGCTGGTACGAAGGGCTATCTCGATGCTGCATCGGCTCATTCGACGAGTTAGCCGAGATATTCTGCAAGCAATTCGCCGTCGGACGACGACCCAAGAACAGGTCGTCCCACCTTTTCTCGCTCAAATAGAATGAGAACGAATCAATCCGAGATTTCGTCTCTAGATTCAACGACGGAAGGCTGGATGTGGAAGCGACGCCGGACGTGACCATCATAGCGGCACTCACCCAAGCGGTCAGGAACAAGCACTTGAGGAGGGCCCTTCACCAGTCCCCCCTAATATGGTCGCAGAAATGCTTAACATAACAGATCGGTTCACTTCCTCTGAGAAAGCAGAAGAACCGGCCGGAGCCAATGCCAAGAGCACCCCCTCCCGTCGTGGAGACACGAGGCAGGAAAATTCAAGCTCGGGAACCCCCCGCCAGGAGTCCTGAGACAAGAGGTCTAGGGAGAGAAGCCCTCGAAGCAAGGAGCGCACCCCCTACGCTAAGCCAGTCGTCCCTAAGACAGAAGTCCTCGCCTACGCCCCACGAGAGGAGCTGATACAAGAGGCTGCAAAAAAGGGGAAGTACAAGAAAAGGGACAACCTCAAATTCTGTAAATATCACAATGACTATGGGCACGACACGAATGACAGTTGGACCCTCAAGAAGGAGATCGACGCCCTAGTCAAACGGGGACACGCCAAAGGCTCGACCAGTGATCCCTCAAAGCATAAGGGCAATATGACGGGGTCGCCCATTACCAAGGTGGTCGACTGACGAACCACCAGAAACCCCTGGTGAATAATGTGACAATGAACGGCAATAACTCCGACGTCGATCGAAAAACGCATGTACGCCTTTTCTGTCTTTTATCTTCTAATAAAGCATGTTTTCTTCATTAAATAAAGCTTCGCTTCTTTGAGCCTTCGTAAAGTTTGTAGAGATGACACAATAAAAAACTCCCCTCGAAAAAGGACCCAATCTTCAAGAGGTGTTGGGAAAGCCAAACTTATAATAATACGAACGAGCATTAGCCGTAAGTCAAAGGGATCCATCCCCTCGCAACTGAACGACTCTCGAATGAGCGTCATCCGTAAGTCGAAGGGGCCACCCCTTCACAACTAAACGACTCTCTTCGAATGAGCGTCAGCCCTAAGTCGAAAGAGCCACCCCTTCGCTATTGAACGACTCTCTCGAGCATCAGCCGTAAATCGAAGGGGACACCCCTTCGCTACTAAACAACTCTCAAATGAGCATCAGCCGTAAGTCAAGGGGTCCACCCCCTCACAACTGAACGACTCTCGAACGAGCGTCAGTCGTAGGTCGAAGGGGTCACCCCTTCACAACTGAACGACTCTCCTCGAACGCGCGCCAGCTGTAAGTCAAGGGGTCCACCCCCTCGCAACTAAACGACTCTCACGGTCGTCAGCCGTAAGTCGAGGGGTCCACCCCCTCGCAACTGAACGACTCTCACGGTCGTCAGCCGTAAGTCGAGGGGTCCACCCCCTCGCAACTAAACGACTATCACGATCGTCAGCCGTAAGTCGAAGGGGCCACCCCTTCGCTACTGAACGACTCTCTCGAGCGTCAGCCGTAAGTCGAAGGGGCCACCCCTTCGCTACTGAACGACTCTCCTCGAACGAGCGTCTGCCGTAAGTCGAAGGGGCCACCCCTTTGCTACTGAACAACTCTCTCGAGCATCAGCCGTAAGTCGGAGGGGCCGACCCTTCGCTACTGAACGACTCTTAAATGAGCGTCAGCCATAAGTCAAGGGGTCCACCCCTTGCAACTGAACGACTCTCTAACGAGCGTCAGCCGTAAGTCGAAGGGGCCACACCTTCACAACTGAACGACTCTCCTCGAACGAGCGTTAGCCGTAAGCCAAGGGGCTTATCCCCTTGCAACTGAACGACTCTCACGGTCATCAACCGTAAGTCGAGGGGTCCACCCTCTCGCAACTGAACGACTCTCACGGTCATCAACCGTAAGTCCAGGGGTCCACCCCTTGCAACTGAACGACTCTCACGGTCGTCAGCCAAAAGTTGAAGGGGCCACCCCTTCACTACTGAATGACTCTCTCGAGCATCAACCGTAAGTCGAAGGGGACACCCCTTCACAACTAAACGACTCTCCTCGAACGAGCGTCGACCGTAAGTCGAATGTGGCCACCCCTTCGCTACTGAACGACTCTCTCGAGCATCAGCTGTAAGTCAAAAGGGACACCCCTTCACTAATGAACGACTCTCGAACGAGCGTCAGCCGTAAGTCAAGGGGTCCACCCCCTTGCAACTGAACGACTCTCAAACGAGCGTCAGGCATAAGTCAAGGGGTCCACACCATCGCAACTGAACGACTCTCAAACGAGCATAAGCCGTAAATCGAAGGGGCCACCCCTTCGTAACTAAACGACTCTCCTCGAATGAGCGTCAGCCGTAAGTAAAGGGGTCCACCCCCTCGCAACTGAACGACTCTCACGCTCGTCAGCCGTAAGTCGAGGGGTCCACCCCCTCGCAACTAAACGACTCTCACGGTCATCAGCCGTAAGTCGAGGGGTCCATCCCCTCACAACTGAACGACTCTCATGGTCGTCGGTCGTAAGTTGAAGGGGCCACCCCTTCGCTATTGAACGACTCTCTCGAGCGTCGGCCGTAAGTTGAAGGGGTCACCCCTTCGCTATTGAACGACTCTCTCGAGTGTCAGCCGTAAGTCAAGGGGTCCACCCTCTCGCAACTGAACGACTCTCGAACAAGCGTCAACCATAAGTCGAAGGGGCCACCCCTTCGCACCTGAATGACTCTCCTTGAATGAGTGTCAACTGTAAGTCAATGGGTCCACCCCCCCTCACAACTGAACGAATCTCACGGTCGTCAACAGTAATTCGAGGGGTCCACTCCCTCACAACTGAACGACTCTCTCGAGCGTCAGTCGTAAGTCAAAAAGGTCACCCCTTCGCAACTGAACGACTCTCTCGAGCGTCAGCCGTAAGTCAAAAGGGCCACTCCTTCACTAATGAATGACCCAAGCCCCCATATCATCAAACCACGAGTCGGGCAGATCTTACCCTCTTCATGGACCATGGTGGTCAAATTCTAAATATGTTTTGATGGTCTATCCTTGAAACAGAGCCTAACTCATCGAAAGGGGCTATCAGGCATTCAGACCACCACAGGTCGTGAGTGACAACAAACAAAGAGAAGCAATGGCACACGATGTCACTCTTCACTACAAAATGTTGTTCTCATTTACATTACCCCCCATACATTCAAAAAATTTCCATAATGCAAGCCAGATCTTACAACGGCCGTTCAGGCCCCTGATCTCCCTCAAACACGGCCGTGGCCTCCGGCTCCCCCGTAGAAACCGCTCCTACCTTGTCGCCAGTCGTGGTGGTAGCCTCGTCTGCGAGAGCTGCCTCATCCACGCCTTGGCTTGACTCATTATCACCGTGGCTCGACTCATCCTCGACATGGTCCGAAAAAACCACCGGGATCTCGTCGATCTCCGTGGAGAGGTCAGGGAATCGGTTCTTCATCTCCAACCAACATCCCTTGTAGCCCTACTTATATAGCTCATCAAAATCGATAAATGTATCCGTGAAATCAAGGATCACCTTCTCCGTGATGACTTCGGCCTCGACTCTCTCCTCCAGAAGAGCGTTTTCCGCTCGCTCCCTCAGGGAGATCTACATAGCTTCACTCTTGCGAGACTCGCTTAGCTTGTGCTCGAGCTTCTGAATAACTAGCGACCTCGTCTCGGAGAGCTGGCCAAGCTTTTCAATCTCAGCCTGGGACTCCTTCATCCTTGATATGACAGCCTCCAGGGTGACACCATGATCGGCCACCATCGAAGCTCGGCGATGCAACGCCACAGTCATCATAAGAGCCTGCATACAACGATCAATGATCAACTTGTGCGCAGATGTTAACTTCGGTTGAGGCCCAGACGATCGTTACCTGGACACTGGCATGGACATCTAATGATGAAAGCCGCTCGTAGTCGACCCTTTCCACGACTGCCATGTCCTGAGGAAGGGTCACATTCTCGGCAACACAGGAAGCAGCCCCGCAATCGAGAAGAGCAAAATCCCCGAGCCTCAACGGAAATCTCGCCTTGACAAGCTCCTCCTCGGAGCAGTTGAGAGGGGCCTGAGGAGATCGTCCCTCCAACAATATCGATCGGTACGCCTCGAGGATGTCTTCGAGCAACCCTACAGAATGAAATAGACCCCCTCAAGGCCAGGAGTCCTGATGCATGCGAATATCCGGCAGAACCTAAGTCTCTGCCTAGCCTTCCTCATGGGGCATATCACTCCCTGGTTGAGAGGCATGCTCCGTGGTTGCGTTCGAACAGACGGCTCAGAGTCACTGAGAATGAGCCTTCGCCTTTTCTTGGCCCCCTCCAGTGCAACCACTTCAAACTCGGAGGAGGACCCTTTTTCTTCGGTCGAGGACGAGCCACTTGGGCAGTCCCCTCGACGATCATGGGCTGATCTCCAGATAGCTTGGCCATCGGACTCGATACGGTCGGAGCCCAGGATGACAACATTCTCGCCTCTGCCTCCCTGATTGAAGCCTCAATCGACTCCTTCAGTGCGGGATCTACCTGGTAATCTGCACTGGTCATCCCTGCTAGAGTAACAAACAAGTTAGTCTGGGTGATGAAGGTCGAATAGTTGGCACGCACGGTCGAATCTACCTTGCGTCCACATGGTTCGACGTATCATGTTGTCTGACCATAGCCACTCGACCGATCTCATGCCCTCTGGCAGACTCCTCAAGGTTTCGGTGGCCTCCTCCTCCCCAATGGTCAATGGCTTATCCTCAGTAGGCCCCAGGTCTGGGGCGCCCCAACTGGTGCAGAAGCTTGCTTCCCCCTGGAAGACCACAAATACAAACTTGTCCTTCCACTTAGGGTTGGAGGTGTGGATTGTTAGGGTTTCTATCATGCATAACTAGTTTATACGCAGCGGAAAATAAAAACCTACCAAGATCCATGCGTTTCTAATTGATTCGAATAGATTACTAATCTTTGTGACGATCTGAATGTGTCGGACTACATGTGTTGATCTACAAACGACCACCCTCAATTGGTATCTACACGCGAATGTCACGAACAGGAATTGCGAGGGTGCTAGCTCCTTCTTCGCAACTAGGGTTTCTCTCGCTCTTTATTTTTCTCAAAAACGGAGGAGATAGATTGAAAAATGTAAAAACTGAAAATCCTCTTTCTATATCTTATATAGAATCCCACATTAACCCCTTAACATGTTTCAGTTACGCGACGATATCTTAGGGATAAGAATCCCACGTTAACCCATTAACGTATTTCAGTTATGCGGCGATATCTTAGGGATAATATCTTAATGAGATACAATATCTGACGGTTAAGATATTTCGCCTTATTATGAATTTCAAATCAAATTCGTAATCACGTTTAAACCCTATCCTATCCATTACGTTCTTTGTGTGCGACCCAATAGACTCATATCAAATTAGCAGTGGGCCTAATCCCATTAAAAGCCCACGAGTCATAATTGGTCTCTAGCAAGACATTATGACTACCCAATTAATATGAATATCGTTAGTCCGATATTAACCTAACCAATAGAACATGTCATAATCCTTTTGTCACACGATATCTGATTTGAACATAAGTAATGGCCAATGTCATACTTATATTGTTCAATCATTTAATTTCTCGCTTTCTAAGTAGACTGATAAAATCAAATGACATTCATTTGAGCACGACCATGCATTTCTCAGTCCTACTTATCGAGGGGCCTATTAGATATCTCTCTCATAGGAGAGGAACAAATTCCATCTTGTTCATTCACTTTCTTCTGCATAATTCAAATCATGTTCAATCATAACATTTATGATTATCTGATTAAAGATAACGTTTGGTTATGTCAAAACATGATGTTCCTTATGTAGGAATCTGTGATGATCTCAGGTCTAAGGATTCTATGACATAACTATTATGAGATCATTTATGACATTAATCCATGTAATGATCTCATATAGAGTCTATCCAGTACATGTTCTCCAACAAGTACCTATAAGTTTGATTTGTATCACCATACATATAATTATCTCATAATTATCAACCAAACTCATACTAGTCTTAATTCATTATTAAGCCTTTAACGATGAATAACTAGGGATGCTTAGAATAACATAAAACAACTATTCAAACATTATTATAAAGAAACATGCAAGCAATATAATAATAACAATAAGAGAAACATTTTATAAATGAAAATGACATCACATAAAGGTCCAAATATTTGGCCTAGGGCAAAACCACTAACAGGGAGAGCGTCCAGCTACTTCCTCCCCCGACGGGCCATGATTGTGTACCACCATGGGGTCTTAAGGGGAGGGATCCAGAAGAATTGGTTGAACAGACGCATGGATGGCTCGATGCCCTTCGTCACGCATAAGACTATGAAGCCCATCAGCATGCCAACACCATTCGGCATCAGCTTGCAGAGGGAAATATCCAGGGTACACAGGAAGTATCACAAGAAAGGATGCATGGGAAATCGAAGGCCATGCTCGAAGGTTTTGACGTATACCCCCACTTCCCGATCACCGAGACGATGAGCCCTCTCGTCCCTCCCCGGTAGTCTGATCTGATAATCGAGGCGAACATACTTCTTCTGAAGCGAGTCGATTTGGCAGCCTTGACGTTGGACCTCAAATTCACTAGCAAGCCTGGCTCCATGACCCCTTCCTGACTCTTCAGGATAGCTGTGACCACATTCTTTCCTGCGACGGAGGACGAAGACATTGCTTTCGAGAGAAGGTCAATCCGGATCGAGAGAATGGAGAATGTATCTCCGCACTCCTCTACTGGAACCGTCATATAAGGGCGAAGCAGCAACCGCATGATGGAACACATGCTGAAGATCCAAGCACCAGGACGTCTTGGATTTCGAATCGACAAATCATCCGAATCAACAAGGCGAGCGTTTTGGCGCCCAAAACTCGAGTTCTATTCTCTCGACTGCCGCGTCCCACTAAATCCGATGTAACGTCGCTTGAACTCAGCAGATGGATCCTCTAAGGTCGTGCGACGGGGGGCATTGTTGATTCATTGGGCCGGCACTCGAGAAAACTCAGTCGACAAATGGCCAAGGCCCATCAGACCCAACATTGCAACCCGGTATCGACTCAGTCAAAGCCCAAATGGACAGTCGACCGTTAGGTCCGCTTCACATAGACGTAAGATTGAAGGCGGGCTCGGGAATCTCGGGGACGTGTGTAATCTTTACTCACATTTATGGTGGAAGATCGTGACCCCATCATGGGATACCGTTATCTTCCCAACATCTCTAAAGGGCCTCTGGACCTCTATAAATAGGGAGGGGGACCCCCCTCTCGAAAGGTAAGAGATCTAATACATAGAACTCTATCTTCTTACTTTGACCATTCTATATTCGAGCTTGCGTCGTCAGTCTAGAGACGAACCTTTATGGGTCGATCTTAGCTACATCAAGCTCACTCTCTTCCTTAAGTTCCCTACTAACTTAAGTATCAGAGGGGATTTGTGTCGGAACCCAGATCTGACCCCCCTAACGACTCCTTGTGGTGCAGATCGACGATCGCCATCCAACGCCTAAGGTCGATATTAAGCTCTTCAACCTCGAACGACCAATCCGACGGTCGTTCTTAGGTCGATCAACAGTCGTATCATCATCAACTACCAACCACCGACCCCGGTCCTTCTAACCGGTGGTCCCACTCCAAAGGCTGACTAGGCTCCAGCTCAGCGCTTCGAGTCTCCATCAGCTTGACGACTGTCTTGGTCATTTTTGGCCTTAACACTACTCAGCCTAGAATCCTACATAAAATAGGAGCAAGTTAGGTTATGCTCACATGGATGGTTGACCTAACACTCACATACATCTATATAAGCTAAGACACTCGAGGTCCTCACGAATCGCAATTTGTACTCAAAACTATAGCCACATCATATAATATATCTGATTTGAAGATCAGAGCATTTTAGATCGAGAGTCATCCTAACACCCCATGATGTATTTTTTGTCAGTGCAACCAACAAAGTGGGGACTAACAGATCATTTTCACTCTCTTTCAATAGTAAAATATGAACGTCGATCATCTGATGATCCCATTGACAAAATTTTATGTTCATTGTGTGTCTGAACCATGGTGCAACAGCGGGCGTCATCAATAAGAATGCTGAAGACTTACTGGCGACTTTGGACATTGGATTGTGTAATACCCTATTTTCATATATATGACATATTAAACTAAGTATTTTGATTGTATTTAATACGTGTATCTCTTTCATGTATTTTGGAGATTTTTTCCTAAAGTTTAAAAATTATTATTATGTAAATATCTATTTTCAAACATTTTAAATGATATTTAGATCACATAATGTGTGTATTCATTTGGAATACATAGTATATTAGTAAGCTAATAGTATTATTAAGGGTATTTCTTTTTTCAAAAATTAGTAAATTCAAATGATCCATGCATGCCACCTCACCCCCTTAGGTGTCACTTAATTATCCTAGCTACATCATAATTGTGACACATAAGATAACACTTGTCACATGGATGTTGTTTTCCTTGGTGATTCAGATGAGAGATTAAAAGAAAAGAAAACAAAAAACGAAAGAAAAAAAAGAAAAAAAAACTATATTTTCTTCATCTCCCTCTCTCCTTCCCCTAATCGGGCCAAACCACCCCCTAGCCTCCTCCCTTGCACCACCCCTTACACCCCCAAATGCCATCACACAACCCCCCCCCACCGTGCTAGTTGGAGCTTCAAGAAGAAGGAAGAATGGATATGCTTATGAGTGTCTTAGCGGGAGTAATCTCATTTATGTCCTAAGTAAGTTCCACTTTCATGCTAATGTGTTCATGCTAAAATTAGTATGCTAATATGCTAGGATTGTCTTAGGGGTAGTAATCACATTTATGCCATAATCATGTCCATATGCTCATATGTATGCTAATATGTGTTGAGTATTAGACTTCTCCCTACTTGGTGTTAATGATGAGCAAACATAAATACTTGTGACTATCCCCTATTTGCAGGTAATTCATTGCCTAAGCATATTATGAAGATCTATTAGCAATGCATGTTACTCAAAGATCAATCAAAGCATGAAAATTGGATTGGATGATTAAAGATGGTGATTGAAGCTACTAGAAGACTTCAAGCTTATACTTTGGATAGAAGAGAGGCTTCTACAAAATGTAATCTTTTTACTCTCTTCTAGTATGTAGCTTAGAAGTAGAACTATGTTGGAGCACACATACATCTTTATTTTTGTCATAGGAAATCATTAGATCTCATTTTCTTAGACTCCAATTCACATTTCTCAAGTATGTGTATTTTGGGATTTCAACAGGCGACTGCTGAACGATTTACAGGCGCATGTCTCAAAACAGTCGACTGTGATTTGTTCTACAGTCGCCTGTTATGCACATACTTTATCAATTGATTTTTGAGCCTTTTAGCTTTAACTCAATTAAGACGACTGTTGTACAAAAGACAGGCACATGTCCAAGCTACAGTCGCATGTAAGTTGTTAATCAGTCGCATGTCTCTCTCCAGCCCAAAGGTCACTTTCTTTTCCTTTTGACCAGTCGACTGATGTTGGATTGACAGTCGCCTGTCTAAGGTACAGTCGACTGTCAAAGTTTCAATAGTCGTCTGTCTATGATTCCTCTGCAGACTCTACTCTATAGAAAGTTTCAAGTATTAGTGACAATCGACTGATGTTGCTTTCACAGTGTCCTGCCTATGGCACAGGCACCTGTGTGTTCCACATCAGTCGCATGTCGTGTCTTTCCAAAACTTTCTGAGGTTTCTTAGCTTACCCATGTTACGGCCAGTCATCTGTAGAAGGATTTACAGTCGCCTGTTAGTTTTACAGGCACCTATTTTTTCTTCATTAGTCGACTGTCTTAAGTGAAAATTTATTGTTTGAATTCTCACATACCCTCTGACACAGTGCAGCAGTCGATTGTTTTTTCTTCACCATTCAACTGTTGACTGTGTAAATTATATCCATTGTCTTTTTCTCCACGGATTTCAAATGGGTTTTTGGGGATTCTGTTTGGGGGTTTTGGAGAACCTATAACGAGAGCTTCTACTATTCCATTGAGGGGTTACTCATCTTCTTAATCATCTCTTGAAAACCCGTAGCTTTCAACTTCAAGTTTTTCAAAGCTCTCAAATTCAAAAGTGGTTTGCTTGCTCCCAAGTTGTGGGAGTCAAGGACATCGATTGTGTTTCAATTTCACTTGTAAGATTGCTACAAGTGGGTTTAAAGGAAACCTCAAGTTAAGATTCTAACTTGAGTATTCGGTGGTATCTGGGTAGAAGGGACGTAGGATTACCAGGAACAAGTCGGGAGTTGACTTGAGTAATCTAAACCCTTGAAACATACTTTGTGTTAGCATTGTTTCAATTTGAGTTTATTTATAATTTCTCATTAATTGTTGGTTAGGAATTTAAATTGGTATAACTATCGTTTAAATTTTATAAACACTATTCAGCCCCCCTTCTAGTGTTTTCCTCATAGCCATGGTCTTTACAATTGGTATCAGAGCGTTGGTTTATATCTATGGAATCCAACAACAACAACGTTCCTCCACCTCCTTCGTACAACAATCACGACCGTGATGGTGCGTCTACCGTCTTCGAAGGACAATCAACGATTCGTCCTCCACGTTTCAATGGCACGAATTTCGGCTATTGGAAATACCGGATGGAGACGTTTCTTAGGAGTACTTCTCTTTGGAGAACCCTCCACAAGGAATACGTTGAACCCTCCAAAGAGGATTCTGACAAATGGACTCCCTCCGAGAAGTCCGCCGAAGTGAACAACGCCAAGGCAATGAACGCTCTTCATTGTGCATTGGATCCGGATGAGTTCAATAAGATATGCACATATAAGAGTGCATATCAAATATGGAACCATCTAGTCGTTACCCACGAGGGAATGAGCAAGGTAAAGTTGTCTAAATTATATGTTGCAATACAAAATTTCGATATATTTCATATGCATGATAATGAGAGCATTGCAACGATGTACGGACGTTTCATCAACATCACCAATGAGCTTGAAGCTGTTGGACAAGTCTACACCCAAGAAGAAAAGGTGAGAAAGATAATCATGGGAATGACCTTGAAATGGAAAAGAAGAGCAATCCCCATTGAGGAGGTCAATGACATGAAAAACTACACCGTGGTGAATCTCATTGGTACTCTCATGTCTTACGAAGTAAGAAGGGAGAACCGACTGAAGATTAGAGTAATGATGAACCCAACGGAGGCCAAGAAGAAAGCGTTAGCATTCAAGGCTACTTCTTCATCCTCCGATAGTGAAGAATCAGAGAACGAAATGGACTTGGAAGAAATGGCACAAATGGCAAAGAAGTTCCAACGCTTCTTTCGCAAAGGTAAATGTCCTGCCAAAAAATAAATTTTGATTCTACTAACAATACCTCATATCTTTGTTTTAAGTGTAACAAGCCGGGGCAAATGTCACGGTCGTTTTTCGATCGTATGTTTTTCGTGCGCGTACCCTCTTGTTTGTACGCGTATTTTTAGTTGCCTCTTCTTGTACCCCAAACGTGCGATGTGATATGTCGTTGTAACCCTATGAGAGAGTACTTATTTGCGGGATTTTTAGTAAACGTTATTTCACGGGTCGTTCTCCCACAAAACAGCTTTTAATGAATGGGTGTCATAACTTTAGACTTCGTCGTTTGATCTTTTTATTTTTAGTCCCGTTTTCTGTTACCCTAACCTGTGACCGACCATCGTAGTCTCAATCCTCTCGTCGACACGGTCGTCCCGATATTTTTCTTGTATTTATCGGAGATCGTTAGACCCTCCATTCACACTAATCACCTTTAATCTTCATTAACCCTAGCTAACTCTAATTAAATTCTATAGGTTATCATACGTCACATGTTATGTTTGTCCTAGCTATCTACACCCTAATTCTACCCTTCCCCTCTCACAGACACTCTCTCTAATCACTTATAAACACACCCCTTTCTACAACCATATAGAACAAATCCTTCTCATCAAACAACTTACGCAACCCTAGGTCTCCTTCACAGAAACAGCCACCACAACCCATCAACTCACGGCTTGCCCATCTCCCTCCTCCGGCCCGGCCATCACCCGCCATTGCCGGCCACCCCGTACATCGTCGGCCACCCCGTACATCGCCGGAACACCCCAATCTCCCAAAAACTGCCGCACCTCTATCTCCTCTCCCAAAACAACCGCACACCCAGCCTAAAACTGCCGACAGCGACCCCTTCTTGCCGCCGCCGGCCACCCCACGACAGGTCGTGCCCTTTGCTCAGCCGTGCACCTCTCCTCCCCGCAAACCCCATTGAATCCGGCCTCCACCACCACCAAAGAATAGCAACACCCTCCCCAAGCCCAAAACTGTCGATCTCCCAAGCCAAAACTGTCGAGCTTCCCTCCTAAAACTCACGACAGGCTGCATCCCCTCCCTGGATCCGTGCACCACCCCTCTGCAACTGCCAGATGGCCCTCCTCAACCCGCGGCCACCCTACAACAGATCTGCCCCATCTCCCCAGGCCGAGCACCCCTAAACGGCCTCTCTTCTCCTTACCGTTGCCGCACAAAACCCCTCCACGCCAAACTGCCCTTCACCTTTGAACATGCCGTAACCCCCTCTTATTGACAGATCCGGCTCCCCCTTCATCAAAATCTACCGCTCCTCCACGCGAAAGCCGCACATTAGCTCTTCCCTTTCACAAAGTCTGCCGCACCACCATCTCAGAAACCCAAGAACAGCCCCCTCCTCCTCTTGATGAGCCCTAGGATGCATCTCTTCGTGCCGTGTTTGTGGCCCCGCGGCCGTCTTAGCTGTAGACGTCGGCGTACCTTGCATGATACCGGAATCCAACCCCTGACGTCGCTACCCGATGTCAATGTAGCTCTCGCATCGTGTTCAGGTATGTCCCCGATCCGTAGGAATCCAACACCGCCTATTTAAGTATTCAACTGGGGAACAGATATCAATTGATGAGACAAGTCAGGCACATATAACACATTATAGAGTTCTAAGACAGGAGTAATACGAACTGACCTTGACCATAACACAGGAAACGCCTCACCATTGGCATTGGTTACATAGGACACTAGTGGGAAGGACAATTCAGTAAAGTATGATTTATCATAAGTCATATGATCAGAGGCACCAGAATCAATAATCCATGTATCAGACCCGACAAAGGTATAAACTTTTAAAGCCATACCAATTTTACCTCGACCAGCTATGGAAGCTGTAGGAGTAAATCTAAAATCAGTACCGAGTGGTGAGTTGAACTGGATTCGATGAAGCAGATCTGAGTTTCTGGGTGACGGCAGACGGTGGCTGAGCAACTGCTGAACTGTGTTTGAGCGAGAAAGAGATCGGTGAGAAGGGCAGTCTGGCCGACGGACTGGGAGACGAAGCCGACAGTGACAAAGTCGAGGAGAGGAACCGGCTGGGAAGCAAGGCATGGAACCGGTTGGGAAGGAGATCGGCGAAGGTGGAGTCACAACGAGGATCTGGTGAGCAAAAGACGACTAGACGAGGCCGATCTGGTGAGCGGCGGTCACATCCAAGAAGAAGATCTTGTGATCGTTCTTGATCAGAAAATACCAGAGAGCAAGAGACAACGCCCTTTCGGATCTTTGCTCTGATACCAAGTCAAATATGATGGGAATTTGTGAATTCACATATATTTTTTCTTCTCCATAAGGAGGAATATATAGAGATACAATGGTACAATGTATTTACTCCTTGTTACTCCTTATTACTCCTAATTATATACTTTACCATATTCTCACCAGTAGAATAGGTAACTAATAATCCACATATATTTCACAATATATGATTACCATATATTGTACAATTGACTCACGTTACCATATTCTCACCTATAGAATAGGTAACTAATAATCCACATAATTTCACAATATATAATTACTATATATTGTGCCATTCACTCACGCTAACATAGTTTAGCTTGGAGTCCCTGGCTAACCAATCAAAAACCGACCCAAAGAACAAAGAAAATTGCAGGTATATGGTCGGTGGGATATTATTCTTATGCTTATTAATTAATCATATTACAGACGTTTTGGCCCCTGAATGATTGGAAAAATTATTAAGAACATGTAGTTAAACTCGTCGAGCCTTAACCAGAGTAATTTGAGTAATGTATAACTGCATCCATACAATTCTGTAGTCTCTGTCCATCAAAATGCCAACTAGTTGTCATTCTTTATGTGCTAAGAAAGCAAGAATATTCTCCAAATTATATGTTGTTGCTGTAAATTATGGTAGGCTGCATGCTGGCACCACCTTCGGACATATAGTTTTCCGAACTAATTTTAGGACCCCCATGAATTGGATGTGACGAGGGGTATGGTCATGATAGGATCCGAGGAGGCCAATGTTAAAATTTTAAAATTATACTCTGCATTGAAATTTCCACTAATAACAAGAATACTAATATATTTTTTGACCGAATTTTGATTGGTTAAAAATTTTAAAAAAATAAAAATAAAGAACTGTTGTGAATGGAAAAGTAGAGTAATAGGTGTAGAGGGTTAAGAGCCCACTACCCTCATATATATAGCTTTCAATGTGGGCCGGATATCCAATGGGCCTCATGGGCCTATTCATAACACTTCCTCTTATCCAATCAACATTGAATAAGAGGTGGATTCTTCGGGATCCGAGTTAGGATAACTGCCTTGTTAAATAAAGAACAGTTTATCCATTACTTCCCCTGTTTTAGGGACGTGTCTAGGGGGTGGATACTTCAGGATCCAGAGTCAACGAGGTTGCCTCGTCAAAACCTTGGCTATGGAAAACCCTGTGAGAAAAAACCAATATCCAAGGGAAAAGAGTACAACTCTGCAGTTGACTCCCCCACATCTGACCAAGCTTCAGGCTTGCAGATTTTCTATGAATCTATACATCAGTCTCCTATGTATCTATACATTCATAGTCCTCTCATCCTGACCCAGTTTACATTTTCTCACTCTCCTCATCCCAATCTCATATACAAGTTTCTCAAAGATACTAGTAGGCATGGATTTGGTAAGCAAATCTTTCAAGTTATTACATGATTGGATCTTCTGTAGCTCAATCTGTTTTTGCTTCTGAAGGTCATGCGTCCAAAAGAACTTGGGAGAGATATGCTTCGTCTTGTCGCCTTTGATGTAGCCATCCTGTAGCTGGGCTATACATGCTGCATTGTCTTCATGGAGTGGAGTAGGCGCAAGAATGCCGGTCATCAGGCTGGTGGAGGTGAGAATGTGCTGGATCACAGAACGTAGCCAGAATCTCTCTTTACTTGCTTCATGGATTGCTAGAAGTTCTGAGTGAGTGGATGAGATGGTCGTCATGGTCTGCTTCACAATGTCCAGGATATGGCAGTGCCGCCATAGGTAAACATGATCCGGTCTGAGACTTCTTTGTATGAGGATCGGACCTGTAACCTGCATCAGTATAACCAACTAAACCTGTTGTTGCCCCTTTCCTGTAAAATAGACCTAAGTCTATGGACTCTTGGAGGTAGCGCAGAAGATGCTTAACTTCGGCCCAGTGCGATGTGTAAGTGCAGCAATATATCTGGCTAATAGGTTGACTGCAAATGCTATGTCAGGATGAGTGCAGTTAACCAGGTAAAGGAGTGCACCGATTGCACTTAGATAAGGCACTTCAGGGCCTAGTACTTTCTCCCTCTCTTCTAGCGTTCGGAAAGGGTCTTTATGCACATTCAATGATCTGACGACCATTGGGGTGCTGATGGGGTGGCACTTATTGATTTGGAACTTCTTCAGCAAGTTTGATGTATAAGTTGACTGATGTAACAGGATCTCATCGTTAAGATGCTCTATTTGACGACCTAAACAGAATTTTGACTTTCCGAGGTCTTTCATCTTGAATTTTTTGTCAAGCTTCTAGAAATCTCAGTGATCTTACCAGGAGATCCGATGAGATTCAAGTCGTCCACATAGACGGCTATAAATCATGTTGCCTTTGCTCTTATAAATATGCAAGGGCAGACTGGGTCATTTTTAAATCCTTGCTTTGCAAGGAAATCGCTCAGTCTGTTATACCACATCCTTCCAGATTGTTTTAGACCATATAATGATCTTTGCAGTTTCACTGAGTAGATGTCATGTTATCTCTCTTTTAGTACTGCATGCAAAGAATAACAGTCAGGCAATCTCATATAGATGTCTCGCTCTAAATTACCATATAGGTATGCAGTCACGACGTCCATAAGCTGCATATCCAGACCTTTTTGAGCGGTTAAGCCAATAAGGAATCGGAAGGTGATCGCGTCCATGACTAGGGAGTATGTGGCGTCAAAATCCACCCCTGGACATTGGGTAAAACCCTGCGCTACAAGTCTTGCTTTGTAGCGAATGATCTCATTTTGTTCATTTCTTTTTCTAACAAATATCTATTTATAACCCACAGGTTTTACACATTTTGGTGTCTGGGCAATTGGTCCGAAGACTTTGCGTTTTGTGAGTGAATCCAACTCTACTCCTATTGCCGCTTTCCACTTTGGCCAATTATCTTTGCTTTGACATTCTGTCAGAGAGTGTGGTTCAATATCATTGTCGCAGTACGCTACGTTGATGGCAATATTACACGCAAATGTGTCATCTTAATTGTGCTCTTTCTGTCCCAATATTCCCCAGTTTGTACATAATGTATCGAAACTTCATTTTCTTCCTGTTTTTCCTCTGTTTGAGAGTTTGGGAGAGATGTGGTAGCAGGGCTTATAGTAGCATCCTGTGGTGGTATTGTTTTACCATTGCCAAGGTTTCTACTCTTTCGAGGGACTTGGTCCTTGGATTCCGGTGGTCGTCCTCTCTTTTTAAGAGGTCCAACCATCTCTGTTGTAGGCGGATTGCATCCATTTTGCGGTATGTCAATCCTAGCTGGAGTGTTAGCAGCAGTGACGTGTGATCTGACAATCTTCTGGTTGTCAGTAAATTTTTCCGACACGAGTGGACAGTGTTTTGGATATGGAGAATCTTCAGGACCTCCTCCTCATACTGGCTTGTGAGCGGATCAAAGTGACTTAGTGTCTTTGTAATCCAAGTGATACTCTCTGAAGCTTCAGGCTTTTTGGTCTGTATGCCTAGTTTTGGAAATGATGTTTCCTCAAATTCACAGTCTTCTAGACGTGCCTTAAAAACGTCTCCCGTAAGGGGTTCTAGGAATCTTATTATGGAGGGCGTGTCAAACCCAACATAAATGCCTAGATGACATTGTGGACCCATCTTTGTCCTTTGTGGTGGTGCTATGGGGACGTATACTGCACAATCAAATATTCTCAAGTGTGAGACAATTGGTAGAAGTCCAAGTGCTAATTGTATAGGAGATGATGACTGACCTCCAGAAGGTCTTAATTTTATTAAGGATGCAGCATGGAATATTGCACGACCCCATGCATTCACTAGAAACTGGGATTGAAGTAATAATGGACGAGCAATCCATTGCAGTCTCTTAATTAGAGATTCTACTAACCGGTTTTGGGTGTGAACATGCGCTACAGGATGTTCGACTTCAATGCCCTGTGCTTGGCAATAGTCTAGAAAGACTTGTGATGTAAACCCCCCGCATTGTCCAGACGGAATTTCTTTATCTAGTATTCAGGGAAGTGGGCCTGCAACCTGATTATCTGAGCTAAAGCTTAGACAGTGCTAAGTTACGGATGGACAGTAGACACACATGTGACCACTTAGTAGATGCGTCTATCAGGACCATAAAGTACATGAAGGGACCACTTGATGGGTGTATAGGCCCATAAATGTCTCCATGGATTATTTGCAGAAAGCTTGGAGACTCCAAGTCCACTTTAAGTGAAGAGGGTCTCTAATAAGTTTACCTTTGTAACAGGGTGGACAAGGGAATTTACCTTTTTGAAGAATCTTCAGGTTATTCAAATTTATACCCCTTGAGCTTTTTATGATGTAGTACATCATAACAGATCCAGGGTGTCCCAGTCTACTATGCCAAAGTTGGAATTCTGGTGTTTGGGGGCACTGCAGGTGCTCCGTTAATAATGCTTCTGGAGAGTGAATACTTGTTTGGTAGAGTCCCGTGGGGAGTCCCTTGAAACATTCCATAATGGTTTTTGTACCATTTGTAAGATACGTTACGTGCAAGTATTCCTTTTTATTATCCTCGACCGTCTCTAAGTGATACCCATTTAAACCGATATTTTTAAAGCTTAGGAGGTTTCGGATTGATTGGGTGAGTATAACGCATCTCTAATTTTGATGAGTGTGTTATTGGGCAGCAATATGATTGCTTCCCCTGATCCTTCTATTATATCAGCGGGTCCTGAGATTGTTCTCAATAGACCAGAATAGCTACTAATGCTCGTAAAGTAGTCTGTATTTTGAAGGATTGAGTGCGTTGATGCACTGTCCACTAGGCATATGGATTCCATATCTATACAAAAAACATTCATGCAATAAATAATACGAAAAGAATAGAGGAGATACTTTCATTTATATTAAGATGTTGAATAACGAGAGCAGTTTGACATAAAGCAAAATACATTGCAGGAAAGGAAGATACATTGCTAGAAAATAAAATGCAGATAGTCCATGACTAAAGAGTGTCGTCTCCTATGAAATCTTCTGGATTCCATGTAGTCTCTGGTAACGCTACGCTTTCTATCAGGTTTGTCTCAACGTGAGGCTTGACACTTGCCTAGTAGATGTCCTGTAGGTGTTTGGGAGTGCGACAGATTCTGGACCAATGTCCAGTCATTCCGCATTTAGAGCACTTATCCTCCCAGTCTTTCTTGGGAGTACCACCTTTGTTAGGCGTCCACTTTTGCTTCTTTGCCGCGAACTTCTGGTTCTGTGGAGAGGCTTGAGGAGTAGCCTTTTTCCGCTGCTTTTGTTCTTTCCATTTCTAGAACTTTGCCTTCTTATCCATCTTCTTCTTCTGGGAAGACTGGAAGTGCGCCTCTGCAGGAGGTGGAGGTGGAGCGGAGCCAGGAGGGCGCAGGTTGTGAGTGGCAACCAACAAATCTCTGTTCTGCTAAGCCATTAGGAGGCATGAGAGCAGATCAGAGTACTTAGTGAATTTTCTCTCACAGTACTGTTGCATGAGGATCATGTCCTTCTCATGAAAAGACGCAAACTCTTCTCTAGCAACATTTTCTCAGTCACATTCTCACCACACAACTTCAGGCGTGAGGTGATTCGGAATAGTGTTGAGTTGTACTCCGCTATGGATTTGTAATCCTGTATGCGGAGGTGAGTCCACTCGTACTGCGCACGAGGGAGTATGACATCCCTTTGATGTCTGTACCTCTCATCAAGTGCGTCCCACAATTCATAAGGATCCTCTGCAGTAAGATACTCGTCCTTCAGGGTCGAGTCTAAGTGTTTCCTGATATACATAATGGCTTTCACCTTAAGTATATCAGAAACTTCTTCTGTATTAGGGGCTTCTTTTGAAGCATCCTTTTTAGCTGCGACAGTACTTGTTGTTGCCTTTTAAGTGGGTGTTAAATTGAACCCATGAGAGCGCAGGTGGAACTTCAGGTCCAACTGCCAACTCAAGTAGTTCGACCCATCCGCCTTCAAGACCGAAAAATCGACATTCGCAAGTCTGGCCATTTAAGCAATCTAGCAACATAAACAAAAAATAGCATAAATTATTTAACAATTTAAAGTAAACATCCACGCATGCAATCTTGCAACATTTTAAATAGTATGAATTATTTAAAAATAAACATCCACGCATGTATTTTTATCAACGTTTGCATATCATGAATTATTTAAAAATAAACATCCACGCATGCATTTTTATCAACATTTGCATAGCATGAATTATTTTAAAAATAAACATCCACGCATGCATTTTTATCAACATTTGCATAGCATGAATTATTTT
This sequence comes from Scilla litardierei, assembly GCA_030789695.1. NCBI lineage: Eukaryota > Viridiplantae > Streptophyta > Magnoliopsida > Asparagales > Asparagaceae > Scilla > Scilla litardierei. The sequence goes on from CM061137.1 coordinate 25,652,564, forward strand.
AAAAATAAACATCCACGCATTTAATGTATATGCAATGAAAATAAATTAGAACTATGTGGATTAGCCAGCCGACACTAACAAAAAAAGAAAGTCCGAAATTACATCTCATTAATCAAAAAGTGCATAAAATAAAGACAACTCGGGAACTTCATAGAGAAGCCCCTTTTTCTTTATGCTAGCGCCTTCAACTCCTTGGGGTGGTCCTTCAGCTTCTTTTTACATATATAACCTCACTTACAAATTTCTCTCAAAAAGAAAAATTGCAGAAAAGTAAAAGTGTCGAAAACCTGGTTGATCCCTAAAATCATAGTCTAATAGCACATCCACGCAGATTTTATATAAAATATACAACCACGTAGAGAATTATATCACAGGAACATAAAGATTAATAAATAATCTAAAAAAGTGAAGTGCTAAAAATGATTTTGAAAACTTTTAATCCTGATCCATTTCATTTATATTTATTTTTCCACTTAATCCTATCACAAAATTAAAATTTCTTTAATTATTGGGCTTTTGAGGCCAAATAAAAAAGAAAAATTATGTGTAAGTTGGCTAATTTCCAGGCTTTTGGGCCATGAAAACCACCCAATAGGGTTAGTTGGGCCTCCCCTAAAAAATTGGCCCGATAGGGGCTAGGGTTTCAAAAAACCTTAGGGGGGCCCGCGTTGGCCGTCACGACGACTGGCCATGCCAAGGGGCGCGGCCGCGGCGGCTTCTGGCAGCGGCATGTTTGCCGTCGACGGCGCTGAAAAACGCCGCCGTCGTGCTCTTTGGGCGTGCGTTATATGGATCAAGGGGGTGTAAAAACGGATTTTTCTAGACATTCAGATCTAAAAAGAGTCGATTTTTATTGTTTATAGACATGCAGATCTAAATAAAAATGCAATTTTTACCGTGTTTTTAAAACTATTTGATCTTAAAACATGCAGATATACTGGAAAAGCAAGTTTAGATCTAAAAATTTTGAGGATTTACCTCTAGATTCGACAAAGGAATCTAGACGACGGTTGATGAAGGATGCTCTTTACGCTCCCCGTTGAGAAGAATACGATCTTCTTATAACTGAGCGTTGAATGGATCTCTTCCTTGAGCGTTGTTACCTTTTTCTACGAGTGTGATCGTGCTGATAACGTGTTGTGAAGGAAAAAGTAGAGTAATAGGTGTAAGGGGTTAGGAGCCCCTCATACCCTCATATTTATAGCTTTCAATGGTGGGCCGGATACCCAATGGGCCTCATGGGCCTATTCATAACAAAAACCCTTTTTTAATTTCTATGGCTCATATCGAGCCACATCATAATTGGCCTACGGACCCGGTGTCCAAGTCTCATTGCTCTAGTAGACTGCTAATAAAAGAATGTGACCATCATCTACACATTTCTTTCATGATAGTTAAAAGTATTACATAAAGGTGTTAAGAACTAATAGAGGTGGAGAACTCAACTCAAAGGAATTTGAGAATTACTGTATTCTATACGGCATAAGGAAGCATACAACTATGTCTTATACGCCACAACGGAATGGTGTGGCAGAAAGGAAGAATAGAACATTAATGAGTGTAGTGAGATGTATGTTATCGAATTCTGGTCTCTCCAAGGATTTTTGGGGAGAAGCCATATTGACTGCAAATTATGTTCAGAATAGAGTTCCGACAAAATCAGTCGAGACAACACCGTACGAGATATGGAATGTACGCAAACCCAATTTAAGTCATTTGAGAAAATGGGGTTACGTGGCACATGTTCTTATTCCATATCAGATTAGAGATAAGCTTGATCTCAAAATCATAAGATGTATATTCATAGGATATTCTGAAAAATCTAAAGGATACATGTTCTTCCATGAAAATAAAGGAGTCATTGAAAGTAGAGATGCTACTTTTCTAGAAAATATAGAAGAAAAGAAACAAGTCCAAGAAAAAGTGCCACCCTTGCTGTACTTAGATGATGTTCCTAATGATGACTTGGATATAGTGGATGATGTACATCATCCAACATGGAAGATGGACCTGTAAATGAGAATATACCTATGGCAAATCAACCAGCTGAACCTGTCCAGCCTGCAACCCTTAGTGGCAATAAAAGACCCAGAACAACACATGCATGGATGAATGATTATTATCTATATTCATGCAAACCATCTTGTTTCTCTGTGGATATTGATATAGATGAGCAAGTTGATCCCGTGAATTATACAGATGCAATGAAATCATCTGATTCGGATCAATAGCTTGAGGCCATGAAAAGGGAGCTTGACTCAATTGAGAGAAACAATGTATGGGAGATATGTGACTTGCCAGAAGAGAGGAAGTCCATATGATGCAAGTGGGTGTTTAAGAAGAAATATCGGGTTGATGGGTCTATTGATATATTCAAGGCCCGGTTAGTTGCGAAGGGATTTACTCAGATAGCAGGGATTGATTAGCAGGAGACTTATTCTCTGTCGGCTAAGTTTGCATCCATATGGATAATCTTTGCGATTGTTGCATACCTTGACTTGGAACTCTACCGAATGGATGTCAAGCTGCATTCCTCAACGAAGAGTTGGAGGAAGTTATATATATGGATTAGCTTGAGGGATTTCAGGTCGAGGGACATGAAGACAAAATTTATAAGTTGAAGAAATCTTTGTATGGTTTAAAACAATCATCTAGACAATGGTATCTCAAATTTCACAATACAATTATCCGACTTGGCTTTGTTGCAAACAAATTGGATAATTGCGTGTATGTCTTGAAAAGTGGGAGCAGTTTTGCGATATTATCCATGTATGTGGATGATATTTTGCTTGCTGGAAATGACATTGAAGTGCTGAAGAAAATTAAATCAGCATTTTGTAGTGAATTTGAGATGAAGGACATGGGTGATGCATCATATGTTCTTGGAATACAAATCCTTAGAGATCGGAAGTCTAGAATGTTAAGTTTAAACCAAGAAAAGTATTTGCATACAATATTGAGGAGATTTGGAATGTCAATTTCAATATGGCCCCTACACCATTGGTTATGGGGAAGTCGTTAAGCAAAGAACAATATCCTGGAGAGGGACAAAAATGGCTAGATATTCCATATGCTCAGGCTATTGGAATTTTGATGTATGCAATGATGTGTACTAGACCAAACTTGGCGTACCCAGTTAGTCTAGTTAGTAGATATCAAAGTAATCCTGGTCCAGCTCATTGGGAAGATGTTAAGAGGATTATGAAATATATAAAGGGTACGGTGCACCACAAGTTAGTTTATCAAGCAGATTTGCTTGAGGCTCCTGGTTACTCCATGCAGATTTCGGAGGGGACAAAGATGACATGAAGTCAACTGCAGGACATGTGTTCATCTTTGGTGGTGCAGTTGTTTCTTGGGGTAGTAAGAAACAGGGTTGTGTAGCGAGATACACACAAGAAGCTAAGTATATATCTTGTAGTATGGCGACTATTCATGCGGTCGGGATCAGACAGTTCCTATTGGACTTAGATCTCAATTTGATGGATGGACCAATTTAGATGTACTGTGATAATCAATCAGCCATCAGCTTAATCCACATTGGTGAAAAAAAATCCAAAGGAAGGCATATTGAGATACAATATCATTATATACATGATATGGTGGAAAGGAAAGAAGTCAATGTGACTTATATTCCAACAAGTGACATGATTGCTGATCCCTTGACGAAGGGTATTCCAGCACGTACATTCATCAAACATGTTGGTTTGATGGGACTTAGAAATATCTAATCAAGAAAACTTTCATGAATAATGAAAGGAGACAATCATGAATAATGATTGTACTCGGTGAATAAAATATGCATATCTCACGAATAGTGGGAGTATGTGAAATTACATCATGTGTTATATCTCATGGATAGTGGTAGTATAACCGGAATGCACTTGGCCATTGAAGGCCAAGTGAGAGATGTAGATGTGTTGGCCTGAAATGGCCTAGTTCCCGACCCGGCCCAACAGGTTAGTTGGAATACGTAATAATTGGATACATAATAATTGCTATAATAATGTTGCAAGATTTATTACGTGAATTATTACATGATTTATGTTGTGGGTCAAGTCCGCCCAACAATAGAATTTGTTTAAGGTGAATCACTGGTATAATGATTACAAGTGGTGGGGTCGTCGATGAGAGTAATACATCTTGGAATGCGCTTTGTAGGCAAAAGATCCAAGGTCACCGGTTGGTCACCGATTGGTCGCCGTTTGCTTGGTAGGTAAGTTGAGCTTTCCAGCGAGAAGAACAGCTCGTCAGAAAGGCTAGTTTGGCTGTCAACCCGTAGTCTCTCTGATGATTAAGTCAATGAATGAATCTTCAGAAATAGGTCGGACATGCGGGCCGATCTTAAAGTAGAGCGGCTTTGCATGGCGGGCTTATGAGGAAGGCACATATATATGGAGAATATCCGACCTTGAGTATTGAAGGTGAGTTTATGATTTCAACTAACCAACCACCTACTTGGTGGCTAAAGGGTGGTACTTATAGTAGCGAGAGTCGGTTGATCATCGTCTATTCAGCTGTCGCTTCTGCTTCACTGGAGCATTAATGGGGGCGTGATAGGTCAGCGGGGGTGTTAAAGATATTTATCGAACCGCCTCAACCTAGCATTGACTGGGTGTCAGAGTGTGTCAGAGATATTTGTGTATTAATTGGAGACGCGATTGGCGACCATCAGTTCTCGTTCTTAACATCTGGCATTAATTAGAGGCGAAGGTGGCCCTACGTCACCATGTCAGATATATTTGTGCCTGTTAGGTTGTCCTCGGAGAGGTCCAAGCTCGATGTCCGAGCTTGGCGTTTCGAGTTCTTCTCTAGCCGTGCTTCTCGTTTGGAGAGTAAGCGAGCTTCTTCTTTGCTCGACTATCGAGTCAAATATCAATCTAGGCTATTAGAGTTCTGCTCTATCACCTAGAAGCTGAAGCAGCCTCCTACACGGCCCGAGCAGCTCCTTCAGCGACTGAGTCAGCTATCTGCTCGACCAAGCAGAGCTGACTCGGGCCGTACAGACAGAGTGATGATTTTGAAGGAGCACGATTTACTGTCATGCTCGGTCGAGCAGTACATCTGCTCGGTCTGTGCGGCCGACCGAGCAACCATTACTCGACCGAGTCGCTGACTCAGTCGACGATGCTAAAGGCCATTTTGGAAAGATTTTGGAGCCGTCTGTTGCCTGCTTGAGCGAGTGAAGGGGGATGTGTGACAGTGTTTGAAGGGAGTCGATTCATTCTTAGTTTCTTGGAATTAATTTTGGAGAGGAGATTAGGGAAAAACTTGTTAGATCTAGGTAAAAATTCTTGAAGACTTTTGGATCGAATTTATTGGAAGTTTATTTTGCTATTCTCGCGTGCTTGGAATCTTGTTTTCTCTTGAGATATATTGCTCGCTGTAAGTTTCTCAATTTTCATTCTATCAATTTGTCACACCCTGCTTCCCAAGTACAGAAGGCGAGACGTGAGGAGCTCCGCTCAGACGTGGAGCTGTGAAGCTGCAGTCTGATAAACGTCTGTAAAAATTACAAATAATAGCATGTCCTTGCATTGCGACGAAACAACAATAATAATAATGAAGCAGATAAAAGAACATCCACCAACAAAACATCCAACAATTATTCCAACATCGCAGAATAGTCACAAAAGTACACGCCTGAATATTAGGCCTAAAGCATGGCCGAAACAAAAGTAAAGAGAGTTACCGGCTGAGACTAAGGGTAGGACCGGAATCCTCGAACTTAACGTCAGCAACCTGTCGTCTTCTGCAACTAAGTCAGGCTCAAAAACTGACATGTGACACCCAAAGAGAAAAGGGCACATGTCAGCAAAAGTCTCCCAAAGAAAGCGGAGAACTTTTGTGCAAGGATACAAATAAACTAAAGCGACTAGCAGTTCTAAATATAATGACATGACATGACATTTAAAGAATGCAACAATTTAAGATGACATGATGACATGCATGCACCTCGTAGCAGAAGATACGAAAAACACTGGTTCACGAGTCACGAACATTATCATTTCACGAACATTATCATTTCACGATGTGCATAGGGTTTACTCCATACAGCTGAAGGAGCGGATCAGGCATCCTTCTATACTACGTGACCGCTTAACCCTACCCCTCCATGTATATCAAGCCTTGGTTTCCTAACGTGAGCTCGCTTCTGGATCACTATTCCAGGAAGTGTTTTTCAATATGGACTGGCGCACATCTTCTGGATCACGAGCCAGGAAGTGTTTTTGGCATAGGGTTGTGCCCGCAAAGCAGGTGCCTGCCTCAATCATTACAATAAGTGTAGCGTGTGCTATGCAATCACGATGAAACATTGAATGCATGAAATGACATGGCAATGAGCAGTTAAATTGCGTACCGTTAATTGGAATTAAACATGGCATGGCAGCATGAATGCAAGCATGATAAAGGTGTCGGATCTAGCTTCGTTGCCAAGCTAGATCAAGTATGTTGTCGGATCTAGTCTCGTTGTCAAACTAGATCAAATAGGGGCGTCTAGGCGACTATCATTTCACCGCCTAGTCTCTTTTACGCTACTGAACAAAATGGCCTAAGACGTGGCCTAAACAGAAAACTGGCAAGTATCACTTGCCTGAAACAACCAAGTTGCGATCCATCCATCAAGACCGAGTCTACCTATGTATTCAGATCGCAGTCCAGCCTACGGTCCCAATTTATTATTCTTGATTTAGTGAGTTACAAAAGCGATCAGAGACTACGATTTTTAGGTTGATTAACAGGCGAGGTGGGATTCCTACGGAGAGAGACTTACCTCAACACGACGCGAGAGCTACTCTGACGTCGGGTAGCGACGCCAGGGGTTGGATTCCGGTTTCGCAAACGGTACGAAACGACGGGTTCTCTATGATAAAACACGTGCACGAATAAGTTCGTAACTACGGACTAGAATTATTAGACAACCCTAAAACGTCTAATGAACCAATTTTAATTAAGTTTTCTATCCTAAGATGGGTAACACATCAATATTAATGAACGTTGAATGATTAACATGATAATTATGTCACGTAGCTAGTACGAAAATACGCAACAAATATATCAAGCAACCTAGGCTAACACGTTAACTAGAACTTGTGTAAACAAGTTATCAGCCCTACGAATAATCTTGTTATCATCAATACATTAAGTCCACAAGCTAAACATCGTTTATTAAAGTTACTAGCATGCTAACACCATATCATTAAGCTACTAACTTGTCAACTAGGGTTAACTTACTGTACATCGTCATTAGCATATAGCCGCGTACACGAATAATCACCCCTAAGAATAATCAAGTTATCATCTATATTAATGTTACTAAGCTGATAATCACCTATTAAAGTTTCAACAACTAATAGCAATAGATATTAACGGGTTATAAAACGTCACTAACCGTAGGAAGAGAAGATCCTCTACGGAGCTTCCCGGGGATCGTCGTGAGATATCCACGGTTAGAGAATGATCGTCACGCGTGGACAACGGCTAGGGAATGTCGCACGTCATTGCCGCGTGAAGGAAACTTCGCTACCGTGGGGGAGAAGGGCCGCCGCGTCGCTAGCGTCCAAGGGAGGCGCCTGCAGCCATCGACAGTGCCTGAGCGGCGCTGTCGTGCTCCTGGCGGCGCTGCTGATAGCACCGGACGGCAGAGGAAGCTGTCGTGCACCGGTGGCTGATGCCGCGAAGTGCAGCAGCCGTGCTGCTGTGAGCTGCTCTTGGGAAGGTGCTCTCCAGCAGAAAAGCGACGGGGGCTGGCCGGAGGAAGGCCGCGGGAAGGTCCGACGATGTGGGTGGTCAGAGCACGAGGTGGAGGAGGCCGAAGAGAATGCGAAGGGTTGATGCAACGTTGGGAAAAAACATTGGATGGCGGCGCTGTGATGAAATGCGAGTTAAAAGTAGCCCTAGGCTGCTTGGGCTCTTAAATGTTTGGGTTTGCTAAAGAGGGTGAATTTGGGGGGTGCACTTAAGGGATTGGGAGAGAGTGGAAATAAGGAGGGAGTTGAAATAGAGGTGAGAATAGTCAAATTCTGTTTTGGGTTTGATACGTATGAGAGATTCCCATTTGCTAAAACACCTTGGGATTTTGGGTATTTAGAGGGTAAATGGGATAGAGAAAGTGAGAGGGCAGGGTACAGTTAGGGGAAAAATAGGGTGAGCCTAGTTCGAAGCATTAATCTTGCTAAACTTAGACTTAAACATTGTTAAATAGAGAAATTAGTGCACAAGCGGGTTAAACAGAACCCGATAATTACGAGAAAAATACCGGGGCGCCCGTGTCGACGAGAGAAACGAAACTAAGAAGGTCGATCATGGCTAGAGCGACGAGAAACGAAACTAAAAATTAAAAGGTCTCACGACAAAAGTGAAAATCACGACGCCTCTATAAACAGTCAAATTGTGGGGGAACGACTCGTGAAATGACGTTCCAAAATAAATTAACACTTTTTCAGAGGGTCATAACGGCATATTACGTCATAGGGTTCGGATACGAGAAAGGTCCAAAATAAATACGTGTACGAACAAGAGTACGTGCACAAAAAGCGTACGATCGAAAACATGCCGTGACATCCTACCCACCTTATGAATAAAGTTCGTACTCGGACTTTCTAACTATAAATCTATCTAGTCACTCTAGTAGCTACCACAATCATGTCACATTATAATTCAAACCAGATATAGTCACTACAAGTGCTTATATATGCACTAGGTAGTCAAATATTAATACTACCAACATGTATATATTTACACCCATTCTATACTTATACCTATCATAGTCAGTCAAATTTATACACGTACTTCAATCATTCATATAGTCACGTACATCCTTATATAACTATCATTCATTTATCACAACCAAGGTACATATAAGTGTTGGATCCTGTGGATGGCAAGCAACACACACAAAATAGTTTCACATTAGCAAATACGATCCTAGTACTTACGTATAGATAACTACCCATGTACCACAAACATAGATATTCTACTCCCCATATCTCCTAGTACACATCCAACACCAACATAATATTAAATCAGGCTACATTCACCACTACTATAATTTCACAAAGATATAGTTATTCAAATGCACGCAAATATTTCACCATATATTCACATTACATACTGTCCTATAACTATATTCAAGACACGCCACACATACCATAGTCACAAATACCTATAACTAAGCACATACTTACGGTGCACGCCCGCACACGCTAACATATCATTCATACATACCACTCATACCGCTATATACTTAGCACAACTACACACCTAGTTCAGCTAGCACATATACATTCAACATGTAAATCCTTAATAAATAACTATACCACAAGACCAACACCTATAACTATATTATGGTATAGCCACCCACAATCATGTGCGTAACACCACCAGACACAACCAGTCCTATCACTATAAATACATCATCCATTACTACATTCATAGTACTACATGCAATCCACAGACATATGTAACAATATACTTAGTATACACACTCAAGCTTGAGTGAGACTCCAAAACCCACATCAGAAAACTCTATATACATAACACTGTATCTATACATATACCAGTACCACTCCAATATATATACATCTACCAACATAACCACATATATAATATAATATCAATCACTATATTTAGTCAGGTCACACCGACATAATTCAATCACTTTGCATACCATAATAATATTACAAATATCAGCACACGTATAATTATAATACACTCTCTAATACATGCATTCATCGTATAGTCAGATACATGTAATATATATTCACACCATAGCCATCTACCTATAATTAGTATACCAATACATCTACTTATCCATACATAGTTTAAGACATACCATAATCATGTATACTTCACAGTATACACGCACACACATAACATTCCGTAAAGGCAAGCAATACCAAACAAAATTATAACCCTATTATCATCCATATATCACCCATATACTCATGCAGCAAATTCATATATACATACGTCTAAGCACAATACATATCTACGTACGAGTACACGCTCACACGTACTATCATATAGGTCATATAATAGGCCTACACACTTAACTATAAGTACACCTATACTATTACACTTAACTTACACATGACTTACTAGTATACTATTTCAAACACTTACCACATACTCTACTAGCAGATATTCCAACACTAAATCTAATATACATAGATGTACCTAAGGTGGTATAGCTATCCACGCACTTATATATAAACACTATCATTCATACAACTTCATATATATCATGAATAACACTGAGTATGTATATATCACACAAGAGGCAAACATTAATATACTGCAGGGGAGTACACTCATACGTGAGTGATACGCCGGTGTTCACACACGGGTTCACACACTCTACTTATACATGCACCACAATGACATCACAATAAAATCAATGGGCTCACTACTATACTAAGGTTGACACAGGCAACGACAAGCACTAGCATCTAAACAATTGAAAGGAAACCGAAACCAAAAGCGTAACGAACAATATCGAAAAGAGCGAGTTCGGATAAGCTGAGGATAAGGAGATAGCTGGTTGGGTGAGACGAAAAATATTGCTCTAAATAATTAAATAGGCGAAAGAGAGTCATGTGTAAAATATGATGTCGTATAAATCTATTCTTATGAAATATGTAGGAATAGGGAGCAGACTGGAAAATTTGAAAACACGGAAAAGTTTTTTGGCGAAGAAATAATGAGTAGGGTGAGGCAGTGATCGTGTTGTAAACAGAAATAGGTTTATACCAAAAAATTTGAAGTATGAGCACGATGAATATAGTTCTTGTACATAAAGATATATTAAAGTTCTATTTAGCTTAGAAAACATTATAAAAGTAAATATGATAAGTGAAAATTTTAATAATAAGCTTAGTAGTATAGAAATGGAAGGAATGATATATTGGATTATCAAAAATGGTAATAAGGTTTTAAAACTGAAATACGAAAGATCTAGATCAGGAAATGATTACGAGATAGTAATTAAAATTACAACCAATAGACTTCAAAAATCTATGAAAGAATTCTAACTCAATCGAAAAGTAAGGAATTTAAATATATAAGAAGGGGGTTTAAAACAAAAATTAAACTGAGCGAAAACTTTTAATAAGGAAAATCGAAAATAACTTTGAAAGAATCAAGATTTGCAACGGAAAAGATTCGAAAGATTAACAATAATCGTCATGAAGAGGTCACGTGAAACGAGGGTAAAGAATAAGATCGTGTGGTCTATACAAAATACGCCTATGATATGATTCAATAAAAGCTATGATGGAATTCTACGGTCGATAACACAGAAGCGTAATGATCAGGAAAATGGTAGAATCAGGGGTCCTAATTACCAGGTCGACTATAGGTCAAGAGAAACTTAACACTAAGGCTCTCTAATGGGCTAGAATGTAATAGAAATATCAGGAAAAGGGTTCTTAGAGAATCAAGATTCGTTCTGCTGGGTCCAAAATTGTTGGACTCAATGAACGACTAAGAGGAAAAGCTTTAGAAATCTAATATGGTCAGGGCTGGATGAGAGACTGCTAAGGCAACCTAAGACGAGTATAGCTTAATCTTGACGAATGCCCTGACTATCAAACCTGGACATCTACCTAAGTCTTCCTACCATCTAAGACAGGAAAACGTTCAGATTAGACTTAATCATGACTTGGATGTTCTGAATATTTAATTGGATGTTGTTTATCATTATTGTTGTTCCGATATTTTGCGGATGCAAAGAGGAGGACCTGCATGGGCCAGCAACAAAACCTGTCACGCCCCGCTTCCCAAGTACAGAAGGTGAGACGTGAGGAGGTCCGCTCAGACGTGGAGCTGTGAAGCTGCAATCTGATAAGCGTCTGTAAAAATTACAAATAATAGCATGTCCTTGCATTACGACGAAACAACAACAATAATAATGAAGCAGATAAAAGAACATCTACCAACAAAACATCCAACAATTATTCCAACATCACAGAATAGTCACAAAAGTACAAGTCTGAATATTTGGCCTAAAGCATGGCCGAAACAAAAGTAAAGAGAGTCACCGGCTGAGACTAAGGGTAGGACTGGAATCCTCGAACTGAACGTCAGTAACCTGTCGTCTTCTACAACTAAGTCAAGCTCAAAAACTGACATGTGACACCCAAAGAGAAAAGGGCACATGTCAGCAAAAGTCTCCCAAAGAAAGCGGAGAACTTTTGTGCAAGGATACAAATAAACTAAAGCAACTAGCAGTTCTAAATATAATGAAATGACATGAAATTTAAAGAATGCAACAATTTAAGATGACATGATGACATGCATGCGTGTCGTAGCAGAAGCTACGAAAAACATGGTTCACGAGTCACGAATATTTTCATTTCACTAACATTATCATTTCACGATGTGCACAGAGTTTACTCCTTACAGCTGAAGGAGCGGATCAGGCATCCTTCTATGCTGCGTGACAGCTTAACCCTACCACTCCACGTGTATCGAGCCTTGGTTTCCCAAGTACGTAAGCTCGCTTCTGGATCACGAGTACAGGAAGTGTTTTTCAATATGGACTGGCACCCATCTTCTGGATCACGAGCCAGGAAGTGTTTTTGGCATAGGGTTGTGCCCGCAAAGTAGGTGCCTAGCCTCAATCATTACAATAAGTGTAGCGTGTGCTACTCAATCACGATGAAACATTGAATGCATGAAATGACATGGCAATGAGAAATTAAATTACGTACCGTTAATTGAAATTAAACATGGCATGGCAGCATGAATGCACGCATGATAAAGGTGTCGGATCTAGCTTCGTTACCAAGCTAGATCAAGTAGGGTGTCGGATCTAGTCTCGTTGTCAAACTACATCAAATAGAGGCGTCTAGGCGGCTATCATTTCACTGCCTAGTCTCTTTTATGCTACTGAACAAAATGGCCTAAGACGTGGCCTAAACAGAAAACTGGCAAGTATCACTTGCCTGAAACAACCAAGTTGCGATCCGTCCATCAAGACCGAGTCTACCTATGTGTTCAGATCGCAGTCCAGCCTACGGTCCCAATTTATTATTCTTGATTAGTGAGTTACAAAAGCGATCAGAGACTACGATTTTTAGGTTGATTAACTGGCGAGGTGGGGTTCCTACGGAGAGAGACTTACCTCAACACGACGCAAGAGCTACTCTGACGTCGGGTAGCGACATCAGGGGTTGGATTCTGGTTTCGCAAACGATACGAAACGACGGGTTCTCTGTGATAAAACACGTGCACGAATAAGTTCGTAACTACGGACTAGAATTATTAGACAACCCTAAAACGTCTAATGAACCAATTTTAATTAAGTTTTCTATCCTAAGATGGGTAACACATCAATATTAATGAACGTTGAATGATTAACATGATAATTACGTCGCGTAGCTAGTACGAAAATACGCAACAAATATATCAAGCAACCTAGGCTAACACGTTAACTAGAACTTGTGTAAACAAGTTATCAGCCATACGAATAATCTTGTTATCATCAATACATTAAGTCCATAAGCTAAACATCGTTTATTAAAGTTACTAGCATGCTAACACCATATCATTAAGCTACTAACTTGTCAACTAGGGTTAACTTATTGTACATCGTCATTAGCATATAGCCGCGTACACGAATAATCACCCCTAAGAATAATCAAGTTATCATCTATATTAATGTTACTAAGCTGATAATCACCCATTAAAGTTTCAACAACTAATAGCAATAGATATTAACGGGTTATAAAACGTCACTAATCGTAGGAAGGGAAGATCCTCTACGGAGCTTCCCGGGGATCGTCGTGAGATATCCACGGTTAGAGAATGATCGTCGCGCGTGGACAACGGCTAGGGAATGTCGCGCGTCGTTGCCGCGTGAAGGAAACTTCGCTGCCGTGGGGGAGAAGCGCCGCCGCGTCGCTAGCGGCCAAGGGAGGTGCCTGCAGCCATCAACAGTGCCTGAACGGCGCTGTCGTGCTCCTGGCAGCGCTGCTGATAGCACCGGACGGCGGAGGAAGCTGTCGTGTACCGGTGGCTGATGCTGTGAAGTGCAACAGTCATGCTGCTGTGAGCTGCGCTTGGGGAGGCGCTCTCCGGTGGAAAAGCGATGGGGACTGGCTGGAGGAAGGCCGCATGGAAGTCCGGTGATGTGGGTGGTCGGAGCACGGGGTGGAGGAGGCCGAAGAGAAGGTGAAGGGTTGATGCAACGTCGGGAAAAAAAATGGATGGCGGCGCTATGATGAAACACGAGTTAAAAATAGCCCTAGGCTGCTTGGGCTCTTAAATGCTTGGGTTTGCTAAAGAGGGTGAATTTGGGGGGGGGGGGTTGCACTTAAGGGTTTGGGAGAGAGTGGAAATAAGGAGGGGGTTGAAATAGAGGTGAGAATAGTCAAATTCTGTTTTGGGTTTGATACGTATGAGAGATTCCCATTGGCTAAACACCTTGGGATTTTGGGTATTTAGAGGGTAAATGGGAGAGAGAAAGTGAGAGGGCAGGGTACAGTTAAGGGAAAAATAGGGTGAGCCTAGTTCAAAGAATTAATCTTGCTAAACTTAGACTTAAACATTGTTAAATGGAGAAATTAGTGCACAAGTGGGTCAAACGGAACCCGATAATTATGAGAAAAATATCGGGGCGTCCGTGTCAATGAGAGAAACGAAACTAAGAAGGTCGATCACGGCTAGAGCAACGAGAAACGAAACTAAAAATAAAAAGGTCTCATGACAAAAGTGAAAATCACGACGCC